>CM057806.1:11694880-12371050 GCA_030145905.1 Populus davidiana
TCATAAAAAAAAAAAGATGAATCATCTAGGTGGTGGCCTAGTGGTAAGAGCTTGGGACCAAGATGTTTGCTCCCTCTATGGTCTCAGGTTCGAGCCTTGGGTTGCTCATATGATGGTCACTGGAGGCTTACATGGTCGCTAACTTCAGGGCCCGTGGGGATTAGTCGAGGTGCACGCAAGCTAGCCCGGACACCCACGTTAAACTAAAAAAAGAAAAAGAAAAAAGATGTACAAATTAAGTAAATTGAACATTTGAATTAAGGGGATGGTATTTGATTTTGAGATCAAAAATAAATTGTTTGTGTATCAATTTTAAAAAAGTAAAATACAAAAAATGGCTGAAAAAAAACATAGAAATACAAATAAAATTTAAATGAAAGTATGGTGCAGGAAAAGAATGGTATTGAAATGTAAGTTGATGAAAATCAATGTAGTCAGCTAAAAGTTGATATTAAAATGCATTTGAACCGGTGGGTATTACCTGACAATTAAAAGGTACAAAGTAAGGACAATGAGAATTGAATGAAATTGTTGATAGCACACATATATGTATGAGGAAGAAAGAAGGGCTTAGAAATTTTTATCTAGTTGACATTTGAAGCTTGGATTATTTCCTGGTAAGGTGTTCTAATGCTATTTAAACAAGTTATTATGAGGTTAATTGATTTTGATTTAAAATCTTTAATTTAGGGATATTGTGGAATTGTTGTGCTATGATATAACTGCGTTGGAATAATGATAGAATAACTCAAAATATCAAATAAAAGAAAAATAAATCTAGATGTTTTGGCTATGGGTAGAACCGACCATTGTTGAAGGGGTTAAAAAGTGATGAAAGTTCAGTCAAAGCTAAGAAGAAAAGGGTTTGAACTCAATTCATTTAAATTGACATGGTAATTGTGTAAGAATGTGTAGTTTAAAAATAAAATGATTGACTAATGAATAAAATCATAGAGTACAATGGAGCTCTATGGCTGACCAAAAAGGGAAATAAATTGGAGTTTGATACAATTATGATAATGCTTGTGAAATTTAGTGAATATGTATATGATTAATTCAAGTGATAATTTAGAGGAGTTGATAATTTAATGATGATGAGTTTTTAATTAAATATGATTTTTATCCTTTGATGTATTTTGGACAAGTAAAAAGTTTACTTGTATGTGAATTGGTATAATGAGTAAGTTTTTTTTTTTTTGGAAGAGTTTTGGCTATCTCAAATAAAATGTGAATTGGACTAGATGGTTTTTAGGAGATTGTGTTGTAATGGTGTTATAAGATATATGAAATGTCAATGCTTGCTTTGAATAGTGAGAGGATGAATGAAAACACTTATTTTCTTATTAAACTCATAGATTGAAAACTAGACAGTTTCGTCACCTAATTTCCAGAGAGGATTAGGATTTAAAAATGATAAAATTTGAGATAAGTCTCTCATAAAAGTTGTAGTTAGGGATATTAGCTTTTAGAAGAAACTGATCTTGCGTAATTTGAAATTATAAAACTCCATGTATGGGTTAAAAACCGAGGAGAGGTTGAATTGAGTCATGTTGAACAAATTGAAACAATATTCTTGAAGTAAGACTTAAAAGATAAAATTTATGAGAATGAAACTTGAGTATACGTGTGTGTATGAATTATAAGAAGTTTCTCTTGTTAATTAGATCAAGAATGAGGATTGAATGAGAAGTTAAAATAAAATTTCAATAGAAATTAAATTATAAATGATGATTAAGTTGAAAGAAATCAACTTAGATTATATTGTGCGAAATGAGAATTGAATGAAAAATAATATGGTATACATGTTGATATAGGAGAGAGGCTGCAAGAGCTATACAACAATATAGAGGTACATTTAGAGAACATATAATAAGTAGGTGTATATCATCTCGATACTTTAGTATTAAGACAAGAAATTACAATTTCATTGAATGTGCCTTGTTTTAATTTAGTATTTATGAGATTGGAACTAGCTTCCTAATAATAGGACTGGTGCTTGGTAATGGGCAAATGAACTACCTTTATGGTAATGAGACTAGTGCCTAGTAATGGATGAAGGAACTAACTTCCTAATAATGAGACTAGTGTTCGGTAATGAATGGAGAAACTAACTTTTCGATAACAAAACTAGTGTCCAGAAATGGACAGGGAGAAACTACTTACCTGGTGATAGGGCTAGAGCCCTGTAATGGATAGTGAAGCTAAACACTTGAAAATGGAAGATTATGCTTCATAATGGGCTTGTGGTATTAGGTCGATGATAACCAGGACATATGATTTATCATGATGGTTTGATAAAACCATAAAGAGAAAATTAATTGAAAAGGATGAATTGAGATTAAAATGTATCATTAAAGTTGTTTTATTTTTTATATGATTCATGATATAGTTATATTTATAATGTTTTATCAATCAATTTCGGGTACATTGTAGCCACTTGTAGAATGATAGATATTTAAGACTCCTTTTGTTAAATTAATAGACATGTAATTAGTAAACATTTTTTAATGTAAATGTTGGACATGTAAATAATATTAATCATAATGATGTTTTAATACTTTTGATAAACTCTCACTATGTTTTTACATGTTTACAAATTCTTTTAAACACCTAAGAATTATACATAACAATAACTAAACTTTTAATTTTCTCTCCTCTTTCGCTTCTCTCTCTCAATCTCTCTCTTTTTTTTTTAGGTGGAGTTGATATTGTTGTTTGTTGTTATCATTGACTAATCAATGATGATGATGATATTGTATGATGGTTCCTATGGTGACAATTAGGCTGCTTTGAGAAGGTTGGTGGAGGATGGATGCCTATTTTGGTTAGAGATGGAAGGGCTACACTGTGGTGGTGACGAGGAAGCTAATTTGACAGTGGCTATTAACATCGTAGGTGTTATCACTATAGCTAATGACGACGGTGGCCGAAGATAAAGGTGAAGAAAATGAAAGAGATCGGGTTGCTATTGTGTTTGAAAAATAAAAGAAAGAGTATGAGAAAGTTGTTCTCATATGGAAGAGAGAAGTGGGAGAGATGGCATTGATTGTGGTTGTATAGAGATTGCCATCGATGGGAAGAGTTTGTTAGTGGTGGTGGTCAGGATTGATGGTTGGTCATCATTCTCTTCTTCTTCTTTTTTACAATAATATTTCTTTTCTTTTCTTTTTTCTAAATTGTTTCTCTACACCCTTTTCTCTCTCTATCTTTTTCATTTTATTTTTTCTCTAAAGTTTCTATACACATTTCTTCTTTATCTTTTTTTTTCACTCCATTTTTTCCTTTTCCTCTATTGATTTTCTCCTAATTTTTTCACTCTTTTGTTTTTCTCCCACTCTTTTTCCTCTTGATTTTATTTTCTAAATGCAATTATTTTCTTTCTAATTGTCGTGTATGTGAAATATAGGGGTATTTTTTTATATATTTAAGGATAGTCTTCGGTTCACCATCCATTTATTTAATCTTAAATCACATTAATATACTATTTATACCTACACTTAGTATAGTTACAACCTTAAGAATTACATGCATAAGCTTGATTTCAATATAATTGTTAAAAAATGCTAAGACCTATCTAATAAAAAAGACCAGACAGCTCGATAATCCTTTTATGAGAATTGAGACCTTCAAAAGAAACATCTGTAAAACACATAAAATCACAAAAATTGCCATAAGTATTTAGATTATCGTGATTACTATATTTTACAATTATACGAACATAACCAACAATATCACTAATCCATTTTATAAACACATAAATCTATATCCTTCTCAATTTAATATTTCATCATCAATCACTAATGAACTCTTCTTTTTCAATAAGCAAATTATACTATTGTCGTCATACATGTAACAACTCCTTAATTTAACATCTATTCTATAGCTCGTTTCAGTATGATTTTCACTTGTTTTTTTTTTTTTATGTTCATTGAGTTCATTGTAACTTTTTAAAAACATATTATCTTTCCACATCATATTTTATCTATACCCCATTTCATCCCATAAGCACATTTAGTTTATACCATCATTTCATTTATCAACACCCTTGATTTATGCCACATTTTTTCTTTCCATAACAATTATATGTCTTCTCAGCTTTCCCAAGATTTTATTTTATTTAGACTGCTTATTTTATTATTTTATTAGTTTATCATATTATTCATTATATCATATTGATTCATCAATATCAATATTAATTTCAATGCCGAAGATATCCATTATAGTTTATCCATGTAACTTTTTTTCCTAAAACTCAGTATACTTTTAGTTCATTTTCTTGCTCTTGAAATTATAATAATATTTTATTCAAAAAATCATGGTATGTATAAAATGGCATATATTTGTAAAACAAAATGTAGATAAGACAAAAAAAAAATAGTATTTTAAAAATGAATAAAATATCATTAAATAAAAAAAATTGTTGATTTCAATTTGATATATTTTAGCAGCCAGTGGTAACTCGTGGAGCATCTAGCTAGTGAGTCCTAAACATGACTGGGTCTATTATACATGAACTTGTCTAAGATGGCTTCTTAAATGTAGAAGTAGTTGAAATTTCTTTATAAAAAACTCATTTGAACATAGAAGGACAATGATTAGTAGACATGAGATTTGGTTTAAACTAATTATTTAATTCACGCTCTGTTATAGCTGAATAATGTTTCCCAACAAAAAAAGTGAGCATGCAAGCTTTTTCAAAACCTTTTTTATATAAATATATTAAGTGTAACTTTAAAAGTTTATCTACACGTCTAATTAAATAAATCAAGAACCATTTATGTTAATAATTTTTTTAAAAAAATCATTAACGATAACCAAATATATTGTTGGAAAAGTCAAGAGGTAAATATAGATAAAAATATTTAATCTCGCAACATGAATCACTTATTTGATTGTGTTCAATGAGTCTATTAATTCAAATCTATTTTTTATTTAATCAAATAATAGTAGAAATAGACACAAAAGATAAAATTGATTGAATAAAATCACAGTGAAAAAAGTATCTCGTAAGGTTGCACCTTTTAGAAATACTATCCAAAAATAAATATTTTTTATTTTTTAAAATAAAGTTCAATTATACAAAACATAAAAAAATTATAGATTAATTAAAATAACCTCTTCAAAAACTAAATACATATAAATAATTAAAACAAAAATATTATTTAAAAAAGGTAAACACAAAAAATAAAATATCATAAAGAAGTGGTGTTAATTTAAATATAAACTTAAGAATTATCTAAAAAAACATAAAAGCATTATTATTTTTGAAAGAATGAGGTCATGCACTGTTGGACCTGGCCCAATTAAAAAGGACCCGTGTGTGGGTCCTTTTTGTTTTAAAAATTTAATTAGGGTAGACAACATGTCAATTATTTTATTTTTATCAAAAAAACCCATTTTTGTTTTAACCAAAACACTTAGAAAATAGCCTAAACACCATGAAAAAACCATAAATGGCCTTAAAACAAAACACACACACATGAAAACACGAAACCAAAATCTTTCTTGAGCTTAAATCTAGTTTTTTAGGAAATTTCAAGGTGAAAAAAAACTTCAGTTGAACTCTTCTTATCAAATGAAACATGTTGACACTAAGATTGATCATTTTGGTAGCTAGAATTAGTGTCAAGGCTGATTTTCTCTCTCTACCTCCATAATCCAGTAATCTCTGTCTCTCCTCTCTTAAATCAAGAACTAAAAAAAAAGTTATACCAAAATTGAATTGCAAAAATATTAAGGGACCAAATAGATACAATATGTAAAGTGTGAGGACTAATATGAAACCCTGGTAAATTAAAATTAAAATATGCAAATGAATTAGTAGAAATTTCAATAGGTAAATTTTGTAACAAGACGTGGAACAAAATATATGGGTAGGAATCAAATAAATAATCCTAAATAATGAGATTTTGCTGAAAGTTGAATGGAACATTGTAACAATTAGTTATGATACAATACATAAAAACATAGGAAAAATATTATGGGATAACCAAACAAGACCTAAGCTCATTATAAAAGAAAAGGGGAGACAAAACTTTCATACCTTATCTCCCAAATATGTTGTGTAAAATATTAAATGTTATATTATGATTGTTGGGTTTCAACATACAATGTACGGTTAATTAGCTATTGTTTTTTGAATTGGCTGCTAATTTCTACAAAATTTAAAAAACTTGATTAAATACATGGTTTGATGAAATTGAAATTGTATGGGTGTTAGAGTTTGTATAAATGTTTGATTATGGAAGTTTGATTAATCAAACATGTTTAATGACAATGGAAGGACACAAAACAAAGGAAACTAAGGAAGAAAAAAAAATCAAGTGGAAACCCCTAATATTAGAATTGGCCAGCCTTGAACAAAGAAGGAAAAGAAAGGTATGGATTGAATAGGGTAATGCATAATGTTAACAAGCCTTGGGTAAGTTATGATTAAAAATGGAATCTTGAGTATGTGGAAGAATGGCGTGTTCTTGGATACATGGAAGGGTGTTTAGTGAAAGGCATGAAAGGAACATATGGTAAATACATTAGTATGATAATGAAAAGGTTAGAACCAAGGGAATAATGGAAGAATTAGGATAAATAGGGGAGGATCCCTACCCCTAAGTGGCAGACCATATTTGAACATGGAGTAGGGATGGATATTGGTGTGAAACTTTTAATGTTAAATGTTTAACAAGGATATATAAAAGCCATAAGAGTAGTAAATTGATTTGATAGGTAAGGTTAACATGAGAAGGGAGTAAACAAGAAGAAATTATGTTAAACATTGAAAACAACCAAATGAAAACACCTAATTTTAGGGCTGGACAGATTTGGTTGATAAGAAGATTATACTTGAATGTGTGGCATAGAGTATATGAAATAGAAATATTTGGTTGTTTGTCAAATCCATATATTGAGAAACTGGACAGTTGTCAATAAGATTAGAATTGAAAATGATAAAATTTGAATAGGTTTCTTTACAAACATTGTAGGTATAAATGTTTCCTTTTAAATGAAAATAACCTTGCTTAATTTGAAGTTGTATAACTCTAGATATGAGTTATAAACTAAGTAAAGATCTAAATCAACGTAAATATTGAACATATTTTGGATGTTACTGTGATTGTTCATGCTAAACCTTAAAACAATGTAATTTGAAATTGGCTTCTTTATAAATATTATAGGTATTGATGTTAACCTTCAAAAAGACTCAACCTGGCTTAAATTGGAGTTTTATAACTTTAGATATGAACTAAAAACAAAGTAAGGGTTTAACTGTTATAAAATTGGTTAGATTAAAGGTGCTACTAAAATGATATAATCTAAAGTTAGTTCATTTATAAAAGTTATAGGAATGGAAATTATTTTTTGAATGGAATTAGTCTTGATGAATTTGAAACTATATAACTCCTTAAATGACTTAAAAAAAAGAAAAAGAAGGGAGATTGAATTCAACCTTATTAGACAAATTTCATTAAGTATAATAACATATGAAATTGAGTACTTTAAGGATAGAACTGGGTTTTCTACCTTGCAATAAAGTTGTAGATTAGTGTTTTATGTTTCAAAAGAGTCAAGTCATGTTCAAAACTAAGGTCTAGAAGTCTACTTATAAATGAATTACAAAACAATGCTCTGAAATAATGAAATGCGATAGAAAACATAATGAGGAAATTAGTTAAAGAAATATAAATTCATGGTAATAAACTTGAGTAAATGAGATTTCAATGATATTATGAGAATTCACATTATGGTAAAGTTATGAAGTGATACCTATGATACCTCTTAATCTAAAACAAGAGAGGTGCCTGGAGTAGATTCATCTGTAGATGGAGGGATTTGTTCAGGCGAAGGAGTAGGTAGGTGTCTTGCACCTTATTTTTTCAATCCATGTAATTTTTTTTATAAATATCAGAATTTAGCTATGCTAAATACTAGAATGAATATGACTACCATGCATATATTAGTATGGATCAAATTAGTTATGATAATATTGAAATGGATATGAGTACCTTACGTACTTTAGTATGGATCAATTAGTTATGATAATGTTTGAATGAACATGAGTACCTTGCGTGCACTATTATACATTAAATTAATGATGATATTATTGGAATGGATATAAGTACCTTGCATGAATTGGTCATTATATTATTGGAATGCATTTGAGCAGCTGGCATGCATTGGTAGGCATCATGTACCTCGTTCAATTGATTATAATCTTATTCTTGAATTTTGCACAACTATAAGTATATCCATTACGCTGGAGGTATATAATGAATTGAAAACGAGAATTTAATTGATTAGTTTCCTAGTTTAAAAACTAATGGCGTCAGCGTGTCTGACAACTTAGAAAAATCTGAAAGAAAAGATATATAGTATTGAATTGATATTTGAATGAGATATCAAATGGATATTGGCTTTTATGTGAAAAACTAGAAGAAAAGATATGTGATTTTGAATTGATATATAAACGAGATATCGAATGGATATTGGCTTTTATGTGAAAAGCTAGAAGAAAAGATATGTAGTATTGAATTGATATCTTAGTAAGATATTATATGGATATTGGCTTTTATTTGAAAAGCTAGAAGAAAAGATATTTAGTATTGAATTCATATCTGAGTGAGATAACAAATGAATATGGGTTTTTGTATGAAAAGCCGAAAGAAAAAATATTTGTGTCGCTCGAATAGAGTGTTGGAATTCTTGGCAATTGACCCTCTGACAAACAAGATTTTTATTTGATTAGTTTCCTGGCTTGGAAACTAATGGCATCACCGTGTTCGACGACCGAGATTTTTATTGATTGGTTTTCTGGTTTTGAAACTAATGGCGTCAATGTGTTTGACGACTAAGATTTTAAAATTAATTAGGTTCCTGGTCTAGAAACTAATGCCATCAATGTATTTGACGATCGAGATATGGATTGATTAGTTTTCTAATTTGGAAACTAATGGTGTCGATGTGTTTGATGACCGGGAATGTAAGAAATTAGTCATTGGTTAAAGACTAGTAATATCAGTTATTGGATGACTGAAAATAAATTAAATTATGGCTCTTACTAATAATAGTTAAACTTATAATTAATAAATAATGCAATTAAATATATGAATGAAATGATTCATTAAATAAATTGTGTGTATTTTGTATAACATAAGGTGCATCTCAACCTTGTATGAAGTAGTAAATGTTTGTCACTCACATTATACGAACTTTCAAAATGATATCTTGTATACATTAGTATTTTATGTAACATTTAAAAGATCCCTTTTAATTATGTAATTATATGTCATTGTACAAATTTGATATTTTGTCTACATTGTTAAAACTTTATCTTTTGACCTTATCTCTACTTTTAAACTCTAAATGGTTGGAAATTTTTTTATCGCATGTCTTTATAAGATTTGACCATCCTAATCATCTTGATTACTCTCTTTTAAGATTTTTACTGGTAAATGAAAGTCAATAGGACTTGTTATAATAGAATGACACTAATGTGTTGGTTAGAAAGGCATGTTGTTGTGATTGTCGATAACTTGGTATCACTTTGGTTAAGCGGAGACTCTGCTAAAATTTTGATGAAAATGAAAAAAAAATTACACTAAAAATTCTCAACGTATTGTGAAAACTGATGTAGAAAATCAAGGGTCATTACAACTAGAGTGAATTTTTTTATGATAACTTTGAAACCATCATCCATTTATGGCGTCTTTTCTACTTTAATTCTCCATATCTCAATTTTGTTCTTAGCCAACAAATTGTGCAAAAAGAAAGTTTAAGGACCAAAAAACAAAATATGAATAGTGAGTCCACTGTAAATATGAGAGAATGAACAGTGCATGTGTGTATAGTGAATAACCTATACCTTTCAGTGTTTTCTATAACTAGTTACATGGCACACTTTACTGCAGGCTAGATAAAAAAAAATCAACAAAAAAAATACAAGTGTTAGGAACGTGTTTTCCATAATCAATAAAAATTTTAAATATATTTACATTTCTCATTATATTCTTTTAGATCATTATTCTTTATTAAATTATAACTATTATCACCAATTTGGTTTTGCATATGGCTTATTTCCTTTGAACCCTAAGACACGGCACCACACATTCTTCATAGAACTCCGTCATGATTTTCCCTATTAGTAAACTTCTTACTACAACTAATTAATGCATCATTAACATATAACATGCCAAAACTCTTCCTTCATCCCCTTAATTTATTCTTGGTCGAACTTGACCTATGGGGACTAAGGGTCCCCTTTTTCCTTTCTATGCAATGATTTGCCTCATTTACTCATTGTTCACATTATAACACAAATCATAAGGTTTATCAAGTACAACTTCAGAATTTATTTTCCTCTCATTCAACCATTACATGGCCGGCCACTCATGTTCCTTGGTCATTGATTTTTCATTGGTAATTTTGCATGATTTTCATGTTCAAAACAACTTATAGTAGTTTAATTAACACTATTCTAATAAATTCTGCAATTCCTTCAATTTTCACTCAATAACCCTAATTTACAAAATCTGAAATTGATGCACAATTCCTAATCATATTTCAAATTAGTTTTTACAATTAGATATAAAGTCTTACCTAGAGGAAATTTGGATTTCAACTCAAATTTGTTCGAAAAGTTTTAGTTTTTCCTTCCTTGCATATAGTCGACCCTCTCCTCCTTTTTTCCTCACAATTTCTTCACTTTTTTCCTTAATAATTTATTTGTCATCTACTTAGTAGTTTAAAGCTTGTATAATCCTAAACCTTTTGATGTTTTTCCCTTAATTTTGGTGGAGAAAATTTTGAAATCCCCCCCTCCTTCTTACCTTGTGCAGCTGGCCACATGAAGAAGAGGATGAGGTATTTATAGTCTCATTCTCTTTTAATTATACATTGGCTCATTCTTTCTTCTCTTTTCTTATTTTAAATTTCCCTGGCAATCTAATTTATTTGAATTTGTACATTAATTATCTCATTTTCCTTTTTCCATCTATATTATTTTTAATTTATGTCAAAGTTTATTCTCGGGATTTACAATTTTTCTACCAACATATATTTCTTATTTCCTATTTTACCAACGTACATTTTACATACAATTTCACATTTCTTACTACCATTATTCATCCAACATATATTTCTCATATGCCTATGTTACCAACTTGTATTTAGCATAAGATTTGATTTCATATTCCTTACTACCATTATGCATTCAACATATATTTCTCATATACTTAAATTACCAACTTTCTTTTAGCATAAAATTTTACATTTCTTACTACCATTAAGCTTCCAACATATATTTCTCATACACTTATACTACTAACCACGTGAATCAATTGTAAACTTCTAATTAATTCTTAAACATAATAGCATCATTATAAACATTAAAATTTGCACAATTCTATCTATTTTCATACTTCTATCTTTCCATATTTAAGAAACGCAAACATGTATCAAAGAAATTTATTCTACATGAATCACAATCAATTGAAATAATAGCATACGAATGATATTTTTAGCTATTATTAATGAAGGCAATAAAATATATTTTTGGATAATCGATTGAATTACTAAAACACAACCTCTTATTGCTTGAGCAAAAATAATGCTATCCCAGGTTATGACTATTTCTATACGGACTTTTTCTTCTCTTTTGTTTTCTTCTCATCTATTTTTTATCTGTTCTTTTTCTTTTTTGTCACTTTCTTTTGTTTTTTCTTCTGTATGAGTTTAACCACACTACCATCATCATAACACCAACAATCACAATCTCATACCCAAAATAATTTTATCTTTGGCATCTCTCTTACCTTACGTCTAAACTTGTAATTTTTAAAAGAATTGAGAAGATAAAAACAAAAAATAATAATAATAAAGCTAATCGTAATTTTCTCTTTAACAGAAAAACAACGTGTCATAGCCAAAAATGCCAAGTGTGAGACAAAGTGCACGTGTCGACTTCAAAACAAACGTATACAAAGTCCCGCGCGCAACAAACGCCTTCTGTTCCGTTCTCTTCCTGCTTTACTCCATTCTTTTATTTATTTGGGATTAAAAATGACAAGATAATGTTAATAAATCCATTTGGAAACCTATCCAATATTTTTACTTCTTTTATATACATGCATTAAACTTCAATAGTGGGTATGTAATTTAGAGAGTGGAACATGCAAGAGAAATGGCAACAGGATATGAAGATACTTACAGAGATTTGCACCAGCCAGCTGTTGTTATTGGAGGATGTTTTGCAATTGTAGCAGTCCTGCTTTCTATCTATCTCATTTTCCAGCATCTTAAATCTTACACTAATCCAGCGGTGCGGTCTGTTCTTTAATTAAAATTTTGCCCATTTTCTGCGAAGTTGATGATTTAAATCATGAATTCTTTAACTTTTTTTTTTTAGGAACAAAAGTGGATTGTTGCAGTTATTTTCATGGTTCCTGTCTATGCAACACAATCAGTAAGGTTCTATCTTTATATAGTAGGCATACACCATGGTTACTTTATTATACATTTAGTGATTTTTGTGCCCTTAATTGGTGGATAACAATTCTATGGTTATTTACTTGTGCAGATTTTATCATTATGGAACCCAAGAATGTCTGTTGCTTGTGACATTTTAAGAAATTGCTATGAAGCATTTGCTTTGTACTCATTTGGTAGCTATTTGGTTGCTTGTTTGGGTTAGTAAAGCTCTCTACATTTTCTGAGCTGTTTTAGAGATTTTGGTTGCTATATTTGCTTCTGTCAATGCGCTTACCGTCTCCCTGTATGCTATAATTTGTCTAGTTATCATTATGTCCCTTCTGGTAATTAGACAGCACTTCAGGGAAGTGAACTAATTTCAGAAATTGCAACAAAAACATTTTCTTTGTCCTCATCTGACTTGATTTTGATCTAGTGTGCGATGTTACTTGTTGTGTGAGCTTGCATTTTGTCAAATTGCATGCTAGGTGGGGAAAGGAGTGTAATAGAACTCCTTGAAAATGAATCGCGAGGGCAGCTTGGCAAAACATTGTTGGAGCGAAGGAATGGGAATCAAGCTGTACAAAGTAGATCTTGTATCAGCTTTTTCTTCAGGCCATATGCTATGGGAAGGGACTTGCTTACAATAGAGCGATTTGGTCTTGTACAGTATGTAAGTTACCGACCTTTCTGTTTATATGATCCGATCATGACAACTTTGTTTGGAGTCTAATATCTTGTGGTTAGTTCAGATGATTCTGAAGACATTTTGTGCATTTTTAGCATTCTTGTTGGAGCTCTTCGGGGTTTTCGGTGATGGGGAATTCAAGTGGCACTACGGGTATGTACTACTTGTGTCATCTTCTAGTTAAGTTGCCTCCTTTTTTCTTTTTCTTTTTTCAATCTTCAGGTGTTTTAATGCAAATCGATATCCTTGGTATTTTTAGGTTCGCAAAGTGAATGCAAGTCTCTTCTACTTATACCAGTGTGACTTCTGTTTGTGAAACGCTCTCAATAAGAAACTATACCCCGGCACCTTAGATTGAGAAATTATTTTCCTCTCCTATTCTATCAGATGATGCCTTGTTAGATGTTCAGGAATGGGGTCCTTGATGGTTTTTGTTTTTGGATCGGCTAATCCACTCTGGTTTCTTGCAGGTATCCATACATAGCAGTGGTACTCAACTTCAGCCAGATGTGGGCACTATATTGCCTCGTGCAGTTCTACAATGTAACGCACGAACGACTGAAACCAATAAAGCCACTGGCAAAGTTCATCAGCTTCAAGGCTATTGTGTTTGCCACCTGGTGGCAAGGCCTGGGTATTTCTCTCCTTTGGGCCCTTGGAGTTCTGCCAAACGTGAAAAAACTCCGAACAGGGTTGCAAGACTTTTTGATTTGCATAGAAGTAAGTTGCTGTGGTTTTGGAAACAATTTTTCTCCCCAGCAACTCGTACCATTCATTTATTGCAAGCAGTAGTTGCAGCTGTACTTGAGTACTACCACTGAAGACTTGGTGCCCACAAAACTCATTGTTGAGCCTGAGAAGCATAATGATATATTCCTTGCCTGTTTGTTTTTGTTTCCACAACTATATGGTTTCCTTTTGATTACTTGGCAGATGGCGATTGCAGCTGTGGCTCATATATATGTATTTTCAGCGGAACCTTATCGTTTTATTCCTGTTTCTGGGTATGGAAGGGTAACCACCGAGACAACCAAAGCAGAGATGAAGTTTGGGGGAGGTGACCAGGAGAAATCAGCTGTGTTTGAAAAGAGAGAGACTCAGGTTGCTGCTCCTGGAACAAGTGTAACTGAGAGTGTTCAAGACATAGTTCTTGAAGGTGGTCAAAGCGTAAGTTTCTCTCCACGAAAAACCCCCCACAATATTAAAATTCTTGAATTGTTGGATTTTATTTTTACGCTCATCTTAAAAAGCAGGTCGTCAAAGATGTTGTGTTGACCATAAATCAAGCGATAGGACCTGTAGAGAAGGGTGTTACCAAGATCCAGGAAAAAATTCACCAGAGATTTGTGGGTTCAAAAGAAGCATCGGAATTACAAGTGGAAGAACGTGTAGAAGAAAACCTTACTGGAGAACAAAATATATAAAATACCAGTTTTTTTTTTTTTTAATTTCATGTGGCAAATCCAGAACTCAATATTTGTCCCCCCTTTTTTCCCATTTGTTGGGGTCAGTATTGCTGGTCTAAACATCGCTGGGTAGATAAACGAAGGAAGGTTGTAGAGAAGGCAGGTATAGGAGGAAATGAAATTCTAGGACCGCCCGGCATGGATGCCTGCGGGCAGCCTGTTTTGCGAATACTGTCTGAATGGTGATGAACACTATCTTTCTTTCCATGATGGCAATAGGCAACACAGGTGCAGCTATGGTTCTGTGTCCATCAAAAAGATTCAGTGTTGAATTCTATTTAACAAGACCGTCTCTCATTATCTTTCCCGAGCCGCAGGCTGAGCAAGGAGAGGGTCCAAGAGGCAGTTCAGGAGAGAATATGGATATAAATGCTTTCAACAATTATCATTATATGCCGTGGTAAAATAAATTTAATATATAATGTTCACAAAAGAGATTCAGATCATGTTTTTAGTGTCCATCTTGTCCTCCGCAACATATTTCTGAGCAGCACTCGATGCAGCCAAAGCACGCTAGAGCAGTGCAAAGCTGTGTTAAGACTATTGCGAATTGGTTGTTTATCTTGGAGCAACACTGGACGCAGCACATACAGCAACATTGATAACACATTATGTTACAGCAATTGGAAGCTGCCTTAATGATAATTTCTGCTGCCTCGGGCAACTTTGACTCTTCAGCTCCTGGACGAAGGTTTTCAGCCGTTGCAGTCAAATTGCCAAAACCAACACCAAGGTTCCTTATAAATATTCTTCTCCGGCCTTGAGAGTCTACCTTCTGGGGATTAACTTGCCATGGCAACTGTTTACATGAATTTTGGAAGACACTAACGCTTAGATGATATAAAAGTTGAATAAAAATCAGATGAATAAGAATGAAAGGAACATCATCCATGTAACACTGTTAACTGGGCAAGACTAGAACCATAAACTGCAGTTCCGACAATTTATATGTTAGTAGTTTAGTCAATGAGCAGCTAGCTAAGAGGAGATTCGTAGCGCTGTCTGACTGCCTATGGGTGAAGCTAGAAAGATTTAAATGCATTCTCATTCATCACGTGAACTGAAATAAAAGTCAAGTGCAATAATTACAGCTGGAAAAGAAGAGGTAATTCGCGGGGCTTGCAAAAGCAGTTGGGAGTAATGAACTTGGTGTCTTCACTTCCGAATTATGATGTGATCCCTAAGGTAGACAAGTGCATCAACAAACTTGCAATAACACCAAATTAGCACATACCTTATGCCCTCCAGGTGATTCTGCCGCTTGATTTCCTCTATCAGTCTCAAGTAATGACATACAAGTATATTCAGAGATAACACCAGTTCGTATGCTCAATTTGGCAACCTGACAATAAGGAAATGACATCAATAACCGGGGGGCTTAACTAGTAAATGGAAGCTTGATAAGTTAATAAAAGGAGCTTGCCATGCAGTTGACCATGGAGCCAAAGAACAAATTAAGGTGTTTCATACGACCTATGAGTTTCAGTTAGGTAATCAGCAGAGCAAGGCAAATTTCACACTAGTTTATAAACAAAACGGCCAGAATCTCCAGACTTGAATGGTATTACTAAATCAATTTTTCAGGAACAATAAGAAGAAAAAACAGAGACCTTCTCCTCAAGCTGTTTATTTTCTGAAAACCATGCCTGCACAGTGAGTAGATCTATTTGCTGCTTTGCAGAAACCTGTTGCAGAACATAAACTCTGTAAGAATTGACTACACAAAATCCAAAACTGCAGTTATTTGCACGTGAAACAGTGATGTTTTGTACAGGTTTCCAGGTGAACCAAACTACAATGGTCTTGAATGAGAGATATGGTCAAAGAACAAAAAATCTATGAAAAAGGTTTGATCAGGTTTCCAAGTCACAGTAATCATAAAAATAATACACTAAAAAGTTAAATTGGAAAAATAAGTAACAAATTATGATAAGTGAAATCTTGGAATTACAGAAAAGAAACAAGTTAAAACATTCATGGAGTTGAAAATTAGCATCTCATCACTAGAAGCAGCAAATTAGATTCATAAGTGGGTCACCACCAGCTAGTTAACCTAATACCACAGTACGAACATTACACGCACAACATTGGCTGAACTAGAGAGAAGCACAGGCAAACAGGAGCCATGCACCACGTCAACATTACCAATTACAAAATATATATCAAACACAAAGGAAAGAAATACAGAACAGGATAACTGTCCTGAGCCTTACACTGTGAAGAGGTATGTCCTTTGCCTTTTGTACTTTCAAGTCTAAAGAAAAATTACTCAAATCTCCAAAAAAACCTGTAGCTACAACAGTGTCAGGGAAGTTTCCCCGAAATCTCCCTGAAACAATCAATGGGTTATCAGAAGAAAGGTCTGGAATCCGAGAAGGGTATACCTATAACAAATTGCAGAAGAATACATGAGTTTATACAAGTTCAGGTGAAAATAAAATCCATACCATCCAATTGAATAATTTTCTAGAAAGTAAAGGAAATTAATCATACACAATAGATGACAAAGAATGCATGGATATAATATGAAACAGAAACTGATAAATAGTATCATATGGAATCAATTGGATAATGTACACGTTTTTCAGATTTTTTAGCAGAATAATCATCAAAAAGTAACTTCAAGTGTTTAAAAAAGAAAAGTGTCTTAGAAAAGATAAAATTTGAGACTCTAACATGTCACTTCTTCATGAGAAAAAAAAGGAATAAGGGATAACAAGTACATGCACATGGAATCATACCTCCACTGTCTTAAGGCAGTAAGGCTAAGCATAGCCTAAAGGAATTAATCAAAGCATACCTCAACTTCATCAAGATCATCAAAGGCTTTGATGGTTATATTTGCAATGATTGTAGATGAGATTCTGCTCAACAACTTTTGCATTCGAGACTCAACTGAATCTGACCACAAAAAAGGCAAAAGGTACAGTTTACCAGTGCTGTTAACATGAGAAGACATGAATTTCCAAATATCAGTTGTCATTTACTAGGTAATTTATTTTTTAGCATCAAAACTCCGAAGTTCAAAACACAGATGAGGCATTCTATTCTAGGCGTGCAGGATCTATGTTATGTTAGTTCCACTACTAAATTGGAAAACCACAAGGCTATCTGTCACCATATTATAACTATAAACTCCAAAGTTTCAACTATTGAGATCTCATATCATATGTAGATATCTAATGGTAAGAAAAAACAATCAGGCTAATTCACACCAAGATATTTTTAAGCCTATTAACCTATCTCTCCACGATTGTCAGATATAAGCAAGCAACAGCCAAAACTTCATATCACTCAATTATGCAGCAGCCTCTCCAGATTCCCACACCAAAAAATAAATAAATAATAATAATAAAGAAAATTTTAAAAGAATAGGATACTCTGAACCAGTGTATAAAAACTGACCTATGTCGTAGGCAGCATCATATTGACCCCTGCTAATCATTGCAAGCATTCGTAGGAAATGATGATTGCAGTATGAACCTGTAGTGTTCCAAAATCTCAAGGTAATTACATGAAATTCTCAGAATACATAAATCAAATCTAGTCAAAATTGGAAGTTTTTTTCAAAGAGATGGAGTTTGACATCCTAAGAAATTCTAAATGCATCTATGGAGCCCCCTGAAGAAAAAAGGGGAAAAATAAAAATAAAATAAGAAACTAAAAAAGTAGCTGATAACATGCCATCAGTCCTACCAATGATGCATAAGAAACCATTACCTATCCCAAAGGTACAAATACGTGGACATATCGATCCTCCGCCTGTTATATGACTTTTCATTATATCACAAATGTGTCTTTCATCTTCAACAGCCCCATCAGTAACAAGAAAGATGAAAGGAATTGAGCCTCCAGATTTTGATAGCATTTCTGTTGCCTGGAAGCATGAAGCAAGTGGAAAGTGGTTACATTTTTATTTTTTTCCCAGACTGATGCATAAACTACAACCCCAAATGCTGTGGAAGTGCACATTCCAATATCCACAAATTGATTTCAAAAGATTTTTAGAACATAAACAAGTCTAAAAAAAGAGAAATATCAAGTTCAAATATATCAAGATACAACGAGCAAAATGTAGTGCTTCTCGCACCACCATTTTGAAATCATGGCAAAACTAAAATTGAACAAACCATTCATTGAAGGAAGGTTGTTACAGTAATTTAATTTAGCATGGAGAATTGAGGCCAAAAGACACTAATCATTTTTTATCTGTTCATCAAAATGCTATGTACTAGATTTTTTCAACATTTAATTTAACAAGATGGCAGGCATTTTAATGTTAAGATCTGTATTTAGGAGTATGTAGACATGCATATTATACAAGCATGGACACAGATGAATAATCACAAAATCATTAATGAAAGATGACCTGTTTTAGAGGAACCAAGATATTTGTATCACCACCAGCAATTAAATTCGTACTCATCCACTCAACAGCCCTTTCAACTGTATCTTCAGAGGCCAATTCCATTGACGATGAAAAAAGATAAGTCTCTCCATTAAAAGCTATGATGTTGAACGAATCTTTGGAATCAAGGTTGGTGAGTGCTGCAGATAAGGCGATCTTTGTACCATCAAGGGGTGCTCCTTCCATGCTTCCACTTATATCAACAACAAACATTATCTCCTTTCTGAACACCTATCAGATAGTACCTTCAAAGCTCAGTCCATATTCGGTCAAAAGACAGGGCAAGAAAAGGAAAAGAAGTTAAAATTAAAAAGAGATTGAGCACATGCTGTCCTAACCTTCCTACTATGATGACCTCCAGGAAAAAGATAGGCACAAAACATATCTCTTTGATCAACATCATGAACAGATGGAGATTGCAAAAGCACTCCGCCAAATATATGACTAAAAGAGACCTGATAAGCATTTAAACACAAGAATTACATATCCCAAGAATGTTGGCATCTTATATTCCAAGAAGTGGACTTTCCTTCTCTGGTAAACAGAAAATGTAAACTAAAAGGGCATGAATGACATGAGAAAGTAAAATCAATCTTACAGCATATGAGAAAGTAAAGTCAATATTTGTCCAAGTGAGAACTTCTGATTCATATGAGAAACCCAATTTTCCAACTTCACGCCTCAATTCCTGTAAAAAAATTTAAAAAACAATCACGTCAACCTTAACATAATACTAAAAATCTGAAAAGCATTACAAAACCAAGCAACTATAGTCAAAGATGCACCTTCAAAGGATGGCTAGTTGTCTTGCACACAATTTCAGTTCCAGTACCAGTGGTTACATTCAATTGTATCTTTTCTTTTCTGGGTAGCTTCTTTACATGAGGAGTTACATACTCTGGAAAACTGAATGGCACAATCAAGGAGAACTCCCCATTGTGGTACAGTAATTTCTGCATCCAACTAACTTTAATGGAAAGCGTTGATCCCCCGTCAACCTTTACAGATAAAACAAAACATGAATATATATATATATATATATATATAAAAGAAAATCATGTTTAATCCATATTATATGGGCTAGAACTTACTTTGGGTATCGTTATGGTAAATGTATGTGGCTTCAGAAAGCCTCCATTTTCAATCCTAACTTCCTTTTCCAAATCTTTTTTATCTTCAATAGCAACCAATTCCGTATAATACAACTTTCTAGAAGCCTCAATCTCAACACCTAGAATTGAGCCCTGTTATCCAAATAATAATAATGATGATGAAAAAAAAGGTTATTGAGAGAGATCAAAACAATAGCATAGGCCAAAGATTTATACAAACCCTTTATGCCTAATGCTTTAAATAATAACAAAAAAAAAATACTAACACTAATTCACCCAGAAAATATAAACAATATGTTTAAACAACAACAACCAATAAGAGAAAGGAACACAAAAAGATAAATCCTTTACAGGTATCCACACACACCTGCTCGCCCATAGGGACGGCTAGACGACAATCACAGCTTTCACTTCCCATAACACAATGAACCCTCCATGATCCACTGATTTTAACAAAAGCAGTATCCAGATAAGAATCCGCTTCCAATTCAATCCGGTTCATCTGGAGAGGAATCAATGCTGGGGGGTCACATCTGCCATGCACGTGCGGCTGGTAACTTGGTATATCCGGGTTAT
Organism: Populus davidiana; assembly: GCA_030145905.1. Classification (NCBI taxonomy): domain Eukaryota; kingdom Viridiplantae; phylum Streptophyta; class Magnoliopsida; order Malpighiales; family Salicaceae; genus Populus; species Populus davidiana. Next base: position 11,715,590 of record CM057806.1, read on the forward strand.
CCACAATCCCTGGGTTTGATATAACTGCATAAACCATTGGTGCCTTTGGCAAATAGGCCACTGGTGATTTATCCATGTGCGACGGTGGCTTGGGTGGCGTCACCGCCCTGTCTTTCCCCAGGTATATCCTTTTTGACAGTTTCAGCCCGTCTTGAACCGATCTTCCGAATTCCTCCGCCATGCTTTCGAAAAACAAATGAGTAATAAAATGAATCGGAGAAAGTGAGAATAATAGGAGTCGGAGCAGCAACGAAGGAAGAAAGGTTTCAAAACGGACAATGGCCTTTCTTTCTTTCAAATAAGGGAGCGTAAGAGAGACGCTTGGGATTTTTATATTTTCTTACTCCTCTGCCCCTTTTCGTTACGATCGAGCTAAGCAGCTGGATGCATTAACTAGTGATATGGTGACATGTGGGATACCGTTTCACAACTAGTCGTTGAACGTGGACAAAAATGGAATGGATGGGTGAGAGAGGTTTTTTTTTTTTTTTGAGTAGCTATGGCTTTTTAAAAAAGTTTTTTTAATTTAAAAATATATTAAAATAATATTTTTTAAAAAAATAAATTATTTTTAAAATTAACATTTTAAAATGATATAAAAATATTTTAAAAAAATTTATTTAAAATAAAAAATAAATAAAAAATTATTTTTAAAATACAAAAACATATATAATACAGATTTGTTGTGGTAGGGACACAATCGTCTGTTTGTTATCACAGGTCGCATTTTGGATAATGGATTTGCAACCTACCATTTCCCTAAACTGCTTCTATGAGTTGTATCCACCCTTTTAATTAATTAATGAGATGAGATGAGATGAGAATAATTGGGGTTTGATGCCCTGACTGTTTTAAATCCTGTATGTTTGTTTTTTGGTTTGAAAGTCATTTTTTAAAATATTTAATTTTTTTTATTTTAATATATTGATATTAAAAATAAATTTAAAAAATTATTATTTTAAATAAAAAATATTTTTAAAAACAATTACTTAATAAATGAATAGTCTTCAAGATGATGAAGCGTCAATTACTATTAAAATAAAATTCTATTTTAGAAGAGAAATCAAATTGTGTTTGATAAATTATTTTAGGTGCGTTGCCTACTTAGATAGTTTCCTATGGATTTGTATGGAGCATTTTTTCTTCTTTTTTTGTTTTTTTAAATTTTTTCCACTTTCAATTTGACTTGATTTAGAATTTAATTTAATAATTTATTTTTATTTAATTTTTATAGGCATATCTCATTGAAAAAAAAATCCCAAGATTACTATTTTATGAAATAAAATTCAATTTTGCAGTGATAAAAACATTAGGACTTAGAGGACTAAATTCAACAGTGAGCAACAATACAATATTTGTTTTTCCTTTGCATTGTTCATTCCCTGCTTTTTTTATGATTTCTGTAACACCTTGAATTTTTTGTATGAGTTTTTATCTTTTCTAAAAATCAACTACGTCAAAAATAGGGGATTGTTTTTTAATAATATCATAAAAACAGATGCCTTATCAAGCTCACCTTTCAATAATTTTATCACAAGTACATTGATATATAATTTATATTTACATCTTAAAATAATTACAACACCTTATGGAATTACAATATAATCATTAGACAATATGACCTATCCAATACAAAAGGTGAGATAGTTAGATAATTCTTTTATAAAAACAGATGCCTAAAAAAAAAAATAGTTGTAAAAAGCACTAGATCACAAAAAAATATCATAAAAATTTACATCATTATAATTACTATATTTTACAATTAAATGAACAAAACCTTTAAATTAATATTTTTTATGGTTTTAAATAATTTTAATATACTGATATTAAAAATAATATTATTTTAATATATTTTTAAATAAAAAATATTTTAAAAAATAATTATAACTAAACTTTCAAATACACTCCCATTTGCCACGAACTCCATTCTTTGAAACTGTTGGTCATAAAACCGTAGCCATGAATGCACGCAGACAACAAATGACTACACTACACGTGGTGGCACAAAAGTGTGAATGTGCAGTGGGAAGCAAAGCTGTTTTTGCTTATTTGCCTTAAAAACTACTATCCTTCTATTCTTCTCTAGATTTATATTTTCAAAATTTCTTTAGCCATTACTTTTCTTCAATTTCTTATATAGTTTAGATACTATTTCAAATAAAAAAATGTATTATCTCAAAATAAAAAAATAATAGAGATCCAAAATACATAACATGTTAAAACAATAATTCAATATAGGCATCATTTAAAATTACATTCCAAAACACATTTCATGAAATTTTGAAAAACAATTATTTAAAATTAATTTTTTTCTATTTTCATATCATTTTTATATACTGATATCAAAAATTATTTTAAAAAATAAAAATAATAATAATAGTTTAACATATTTAAAAAAAAATACTTTAAAAAACAATTATTATAACACTTCTAAACACCTCATATTTGTTAACAAATAACTTAATTTTAACTTAAAATATGCACACACAAAAATCATACTATTTCCCCGGCTTTTACACCCACTTGATACTTTTAATGAAGTAATTACCACTATTGTTTTTTTAAAACATTAATTATTTGGATGAATTTTCTTTTCTTTTTCTTAAAAAAAAAAAAGGAGTAAAGAAGTTCAACCATTTGATGCTAGATTTTTGTAGAACTCAAATTCATGTTACCAAATAGTGAGCTTATTATTTGAAAAGTTGATTTAATAGTTTTATTTTGAAAAAATAAGGCTATTTTTAACCTTTTTTTTTTTTCTCCTTTCCTTCATTTCTTTCTCCCAAGTCTCGGTATACATGCAGAGCTTTGATAAATTCAATTGTGCCCTACAATTTATATTTATTTTGAATTTGGTTCTTATTATTTTTATTTTTATGTTTTTAGATTTGATACTTCTTTAAGTTTGTTTTATTTTTAATTTGGTCCCTAATCATTTAATCTCATTAGATGTTTTTTAATCCAATTTAGTTGTTATTTTTTTTGTTTGCTAATTTTTTTATTTTTATTTTATTTTATTTTATCCTTTAGAAGTTTGATTTAATTTTATTTGGTTTCCAATTTTGGTCCTCATTTTCTTATTGTTTTTTTTCTCTTTTTCTTCATTTATTTTGTTTTTCAATTTAGTCCCTAATTAGTTTCTTTCAATTATTTTTTTGTATTGTTTAGTCCTCATTGTTTTAATTTTAGTTTTTTTAATTTTTAATTTTTTATGGTTTGAAATTTTTCTTTGTGGTTTTTTCATGTTTGCATTTTACAAGATAATTCCAGTCTTATAATTCAGTCTACCAATTTTGACAATGAATCTGGTGTAAGTTTGATATTTTTCAGGGTCTTTTTTAAAAATTGTTCTGTTTTTTTTTTTTATTTGATATTGAATTATTGGGCCTTGGATTTCTTGATTTGTTCTGCTTTTTTTTTTGTTGGATTATCTTTGCATAATATCTCATATCACAAGTTAGTTGAGTTAACTTGGATTGACTTTGTTTTTTTTATTTTATCATTTGTCATTTAATTATTGATCTTTGAACGTGTTTTATTAAATATTATTTCAAAACAAATGCATGTTTCAATGCATAATGGGATATTCCGAGTGCGAGACGATAAAGTTAACACTAGTTAGCTTGCATTTTCTTACTAAGTTTTTTTTATTTAACTTTGATATTTTTTATTAAGTCTTTCTTTTGAAAGTCTGATTTCATCATTTTGCATTAAATATTTTTTCCTTAAGCATTGTCAATTTTTTGCTTTTTTTTGTGATTGGTTGGTAAAGTTAACCCGAGGTAGCTTGTGTTTTTTTTGCTAGGTTCTTCTTTTGAATTTTTTTTTTAATTTTATATCACAGGTTGTGAATTTATCAAGTTAGACCGAATTTATCTTAAATTATCATCATTTAAATATTATTATTTTATATCAAGAAAATTTAAACGGGCTTGCGACATAACACGGAACATGTCTAATTAAATACTATAATATTACAGTCTCAAGTGTACGACCTTTTAAAAAAAAATACAAGAGTTGTGGAACGTTTGGTAACGCCCTCTCTCTCCCTTCCCTCCGCAGAATACACACAGCAAATGCTGCTTCCTAGTAAAATACCCCGTCTCTCTCTCTCTCTCTCTCTCCCCCCTACGCAGCCATCACGTGTCATCTCAGGTACTTGCCATACACATCGTGCTCTTCGCTTCTCACTCTGCACATCGATCACCTCTTCCAGCGACACGCACGAGAGGCAGAGAGAAAGACTTGCTCTGTATTGTTTTCTACTACGCGGCGGTGTTTTTGTTAAAATTTAAATTATTTTTTCCTGTTTTTTAATAGTTTTGATTTGCAAAACTATATTAATATATTCTTAAATAAATAAAAAAAGACAATTACTATCGGAACCCCAAACATTACCTTGACACGATACTTGGGTAAAAAGAAAAGAAAAACATGTGGCAGTGGCGGTAAGAAGTAGCCTTTTTTATTACAACGCCAAAACTCGGAAGACATTTACTCACACGGACTTGTTGTTAATGGGAGGGGCTGTTGTATACAGAGACTTGTTCGCAGGCTTTTTCCACTGCCGACATTACCATTATCATTATGAGCATGCACGCACGCACAACGGTTGTCTTCGGATACATAGCTCTATCTCACCACATGCATGGTCTCTCTCTCTCTCTCTCTCTGAAAATAGTAACCATCAACAGTCGGATCAATCTGGTGCAACTATTATTCACCCATGTACCAAATCTGCAATCGTTTCAGTCTCTTGCTTGCCGCTTCTTTTCTGGGTATTGTAATTATCCTTGTCAGGTCACGTAATTACTCTCCCTCCCTCTGGAATAATAAACTCTTTTTTCTTCTTTTTTTTAAGCTATAGTACAATTACAGCATTCACACCTAACATTACTTGCCCGCTTCATGTTTGTCGCCTTACTATATTTCCACTTCCTATGCTATTGCTAGATGTAGTTTCTTTCTTACACCTCCTTCACCAGCAGTACCGTTCTTGCATTTCCTGGCTCTTCTTCTTGTTTTTCTTTCTTTTTTCTGCTCAGTAGTTTCATGACACGAGTGTTGAAAAATAAATAAATTAAGAGAGCAATGGCTCCTGCTACGACCTCTGTACCGTCATTACCCTCGCCTTGTCCAAAGTCACCGCGAGAGTATCCAGATTTGTATGGGAAGCGCAGGGAAATGGCTAGAGTGCAGATGCTTGAGAGAGAGATTGGTTTTTTAGAGGTGGGTCTTAAATCTGCTACTGTTCTGTGCTCCCCCCCCCCCCATCTAATTGAATGCTGAGTTTTGGTTTCTTTCATTTCTTTTATGCAAATCTTAGTGGATTTGAAATGTAGTGAAATTGAGAACTAATTGAAGTGCTAGTATCAAAACAATCAAATAGAGGAGGAACTAGAAAGGGAAGTTGAAACGAGCTTATCATGTGTTTTATTGGTTTGCTGTTGTCCAAGTACTTCTCATCAACAATAGAAAATTGGACTGAATCTTCTTTTTATAGTGAAATTTTTGGAGACACAATCCTTCTGGTTGCGAGCATTCAAATTTTAAAAAACATGATAAACAACCAAGTACTGCAGGTAGCTGAAGGATGAAATTTGGGCTTTTTTTTGGGTTGGTTGTGCCTTAGCCTAGATGCACGAGTACTTGACTGGTAGCTTGTGATGGAATTTGTTGATGGATTGTCATTGTTCAAAAAAAGAAAAGAAAAAACTAAAACTTGTTATTGTTGCTGGCTGCACCTAACCTGAAACTTGAAGCAATCTTGCTTCTTGAATGCATTCTGCATAGTGTCTTATATTCACTATTCATTATGTGGCTGAAGCCCACTTGCCAGTGATCAAGTGTTTTTTAGAACTGTTACCTTTTCAAATTGTTTCTGGATCGAGGGCTTCTGCCGGGTCTAATTAGATGCAGGATTATTGGTGGACGTTCTGTGTTCTGCAAAATATTTGCATCGCAGAAGTTGTAGCAACCAATCACACTGATTGAGAGCAGTCTATTTCAACCCAACCCAAACCACAAGCTGAACTTGATCTGCAAGTGATTATTTATTCCTGTTTTAGAGATTTATTCAATTTTGAATCTTCGCCTGGTCTAATTCGACACCCTCTAAGAGGTTTTGCTGACGATAGAGTGACCTGTGTAATACGATGAAAGATGAGCAGTCATTAAAATCTGTAGCTGCTCCCTACCACCCAATTTATTTCATGAAGTTTATGTGCAGATAGATTGGATGTGTTAAAAAGAAGTTCTTCTCTGATATGCTTAAGCAAATATAATGAATTGGCAATTTCAATTTGAGCAGGAGGAACTAAAATCTATTCAAGGCCTCCAGCCTGCATCTACATCCTGCAAAGAGTACGTCAGTTTACAATTACCTTGCATAGCTTCATGTGTACCAAAATTTTATGCTCAAATTTATATGAACTAGCTATAGATTCTGTTCAATTATCAGCTAATTAGAATAAATTTAAATAACATGCTGCAGGGTCACTGACTTTGTCATGGCAAACTCAGATCCTTTGATGCCAACGTAAGAACAGTTCCATTTGTCACCAAAAATTTGCTTTCTGTTTTTGAAGAGGAACAGCAGTCTTATTTTTATTTTATTTTTTTCATCTTTTAAACAGAAGTCGGAAAAAACGAAGATCTAGTCGGTTCTGGAAGTGGCTATGGTACTGTTTCCTTGTCCTTTTGTCTCGTGTTTCTGTATCTCAACTTGATACCTAAAATAGGTGTTTGCATAATCCTCATTCTGAATTCTTTTGGTTGGCCTGATGTTCCATACAATTCTTTATTTGACAACTTATAAAACTTTTGTAATTAATGTATTCAATGTTCTATTATGAACTTAATGGCGTTTAGTTATGCAGTTGAAAAGGCAGGCCTTAGGCCTTGAATCCATTCTTGCATAAATATAACCAACTAGTTTCTCTTCTTTGCATGACTTGACACTGTCACAGATAATGCGATTTCCTATGTCGCTTGCAGGGGAATACGCTGTTTTAACTTCTCATGGATTTGTTGCTGCTGTTCTTCGGGCTGCTCTCTTCAGCTAGAATGTCCAAGCTGCTGTGAATGTAATCTATGTAACTGCTCTTCCTGCATCAGCTGCCCGACTCTGAAGTGGCGGTGGTGTTGCTCTTGTCCACGTCCTAGGAACTGCTGCTGCATTTGTCAATTACCTGCATGCCCAGATTGCTCTTGTAGCGGTTGGACATGCTCTTGCCCCGAATGTCCGAAGGTGCGCCATTGTTGCAATTGTAAAAACACTTGTTGTAATCCATGTTTATTCTTCTAGCATATTAGTCTAATATTTTTAGGAAGCTCTTATCTCCAATATGCATTTCAACTGCTACATTTAGGATATTGCTTGGAAGATTTAAATCTTCCAAGTGTTTATTTAGATAGTTCCAGTTTATGCTAAGGAGCTGTCTATTAAATTGTCTATGGGGCTGCAACAACCACAGTTGAAAAACAAGCTCCCAGAGAAACTTTAAAACCACAAATAATAGGATACCAGTAAGTAACCTAGACGCAGATTGGATTTATAGGCCTGGAATGGTTTGACTGTATTCATAAAAGACCCATGTCTTCATATTTGTGGTCTTATCATAGACATAGGTTTGTTGTTGTTTTCTTCAAACGTTGTTAGATTCTGCTGATATACAGTGAGGGCTCTTTTCACCTTCGCAACATTGGTTGAAATACTGGTATTCTTTGAATTGTAAAGGGACTTGATACCTCAGGTTTGATCCACATCCATGATTCAAAATCACGTACCTCCTTCTTGCTAATTATTGCTGCAAAATAATTGAATTGGCTGGTCATATTCTTGCTGGGTTGTGATTGTTACTGGTCATAAGACTACCCTCTCTGCAAAACTGTAAAACCACAGGGCAAAGGTGCTGTCTTGTCGCTCAGTCTTCTGAAAGAATTATAGTAACAATTCAACATGATGACATTGTCAGTGTTTCTTTTTGTCAATAAATAGTACAACGAAGGCTGCTCGCTGAGCATAGTGGTGGGCTTTACCAATCAAGGGAACCATCACTAATTTAGAGATTCAAATGGCACTCACTGGTTTAGAAGTTGTGTCGGAGCATGTCCAAAACAGACATGCATTACTTACCTCGTAAATTACCGAAGCTATTATGACTTGCAAAGTGGGATTTGGGTCTTAGAAATACGTTCAAATTATCCATAATCTACAGCACACGACCACCGTCTGTGAATACGAGAACGTTTAATTTTATTTTATTTTATATTTTCTGATTGTTTTGATGTGTTATATTAAAAATAATTTTAAAAAAATAAAAAATATATATTATTTTAATATATTTTTAAATAAAAAATATTATAAAAAACTATTATTAAACTCTCAAACACCTTATAAATATATCCTAGCCCAGTCTTAATAAAATAATTCATGGCTGTTATCTTTTCACTTCCCCTAAATGGCTAAATCAATTAATATCTGTTGGTTTTGTCCCAATAAAAAAAATTCCAACCCCTTCTTTGTTGCATGAAATTCACATTTATTTATAAAAAATAAAAGAAAAACACAAGTGTTTTTCGGATATGATTTGTGGCCAATAATTTATCTAGGAATGATCTCAACCGTTGACCACATACCAACAACCTAGTACTATAAAATTATATTGTCAAAGCTAGTTAAGTCAGAGATTTTAATTGTTTATTGCAACAGTTGCACAACTGCAAATTGATGAAGAAAGGAATTGCGATGTAGTACGAAGTCAAAAGGTGATGATGATATGTCTTTTATCTTGTTTGGAGGGAAAATGGACAACATTGTCTTCAAAAGTGGCTTCACAAGCAACATTTATTGTATAAAGATAAGAGATGAAGAAATAGTGTCAAATGATATGTCATGCGGTACTATTTATTTTTTTAAAAATTTATTCATCAAAACAATATTATTTTGATCAAAATAACATTAAAACTCATTATATTATTTAAACTCATTATATTATTTAAATAGAAAGATGTTATTTTTTAGTTTTTTTTACTTAAATTAGGTCATTAACCCCTTTCTAATTTCAACCTCTAATTTTTTATTTATTCAATTAACTCTCTAATTGAATTTTAATTTTAAAAATCAATTCAATTTCACCCCTAAATTTTAAAATGATTCCTTGAGTTTAGCGTCTTTTTCATCTTGGTCCTCAGTTTTGGATATTTTTAATTTCATTTCTAATTGACTTTCAAACTTTTAATTTCTTCAATTTTATCTCTATTTTCAATTGAATTAGTTCGTCAAATTCATGCACTTTTTGCAAAAAAATCATTGGTTCTGAATCTCTTTAATTTCGTCCTTAATTGACCTCTAAACTTTTATTATCTTGCATTTTTATCCATGATTTCACCCAAATGAGCTTGGAAAAAATTAAATTTGGTCATTTAAAAATCCAATCTTCTCAATTAAGCCTAAATTAGGCTTTCAAACTTTATTTTTCATTAATTAAGTCCCTAATAAAATTAAGTTGACCCATTAAAAGTTTAATTAGGCATTGCACTTAATTAATTATTTTAATTTGACCCAAATGAATTCTTAAACTCAATTAAATTTTTAATTGAGCTCATGATTAAATCAAATTGGCCTATTAAAAGTCTAATTAAATCTTTAGATTTAATTTTTATACAAATTCATCCAATAATAATTTAGGTATAATTAGATTCTTGATTGTTTTCTAAAATCTCAATTTGATTCCTCTATGTATTTTAAAACATGCAGTAGGTTGATGATGTTAAGCATGCAAATTCAGTCCCAATAGTGATTTTTGAGAAGCCATTGTCCAACATCACATTGGCGTATTGTGATTTTTTGGGGGTAATTTTGAGTGTCCGAATTAATTTATACGTGCCTTAACTAATACTTAGAGACCCTAAATTTAATGACCATTTGTGGGATTCGAGCTAGTAACCTCTGGGAAGTAAATTCATGACCTGACTAATTAAGCTACACCTTTCAGAGTTCTCATATTATGATTTTTTACGACATGGGTGGCGGTTACAGTAGAAAATAAAGGGGTTTCGGCAACTAGGGTTTTTTTTTAATCAAATTATGAATTTATATGTCCTGATTTTCACACACCAAATCTCACTTATCACAAAATAGTTTGGATGAAGGGAAAGAAAAGATGGGATAGAAAGTGTTCCAATGGCTTTTTCTTAATTGATGGAAAAGTTATAATATTTAATATAAAAGTAATTTAGTCACTAAATATAATATAATGATAATCTTGTGAATAAATCAAATATTTTTGTTAACTTTTTTGGCATGTGTAAAGTGAGGATTTATAGTTTTATAAACTTATAAATTCCAAAATATAAAACATAAATTCTAAAATAAAAATAGAAGCAACTTGAAAAAATAAATAAACTCTAAGAAACTCTATACAATTAACCTTTCCTTTAGAAACCAAAATGAGGGATCAAGGACTAAAAGTGTTATAAAAGAAGAAACGAGACCCTTTTCCCCAAATGACAAGAAAAAAGTTTCATTTGATCCCTCATATTTCTATTTTTTTTCCTTTCTCATTCAGTTTCTTTTAGGTTATTATATTTGACTCTTAAACTGTATTTTTGTCACATTTTAGTCCATATAAATTGAGAGATGATAGAGAAAGTTTAAAATAAAAATAAAAAAGAGAAGAGGTTCTACGTGGTTTTACTATTCAAAAATCATTATTCACTATCTCACAAAAAATAGTTTATTTACTATTATTTTTTGTCCATTGAAGTTCATGGTTTTTCTGTAATGACCTATTAATCGGTTGGTCGGTCGATTTTATATAGTTCATCAAGTATCAAACCCTTTCTTCTCTTCTCTTTTTTTTTATTTGTTTTATATTGAATCTTGTAGAAAAAAACATAATATTTTCTTTTTAAATCTTTTATAATGACCTAGACTCCTCACATCAAAATATATATTTAATCTCATTCTTTTTTATAATATGTATTCTACACAATATTTTTAACATTACACACCCAATGTTAAAGGAAAATCAAAAGAAGACTTTAAAGACCAATTTAGCCTTTTATTTCTAAAAGAGAGGTTTTCTTGCAATATCTTTCTTCCAAGATTTTTTAAGGGACCGTTTGGTAGAGCGGTTGCACCTGCGTTTCGTCCAAATTTGAATTTTTTTTTTTTGTTAAAATTGAGTTCGGTTTATACTTTTTGGATCGTTTTAATGTGTTGATGTCAAAAATGATTTTTAAAAAATAAAAAAACATCATTGACATGTATTTCGGCACGAAAAGCTATTTGAAAAGCAACCGCTACCACACTACCAAACACGCTCTAAGAAGATCATAAAAGGTTGCAAGATGCATGATCTGCTGGTCTCATAATTAATTTACAGTCACATCGATCTTTCATTTGTTGAGAGAGCAAGAGTCCAAGATAAATTTTGAAATAAATAAATAAAATTGTATGGCAACATCTTGAAAACTCACCTTTAAATTTAAAGCCAATAGAGAGTCTTAGAACTGCAACATACTTAAATAAGTAACGTGTCAAGCAACAATTATTGAAAAGATATGAGCTAACAAAACATGATAATTGCAAATGAGACTAAAACACTAAAAGAGACTAGAACTTGGAAAGTGAAGACCACCCAATCCCAAATGAACCACACATCAAACCAAAGAGAAAACAACACCTTCCAAGCTCAAGAAGTTGAATTCAAATAAAAACTCAGTCCTAGACAAAATCAAAACCTGAGAAACTCAAATTTCAAGTGAGTGCATTGCAAAGAATAAAACACTCATCATTTTTAAGTGAAATCAAGGAAATCAAGAGATCAATTCAAATATTTTTGGTTTAAACATATATTAAGATAATTTTCTGATGGTTGGCAGATTTTCAGAAAAGATATGATGGCAGGTGCATTGCTGGGAGGGGTAGTACACACAATAATGGCACCAATTGAGAGGAAAAAGGTATTGTTACAAACCCAAGAAAGCAACTTGGCTGTTGTAGGGAATGGACGCAGGAAATTCAAGGGAATGGTTGATTGTATTGTTCGTATGAGAAGAAGGGATTCTTTCACTTTGGAGAGGCAATGACAGTAGTGTGATTAGATATTACCCCTCTGTTGCTCGTAATTTCTCTCTTAAGGTGAGTAAAGTTGGTTTCTTTTTGGTTTCTGGTTTGAGGTTAAGGTGTTTGATGAATTATGTCTGTGTGAGTAGTGGGTGGATTTGTTATTCAATGTCTTGGGTTTTTATTTATTATTATTGTTATTTTTTATGGTTCTTGATGTAAAGGATGGTTCTTTATTCTAATTTGTGTTTTTCATGATGAAGTTTGAACAAAAATAGAAGGGTTATTTATCAGAAGATATGACGTTAGCTGATAGAAGTTGATGAGAAAGGTTATTTGCAACTGATTGCTGCCAGTGGGGAATGGGGATATAAGACTTGCTAGTGAAAATGTTGATAACTGGATTTTGATAAAGATGAATTTGGAGAAGGTTTTAAGCAATTTTCTTGAAGAAGGGTTTTGATGTTGCCAGTAATTAAAGACTTCCTGGCTATGCATTGACTTCATGAATCATTATGTCATCTGAAACTGTTGGATTGATTTTGAATTTTTGATGAATTAGTTTGAAGGTATAAATTGTGAGAAGATCCAAGAGTGAACTTTTGCAAGGAATGAAACGAACACAATTTTGAGAGATAAGATGGTGGGAGCTCAATTTCAGATTCATTGGTTTGTGAAAGATTGTAGAAAAAAAGATTCAAGAACTACTCTGCCACACAAAAGTAGAGCAAAAGGAGTTCAATGAATCACATATGAACTTTAGAAATTAATGGGGGTATTGAATGCATTGAAGGCCAAACAGAACCTTTTATCGATATGCTTAGATTGGTTTTGACCTTTACTTTCCCATAAATTCAAACTCTTAAGGCCAAACAGAACCTTTTATCGATATGCTTAGGTTGGTTTTTTATCTTAGTTTTGTATGACGAAGTTGAAGTTCATGAAATGGGGTGGCTTGTGGGAGTAGTTTTGGTTAGTTTTTCATCTGAACTAGAGGATTAGAGTAAAATGAGGGTATTGCATAGCATTTGGTTCTGTAAACGATACTTCTGTTGTTGAAATGCACGGATTCCGTTGATTATACAATTTATTTTTAATAAGGTATTTAGAAACCTGACAATTGGTATCGATGAGGAACATATTTCTCTCCACCACACACACACACACACACACACACACACACACATAATGGACTCAACCCCTTTTTGTTAATTCCTTATGGCTAGTGGATTATTATGGTAATCTACCATGTATTTTTCTTTTGGTTTCGTAGTGCGGAGAATTCTGAATTAGTTTTTACAATAGTGGCTCGACCGAGAGAGTTGATACATAAACTCAACTTAAAGATCGAGTATACCATCTTAACCATTATGTAAAAAAAAAAAAAACCCTGAATTGGTTGCAGAGATATCATAAAAGCCTCATCATCAACAAATTCAATAAGAAGTAAAGAATTATATGATAAGTGCTCGGGTTGGAACAAATTCAAAGATCCTCCTAACAAGCATTGGTTCTTGATAAATCATAAGAATCGAATCTTGGGCCTCTATGTGCTGCCAACTACAAGTGTTCTGAATCCTCCATGTTTGGTTTCAGTTTAATTGACTAAAAAAATAACAATTTCATGATCTTTAATTCCTTCAATTACATCATCAAGCATCAAGAATAATTACACCCCAAAAGAAAAACACGAACGAATAAATTATTAAACCAAGTACTATATAATAGTGAAGTAGTGGGCTCCAATGAGTGAGTGAGAGAGAGAGAGAGAGAGAGTAATAAGAATATTAACAAAAACCTACAAGGCTCATGTATACCACTAAATTCCAAGACATGGTTTCCCGTTAATAGTAACAATAGTTTTACTATTTTGCCTCACATTTTAAAAATCTGCGCCCCTCATTTTATAAATCAAAGGCCTGGGGGCGGGGGGTATTATTGTTATTTCCATGGGATCCATTGATCATTGTTAAAATTGATTTGGGCATATAAGTCTTTTTTTTTTTTTACAATGGAATCATTTATTTAACCTTGGTTGCCAAAAACAAAACAAGCAAGGACATAATCATAGAAAAAATAAATATATAAATACTAATATATTTATTATATAAACTGAAAAGAAAAAATAAATAAATTTCACAGTTTTAGTTTTTTTTTTTTTTAACATAGTAAATTGACTTTATTACTCTTTGACTAAAAAATATTAGGTTTGGATTGAAGAGTGTGTTTGTCTTTTTATCATGTGATTATCATGTTATATCAAGGGTGAGATGGTCATTTGATAAACATGGAAATTATTAAAAAAATAAAAAAAGTTGGTGCGTGAATAATGTCTACCGGGTTTCGATGACGCGTGTGGCGTCATCCAGAGATTGAACACTAGCTTTTAGGCAATGACCAAATTATCTCATTGGCCCTCCACTCTTAGGTGTCAACAACTCCCCCCCCCCACTTTCCTCGATTTTAGTGTTGGCCCTCCAAATTTTTAGGATTGTCCTTCAATTTGTTTTTTCTTCAAGTTTGGTCCATGTACTATTGATTCTATTTGTTTTATTTAGAGTAATTTATAAAACTTGAATCTTTTTGCAATTTCATCCCTTTTTGCTCTTTTCAGCTATCAGATTTGGTCATTATTCTTTTGATTATTATTTTTTAGATGATTTTTAAAATTAATTTTTTTTTCTTACAATTCCATCCTCCTTTAGCCCTTTTTTTTGTCAAATTTGATTTATATTTTTTTATTGCTACTTTTTTTACCTTGAAAATATTTTAAAATTGATTTTTTTTTCAAATTCGTCCCTCAACATTAAATTAGTTGGGTGTTGAACTTCTTAATTGAACTTATGTCTAGAATTTAACAGATTGCTGGTTTGAGAGATTAACCCGGATTTAGAAGGTTCACTTGAGATTGCTTTTTTTTTTTTTTTTTAATTTCATTATATTTTTAAGCTCATTCTTATATGAAGATCATAAGACCCATTTTTTAAAAAACTCAAATCGGCAAGGCGGGTTGATCTAGGCTTTTTTGTTTTATTTAGTGTTTATTTAGTTGGAGGTTGGGCCTTTTTGTTTTTTCATTTTATGAGAATCTTCATTGATTTTGAAAATGTCACATGTTATCACGAGTTTTTTTGTCTTTATTAAATTTAGGTTTTTTAAATTTAATTTTATTTTTTGATTAAATTAAATTAATTGATTGAATATAAGCATTAAATGTTCAATTCATAGTATTTTGTTTTGTTTGCTTTCTAGGTCACTGCTTTCACGGTGCACGCGATCTCTTTCAATCACTCAAATTGAATCAACGAGTCAACCTAAACCCTTTTTTTTCATTCAATTTTTATTTAATTAGTGATTGGACTCTGTTTTCTTTTTGCTTTCTTTGAGATTTTCAGTGATTTGAAAATGACATAGGTTATCTTGGATTTTTTGTTTTTGTTTTTATTGAATTTAGTTTTTTCAAGGGGATTTTTTAAAATTAAATTAAATTAATTGCTTTCACAGTGCACATAGTCTCTTTCAATTATTCAAATTGAATTAGTGAGTCAACCCAGACCCCTTTTTTTCATTCAATTTTTATTTAATTAGTGATTGGACTCCGATTCTGTTTTGCTTTCTTTGAGATTTTCAGTGATTTTTAAAATGACATAGGTTATCTTGGATTTTGTTTTTGTTTTTATTGAATTTAGTTTTTTCAAGGGATTTTTTAAAATTAAATTAAATTAATTGATTGAATAATACTCACTTCATAATATTTTGTTTGGGTTTTTTTTCCAAATCAATTCTCTGACAATGCATATGTTTTTTTTTCCAGTTATTTAATTCTTAAATTATTTTTATTTTTTAAAACATTATTGACACTTAAATGTTTTTTATACTGTGATTTGTACACCGATCCACTAATGGTTCATTGAAATCTTTTAAAAGTTTTAAAAACCTAGCTGCAACTACATTTAGTATTTCATCCATTTATGAACCTTCACTTGAATAGTCACAATTTATTCTTATTGCATCTATCACCATACTTTTACAATCATTATTATTATCATTTAGAACTTCATATATGTTGCTAGAACTAGATGTTGAGCTAATAATCGCTTTTAACATGGTATTGTAAGGAACATAGGGTTCTCCGTGTTCAAACTAACACAATTATTTCTTATGTATCTTATTTTTAAAAGAGGCATCATTACAACATCTAATTAGTGAAGCTTTTTATTTTTACACTTTATATATAAATATCTAATTCCACCTCCACTAATATTCTTTGAGATTTAAAAGTTTGAAATTAATAAAAACTCTTAACCTTTTATAATAATTTGTCTTGTACAAACTTTAGGGTGAATCTCTATACATCAAAGAATGATCATCTATTACTTAAGAAACCTGTATGGAATAACACTAACAACATTTATTAATAATGTAACAATCAATTTAAAATTAAAATTTGGTAATTAAAAATAAATTCATAATCTAATAACCAATTATTATTTTTGTACAAAGATATAATGATGCATAAATTTTTTAACTAAAAAAATCCAATTAAAAACAAGTAATCAATACCTTACTAATTATCTATCATTCGTTTAATTCATATTTATTTAATCTAAATTAATATCTTTTAATTATATCAATTCCATAAAAAACCAATTCCCCAAAACTTCTAACATAACAATAAAATTGACAAAATATGATTGTTATGCATTAAATAATTCATTATTTATTTCAGTATAACACACCTAAGTTATAAAATCAAAATCTATTTCATCATATTACAAGTAAATTTAAATTTCTCCAAATTCTAAACAAACCCAACATACAAATCAAACTTTAATTTTCTATGAAAATGTTATAAAACACTTAAATATACAAGCAAACTATATTATAAATACTAAAAAAAATATATCAATACATTAATTTAAAACATAAATGGGTAGGTTTGCTTAGTTGGTGTAGAGAATATTTAAAAAAATTAATTATACCAAAACAATGATACCGACATTACAAAGTATTGGGTGACTAAATTTATGATGATTAGCCTAGATTTATGGGAATATAAAGGGGTAAGGTTTGTTGTTTTGATTTGCTTATAAAAAGAAAGAGGAAGAAAATGAAAAAGAGGAAGATAAGACTGATGTTGGCTATAATATTTTTAAATTTACTGATATAATTTTCAAAGAAATATTGTGATGAAAAATTATTGTCGGTATCTATTGACAAATGATGACATGTCATTATTTTTATTCTACAAATGATGACATGTTAGTAATTACTGATAAAAAATATTCCAAGAAAGTTTTGATAACATTTGTCGTCGCTATTATCATAAGAAAATACAGCAAAATATTTTATATATAGAAAATACAACAAAATATTTTATATATGTAATTCTTTTGCTATTTGACATTCGTCTACAAGTGAGCATCCTCATTCACATGAATGCACATAAGGTACTAGGCATGCAAGAAACTTTCCCATCCTCGTATGCTCGTTGATACAAATAATATCCAAATACAAAACCTGCCCCCTATATAACTTTTGTGAAATAGAAGAAGCTCTTGAATTATCTAATTATTAAAAGGATAGAATAAATCCTATAATGAAACAAAAGATTCCATTTTTATGTGAAAAGGGCTCGTATCAAATTTTTGATGATTCCATCATACATGATTGAGTTGTGAAAACTTTTGGATAGGTATCCTACATCTAAACTAAATTCTTTCTAGTTAAAGAATCTATTTCTAGTTGTTCTGGAACAATTAAGAGATTTGCTAGAAGAAATACGGAGTTCTGCTTCTGGCGGTAACATGCTATGGGGTGGTGGTCCCGCTTACGGGGTCAAATCAATATGTTCTAAGAAGAAATTTTTGAATATCAATCTCATCGATCTCATAAGTATTGTTGCTACCCAATTTTTGACCCATGTTTTTTATATATTTTCAAAAAATCCAAAAAAACATTAAGAAAAAATTTGAAAATTCAAAAATATTTTTTTTCTCTCTCGAGTCAACTGCATCTCTTCATTCAAACCATGTCGACCAGGGTAAAAAATGAGTTTCGGGTCAAAAACATCATTTTCGACCAAAATCGGGTTCACCGGGTCAATACGGGTCATACCATGTTGACCAGGGTAAAAAATGAGTTTCGGGTTGTTTCGGGTCAAAAATATCATTTTCGACCAAAACCGAGTTCACCGGGTCAATACGGGTCAAACCATGTCGACCAGGGTAAAAAATGAGTTTCGGGCTGTTTCGGGTCAAAACTGTCATTTCTGACCAAAACCGAGTTCACCGGGTCAAACCATGTCGACCAGGGTAAAAAATAAGTTTCGGGCTATCTCGGGTCAAAACCGTCATTTTCGACCAAAACCCGGTTCATCGGGTCGATACCCATCAAATGTTTTTTTTGGTATTCCATTTTTTGGCGGTTGAAACGGGATTTTTCTAATACTGATTTGAATTTTTAGTTTTACCCATGTAAATATTTATTATTATATATAATAAAACAAAATCATGGTAGTCGCGTGCATTATTTATTATTATATATAATAAAACAGAATTATGGTAGTTGTCCCGTGGCTATAAATAGCCACGGGGAGGAGGAAGGAAGAGAAATAGAAAAAGAGAAAAGAAGAGAAAGAATTGCTACACTGTGTATGATTTTTTAGTTTTTCTTCACGAGCGTAGGATATTATTTGAAATTTTTTTTTTTTGAAAAATACCAAATATATCCCGACTCATCTCAGCCATTGAAAGAATCCAGGATTTAATCTCGTTGTGCCACGTCATCCGGTGCACCGAGCTTTCGGTGCACCGCGCCACACAAAATAAAAAACCAGACCATCTGGGCCGTCCGATCAACCTGCTGATCTAGCCAATCACAGCCATCCGATCGTTTCATCCAAGATCCAACGGTTAACATCCTTCAGCGGCACCGGTACACCATACACGCGTACGCACCGTAGCAAATCTCGGAGCATCTCTCTCCTCTCGCCGGCGACTCTCTCTCTCTCCTCCGATCTCCACTTTCCGGCCATATAAAGTCTCCGCACCACCACAGAAAGGTAGCTACCCTGGTTTAAAGCAAAACCCCGGCGGTTTTCATCGTTTTCACCGCCTCATATGGCCGGAAAAAGGCCGCGATCGTCGCCGGCCACCGAAGCTTCAAGTCGTCGATTCTCCCTCGTCAGCCATCAACGGCCGTCGAGACCACCACCAACAGAATCCTCGACATCAGATCTACCAGAAAGGACCATCGGTTGGCCAGAACTCTCGCCTGAAAATCTCGCCGTCACCAACAGTAGCTGCGCGTGAGCCACACGCGCCGCCAGTGGCATTTTCGTAAATTCCTGAGAAATCCGAGGGTATTTCAGTCTTTTACCTATATAGTGGCACTCATGTAATTGTTTTTAGATTTTTAACATTTTTGTTATTTTGTATATAAATTTTCTTGCATATTGTAAAATAAAAAAATAAAACAAAAAAAAAGAATAACAACGCGGGTCCAACACCCATCGTATTATGTCATCATTCGTGGGTCCAAAGCCCAATTTTCAAATATAGTTATACTCATATCTCAACGATATCAAAATAGTTTTATTTTATAAACGAATATTTTATCGACACGTCTCTTTTTCATAAAAGGACCGATGTCAAAAGTTTAAATACCAAATATGGATTATGTCCATAGTTTTTTTTGGTAATTCAGACGTACTTCTCCTTTTTAGGGTTAAACGTCAATATTTTAGACGAGTCTCCTATTTTTAGGGACTGATGTCATTTTTAACGTGTCTCCAAATTTTAGGGACCGACGTTAACTATTCTATAAAAAAAACAAAAATTGTAAATAAGCTCAAAATATAATAACATTTGAATCAAATATAAAAACACACAAGTAAGGGTAACCTTTCTTTTGAAAGGATGTTTTAAGGGTGGTGTCTACCTTCCCTTAATCATAACTAACCCAGTACCTGAATCTCTGGGACCAGTGTCTAATTTGGGATTTCTAGTTCCTTCAAATTACTAGATGGCGACTCCAATAAAATTTTCATTTCCCCCAATTAAACAAAACTTTTTTTGTTAAAAAAACAAAAATGAGCGGAGCCGTCGCCCGACGTCGTGTATCGACAAGTATCATACCAAATCCTACCAATCGAATCACTTTTTCAAGAAATACGAGACATCTAAGTCATACAAGTAAAGAGATTTATTCATTGATAAGAAAAAAAAACGTGAACGATGATTGGATTGATGATAAAATCAAATTCTTGGTCGTGAACAATGATTCGATTGATGATAAAGAAACATAATTTTTGGTTCAGTTCTACACCTTAACAAAAAAAAAAGAAAAAGGAATCCACACGAGGAGGGACTCGCACCTGATTAGCTAGTTCCTGAGGCAAAAGCTTACTAAGGCATGATCAGTAACTGGTCTAAGAGGATGATCAACCACACTGGGACTGAGACATAGCTAAGATGCCCATGGGAAGCAGCAATGGGAAAATTGTTTTTGGTATAGAACACTCATGTCGAAAAAGGATTTGAACCTTTTTCTTTTTTAAAAAATGGGTATTTCACCGATTCCTATCCAACGCTGAATCAATAACCTACATATAAAGTAAATCGTTGTTCCTCAATAACCTAGTGGTAGAGCGGTTAGCTGTTAATTGAATGGTCGTAGGTTCGAATCCTACTTAGAGAGATTTGATTCATTTCAAATTCTTTAATTTAGAATGAAAGGGTTCGCTTTGACCATTAAGAGTAGTTTTTCCTGGTGTTCTTTTTTCTATTGCATTATATCTCATCATATCAAATTCTGTTTTGCGATATTTGAGAATCACCATCAATACCTCGAACCCATTCTAAAGAAGTTTTTCTTGGTCGGGTCAATAAAGTCATGAAGGAAAAAAGAATTTGATTTTTTTGTCTTTTATATCAAATCACATAATAATGGATATCATTATTCCAAGAGTTCGATCTTTCTTTGATATCTTCTTTTTATAAAGCAAATCAACTTCAATTCTTGAATAATCGACATCATTTATGTTTCTATTGTAACAAAAAATTCCCTTTTTATATGGAAAAGACTCGTATAAAGAATTATGATTTTACGTATGGACAGTAGCATGAACAACAACGATTTTGCTCTAAGAAAAAATTCTAATGATCTCAGCGTAATTAAAAAATACAAGCATTTGTGGGTTCAATGTGAAATTTGTTATGGATTAAATTATAAGAAATTTTTTAAATAAAAAATGAATATTTGTGAACAATGTGGATACCATTTGAAAATGAGTAGTTCAATTATATAAATATTAATAACTCAGTCAAAATACAATTATCTTTAAGAACAAAATGTTTGTTATGCTTAATATTTTAAATTTGATTTGTATCTGTCTTAATTTTGTCCTTTATTCAAGCATTTTTTTCTTCGTAAAATTGCCTAAAGCATACGCGATTCAAATTAAGATGCCCCCAGTATCCTATGTCAAATTACAAAAAGAAAATAAAGATGCCCCTTATCTCAAGTTTTGGATCGAGCTTATCTATTGACACAAATAGTTCATGGGAGAAAATTAAGTGATTCTGTAGAATTTGATTCATTTTCTGATTAAGCGAAGGGTACGAAATAAATTAGATTGGTTTTTCAATGAAAAATACTATGTGAAATCTTCAGTTGTTTTCACTTTCGCTATCCCTTACAATGTTTGAATCAATAGAGATTACCAATACCTCTTATTCTAGTGTGCTTTTCCGGAGAAGCACGCAAGAAGGAAGTTCGAGCTTGATGTAAATGGCTAAAAATTCATCCGTTTTATATGATTATCAAAGGAATAAAAAATTAGTTAATTATGACAGCTAGTTTTTCTGAAGAATTCGCCATGATTTTCTAAAGGCTGTTCAAGAAGGCTGTGGTCAATCAATTCATTCAGCTATAAGAGCTACTCTCTTTAGGGTGCCTTGCCCATTAGCAACACAGTCTAGCTCTATTTACCTCTTTCTAGGACGATGAAGGTATGTTGAGACTCTCCTCCAACGAGCTGTTGTGAATGCTTTTTGGAATATTGACACTAGTTCCCAGCACTTCTGGTAGAAGATAGGCTGAAAACCGTCCGGCTAATACAAGCACAAGGTTCCTTCCATTAAATAACCTGGCCAGGCCTCACAGCATAAATATGTCCTCTCAAGGTAGGTTACCCACCTTTTTCTCGATGTATACAAGTTCATCCACATGTGATGTCTTTTATCCAGATCACTCTAAACACAAACCAAGGAACCTGCCCCCTGTGACATTAAAAGAAAAAAAAAAGAGAGAGAAGAAATGCACATGGTTTCTTGTTTTGGGCAGCAAGTCAGATGCATAGAAAAGAGAAGAATACCTAAAATTGTACATAATTAACTAAGAAAGAGGCAGTACATTTTGAATTAACAAAGATAATAGAACAACCTAAAGAAATGCAGGAAACAATTGCATGTGGTGTAAGCCTCCCTGCCTTTCTCACAAATCAAGCTTCATCTATATATTGAACCAGAGATCTAAAGGCAAGAACCCAATCATCCCTTCACTATGTTATCCTCGCACAAACTGAAAGTAAACTACTTTTAAGGCTCATACGTGTGCATTTACTTCAAACTCAAATAAGAAAATGGGTACTAATGAAGAAAAGTTAGCCAGGTTGAAAACAAGTAAAACTAAAATGACAGCTTAGTATTATACTTGCACTACAATTAACGGCTTTGCAGACTCTTGTTTCTAGAGTGTCACTAGGCTTCTCCTTCTTGTTGCTTCCTTTTCCTTTTGTTCTGCCCTCTCCTATGGTGGTTTTATGGTCGCAGAGATGGTGGCTGCTAGGGCTTCAAAGATAGGGTTTCTTGGCTAAGTCATCTCTTCTAGGTAGGGTTTTGGTGTTGTTTTATGGGAGAAAAAGGAGGGTTCTAGGGTTCATGAGCTGGAGGGACCTCAACTCTTTATTCTTTGGAGGGGATCGACACCATTGGTGGCAGCTAAGGGTGTCCTTTTGTTTGGTTTTGAGAGTCGTTGACACAGTAGGGTACTGTTATGTTTTTATTGCTTTTGGTAAGTATATATGGTTGGTTGGGTTTAGGTTTTGTTGTATCTTGTGGAGAGTCTTGGGGGGGAAAGGACATGGTTAGATCTAAATTGGAGGATTAGGACCGTTGATTGGTAGGATAAACATGGAAAACCAATTAGGCTTGAAAGATTGCTGTAGAGCCTTGCATGCTCTCGGGTTTATACTTGAATAGGAGTGGGAGAAGATGAATAGAAGACATTGAAACAGTGCCATTTTCAAACCCTCTCAAATGAACGATAGGTCATTCGGGATTTGGCAAAAAATCCAGGTTGAGAACAACACGTCATTTCTTAGCCCTCTAAATTAAGGTTACCTTCAACGACAAGTCATCTGAGTTTAGGGTTGAATGAACAACTTGACATCCGATAAGCCATAGATCATGTCATCCAAGAGGGTACAAATTAGGGTTTCGATTACAGCCTCTTTTTAATTTTAATTCTTGATTTTTGAAATCTTGCAATTGAGCTCTAAATTGGCACCATTCTTTAGAATCTTTGCATTTTCACCATCAATTTTCTTCAATTAAACCCTTGAACTTACATGTGCCTTATATAATGGTCATAAGTTTCTTATTTGCTTATTTTGGCCTTTAATTGAGCCTTCAAACCTTCAATTCTTTCAATTTCATCCCTGATTAAGAATGTGTTTAGAAATATAACGTTGAATAACGCTTCTGAAAAAATTTGATTTTTTTTTATTTTACTTTAAAAAAAAAATTTTGTGCTTTTGAATCATTTTGATATACTGATACCAAAAATAAATCCTTAAAAAATATATTTTAATATATTTTTGAACAAAAAAGGATTGAAAAGCAACATTTATTATACTCTTAAACAAACCCTAAGTCGGTCAAGCTCCTTCACTTTCAATGCCTATTACACTTTGATCCTTGGGCTATTAATTCTTAAAATTTTATCCAAATTGACTCCCAAACTTGATTTTTTTTAGTCAAGTTCCTGATTGGATTAGATCAATTAAGCCATTTGAAGTTTCAATTTCTTTCAATTAAGTCCTTGATTGATAGAATTGGACTCCTAAACTTTTCCACCTTGTCCATTTTAATCCTTAATCTTCTAATTTATGCAATTTTGACTAGTTTCAATTAATTTTCTTTAGCCAAACCCTAAATTATCTATCATCATGGTGTTCTAACCAACTATGAACAGATACATGTTTGTTTGTAACCCAAAATATTTTTGAATTTTTTATGGATTTCTTTTTTTACATAAAGTATTTTCTTGAAAAAATAAGAAAACATTTGCAACCTAAAATTAGATTATGACATATCTGTCATTTGTGTTTTTTGTTTCTAAAAAAAGGCCCACCCCTTATAAAAACAAAAACAAAAAAAATATTGGGCAAGGCGCGCGTGCATCCCTCAAATCCACATGCGTAATTTTTTTTTATTTTTTTTCAATTCTATTATTTAGTGTGAGTTTTTTTATTGAATTTTATCCTTTTATATTAGATTGATGGTAAATTAATTTTTATATTTTTTATCATATAATAAAATAAAATAAATACTTCAACCCAATAGGGTTCATAACTCGGGTTATATGTTTAGTGGATTGACTAAATATTAATCAAAGAGTTGAGCCGAGATTTTCAAAGTTTAAACTATTATACTGAGATTAATAATAATGCCAAAAAAATTATAACAATCTAGATATCAATTTTTTATGTTCCAAAAAATTTAGATCAAACCCACAACGAAAAATGCAAGAGTCAAACTAATAATAATTATTTGGAATAAAATAAAAATACATAAAAAGTTTTTGTTGACGAGGATATGTTTTTGTAATTTTTAACTAATAAAAGTGGTGTAAAATACATTAATTTACTATAGAATACTTAGGTAATTTTTTTTTCCTTAGATATTTTCCCTCCTATTTTTATAAAGCCTCCATAACATGTTTGCTAAAAGAGTAATTTGTCTAGAATAGATGTACATTAAATTATTATTTAAAAGTATTATTTTATATTTTATATTTTATAATTCAATTGTGATATGATAATTTTATTTAAATCTAGTATTACATTATAAAGTGATATATTTGGTTTAATGAAATTGGCTTGTTCCTAACGAAATATTATATCAACAAGAACATCATTATGGCCCAAGAATTTTGTTTAAAAATAGAGATGAAGAGGGAACATATATATTTTATTCAGCAAGATGTTTACAAGGTGGTGTTCTATATGTGGTCAGCCATGATGAGTGATGATACCATGTTATTTGATTAATAATAATAATAAAAAAAATCGATTTCTGACAAGGAAGTGGATTGATCGATGATGGCAGGTAATCTCAGGCTGTCAGGCCAGGTGGTTAAAGGTGAAGCGATGCCATGAGTCATGACAACCACCTTGCATATCAGATGATAATTAATAGGTATCAACGCTTTATCTTGTCGATTACTTAACTAGTTAAAAATTAAAAAAACTATTTATTAGGTTTTAAATTCTTATATGAATATTTATTATTTTATTATTACTAATTATTTAATAAAAATTCTCATCTCAAAATGTCTCATAGCGCGCGTGGTGACAAATATCGAATGACCCTTTAATTTGCTTTTAAATATTAAGGTGAACCTTCTTTCTTTGATTCCCAAAAAGTACTCTAGATGGACACCATCTAAATAACAAAATAGTAAGGGTATATATTTCATTCATTAATATAATATAGATGGGTCAGATTTGGATTTATAATGGTGATCAATCTGATTTCTGATATTTTATAAATTATAAATTATAAATTAGATCCATTTAATTTTTTTTATCCCCTGCTATCTATGTTATTTGACTTTTAACAGATTAAACAAAAAATAATGCAAAAGGGCTGTTTTATTAAGACTTTGCTCACTCTATTTCGTATTTATCCAGTTAAGCCACAGCTAAGTTAAGTCTTCAAGAACAGATCGCTGCCAAGTCATCTAAAAAAGCAGGGATTGAAAACCTCTTTAATTTACTTGTAGATGTTCGAGGGTGTTTGAGAGTGTGGTAGCTGTTGCTTTTCAAATAGCTTTTCGTGCTAGCATGCCAATAATGTTTTTTCATTTTTTAAAAATTATTTTTGATATCAGCACATCAAAACGATCCAGAAAATACAAACCGCACTCAATTTTAATAAAAAAAAAAAAAAATTTTGAAATTTTGCAAAAAACTGTTTGGACCGCAGCGCCAAACAGCTTCTTCATATTGCCTCGTTTTGTTTACTGCAAATGAAGCAAGTAATCTACATGGGGATCTTCCATACAAATACAACTCCTTCTTGGTAGTCTAATTAAGGCATGACTAAGCACCACCTTTTTACTCTCTTTTAAATTCCAGTTAAGAAGGAAAGGGAAAAAGGAGAAGTCATAGTTTCCACCATTCGTGCTGTTTCTTTCCACAATCTCGAATCTTGTTTCCTTTAGTTGTTTTCGTAGCAATTTGAAGGTCAAATTGAGTTGTTCATGCTTGTTTTATTTTAATTATTATTAATGTGGTTTTGAATTAATTTATGAGTAACTCAACTAATTTTACGAATTTTAAAATTAATTATTATATAAATTTTTAATAATTTTAAAATTTATAAAATACAAATTAATAATTTCTAAAAAAAAACAAATCTTTCCGGTTGTTATATATACTTGTGTAAGAAGGAGTTTGGTCCAGAACTAAATATCACAAGATTTCGGCTTCCATGCTTTTGGAAAGCAATAATTGAAAAGAATTTTGCCAGAATATCCAGCAGAACCCACTCCCTCTGGTCTCTGCTCTTGCGTCATTTTCATCAACAACTCCCAAACCCATCTTTCCTTAACCCCAAAGATCAATTTGATTCACTTTAACCAAGAAAATCCCAAAACGAAAAAGAAATTGAATGGTTCTGATTATTATTCAATAACTGAAAGGGGTTCCATGCATTGATTGTTCTTTTAAATGCTAATAATTAAAATAAATCAACTCAGCTGAAATCTTGAAAACCTGCGAGTATATATACTGACCCTTTCATCAATCAAATATTACACACTACTTCTTCTCACTACTACTGCATGCAGTGCATCTACAACCCAATAATAATCAGACAACCTTACTCTAATTCCAATTTAAGACAAAAATAAAAATAAAATACTAATCTTAAACTGAGAGCAGACTTTCTTGAGTTGTACTATACTAATATAGTAGAACACCTTAAATAATTAAACAGAGATATAAATTATTTCTCTCAAGTAATATAATGACCTAAATTCATAATTTGATTACCCTTTTATATTATTACGATAATATGATATGATTATTATTACCATACCCAGAAGAGAAAGCCAAGACACCAAGATCAACAAGCTTAGGTACAAGATGTCCACTCAGGTGAAGAGCAACAAGAGACTCAAGGCCACCAACACAGGTGCCACCAATGAAGACAGCAGGGGCAATAGAGGAGGTGGAGGAGGAGCCGTTTTCAGCCGCGGGAGGGAGGGCATAGATCTCGTGGTCGTCTAATTCGATGACAGTAGGGTGAACACCAATGGTGGCAAGGAGTTTCTTCATGACATGACACATGCAACAAGAAGATCGAGAGAAAATGATAACTGGGTGCTCAGATATAAGCCGCTGGATTCTTGTCTCCGTGGATTCTGCTTCGTCGATGGATAAAGAAGAGGACGAGGAGGAGTTCTGTGGGGAACTGAGGTCGAGAAGATCGACGTCGTCGGAGCAACGTCGTCGTAGTCCTTGCATCGCCAGGGGGGAGAATTGAAGTGTTCGTGTTTTAGAGAGGGAGAGGGAGAGGGAGAGACTTGATGTCAACGGGGGGATGAGCAGGTGGGAGTTTAGAGAGGGAGGAGATTTTATATTTATAAATTAAGGGGAAGGGGAAGGGGGGTTGCTTACATCACAAAGTACTGTGAATATTTTTATCTTTCTTTCTTTCTTTCTTCCTTTGGGATCAATGCTTGTTGGAGTTTTTGTTACTTTTCAAGCCCACGCGCCGATGGTGCTTGATTTATGCTAGATAGATAGCCCCAATTCGCGGGCCGCACCTCAAATGTTTTGAAACATTTAAAAATATTCATACTGCAAAAAAAACTTTTTAACAGTCGAGAAGTCAATTTTAAAATGTTTTTGACTTTGATTTATTAGATTTTATATTAAATTATGTGGTAGTTATTTTAACATTAATTAATTGACTAGCAATTTTAAAAACAAGTTTAGTAAAAATATGATTTAATTTTTAAAAAAATCAAAACAATAATTTTAAAAAAAATCAAAACAATAATTTTTAATATATATATATATATATATTAAAACAACGATATATTAAATCGACTCAAATTTTATAACTTCATCCTTCGAATCCAAGTTCTATATTATAGACTCCAATATTAGAATGTTTGTTTAAGACCATAATAACCTTATAGAAAGCAAACCGAAACAAATTATAAAACTAGATTTGTAATCAACACACCTATCAAAGTCGTAATTTGACTTCACCAAAATTAATAACTTTGTTGTTTTGAAATATTTTTTTATTTAATTATATAACAAAAAATAGGTACTTGCAAAATTGAGCATCTATCATATATCGAGATGTGTTGTTTAAGACTCTGATAAACGTATAAAAAAAATAAAAAAAATCTACAAAAGCCTAATTCAAAATCAATCAAATGTTGGAGGATGCAATTGAAAAAAGAAATTAGTAAGAAAAATCAATAAAAATCCAATGTTAAAGGATAAATTAAAAAACAAAAATCTAAGCACGCGGGCCTAGTTGACCCAACACTTTTAGGCATTAAAAAAAGTGCATTCATAATGCTTGGGACAACTCACGTGCTTGGCACTTTTTTAATTTATCTTTATTTTTTATTAGCTCTATAACATGTCATGTGTTTTTTTTTTCAAAAAAAGAAAAAAAAAACGGGAAATTGGTTATTCTAGATTCCAACAATAACATGAGGTGAGAAAGGTGAACAATAAACTCCAAAGGGTAAAACACCTATTTTCACCTGCTTTTTCAACCAAAAATACTAAAAAAAAAATACTAAAAAAACATCATGAAAACCATAAAAAGACAATTTCTGGTATTGAACTAACATTTAATTAGTTAAAACACAAAATCAACCTAAATTCAAAACAATTCCTGAGGTCTAATGTACTTTTTTTGACAAGATTATTATTATTATTATTTTACAAGATAAAGAAAAAAAAAGGACCATAATGAATTTCCTATAATCATATGGAACTCATTGATACAAAACATGACGAGTTTCACTGTTGAAAAGTGATTGTATGTCGTAATTTGACAACTCTTTATCTCTCCTCTCTCAAACTCAGGAAATCAAATATGAAAAAAATAAAGTTTTGGATCAAAATATTTAATATACAAACTTAAGGAACCAACAAATAAACTAAAGGCAAAATGAGGCAAAATGCATTGTCACAAATATTTTTTCTTTGTTTCAATTTTGGTCCTCCTTTTTATTTTATTTTTCCAAACAATAAAATTAAATATTTTTTCATTAATCAAGCATCAACCCAATTAAAAAATGTTTTTTGAGATCGAGATAATCATATAAGAAGTAAATCAAAATAAACTATCAACCTCAAATCCTAATCAACATAATATTGAAGGAATAAATTGAAAAGAAAAAACATTCAATGACCGGAGAAATAAAAGAAAAATGACCAAAATTGACAACATATGTTTTTTTTTTTTTTTAAAAAAGGCTTGCCATTATTTATTTTTTTAGAAAAATTTTCTATCAAAATATTTTTATTGGAATATTGAGAGAAACAAATTCTAGATATGTTTTAATAAAAATTCTTCTGTTTTTTTTAAAATCAAACTTAAATAAAATAAATATCAAACCAAGTTAAATCATATTTGAACTTCACATCACAAATTGTTATATACAATCACTAATTCTTCACTAAAAACATTGTTAAAATATAGCTTGTATATTAAGTAATTAAAGAAAATTTTATTCCACATTAAAAAGGTAAAATGTTTTGTTGTAACTTATAATATTAGGAACACCAAATTAATATATTTGGATGTTGGAGTCCGATTTAGAAGGAAAGCCATTATATATAATTATGTATATATATATATATATATATATACATAATTAGAAAATTTTACTCTCTTCTGTAACCTATATCTATTCTCCCCTGTAATATCTCCTGTATTGATTTACCTTACAAATATAAGTAAGATTCTATTTCAATTTATATATATTCTTGAAATATTTATATTTATGCACATTTAAGTATGCTCTGTATTTAATTAAAGATATTGACATTGTTGATCTTACCTTGTTCATTCGTTCCAGAAATTTGTTTACATTTGTTACTATGTTTCTATTTGGTATCTAATAGTTTTGAAAAAATTCATGGGATAGGAAATTAGGGATGGAATTGGAATATCCTTTAATGTAAACAATGTCAAAATAAAAAAATGCTTAAAATAGCTTGCCATCGGGCAAAAATCTATTTTGAAGCAAGATTTTGGACATCTTTTTGTAAAAATTCTTTTGCAGAGTTGCAATCAACACATAAACGAAAATTTTTGATTAAATAAATCACTTTGAAATTTTGTAATGCAAAGAACAATTGGAAGAATCTTTTTTTTGATAGTGGAGTAATTTTTTTGACAATCATTCCAGTGGGCGGGTGTGTACTGGAGTATTTGTTCTTTGTTATCTTGTACTTGTTTAAGAATCCCACCATAACCTAGGTCAGAGACATCGGTCTCAATGATCTTAGGAGCTAACAAGTTAGCTAAATATAAGAGAGGAATGGTTTTGACATGTTTCTTAATTTGTTTGACGAGGTTGGTATGGAGGTCAGACCAAGGAATGATGTTGGTTTTTAACCTGTCATAAAAAGGTTTGACAAGACGACTAATATTGGGATAATAGTCTAGAACATAATTAATACTGCCTAAAAACCTTTGTAATTGGATTTTATCAGTAATCTTATCAGGAAATTTATTTGTAAAGGTTAAATATCTCTCTATCGATGTTACAATACCTTGGCAAATGTAATGGCCTAGGAAACGGACACAAGTTTGAAACATAGAATTTTTTGTTTTAGAAACAACTAAATCATTTTGTCTTGCAGCATGAAAGAGTGTATGTAGATGTTTGAAGTGTTGATCTATGAAATGAGAAAAAATAAGTACATTGTCAATATAAACAATACAGAATTTTGAATGTGCATTGAAGATGTCATTTATGATGCGTTGAAATTCAGATGGTGTATTTTTTAAGCCAAAGGGCATGACATTCCATTCGTGTTGGCCAAAATAAACTGTAAAAGCAGTTTCGTATCTATCTTTGAGATCAATCTGGATTTGCCAAAATCTGAATTTCATATCAAATTTAGAAAATATGAATGAAGAATGTAGTTTTTGCGATAAATCTTTTTTGTTGGGGATTGGATACCTGATCCATTTTAAAGCAAAATTTAAAGGCTTGTAATTGATCACAAGTCTAGGTGTGCCTCTTTCAATTTTAGAGTTTTTATTTACATAAAAGGCTGTTCGCAACCAAGGTGATCAGGACTTTTAGATAAGACCTTTAGACTCGAGATCACGGATTTCAAGTCTACATTGCTGTTCTAAACAACATTCATTTGTATAGGTCTTACTTTTATAGGTATAATTTTTTTCTAAAAAAGTATCTTTATAAGAAAGATTAACAATGTGTTGTTTTCTTTCTAGAAAGCATTAGGTAAGTCTGAATAGATCTGTTGTCCATTCTTACTTTGTAAATCAATGATTTTCTTTTGTAAATTAGAGTTTTGTAATTGTTTATTAATACGACAATAGGAAACATGGTTTTGTAAATAATGTAAATGGAATTGTTTCCCATGAATTAGTGCATTAATATAATAGGTATGTATGGAACATGCTTTAATCAAATTTAAATTTCTAGTCTTAGATTTTTCTAAGAATGGGAAAACGAGTTTGATACTATTGATTTTGGAGATAATACAATCATGATGTGCTTGATATAAAGTGATAATGTCAATGAATGGAGTGCCAAGAATGATAGTATGGTTAATATCTTTTGTAACGACAAAGAATGTTTTAAGAGAAATGCCATTGTTGAAAACAGAGGCTTGGATTTTTCCTGCAATATGCAATTTGGAATTGTTAGCAGCAGAGAGTTTTTCAGAGGTATTTTATAAAAATTATTTTGGAACTACGCCTTCTTTGATGCAATTTAAATCTGTACCTGTGTCAAATAAGGCAATAGTGTCAAGTTTCAAATCTTTTGAAAAAATTAGTGTAATTTTAATCAAATATTTCTTGAAAGATATTAGGGTTAACACATTCAAGAAATCATATGGTATATGCTCAAGATTTGTTAGTGTATGAGGTAATGCATGTGACTCAATGATGTGATCTTTTGGTTCAAACTCAGTATCAGATTGACTCTTGATTTTGGATAGAAGATGTTGTAGTATGGCAGAATCTTTCTGTTGGGCTTGTTTTACGGTTTGTAACTTGGTTTTAAGGGTCTTAATCTCATAATGTAGTTTTGGGATTGTGGCTGTGGTTTTGATTTTCTTCTTATTAAGGATCTTTGTGAGGTCATAGGTATTGGTGTTGGTGGAGGGTAATATAAAGCAATTTGGAAGGTTAGATGGAGAGTGCTCTAGTTGGTTGAAATCTTTCAATAATTTATCTAGATAGGTTTTTCGGAGTTGGGGATCATCAAGTCTTTTAATGGCCTCAAGAATAAACTCTTGGTCTTGGGTTAAGAAGTTAATTTGTTTGGAGTTTATAGAGGTATCTGAAGTATCACTGGTGTTTGCTATTTCATCAATTTGAAATTCTTCCTCAAAAATATCTAAAGGAAAGGGGTTAGTATCTGTGGCTTTAATGTATAGGTTTTGTATTTGGTTGATGGTGTGACGCGGAACAATAAATAAAAAGAATTAAAGCAAAAAAAGAAAGAAGCTTTAGAGAAAGAAAGAAGCTAAAGAAGAGGAGGAGAGGGGTTGGAGATATGCAAAAGTTTGTAAATTTTCATTCATTCAAAAAGTGTCTTTCCAAATGACAAAAGAGCATATAAATAGTCTCAACCTAGAACATCCTGCTATTGGGCTCGGCCCATCAAATCAAACTGTTTAACATAAATAATAAAAATAACAATGAGCAGGCCCAAATGGGCTAAATAAATAAAATAACAATGAGCCGACCCAAATGGGCTAAATAAATAAAATAACAATGAGATAGGCCCAATGGGCTTAGTCTCCCAACCAAAGCGTGATAGGCTGGGCCATCCTACATCGTCTCCGTCCATATACTCGTGTAATCTGTGGCGTGGGCCTGGTGTCCCCACCATGGTGTCTTCATTTATTTGGAGCTTGTGGAGTTTGGTATTGACTGTGTAGAAACGGGATGTGTGTCTTTTCTGGTTACATTTGTAACAAGTAATATTTTTGGGGTCAAATTTCGGTTTGGGTTTTGACTGGAAAGGCTTATGAGGTTTTGTAGAATTCTTGTAGGGATTTTTGTAGTAGGTTTGTTCTGGTTTGGAGTGAAACCTTTTTGGTATTTATAGGCTGATAGTTTGTAAGGGGGGTTTTGGCTTTAATAGTTTTTGGGTTTAG
Organism: Populus davidiana; assembly: GCA_030145905.1. Classification (NCBI taxonomy): domain Eukaryota; kingdom Viridiplantae; phylum Streptophyta; class Magnoliopsida; order Malpighiales; family Salicaceae; genus Populus; species Populus davidiana. The sequence continues at coordinate 11,749,363 of CM057806.1, forward strand.
AACAGTTTCCACTACATGAGGGTTTTTTGGTGGAAAGGTCAAACTGGTGACAGAAACTACCAAGTTCTTACCTAATATGTTTCATTTCCCACTTTAAGTGTTTTTGAAGTTTGAGATCTTGGTAGATCTTAAGTCCTTCTTTTTGTATGTAAGTTGGTCATATGGTATGGTTTTGGTTGTAAATGTATCTTTGATTTTGTTTTGGACTTTTTCTCCAAAGAGAATTGGTAAGCCTGCAATAAATTTTTCTTTCCAAAAGGCCTTGGTTGAATCCTCTCGAAGCATAACACGAGTAAGGAAGGTATTTTTGTACCACTAGAAGTCACTAAGCTTTTTGCACCGAATGTTAGAGAGGAGTTTAGCATTTTTATCTTTCAGATGGACATGGTCTCCAACAAAATGTAAGGAGATGGTAAGTATAAGGGTGGACACAATATCTTGGATGGTGTTTCCTGAGGGGTCAAGGATAGGTGTTTGGTTTTCATAGGTTTATAGGTGATGAATGCACCCTTTATATATATATATATATATATATATCTTTCCTTTTGGTTTTTTTTTGGAGATATTATTTATTCTGTCTTTAAGTGGTCATTTTCCTTTAGATGCAAATACAAACATTTGTGATAAGTGCACCCGGTTACTCACAAAGTCACAAACTTAAAGTACTTTTGCATACTGATTAGTACTTAAAAGTGCATCTTTATTAAGGTTTTAAATCATCATTTTGCACTTGAAGTATCAATAACTCAACTAGAGCATGTTTTATAATAACATATCTAATAATATAAGATACCTTTAATTTTAGGTAAATGTTTATCTTAAATGTAGACCTTATCACATAAATCAAGGGATTGATTGATGAGTTTAACTACTGAAATTGAGAAGACAAAGAGATGACTAAGCTTAGAAAAGAGATACTGGATCAGTCCAAACTGGAACATCATTCGGTTATTGGATCATAACTGGAGTTGTAGAACTTAGGTTTAGGTCTGCTATATTTGGATGGAAAACTAAGACATAGGCCTAAAACTTTTATGCGGAGTCCAATATTCAAAAATACCGTTTTCAAGTTCAAATTATAGCAATAATGGAGAAGTCTGAATTTATGCTGCAGCCTAGACACTGTTCAGTGTTCAGCCCATATCTCAAGTTCTGGAAGTCCAAATGCACCGATTTTTTATGTTAGAAAGCTGAGACAATTTCCTAAAACTTTCATGAGGAAAATTTGTTTAAATTATGACGTTAGTAATGACATTTTGCTCAGACAAGAAGATAAAGATTGTAACCAAGTCAAGATGTGGCCACCCACTCAACAATTAGTTATCGAATCAATAATTCCAAATTTTGGGCTATAAAAAGAGGCATTTGCCATGCATCTAGGCATCTTGGTTTTTAGATCAAGATCATGCTCTTGCCTTCTTTCTTTATATTTTTGTAATGCTTAAGTTTTGCTTATATTAATTTCTTGTTTATGCTTTTCATTTCCTTTCCTTTACTTAGATAACTTATATCTTATTTATGTTCTTATCTTGTTTATTTATGCTTCTCTCTTTCATTATGTTTAGCTAAGTGTATCATGTGAAGGTAAAAATGTTACACTAATGGTGTAAGAATAAGTATAGTATAAACTCAACATGGACTTTAATGTTTGATACTAACATGTTTTGTATTTGTTATCTTGTTCACTATTAATACTTTGCTTGTTAAATGGTTAATCTAGATTTATATTGTATAAACCTTGGTACAACAAATACTTGGCACTTTCATAGCCCAACCATATGGTATAACCGACACCTATGCGATAAAAGGAACTTGATTTGTTGTTAACATAAGTTATAATCATGAATACCTGACAACATTTACAAGTATTAACATTATTCGAATAACATAACTAATGTAATCATGTTAACAATTTATAATCCAATTAGAACCTTCTTTTGTGTGTGTTTCCAGTTGAGTAATAAAAAGACTTTATACTATACTTGTTTGAAATACCATTAGTGAATCCTCTAACCTTGACAATTATTTTATTCTTGTTTAATCCTCACATTAAACTTACATCTCAAAGTCTTCTTTAACTTATTATTATTATTATTATTATTATTATTATTATTATTATTTATAATTTATATAGTTAACCTCCCTGTGGGTTCAACCCCGGTCTTACCGGATTATTTATTACTTTGACACTCCTACACTTGGGAGAAGACATCAACTCTTTGGTCGTGTCAAGTTTTTAGCACCATTGCTAGAGAAGGTAAATTACTGTACAAATTATATATTTTATTTTATTGTCTTTTCTTTTCTTTTCTTTTCTTTTATCTAACTTTTGTTTTTTTTGTTTTGTTTTTTGTTTTTTCTTCCTTTTATTCTCTTCCTACACATGCATGAGAGTTTGGTCACGTACATTAAGTGGTAGACTTTGTAGGGTATCCTCATTATTTTCAGAAAATATAGCTGAAGAAGATGATAACCAGTTGCTTCACAATGAGAATAACCTTGTAAGAACACTTAGAGACCACATGAATCTTACAAGAACAAGTGCACCCTTATGTATAGTTTTCCCTCTTGATGCATCTCATTTTAATTTTAAGTCAGACATTATTCAACTTTTACCTTCTTTTCATGGTTTAGATTTAGAAAATCCATACTTGCATTTAAGGGAATTTAAGGAGGTCTGTAACACCTATAATGACTTAAATTGTAGCATGAACACCATCAAATTAAAGCTTTTTCCTTTTTCATTAAAAGATAAAGCTAAAACATGGCCATAAAGTTTGAGACTAGGATCCATCCGTGTTTGGGATGAAATGCAACAATAATTTTTAAAGAAATTTTTTTCGTCTCACAGAACAAACTCTCTCAAAAAACAAATCACCACTTTCACTCAAAAACCAGGAAAAATATTTTACCAATGTTGGGATAGGTATCGAGACTTGCTTAATACTTGCCTTCATCATGGTTTTGAAACATGAAGATTGGTTTCATATTTTTATGAAGGGTTAACACCTACAGATAGATAAATGGTGGAACTGATGTGCAATAGAACTTTTGAAAATAAAGACCTTGATGAAGCAATGGATTACCTAGACTTGCGAGCTGAAAATGCTCAAAATTAGAACACTACAGGCACTTATGAGGCAACATGTAAAACTCAACTTTATACATTTAGTAGAGGAATGTACAACCTTAGGGAAGATTATGACCTCCAAGCCAAGTTTGCATCTTTAACTAGAAAAGTCAAGGCACTAGAATTGTAAAACAGTGGTCAAATAAAATATGTTCAAGAATTTATGTGTCAAATATGTGAAACTAATGAACATTCAACCAATGATTGTCTAAATTTTCCTTCTTTCAAGGAATGCCTCCATGAACAAGCCCATGCTTTAAATAATTTTCAAAGGCCCAATCATAACCCATATTTGCAAACATACAACCCTGGTTGGAGAAATAACCTAAATTTCACTTGCAAAAGTGATAACAATAATACATAAACTTCACACCCACCGTTTCAAGCACACCATAATTTCTAAAAATCTCATGGATATGCAACTCCTTATGCTCCACCTCCTAGAAGAAATCTTAAGGAAACACTCCATGCATTTAGGAAAAGCAAGAGATAATCAACACTAAACTTGCTCAAAGCATGACAGATTTTAAAGATTCTCTTACAAAATTCATATCTGCTCTCAATTTTAAAGAGAAAGGTAAGTTTCCATTTCAACCATAACAAAATCCAAAGGGGTAAACAATGCAAATGGAAGGAGTTTCGGAAGCCAACACATGGATCAAATCAGTCATCACTCTTTGCAGTGGTAAGGTTATTAAAAAACTCTTCTCGAACCTTGTGAGAAAGATGATGAGTCCATCTCTGAGGGTAAGGAAGGGGTTGATTCAGAACATTGCAAAGAAAAGGCTGATTCCCTGCCAGCACTTCCATTTCCTCATGCCATGACCAAACAAAGGGAAGTCAATCACAATTCTAAAATCTTTGAAACTTTCAAACAGGAAGAAATCGAGGATGAGAAAGGCACCAAAAATGTTGTCATGGATCATTTGTCAAAATTGACAATAGATTTGACATCCGACATCACACCAATCGATCACTACTTTTCTAATGAATATTTACTTTCTCTTAGTTCAATGCCTTGGTTTGTTAAAAATATCAATTTTCTTTCTTTAGGATTTTTGCCAACTCATTTGGATAACCAAGACAAAAGAAAGTTTTTGAGTGACGTGCAAAACTTTTATTGGAATGACCCTTATTTATTCAAATATTGTCATGATCAAATATTTCAAAGATGCATTACTAACAATGAGGTAAGTAGTGTCATTAAATTTTATTACTCTAAGGCATGTGGGGGTCATTTCTCATTAAGAAAGACAACTACAAAAATCTTATAAAGTGAATTTTACTGGCCCACCATGTTCAAGGACTCATATGCATTCTCCAAGACTTGTGAAAATTGTCAAAAGTTGGGATCTATTTCAAAACGTCACATGATATCTTTAAATCATATTCTTGTCATTGAGATATTTGATTGTTGGGGTATAGATTTCATAGGTCCATTTCCTCCATCATTTGGTTTCTTATACATATTAGTCGTTGTAACAACCCCGAATTTTCTACATTCTCTTTCACGATTCTTTGGAAATTTTCAGGTAATTTTTTTTTTAATATACAGGTTCCATCAAAATTTCGGCAGAGCCTCCCATATACTGGGAGGTCCCTAATTATCGACATATACCTGTTTAAACTTCTAATATCTCACATCTTATAACTCAATCATGGCCCAATCATCTTGGGTCTCAATCCCACAAACATCATCCTCATCACAACCATAATATTTATAACATACATTGAATAACAAATATTATTATAGAGGAATAAATAAGATAAACATGCATAAATGAAACATGATTATATGAATTCCAGAGTTAAGTTCATCTATTCAACTTTAAACATCAAATATATAAATTACGTTCTATAAATGTTTAAATATTTCAAAATACAAGGATACACTACCTAGAACTATATAACAAAAAGTGAACAAAAGCTAGGATCTACTCTTGTAGTACACGCGATAGTCCTGAAACAAAATACATATTATTAAAACATGAATATCACAATAAGTATAGTAACACAAATACCCAACAATTTCAAAAGGCAAAAATGTATTCATATTCTATTAACTTCTCCATTTTTGTTTCCATTGGAACTCTTCTTCATTCAACTACTAAAATCGTTTCATCTTCCATTTTTAACTTCCATTTAAGATTCCGTAAGATCAACCACAACTATTTCTGCCTACCTCATTGTCAATACTAATTCCACCGGCATCATCATCACCTCATAGGCGTCAATGTTTAGCGATCCCCTTACCCGGGACCCTAACATGCACTGAATGTATGCTAGTCGATGCATGGTGATCACCTTACCTGGGATCCTAACATATACTAAATGTATGCTAGTCCTTGCCCTATAAGTGTCAATGCATGGTGATCCCCTTACACGGGGATCCTAACATACACTAAATGTATGCTAGTCCATAGGCATCGATCCATAGTGATCCCCTTACCCGAGATCCTAACATACACTAAATGTATGCTAGTCCATGCCCCATAAGCATCAATACTGGATGATCCCCTTACCCGGGATCCTAACATACACTAAATGTATACTAGTCCATGCCCCATAAGCATCAATACTGGACGATCCCCTTACCCGGGATCCTAACATACATTAAATGTATGCTAGTCCATGCCAATTTCATCCATTACTCATATGTTACTTTCTATACATGTTCATTTTCTCATAATATCATATATACATATATCATGTATATTTTTAGAGTTAGTATCTCAATGTGCAAGTGTTCATATGACTCAATTCTTTTATATTCTTATATATAATATTCACATGAAAGTCTACTGTTACTGTCTAACTTTGAATTGTTATTATCCAATTGTTACTGTTTAGACATTGAACTGTTATTGTCTAACAGTTACTGTACAACTGTTACTGTCCAACTATTACTGACTAGACATTGAACTGTTACTGTCCAACTATTACTATCCAACTGTTATTGTTCTATAGCTCCAAATTGAGTAAGGCCAGTTTTCTTAGTCAACATCCAAATCTACAATTATTATGAAGGAACCTGATCTTAATTCCCTCATCCTCCTATTCAAATTCTCTCCACAAATCAGGAGATGAATTTGTCCAGATTCATCAACCTTTCTGATTGTGCATCAAAAGTATCATTAAGTCTTTTATTTTACATATGTATTTATTGTTTTTATTTGAATTTTTTATAATAAGTGATGTGCTTTTTAGTAATGAAGTTTCTTTTAATGTTTCGATAGGTTTTTGGAGCTTAAATGAATTATTTCAGAAAATTCAACGTCGGAATTCGGAACAAAGAATTGAAGAGAAATTTAGTTGAAGATTGAAGCAAATCTTGGTTCAAATAAGTGCTCCAAATTTGCCTAAAAAATCAATTATATTCCAATTCTAGAAAAGAATATCATATGATCCATTTCAAGCCCAAACTTACCTTATGTTGTGTGCAAACTTCAACCATCAAACACTCAAGGTTTCAATGTCAATCTTAGCCCAAATAATAGGTACAATTGTATACTTATTTGATGTTTAAATCCAGCCCCAAATCAGCCCCCAAATCAGCCTCCAAATCAGCCCAAGCACAATCCATGATCTTACATGTCCACACAACAAATAATATTTGATTTATTTTGGGCAATTAATTGATTCAAGAGGGCAAGCACATGGATGGAAAGCTGGAGGGGACATTGTGACATTATTTTGGGTCAAAAAGAAGAAAGAAACAGCTCATAAAGGAGGAAGAAAAACGTGCACCAAAGTGTTCTCCAAGCTGACCTGATTTAATTTTCCAGAACATCTTTCGGTGTTTTGCCCATAACTTTTGACTCAGATGTCTAAATGAGCTGTTCTTTAATGATCTGGAAAGCTAATAGAATTGCCTATACATATGTCTCTAATAGCCATCTCCAGGAGAGGCTTCTAAGAGGGTCTAATTTCTGTCCAAAGTTAGAGTCAGATTTGTGTCCGAATTTTTACTGAAATTCTGTTGTGTTCTTCTTTGTAGATTTCGGTTCTTTAGTTTGTAAAACTTATTATTTCAGTTTGATTCAAGTTATTTCATGTTTATTAAAGTGTTCTTATATATAATCATGGTTGGCTAATCTCTTTCTTGGATCCAAATCAAGGATGATGGTGATTGAGGTGAGTTCTTTAAGATATGAATGAATGTTAATGATTATCTTCTCATCTTCTTCATGAATGTTTTATTATTGCAAAGAAATTTTAGAAATCATTTAGGTAATGTTATAATCTTGAATTTTTATGCACAAACCTTAGTTTTGGTATAGAGATTGCTTGATTCAATGTCTTACTTAATTTGAAAGTACTTGTTCATTCTTAAGCAATAATTAATCTTCATCTTTTTAAACTTCATTGTAATATCTTCCGATCTAATATCACCATCGTTGATATTAGGTTGAGTTATCTTATATATGTTGAAGAAATCACCAATACATCACCATTAAAATTGATTTGGACCAAGACTTACTTTTTCTTGTCTTTTAAAATCTATTTACACTTTTTCATCTTTGAAAACAAATCCATCAATTATTTTCAACCAAGTTATTGTTAATTTAATTTCTCTTGAGTTTTTTTTGTTGTTACCTAGCTTAATTTCCAGATCTAGCTCTCTGTGGATATGACCTCGATCTTACCGAGTTAATTGCTACATCGCACACTCGTGCACTTGCGAGTTAAAACAAGCCGATCATAAAAAGCGGTCAAGCACTTTCCATTTACACATAACATTCACAATTCAACCTTTTCTCTTTATCTCAATCCCGAGCCATATCACATATCGTTTAAGAGTGTCAACAATTTTTTTAAGAGTAATTTATCCTAACTAATTGATCTATACCATTGTACGCAAGGTAACCTTATTCATTCCAGTAACATCATAACAAGTTTGATACATATCAATGTATGTAAGACACTCGTATCCATTCCAATTATGTCATAACTAGTTGATACACATCAATGTATGCAAGGTACTCATATTCATACCAATATTTATTACAACAATAAAATAATAAATTTTAAAATCAATGAGTTTACAGAAATTAAAAAGACAAGGTGTGATGCACCTACCTAGAGTATGTGCATGTGCTTCCACTCCATGCAACTGTCCAGTCCCTCCAACTTCCTCTGTACCACCAGAGATTCAGTCTTTATCAGTAATACAACCAACACCACAACTTTATTTAATTTTCATTCAACTAGTATTCTCAAACCAATCACAAGGAATTTCTTTAGGATCTCATACTCTTTCCCATTTTCATGTTAATATTCATTCTTATAATTTTGTTATCAAAACCATCACTCAACAACAATTCTAAGCAAAGATTAAAAATCATCCAATTATGATCAATTTAGCTTAACCAACCTAGAACACTATGTAGTGTTTTAATCATAATTAAAGCTGTAAAACTATGTTTTGGGCATGATTTATCTCCATTTAAGGCTAAAACATAGAAATAAAACTTTTATGAATAAGCCAAATCCAAATTATTTTGTTTTAATGCTCAAAATCAAAAGTCATAAATCATGCCCAAAACATAGTTTTACAACTAAAATTTTTGGACAATGAGGATTTTCATCTCTTGAAAATCCTTTTCAACTTCCAACTTACTTTCATACAAAAACAAAATCATCTAAGGTTATTTGGCATCATTAAATCACAAATTCAAACCAATTCTAAAGCAAAAGATTCAAACAATTTCTCTACCTCTACAATATAGCAAGATTAGACCAAAATAAGGAAACTCATTCCTTTTAGGATTTCTCGTACTATTATTATTATTATTATTATTACAAAAAAATTGTTGCACGTCGGAAAATTGGTGCGGCATCGGGCTGGCGATTTTTCTCGTTGTCGCGTTGATTGCTTTGTTTTGCTCGTTGGAGTCGCCACATAGTATTTCATTGAAGGCTACTAGGAAACCCGAGTGTACTGGTCTCGTCAGAGATTCATGGGTAAGGGACTGATTGTGGTTAGGGAAGGTATTAGCACCCCTAACGCACCTTACCTGAGGTAAGCTGCTTCGTAGATTTGATGTGTCAAAGAAGTTTTAAAATTCGGTTCATTCATCGAATTTTAGAAAATACAACTTACGTGTAAGTTCATAATTCTTTATCCGTGAGCAAATCAAAATATTAAATTGTTCTTTATTCTTGCAATTTTATCATAATAAAAAAATCATTCATAAACAAAATACACACTACATTCACTTTCAAGCTTCGTGGACTTGATGTGATTTTAAAAATAAAATTTTAGCTCAATTCTAAGGCTTTGATAAATCAGTTATTAGTTCCCAGAATATATGTAGATACATGTTCTACATTTTTATGGAAAATACAACATGATTTTTATCTGTCCTTTAGATATTTTATGCATATAAATTAAATTCATTTTTTTTATTCAATAACATACATAAAAAAATTACAAGCACACACAAACATTTCTTTTTTCTTTTTTTTATTATCACTTTCTCTTTCTTTTCTTTTCTTTTCTTTTACATCCACATTTACATAAAATACAAACTATATAAAAAAAACTCAAAATTACACAAATATTACATTAAATAACTTCAAATTACAAAAAATAACCCCAAAACAATCTAGAAACCACTTGTGCACCTCCGGAACAGTGTCAGGCATACTTCCGGAATGGCAAGACAGTGGCGGCGCATCTGCTCCACGGGCCACCACTAGAAACTAAAAAAAAAAACAGGGTGTCTGGAATGTTCTCTTCCCCTCTGTCCTCCTAAACCGCCGCCGACCTGCAGATCAAGAAAAGAAACACACACCAGTCGATTTTAGGCTTTTATTTCTTTGTTTTTTTCGGATATATTTTTTTTTGTTTCCTTTCATTTTCAGATCTTCAATTAAGCAGATCTTTTTGGTTCGCTTCTCCTCTTTTTCTTCGAATAACTGACGACAAGGAGGAGGACCCCGGGTTTGCGATCGGGTGGGAGATGAAGAAAACGACGAGGGCCGCCGCTGTGTTTGGTGGACGCCGATGAAGGAAGCTTTGCTGCGTCTGTGCTGATGAAAGAAGGTTTGTTGCCTGTCTGGTGGTCGGTGGTCGTCGTTGTTGATGGCTGAGAAAGGAGTCGACTGGGAGAGAGGCGAACTCGTGGGGAAGATGGAGGCAGGTTTAGGACCTGCGTAGAGCAAAGGGAGCAGCTGAGAGGGAGGATCTGTGGAGGGGGGAGCTTATTCATGGCTGTTGTTGGGGTTCTCTAGGTGTGGCGGCAGTGAAAGAAGGAGATGAAGATTGAGAGAAAAGGCTGGGGTTTGAAAGTAAAGGGGAGGGTGGCCGGCCTTTGTGATCAGGGAAAGGGAGGCTGCGGCCGCCCCTGTTTTCTCTTTAATTTTTGACCGGGGCTGTGAGCGGCCGAGGCTGGTGAGACAAAAAGGGAAAAATCTGATGAGGAGCTCTGCCTCGGTGAGCGGCTGGGGAGAGGAAAAAGAAAAAGAAAAATAAAAAAAGGGAGGTGTGGGGGAGCCGGCGGCTGGAAAAAATCAAAACCCAGCAGGGGCTGGCGGCTGGTCCTTCATGAGGGAGAGGAAGCCGTTTAGTTTTTTAGGGTTTTCCCCCTTGTGTTGCCTCCCCAAGATTACAAAATGACCCCCCTTTTAAAAATTCAGTGTAGCATGGTATTTATAGGAAAAGTTTTGCTAGGTTTTCAAACTAGTCCCTCAACTTTTCTTTTCCTTCTCTTTTCCTCTTTTTTTTTGTAAATTTTGATTTTTCTTATTTTTTTTGTATTTTTTTGAAAACGAGCAATATTAACGTCGACTCGATGAGGAAAATCAATGATTTAAAAATGACGCGTGAAAAGTCGAACGCGTTTGAAAATCTTTTGAAAATTTAAATTCTTTTTTAGATGACGCTGAAAATGCTAAAATGACGAGAATACATTAAAAAACATATTTTTTGGGTTTTCATTGTTTTTCTCTATTTTTGGATTTTTTGAAAATATATCAAAAACATGGGTCAAAATTTGGGTAGCAACAACAATGATGAACCATGCATTTTCTTTTACTTTCTCCTCGTGCAATTAAACATATGCGACAAACCTCAACAATTAATATTCTTAGATCATTATCACAACAACAATTTTCACCCTATTAGTTGGAATCCATGACAATCTTCATTAACTAATCAATTTGCCAAAAATACTTATGGCTAGTTTTAAATATGTTTTATTTTACAAATCTCTTTCATTTCAATTTCTTTATGGTTCCACACCATTTATATCCACACAACCAACAAGTTAGCTTTTTATTCAATCAACATGTTTATATAGCAATGTTCCTTACTATTCTTATACAATAATCATTCTTCCCCTTATATAAGAATACATAATTAATCCATAATAATAATAATAACAAGAACATATTTTACCATTACATCTTCCATAAAACCTACACCCACACAATTCTCATTTCATCAAAACATGTATTTAATCAAGCTTACTACATTTTGCCAAAACTAGTAATATATTCAAAAGGCAATAAGTCATCAACCTATGATTATTGTTTTAAACCTAATGATAAGACTATATATCATAGAGTTTTCCATAATATATCTCAAAATCATAATGATCAAATGGTTAGAACTTTCTAGATCTGAATAAGACCGAGCTTACCTGAAAATGGACAAGCTACTATTCAACATGCACAAAACCTTGCCGGAGAATGAGTTTCCGATCTCTATAGTCCAGTATGAAGGAAACATCTAGGCGCACCATATTGTTTCTGGGCGCACCACATATCCAAGAATTAGCATGATCCAACAGTGGACGAAAGAGACATTGGCTGGCGACCAAACTACCCTGCAGGTGTATTTCCTTTTTTGTTTTCTAGGACATGTCCGATGATGATTTCTGTCAAACGGATTGTGTTTTTTCCAATCCCTCTGGTCAGTTAGTATAGGAGTGTGATAAGAACAACACATCTAAAACGCAACATGATCCAACGGTGGATTCCAAAGATATGGCCACCAGAGCATTATTGGTTTTTCTCTAAAATCTACAACTCTCTCTCTCTCTCTCTCTCTCTCTCTCTCTCTCTCATATATCTGATTTTCTCTATTTTTATATTTTTTTATATTTTTTTTAACTGGTGGCCTCCTTGAAGTTTTATAGGCACCTTTTTCCATAATTATAATTTTGTCCCTCATTCATGCCTTTATGTATTTTATTTTATTTTATTTTTCATGTAAAATATCTGGTTTATTTTTGCTTAAATCACTAGTCTTTACCAAACACCAATTGAGATGAGATATTTAACCAAGGTAGGAAAACATATTAATAGATTTCATGCAAAATTTCATCCTGATTCAACGATTGGATTGAGAGCTCTGCTTCCTAATGTAAAATTGGTCAGTTCATGACTTTTTTGTCAACAATCCAAATTTTCTTGTTCAATCTTCACATAAAATCATTTCAATTTTCCTTCTAAACCTTTAATGTCATTTTATTTATTTTTAGCATTGTTTTATCCATCAAAACACGTTACCAATTTCTCTGTCCTTATGAATTCTAAACCAAAATTCATTTTATAGAGGTCATCCCTTCCATTTAAGATCATTATTTATCTATTATTTTTAATCTTGGTTTCCATCACTCATTGAAATCATACCACGTTCAGTCTTACGTTTACATGAGGGTTTACACATCTGTATATTTAAATTATAAATTTCCAGGTTTTCACAGTCATAGTAGATTATGTTTCAAAATGGATAGAGGTAATTCCAAGTCGAAACAATGATCACAAAATAGTGATAAAGTTTTTGAAAGAAAATATTTTGAGTCGATTTAGAATCCCTTGAGCTATGATAAGTGATGATGAAACAATTTTTCCGCAACAAGCCATTTGAGTCTTTAATGAAGAAATATGGAATCACATACAAAGGTGCCACCCCTTATCACTCTCAGACAAGTGGACAAGTAGAACTTTCTAATAAGAAGATCAAACAGATCTTGGAGAAAACAGTGAACCCTAATAGGAAAACTGGTCTTTAAGACTTAATGATGCACTTTGGACTTATCAAACTGCTTATAAAACATCATTAGGTATGTCACCTTATAGACTAGCATATGAAAAACCTTGTCACTTGCCTGTAGAACTTGAACATAAAGCTTATTGGGCTATTAAAGCTTTCAATTCAAACCTTAATGATGCTAGTTAGCTGCAAAAATTACAAATCAATGAGCTTGAGGAAATAAGAAATGATGCATATGAAAATTCAAGAATTCATAAAGCAAGAATCAAAGAGTTTCATGACAAGAAAATACTGAGAAAAACTTTCAATATTGGTCAAAAAATCTTACTTTATAATTCTCGACTCTATTTATTTCCTGGAAAACTAAGATCAAGATGGAGCGATCATTTTGTTGTGAAACATGTATATCCATATGGGGCCTTTGATATCGAGAATCCAAATAATGAAAATGTTTTTAAGGTAAATGGGCGTTGTTTGAAAGTTTATTTTGATACTTTTTCAGTTGAAAATAACTCTATTGAATTGAGTGATCCTGTCTATAAAAATTGATTCTTTTTCTCACATTGTTTTGTGTTTTGTTTTGGCGTAACTTTTGTTTTGCTAGTCTCTCTCACCCTAGTCAAATGATAGATAATGGTACTCTGTGACTTAAGTCAGTTCTTTCAGTTTCCCATAATAACTGATATCTGTATATATTTATGCAATTCTTTGCTTTTTCTCCCTTCTTTGAATCTCCTCCAATTCTCATTTGAAAATGGACACCACTCTTTAAAAATTCAAATAGTATTTTCCCATTTTACCTCCAAATGCGATTGCAAAAATTTATCGTGTTCGGTGTGCAAGATTGAGGTTGTTAATGAATCATGGAATTCCTGAAGATATTCGCTTGCTGATTGAAGCAAATGTCCGATTATCAAGTGATTCCTCTAATTCTTTTATTTCATACATGCCTGGAATAGGTAAAAGCACTTTTGCAAAGAAACATCGTGCAAAACGACTGAAAGTTTGTCACAGATGGACTTGTAATGCGACATGTCATTTTTTAGGAATGATATCTGTAAACCATAAAGATAAAATACAATTAATTAAGGATGGCCTAAGTAAGGGGTCTTCAGATAATCTTCTATTGACTCTTGAGACGCATCCTAGTGGAAATATGCATCGTGCAATTCATGATTTATGGCTACAATTCCAAAAAACCCATGATTGACTTAGTCTTAGGAATCTGACTGAAAAAAGACCCTGTTTGCCAGTTTTTAAGAAAACTTGATGGGAAGCCTATCCCCAACCCATATAGGGCGTTTAAATTGTTCTTGGACGTAAAACCAAGGGAAGATGTGAGCCAGATCATAACTACCTGTACATACACATGCTTTTCAAAATAAATAAATAAATAAAAAGAGGGAGAGAGTGTGAGACTATAGCTAGCCTATATATAGGTGGTATGATTGCATTTTCAATTTCTCATCTATAAAATCTTCTCTTCCTTCCCTTCATTTCTACTCAACCCATACATTTAACAAATATAGAAGCGTGTAGAAATAGTAGGTTCCTCAAGTCATCACATAAGAAATATTTGTGTTTTCGGTAGATCCAGTCCTGGAAAAGAAAAGGAATTCTTAGAATTTCTATGTTTTAAAAAGCATGATATCTAGGTTGAAAAAAGGGTAGAGGTGCTTAGGGTACTTTGTTTTTAGAAGGGAAAACAACATATTGTGGGAAAATTGAGCTTTCAAAATACAACCTGTATTTATTTCCTCATTTTTTTTATAAGAACTCAAAACTAACTTTGTATATACAAATATTTACAAAAACAAAGAAAATGATCTATTAGGTGAAGTAATGATAACATAAGGAAACATCATATTCTAGATGGGTAGGTTAACTAACTAAATCGGTTTCTAAAGGTCCCCCATTGTTTAGTTAACAATCTCAATGAACTGAATCGAGGCTGTAAAAAGTATAGACTGTGGCAATATCACATTGGATACTCATCACAACCAAGTATACTATCCATAAGATTTTGGTTGTTTAATGAGTGTTTCCAAGGTCAAAGACCATTGAGGCATCACCATTTCTTTATCCTAACCTCAAGCAATGTTTGTGCAAAATATAAGTGTTGAGTTGTGTGTGCATTGGCACAACTTCATATCCCATCTAAACAAACCAATTTAAAACAACAATGAATTAAATTTAGGCATACAAGAAACAATTTAAAAAAAATTAAAATAAACATGAAAGGATACCAAACAATAACCACACATTAATCAGTTTAGGTAAACAGACATTCAAAGCATATATCAAAGCTCATCGAGCACATTATCATTAGAAAATAAACAAATAAACCTTAGCCCTTAACAAGATCCTAGTTGATTCGTCATTTTGTTGTAAGGGACATCAAGGCTAAGTAAATGTAAAAAAGGGGTAAATGTATAAACATGTAGCGTCACCTAATTTTATAATAACTAGAAATCCTAACTGATCTTTCAAAGATTTTGGGTAAGGGGTATGACCTAAGATAATGATTTAGGATTTGAGCATGGTGATAAAGCGTAATCCTTATTTTTTTAAATACTAACATTGGATTCAAGAGGATAGTGTACCAATGATAGGCATTATCGTATTCAAGATTACATGATGGAAATGGGCCTGAAGACCACCACTCCTACTTAGTGGGCCTATATAGGATCATATCGATTCAGTCAATTTCGCTTTCCACATCAAAGAAAATATCCTCAAAACAAGAACACTAGAATAAATTCAACACACACGTCAACACGAGCATAATAAATAAAATTCAAATAAATAAATAACATTTACAATAAATATTAAAAGCTCTAAAAAGTACTGTTTTAAAAAATATTTACATTTATCAACAAATAATATTGTCACTAAAAGTGACTATGCTCTTTAAAGGTGAATGACTATATAACTGGAATAGTAGCTCTAAAAAGTACTGTTAATGGCACCCTTAAACCCACCGGTCTATATTCACATAAAAAAGAAGAAATACCTTTATTATTTATTTTAAAGTAAAATTATGAAAATCATATTAAAAGGATCATGTATTAATTGACCCTATTATCTTCTATGCAACACCGAAAGACAAGGCTTGGCATTAGATCATATCATCCTAGGTTGATTAACGGATAACAGAAATAATTAACATATAAAAACAAATTTAAATTTGCACTTTAAAAAAGGGTCATGTATTAATTGGTTCCATTACCTACTAAGAAACATTCAAAGGATATCTTAAAAAATAAAAACAATTAATAAAGACAGGCTTAAATAACATATCTTTAAAAAAAAAGGTCATACATTCATTGATGTTATTACCTGTAAACAACATTCGAAGGATAGTGTTCAACGTCAGATACATGCCATCTTGGGTTGCCCAACGAGGAATAGAAATAATTAATAAAATGAGTTTATATTCATATATTAAAAAAACAAAGATCATACATCAATTGGTTCTATTACCCGATAAACAACATCCAAAGGACATGGCCTAACATCTCACACATCCCATCCTGGGAATCTCGATAAATAATAGAAACAATTAACATATAAAAACAAGTTTAAAATCATATCTTCAATTGGGTCATGTATTAAATGATTATATTACCTAATAACCAACATCCAAGGGATAGGGGCCAACATCGGACATGTACCATCCTAGGTTACCTAATGGGTAGTAAAAACAATTAACACATAAAATCATAATCGATTTGTTTTTGTTAGCCATCATCCTCAAAATAAATAAAAACAACTTTTTTTAAAATCAAACTTTTTTCGACATTTAATAACAAAAACTCATAATTAATGAACAAACATTAACATAAACAAACACATATAAGAGTTTTAACAAGCAATTTGATTTCACCAAAATAAAACAATTTGAAAACAACCTACACACATAAAATAACAATTAAAAACAATATGAACACACAAATTTCACATTGAGATCAAGCCATTACATATCAGATAAATTTGTTACAATCTGATCCTCCCAACCCTGACATAGGTTATTGATTTCAACCTTATTCTACCATAAATAAATTTTCTAGTAGCATCAAACTCTAGGGGTTGCCACACAATGAAGTGGATCTCAACACTTCAAATATCACAATCATTTACAATAATACTCAATCAATCTCAAAATCATCTCAAACAACCAATAATAATTAATCACAATGTTCAAAATCATGTTGCAAATTGTTCAAAAATCATATGGGGTTCAAAATTTACCTTTTAAAGTGGTTAAGGTTTATCGGAGTTTATTGGAATTGTTTCAACAAAGATGTCGCATGTCTGAAACATTATAGTGCGTTGAGAAGGCTGTTGGCATGTGGATTCATGCTCTAAAGAAGCTTGAGACACGTGAATGGTTGGGATGGGTGTGCCTCTGTTTACTTGTCCTTATGTATTGGCGATGAGATCCACCGCTGTCTGAAATAGGAGATCTGTTGCCTGAAAAACTTTCAACATTCTTTCAATTCTCTTATTTCTCTCTCTATTATTCTTATAGATGGTTGTTGTTATTGCTATTTTGGTGTCGTGGGGTTGATGACAATGGTTGTCATAGTTGTGGTTGTCATAGTTGTTGATAGGTGATTAAATTTTTTTTTCTTTGCTTTTTTTTTTAATTAATTTTAGAAATGTTTTTTGATTTTTTAAAATTCATTATGAAATAGCTGAAAATTAGTTGAATTAGTTGAAATATCTTTTGGGATTTTCTTGTATTTTATTTAAAAAATATATATAATAGGAAAATGGGTCAAATCGAGTTACGGAATTATATAATATATTATATAGTGGAAATCGTGCTTGTCTCACTTTCTTCCACCACAGCAAAAGATAGAGTTACCATGTGGTAAAACAAATTCTCCGAGATATAAAATAATGATTTGTGATTATTCACAAGACAAAGGCAAAATAGGAATAATCCATATATCCTTGTCACTTGATCTCCTACTTCCTGTGCCAGCCAGCCAACCATACGAAATGTATTTTGTCTATTTGCCTTCTCAATATTAAATCACCAACCCTTGAATAGACCATGTAAAAAAGTTGAGAGGATCGATTATCTCACACACACTAAAAAAGTATATAAACAAGTCTTGAGAAATAATGTACAGGGTAGGGGCATCAAAGACAGAGTCACCGGTATAATGATTCAGAAAACCGACAAAGACATAGTGCCCAAAAAGATGCTTAGAGAGAAAACCACTTGTTATCCATTCCCCACCTTTTTGGTAGGGCTATAAACATGGCTCTCCCCTTTCTTCTAATCTCTGAACGAGAGCATCAGCTTAGAGCGCTTTAATACTCTCCAAAGGACGATGAGTACGGATTTACAGGTATTGTTCACACCTATGGTCACACCTTTATGTATAGTGTTGGCTTCGCTATTAGGCCTATTGGGTTACTTGTATGGGCCCTACTGGGGTGTTAGGAAGGTACCGGGCCCGCCTGTGATCCCCTTGTTGGGTCACCTTCCCTTGATGGCAAAGCATGGCCCTGATGTGTTCACACTTCTTGCAAAGCTTTATGGCCCCATTTTCAGGTCAGCTTACTGCTTTTAGAGACTGGTGAAAGTTCTTATTAATGTTCGGCTTTTGCTTCATTCTCTGTGACTTCGACTTTGAGCTTGTTTAGTGGATTAATTTAAAGTCGAATTTTGCTTCTTTTTTTTGTGGGTTTCTTAGTAAAATGAGTTGTGATATTACGGTCTCTGGAAAGACATTTTGTGACAGGTTAGATATATTTTATATTCTCCTAACTTCGTAATTGGAGAAGAAAGAAGGGTTGGTGGAAGTGGAGAGATTAATGTCTAGCTTCGCTTGAATATGAATAGAAGATGAAACAATGACTACTTCATCAGGAAAACAGAACAAAATTTTAGCATTTTGTAAAAGTATTGTGCAATACTTCATCAGGTATTGTGCACTCTTGTCTCATAAAAGTATAGCTTGTGGATTTGCATCTGATATTGTAAATGTCAAATGTAATATCTACATAACGGCTATTGTTTTGCTAGAGCCCTTTGGTTAAAATGGTGAAACGCTGAAACTCGGTTAGGGACTGACAAAATTGGAATTGAAAAACAGACTAAATTTTAGGCTGGTGTGGAGCAGGTTTCATATGGGGAGACAACCACTGATCATAGTAGCTGACCCAGAGCTTTGTAGAGAAATTGGAATAAAGAAGTTCAAAGACATCCCAAATAGAAGTATACCCTCTCCCATCTCAGCTTCACCTCTTCATCAGAAAGGTCTCTTCTTCACCAGGTAATTTGTAACATGACTGCAGGAACAAGCGTGCTTTTCTTGTATATATCTATTCATTCATTTACTTTCACCAAGGCTTCACCCAAAATGGTAAACAGGTAAGAGCGGATTATGAGCGGATTTTCAAAAGTTTCTGGTGAAATTTGAACTTGCAGGGATGCAATATGGTCAACCATGAGAAACTCAATACTGTCAGTCTACCAGCCATCACACTTGGCCAGCCTCGTGCCCACCATGCAATCATTCATTGAGTCTGCAACTGAGAATTTCCAATCTCTTAAAGAAGAAGATATCACTTTCTCCAACCTCTCCCTCAAATTGGCCACAGATGTAATAGGACAAGCTGCATTCGGTGTTGACTTTGGCCTCTCCAAACCACAATCAACCAGTGATTCAGTCAACAGTTTCCATAGCCAAGGAAAAGACAACACTGATGTCTCAGAGTTCATTAAACAACATATCTACTCAACAACACAACTTAAGATGGACTTATCAGGTTCCTTTTCTATTATTCTTGGTCTCCTTGTCCCAATACTGCAGGAGCCCTTTAGGCAGATCCTTAAGCGAATTCCTGGCACTATGGACTGGAAAGTTGATAGGACTAATAAGAATATAAATGGCCGGCTTGAGGAGATTGTTAGAAAGAAAATGGAAGAGAAAAATAAGGGTTCAAAGGACTTCTTGTCACTCATATTACGGGCAAGGGAATCAGAGACTCTGTCAAAGAATGCTTTCACTCCGGACTATATCAGTGCAGTTACTTATGAGCATCTGCTTGCAGGATCAGCTACAACAGCATTCACATTATCTTCAGTTGTTTATTTAATTGCTCAACATCCAGAAGTCGAGAAGAAACTGCTTGCTGAAATTGATGGGTTTGGTCCACATGAGCAGATGCCAACAGCTCAAGATCTTCAAAACGAATTCCCCTACCTTGACCAGGCAAGTCTTGAAGTTCACTTCGAGTTTTCTATTGGTCAATGATGCCGAGTTATTATTTTCTCCAATCTATCTGACCTACAATGATGTCCATTTCATTACAAATATGATCTCCATGTTTCATGGTGTGTGTTATCGAACTGTGGAGTTCGATTTTTTGATTTATGGTTTAATTGTAGGTAGTTAAAGAGGCAATGAGGTTTTACGTTGTCTCTCCATTAATTGCAAGAGAAACATCGAAAGAAGTAGAGATAGGAGGTTATCTTCTCCCAAAGGTATAATTGATCATGTACCTATAACTAGTACACCTACTATTTTAGATGCATTACTTTTTCCTTTTTCTTTTTCTTTTTTGACGAGCAGGGTACATGGATCTGGTTAGCACCTGGAGTTCTAGCAAAAGATCCCAAGAATTTCCCAGAGCCAGACAAGTTCAAGCCGGAGAGGTTTGATCCAAATTGTGAAGAAGAGAAACGAAGACATCCTTATGCTCTCATACCCTTTGGACTTGGACCTAGAGCTTGTATTGGCCAGAAATTTTCCATTCAAGAAATCAAGCTCTCACTGATACATTTATACCGGAAATATTTATTTCGACACTCCCCTAACATGGAAAAACCTCTTGAACTTGAATTTGGCATGGTTCTCAACTTCAGGCATGGCGTAAAGCTTAGAATTGTAAAACGAACTTGAAGATTGTTATGCTGGGTTGTAACTTCTTTGTTTCGATAAATCTCCTAGAAAGATCTCCTATCAACTAGAAATATCTCCTGTACGAAGAATTATCATGGAAAGAGCTTGCTTTCAAATAAATATTAAAAAAACATGTTCATGTTGATAAATCTACTAAAAAGATGATCGGTACAAAGAATTTATCCAGTACTAACATGGAAAGGACATGCTTTAAGCGCAACTAAAGTTTTAGTCAAAGCATATTCTGAGATGCAATGATCTGTGGCCATGATTTCGTAGGAACAGATTGGTTCCAAGCTAAATCTCACTTCTTGACAGAGAAAACACGCCACAATACTAATGTGATTTCACGATATTTGAAGGTGCTGGCACAGCTGTCTTAGCTACAGCTTGCCAATAATGATTGCAGAAATGCTTCTAAATTAATACATATATCTCAACAACGGAGTTCAACAAGTTGTTGAAACTTCTTAGTCAACCCATCTAATCATACAAATGATCCATTCCTCTTAGTTGTTTCGTCGAGTTCTTATCAAATCTTGTTGGCAAGCAAAGTGGCTTAGATAAATTAACTGACGGATCAGAACCAGCACTGCTTTTCGAATCTCCATTTGAGAATGCTCCTGACTTTTTGAGAAACTGAAACTCATCCATAGACTGCCTTTGGATCCTTTGAGATAAATGACCGGATGTTTTTCGCTTTGCCCTGGTTGACTCGGTCAGGTTCATGTAATTTGGCCTACAGTTACCACTCTCCTCTGTTTTATCAGAGGCCAAGCCAGTGTTTCCTGATATTGGTGTTGTAGATGTACAAATTGATGAAGAAGCTGAACTCTCATCAAAGCGGAATTCAGAACTTGGACTGGAAGATGAGCGAGTAATATGCCCAATTGGAGGCCTAGCTGAAATTCTAGTAGTTACATTGTTCTTTCTGACTTTCACTAAACTTTGTTCAGAGGATTTTGAATGTTTGTTCACATCTACACAAGACTTCGGTGGAGTAACTGAGGGTTGCTCCATCAATCTAGACTCCCATGGCTTGGCTGCCATCCAGCGTTCAAGCCAACTCCATCCCCAGCTATACTTATCAAACTCCTGATTCTTGAATGAGTTTACTGAACCATTGGTTCGAGTATTTGAGCTGGGGTTTGATCTCCATTGCTGAAAAAATAAATTAGTTAGTGAACATGGTTAGCATATGTGAAAAAGTAAGGCACTAAAACATATGATAGCAGAATACTTTTTGAGCAAGGGAGTATGCAATTGCTCTTTCTCTCTTGAAGGCTCCTTCTTGCCTCATTTGCAGTTTTGACTTCACATCTTCCAATGTCCCCTTGCCATCGCACCACCCTTCCTGAAATCGAATCAAACTCCTTAGAGCAATGTTTCAAGAGATCAGCCTATGAAAATGGATCATTAGCACGTATCTATTTAGTGGTTTTTATGATACCTCAGCATGTTTCAAGAGATCAGCCTTGCTATGCCGCTCATTTAGCATATTCTGCACTGCCTGCCCTTCTATGGACATTCGCACAGGATGAGCCCTGACTCGAGCTTGAACTCCAACAAGAGCCTGCATACACCTAAGCATCACAGCAGCCTGCTTTCTCACTTGTCTACCTCGAACTATAGCTTGGAGTCTCACCACTCCTTTCAAAGCCCTCAGAGCCCTTCTTGCCTAGGACCAATCACTCACTTGCTCAACAACCATTGTAAATTGATTTGCCAAGTATTATGTTCAAAGTTTTTGCTTCAAGTCTGGAAATTCGTCTCTTATAGTACCGGTTTTCTTTGTTCGATTAGTGTTTCATTTGCTCACTTAAGATTCAGTAAGATTGCAAAGAAAGAGTCAATGATCATAAAAAAAAAAAATGTTTTGCTTTTTTCGCACTGTTTAGTGGTTACGCATTAACAGACTTTGTGTGAATTCAACTCAGATGTGTGGTGTCTTCAAATTTTGTCAATTTCAAAGCTTGAAGAAAGTTCCTATTCTGTCAATCCAAATCATGAAGTCAAAAACATTCAAACTCTCTTTTCTGCCATTTTCTCAGCAATCAAACAGTAAGGTATATTCAAAAGGTTCCATTTTTTCCTCCTTGAAAGAGGGAGAAAGTTCCTAATTCTCCACAAAACAGTAAATGCCAAACCCAGTTCATAAAATAAAAAACATTCAACTTTCTTTCCCTCCCTCCTACTCCATTTTCTCAGCAAACAGTTAAAAGAGATCCAAGACCAAAAAGGGAAACCCATTTACCAAGAATCCACGGAAAGCAGTTTGAATCCTGATAGCAGCCCACTCTTGCCTGACAACCCTAAAACCCTTAGGAGGAGCTCTAACCACAGTAGCCATTGCGGTAGTAAACGGATCAGTTAATGGTGAAGAACATGATGCCTCTGACGCTGCTCTATGTTTCCCTTTAAAATCCTTCCATGAAGACACCAAGTCACCAGATGAGCTCCTCCATAGCTTCCATTTCTTAATATTGCCATTTACCTTCTCGTACAGGGAAAACAAAAAATCATTAACATCACTATTACTACATTAAAGAACAAAAGGGTTGGATTTGTTTGGTTAATGAGTGTGGTTTAGCTTACATGGTCTTGATCTTTATCAGACTTTTTAAAACCTATAAGGGATTTCACCCATTTTCCTGATGCACCCATCACTAAAACTTTCTTGCTCAAGCAGAGCAATTAAACTCTTAAGACTTGAAAGATGCAAACTTCAAGAATGTTGCAATAATGTAGCTTGAGATAGCATTAGAGCTGCAAAAAGTAGAAATTTTTCGAAGAAACCGAGCTTGGAAAATAGCCAAAGAAAGCAAGAGAGAGGGGAGGAGATACAAAGTGGGTAGAGACTTGAGAGAGAGAGGGAGGGAGAGACGTGGGTTTGTGGGTTTTCGTTGTGTTGCGCATATACATGTTCCAATGTGCCCGTTTGATATTTGAAATTCAAACAAACAAAGAGACAAAAAACGACTCGTCCCGCTCGATTTCTAAACGGAGGAAGAGCGTGTATTATACTTTCATTTTCGATCCTGAATATCCATGATTGTTTTTGTGTTATAAGTTTTTTAAATTATTTTTTATTTTAAAAAATATTAAGTTGGTATTTTTTTAAATTAGGTTATTTTAATACATTCAAGTTATAAATAAAAAATTCTAAAAAATATTATTTTAATACATTTTAATTAAAAAACATCCTATATCATAATACTAAAAAAACAATGGTCATTAAATGGCATTTTGAACATTAATAATGCAAAACATAAATGAGAAAGAAAAGAAAAAGAGATCAAGGGCTTACCTCAACTAGTTCTAGATGAGAAGGGGCTATTATGGTTTTTGTTGATGGTTGTGTTGGCGGTGAATGGTGGTTTTTCTTTCTACCTGTAGGTTTTATTTGTTATTCTTAAAGTTAGCTTCTTTGTTATCTTATTTTTTTCTTTCATTTTTTTTTTCTTCCTTCCTCTTCTCCCCCTCCAAAACTTCATGTTTCAAACTAAACCAATTTCTAGCAAAAAAAAAAAAAATCTCCTTTTATTCTCTCTCTCAAACTTGGTATTTTCTCTCTTAAGCTTGGCTCCTCTTGTTTCTTGCATCTCTCCCTATTTATAGGTGGGGATAAAGCTTCTGAAATCTTTTTTGGTGAAATGATCATGACTATTGATTTTCTTGGGTTAATCTCAACCCCTCAACGTGATTATACACTTTGGTTAAACATGCTTGAGTTGACTTATTTGCACTAGTTTTTCAGTGATTGTAGAAGGCCCTAGGACACATATCTTCTTCTTCTTTTTTATGAGAATGTAGCACGCATGAAGGGAAGGTGAATGGTGTGTTGTTTGGAATTTTTGGGAGGCATGAGAGAGAGAAAAATAGTGGCCAAAAGCAGGCTAAAACATGAAGCAATGATTGTAGATCTATCATTCATGGAGAAGAAGTACTAATAATGCATGCCCAAAACATTATTTTGGGTATACTTCTTCTTCTTCTTCTTCTTCTTCCAATTAAAGTATTAAATGGCATAATATTGTAAAAAAATGTGTCATTTCATTTAAGTCAGAATTTTCATATTTTTAAATAGGTCCCCAAAGTTTTTTTTTTGTTTTGTTCTTTTCTAGTTTGGTCTTTGGATTTTTATTTAATTTATTTTTGGTAAATTTCAACCTTTTTTTCTTAATTTCTTTCAATCTAGTTCCTAATTGCATTTAAAATGGTCCCTTAATATTAACGACTTTTTCAATTCACTTTTTGGATCTTTAAATTTTTTTTTAGCCAATTTCAATCATTATGTGGATTTTGTTTTTGACTATATTAAAATAATCCCTCAATATTGTCATCTTTTCCAATTCACTTATTTATTGACTTTTTAATTTTTATTTTTTAACCAATTTTAACTTTTCAATTTTTCTTTCCAATTTCACCCTTAATTATATTTTCTTCTTTTATATTTTTTTTCAATTTCTTTTTCAATTTTTCTTAAATGTGTTTTTCTTTTCAAATTTTTCGCTAAAATATTTTTTAATTTTGCCTTTTTTTAGGTATTTGAGAGGGGTAAAAAATAAGATTATGGTATATAGTGTCCAAAGAATTATCATGTAAAATCCCCTCATCATGATAAATACGTTTATTCCAAGGCTTGTTATCATTTTTTTTTACATGTATCTCGCTACTACATTTGCCACCTATAACATTACTAGTAAAGCTTCTATCCTTCCTTTACTGTATATCCTTAGATGATCTTTAGTCTTTATTATCTCAAATTTTATCTAGCTCAACCACTCACTCTATTATTATGTATGTTACTCCTAGTTTTTTGATACTGTTAATTGTAATCACATGACACCTAGTTCCTTGTGCTTTCACCTCCTATTCTTGAAATTATTGATGGTTCTCCCATGCATACTTTCACACTACAACTTCTGCAGACACATCTGATTTCTAAACTTGCAATGAATTTTAGTTATGACATTCAACTGTATGAACTTGGTCATTACTAGAAAATCCATGAATACAGATGAAATCACTGATGGATTTTTTCTGTAGTTATTTTAGGTTGATATTTACCAACCAAATTTTTTTCATTGCTATCTCCATTGGTATTTACCGACATAAATATTTTGTCGATATATACTGAGGGATTCTCAACCGAAATAGAAGGAATTAAAAAAAAAACCAAATGGTATAATGACGTGTAAGTTTTTATGGACGATTTTAATGACAAAATTACAATTGGATTCAAGTAGAGAAGCTCGTATAGTGACATGTCACTTATACCGACAAAATTGTTGATACATTGACAAATGGAAACATTCCATCGGTAATAGTTAATATATAACCTAGTCATCGACCCTCCCCTCCCTTATTTCTCTTTTTTCTCCTCTGCAACTAAACAAACACCCCCACAACATCCCTCGTTATCTCAACGCAACTCATAATTCTTCAACTTTTCCAGTCACAACATCTGTGTTGTGATTGAAATTTTATTGCGAATTTTTCATTTTAAGTAAGTAAGTCAATCATTTTTTTTTAACATAATTTTAAAATGTCAATTTTTATATTGCATATTTTTGTAGTATATGTATTTTGTTTGGGTGTTTACTTGTTTTTTTTTTCTCAAACAAACTTGTTGTATGGATTTATAATTTTGTATATGTTATGGTTTATTTTAGATTTTGTAAAGTTATATTTGTTTGTAAATTGTTGAAATGTATATCAAATTTCCGACTTAGGTGTGTTGTGATGAAATAAATAATTGCTTGTTTAATGAGTCTGTTTTATATTTTGTCAATTTTAATTGTCGAGTTGTAATTTTTATAAATTAATGTGTTCAAATTTGTATATACGTAGATAATTGATAATAAATTAAGAGAAGTATGAAAGTAGGTTGGATAATCTTGAGCTAAACCAATATTTTTGAAAATTTATTTACTTAACGTAATTAATTAATACATGTTGTTATCATTATTTAATTAATTTTATGAATGTATCAAGATTCACCCAAGGACTGTGAATGATGGATTAATGTAATGAAGTTTAGGATTTTATTAATTACACAATATCTATTCCGAGAAGTATTAGTGGATGCGGTATTAGGTGTCCATGCAAGAGGTAAAAATAAATATTTTTTAAATCCAGATGTTGTAACGATGCATCTTCTACACAAACGATTCATAGAGGAATACTTGTGTTGATATAGCACTATTAAGCATAAAACAATTTAAGTAAGCTATTGTATGACATAAAACATGCATAAAAAACTAAGAATAAGGTACTAAAAGATAGAGTAATATGAGGGTATCAAATTCCCCCACTCTTAGATCTTATATGATCTCGAGCAAGGAAAAGAAAAGGTAAAGACAATAGACTTGAAAAATAAGACTCAAAACTTGAAAAGAAAGAAAAAGGAATGAATTAAAATAAAAGCAATGAAATTAAAAAGAAAACCAAATCAAAACCACATAAGCATTTTGACATGACCAAAAGATTGATGTCTTCTCCCAAGTGCAGGAGTGTCAAAGTAATAAATAACCCGACAAGACCGGGGTCGAACCACAGAGAGGTTAACTGTATAAATTATAAATAACAATATAACAACAACAACAATAACAACAATCATAACAATAATAGTAATAGTAATAATAATAATAATAATAATAATAATACTCAGTACGTGACGTTGTTATACTTGAGAATGATCTAAAAGATCGGGTCACAGGTTTCCAGCCTATATATTGAGTTTATGAAAAGATCAAAGAGATATATTATATAATATAAACAGATTTCTGATACGAATGAACAAGGCAAGACCAACAATGTCAGGATCCTTGATCAAACATAGAGCATAATTAACGTACATAAAATATAACAAGAATGTAAATAATAATAATAGTAGTAGTAGTATCAGTAATAGTAGTAAAAAAGAAGAGGAAGAAATTAATGAGAACTTTGAGATGAAAGATTATTGTAAGAATTAAACAATGATAAAAACACATGTCAAGGTTAGAGGATCCACTATGGTATTTCAAACAAGTATAATATAAACTCTTATTACTCAATTTGAAAACCACACACGAAGGAGGTTCCAATCGGATGATTTGTCATTAATAGCTCATTATAAATTGTTAACATGATCATATTAATTATCTTATTTACGTAACACCAAACTTTTAAATATTTTCAGGAATTCATGATGCTTACTTATGTTAACAAATAAATCAAGTTCCTTTCATAGCACAGGTGTAGGTAATACCATACGGTTGGGCTATGAAAGTGCCAAGCATTTGTTGTACCAAGTGTTATACAACACAAATCTAGATTAACCATTTAACAAGCAAGGTATTAAGAATTAGTAAGATAAAAAGATAAGACATGTTAACATTAAACATTAAGGTCCATGCTGAGTTTACACTATACTTTTTTTTTTTTTGATCAAATGTAAGTATTGTATAGATCAAAAAGTAGCAAGCGAAGCTTGCGAAACAAGCTGGAAACCAGCAGAACAAATGAACATACATAACCCGTCAAAGGGAACAAACTCTCTTAAACAGTGAAGAGAAAAAACTCTAAAGCACAACCTAAATGCAAAAAGCAACAAGGAAAACGACAATGCTAGAATCAGCATACACAAAAGCAAGCTCCCAAGGCAAAAGTGGGAAACATGTTCCTTGATGAAGTGCGGTCGTGCGCATCGATACCAACAAACAACCACTAGCAAAGTGAAACTCTAGCCAATCAAAGCCATGCAGATGACTAGCTTAATCACGCCAAGAGAGAACTGTCGGCCAGCTATCCCAGCATCATCAAATTGGATTGCCACCTCGATGCTAGCAAAAGCAAACAACCAGCACACCGCAAGCCGACATGGAGATGAAGCTGGAACAACAACAACCAAGCAAGCCAACAACAACAGCTGACAGTGACTCATCCAAGCAGGAACCATGCAGCAGGGGAAGAGCAACTACCAGCCATCCAAACAGAAACGAAACAAGATGAGGAACCGCAAGCCGACAAGGAGAAACAGCTACAACATCATTCACTATCAGCCGAGGAGACATATACAAACCGCTCCTCCAAAGCCGCGAAGAAAATAACCAAGCCATCCATGCAAATATAATTTGCTACCAGCCAACCTGAAATTAATTCACTAGCAGACAATTCAGCCGCAACCATCAATGCAATTTAATTAACTGCGATACAGCCATTCAAAATAATTCACAAGCAGCCAAAAAACTAATGGCTATTCATGCAGAGACAAAAGACCCGGCATTAAAATCAGCACGTCAAAAATGCATGACCAAGGCTTCCCCATGCAGTAACGTATCGGGGAAAACGATTTGCATGGAAGACCAAGGAAACTGAAATTGAAAACTTGCAGGAGACAGGATCAACATGCTCAGACATGAAGACTGTGGGCTTAAACTTTCTAAAATCAGAAACTGAGCAGAAGAAACTACAAACCCAGTTGTAGCAATCAACGAGACTAGCTTCTTTGTCAAGCAGCAACATGGTAAAGAGAGTGGTCTTTTTTATGGAAAAGCAAAACTGTGTAAAATAGAATTTGGAATCTTCGTAGTGTGGCATCTACAGAGGATGACTTCTGTGCAAAGATGCGGCTGTTTCTTTCATCCCAAATCAAATACACAAGTAGGGCAAGGGATACACGTCTCATTCTTAGTTTCAGCTCTTTACTCCTCCCATTCAGACCTCTGATGGCATTGGAAAGTGTAGACATAGGCTGATAGATTCTAAGCCAGCTCTTAGCTCGATTCCAGAGTATAGAAGTCCAGCTGCAATTGAAAAATAGGTGGGCGTGTGACTCGTCTTCTCTGCTGCATAGGGAACAAACAGTTTCAATGGGAAGGTAGCTGAGCCGATCCCTTGTGCGGAGTCTACCTAGGGTAGCGAGCCATAGAATAAATCTGGTTCGAGGCAGGGACCATTCCTCCCAAACCACCCTAGCCCACTGGACACTCTCACCTTTAATCCTAAAGAAATCATGAGCATGAACCAGAAATCTCCCCGAACCACTATGCCAATTTTCAAGAGTAGTGATAGCAGCAGGTATGCCTCCACATTGTTCCACCAGCTGGTTTTTGAGAGTGCAAATGGACTTCCATAGAGGCGATGAAACACTCCTTACACCCACAGCCCAGATTGTTGTATGAGGAAGGTAATAATGTGCCACCCAACGAATCCACAAAGAGTCAGATTTAAGATGAAAATTTCATAGCTGTTTTGCTAAAAAGCTTTTGTTTCTTGCCCTGATATCTAGGAGAGTCAGGCCTCCTTCCTACTTGGGAAGACATACCTTTTCCCAGGAGACAAGAGCAGAGTGAGGTGAACAAGAGTTACCCGACCAGAGGAAACTTCGACAGATGCTATTGATCTTGGTAATAACTACACCTGGCATCGAAAAGATACTGAGCCAGAATTGGACCATGCCATGCAGAACTGATCTGATGAGCTCAAGGCGACCTGCATAGGAGAGGTGTTTCCGCATCCAACTCTGAATAGAAGATTCCAATTAGTGTAACCTTTTCACCTTGACATAATAAACTTAGCTAAACATAATGAAGAAGAGAAACATAAATAAACAAAACAAGAACATAAATAAGATAAAAGTTAACTAAGTAAAGGAAACGAAATGAAAAGCCTAAACAAGATATTAATGAAAGCAAAACTTAAGAATTACAAAAAAAAAATATAAAGAGAGAAATAAAGAGCATGATCTTGATCTGAACAACCAAGCCCCTAAATACATGGCAAATGCCGCCTTTTATAGGCCAAAATTTAGAATTATTGATTTGATGACTAATTGTTGAGTGGGTGGCTAACTCTTGACTTTATGAAAACCTTTATCTTCTTGTCTGAATAAAATGAAATTGCTAGCATCAGAACTGGGACCACTTGAAAACATGAAAGTTGTAGGAAATTGTCTCAGCTTTCCATAAAAAAAAAATATAGGTCATTTCGACTTCTAGAACTCTAGATATGGGCCAAACATTGAACAGTGTTTGGGCTGCAGGACAAATTTGGACTTCTTCGTTGTTGCTATAATTTGGACTTGCAAACGGCATTATTAGATCTTGGTGTCCACATGAAAGTTGTAGGCCTATCTCTTACTGAATATGTGTAAAACATTGAGATCATTTTGACATCTAGAACTCGAGATATGACCCAATTACCGAATAGTGTTCTAGTTTGGACTGCACCAACATCTCTTTTCTAAGTTTGGCCCTCTCTATGTCCTTTCAATTTCCATACTTGAACTCATCAATCAATCCTTTGATTTATGTGATAGGCCTGCATTTAAGATGAATATTTACCATATATTAAGGTATTTTATAGTATTAGACTTGTTATTATTTACCATATATCCTTTGGAACTTAAATGAAATTCTTCTCATATCAAGGCTTTGTTTGTTTGCAGGAAAGTTGTTTCCTTTTGGAAAGTGAATTCTGGGGAAAGTGAATTCCGGGAAAGTATTTTCCGATGTTTGGCAGTGTTATGGAAAATGAACTGGAAAACACTTTCCAGTGTTTGTTTGTGTTATGGAAAATGAACTGGAAAATAATTTATTAATGAATTAATTTTTTTCAGGTTTATCTAATATATATAAAATATGTAATATAAATATTTAATCACTTACAATAAAAAAATAAAATCTAAAAAGTATAATGATGAATTTTTTTTATTATTATATCCTATATTTATACATAGCTTATTTTATAAAATATAACTATACATGTCATATCATATTATATAGAAATAAACCTGTGAAATATTTTTTAAGTAAAACCTATTAATATATTTTTTTTCAATTTTAAAAGCTTAAAATAAGTTTTTTTTCTCATATGAAGAAAGCCAAATTAGTTTCATCTCTTCCGCATACAACGCATTAACAACAAGTTGATTTTTGATTTTATGCTCTGTTTGTTTTAAGGAAAACGAATTCCTTTAAAAATACTTTTTAAAATTTTGTTTTTAAAGAAGAAGTTATAGCATTTCCTTAAAAAAAAAATGTTTAAATGAGATTAATGTTTCACTAATCATCCCTTTACTATTTACCAAGACACGGATTATTATGAATTAAAGCAGTGTAATGATGTAATTATTTTTGTTAAAAAAACTTGTTAAACTTGGAGTTGGGGTAAAATTGTATTTTTTATGAGATACATTTAATATTAAAAAAATAATTGGAGACAAAATGGTTCATTCAGGTTTTTTGACTTGCAATATAGACATCGATTTGCCTTTCTGAACATAAAATTTTAATATTTAAATTGAGGGTTTCTTTTATCTTTTTTTTTTATTGAAAAAATAATTTATTTGGAAATTAAATTTGATTTAATTAATAAATAATATGATATTTTTAATTTTTTTACAACTTATAAAAAATATTTTCCATACAAAATAAAATAAAAGAAAAATGCTTTTTTAAAAATGAAACTACATTTTTCTTTAACTAATTTTTTTTTGTTATTAATTAATTTTTTTAATGACAACACCCTCAAGGCTGCTTCAGATTTAATTTATTTTTTCTTCTGCCCGTTGCTCCTTCCTCCCTCCCCGGTGGCAGATCTGCTTCAGATTGGCTGTTCGGTCGGCGGCTTCTGTGTAGCCTGCCATGTCTGGGCCGCTGCGGGAGGCGATGAGCTGGATCTGCTGCCGGCCGGTTGTTGTGGAAGAGATCGAAGGGGGACGGCGCTGGTCTCTGTCCGGCCGGTTGCTGGGTCTGTTGAAGCTACGGTGGAGCTGTTTCTTCAGGCGGCGCTGATGTAGAGACACCGCTGGTCTATTTGATGGGGTTGGAAATGGCCGAGAGAGGGATGACGGAGAGTGGCTCTGAAATGGCCAGCCTCAGGGGAGAAAAGCAGAGGAAGAGGGACGGTGACACCGTTGAAAGAGAACCGGCTGAGGGAAATGGAAGAAGAAGATGGGGCTCTGGTGTGGAGGGAGGTGCGGCTGTGTTTGTGTATTGCTGAAAAGACAAATTGAGCTGCTGTCTTGGAGAAAGGGAGTGGTCGTGTGTTAGAGAAGAAGGAAAAAATCTCCTCCAGGGGGTGGCGGCCACAGCTTTTCAGGTTAAGGAGAAGGAAGGGTTCTGATGATCGGGGGAAGGAAAAATCAAAAGCCAGAAAAATATGTTGTTCCAGAAAAATGCTTTTGTTCCTTAGCTTCCAATTGATTTTGATGAAATAAAAGAGAAAGAGAGACGGTAGTATTTCGGTAAATGAACGGAGAAAAAAAAGAGGAAAGTGTTTTCCTTTCTTTAACAGAAGGAAAACACTTTCCTTTCACAATGTTGCTTTTTTAACTTTGACTGGAATTTAAATTCCGTTGACTCCTTTTCCAAATGTTACCAAACATGGGAAAACAAGGAAAGTGAATTCCAGGAATTCACTTTCCTGCAAACAAACATGCTCCAAAGTAGTAAGTCCTTAGTATATTCTTTAACACTAAAGTGTTTATAGCTTATGTGTTTTCACTCAAAATCATATCATTTTATGATCTACCACATGTTTGTTCTTCAATTTGATCTCCACTATTAAGTATTACATGCAACACATGAATCAAAAGGTATATGATTAAGGGTAAAACATCCCCTGAATATGTAACATCCCCTTATTCGAGATAAAACACCAATCACAAATCAAATGGAAAACAAGGTAAATTTTTTTTAATACAATTTTCATATAAAAATTTACTGAAATTTCTATCAAAATTTTAGCAGAGTCTCCTCTATTCTAAGAGGTTCCAAGTTATCGACATATAACCAGTTTACACTTCTAATATCCCACATCTCATAGTTCAATCATGACTCAATCGTCCTGGGTCTTAATCCCACATACATCATCATCATCATAACCACAATATTTATAACATACATTAAAGAACAAATATCATTATAGAGGAATAAATGAGATAAACAAGCATACATGAAACATGATTATATGAATTTTAGAGTTAAGTTCATCTATTCAAGTTTAAACATTAATTATACAAATTAAGTTATATAAATGTTTTAATATTACAAAATACAAGGGATATACTCCCTAGAATTAGATAACAAAAAGTGAACAAAAGCTAGGATCCACTTTTGTCGTGCATGCGATGGTCTTGAAACAAAATACATATTATTGAAACATGAATATCACAATAAGTATAGTAACACAAATATCCAATAATTTAAAAAGGCAAACATGTATTCATAGTATATTCAATTCTTCATTTTTGTTTCCATTGGAACTCTTTCTCATTCAATTACTAAAACTGTTTCATCTTCCATTTTCAACTTCCTTTCAAGATTCCATAAAATAAACCACAACTATTTCCACCTAACACACTATTGATACCAATTTCACTAGTATCATCATCACCCCGTAAGCGTTGATGCATAGTGATCCCTTTACCCGGAACTCTAACATACACTAAATGTATGCTAGCCAATACATGGTGATCCTTTTACCCAGGATCTTAACATACACTAAATATATGTTAGTCCATGCCCCATAGGCATCAATATATGGTGATCCCCTTACCTAGGATCTTAACATACACTAAACGTATGTTAGTCCATGCCACATATCACACTTCTCATATTTTCTATGTTAGCGGTATTTCCATCAATTGGAAATTCACACGAAAGACTATTCTCCTTGAACACATATACATTCGGGATACAATTCGAAATAACAACATCATTACACAAACTTTTATTCTTTCATATAATGTCCAACATTTGTTATTTCACATTTCACATTAATAACATATTAAATCATGGAATTTAACTAGAAAGCATAGATGCGAATAACCTACCTACAATAAAAGCTCTAACCGTGCTCCCCTACTGTTGTTACTGCACCACGCATGTGGTCCCCTAATCAAGGGTAACAAATGTGTAGATATTGAGTATAACATGAATTATATGAAGGTATTTAAATAATCAAGAAAGGATTCATCACCTTGGTGAATTAAGAAAAACATTTCTTATGTTCTTAAATAGTATTGATTGTAAATTTTCATGCAAGGTGAAATGAGATTTGTTAAGAGTTTTAAATCTTATTCAAAGAATCAATGACTATAGTGTTAAGAAAAAACATGATTTCACGTAGACACACTCTAGCTATAATGTCTAAATCAGAAAATTATTAATGAATAGATAATAATTACAGTGAGAAATTGACCAGTAAAAGTCAAACCACTTATGACTTTTTTAATATTCAAGGGATCATAACAGATTGTTAGACATTGTACTTAATCTTAAATAAATAAATAAATAAATAAATAAATAAATTATTGAATTGAAAATAAATTGGTTTGTGTAATTTATTTAATCCTATTTATTTAGGATTGTAATTTATATTTGGGTCAACTTATTAGGGAACTTAATGGGTCATACATATAAGAATCATTGATTAGAAATTAAAATGCGATGATTATAAATAAGTTTTAGAAATTGAGGACTAGAGTGTAACTTATACAAGGAATTATAATTCTAGACTTGAAAAACTCAAGTAGGGACTTGATTAAATAAATTTCTAAAATTAGCTTTATATATATATATTATTTAAATGGCAAATTGACTTTTTATCATTTATAGGGTTTTTAGATTTTTCTATAAATAAAAAGTTATGTTTCTCAATTCATATAGAGACACCTATATACAAAAAGAGAGAGAGCTAGTACTCTAAAATATAACAATCTTTCTCCTCTAAAAATATTTAGGAGATTTCTCACTGGTAGTTTGTGTGGATTATCGTTCGAGGCTAGACAATTGAACGACTTGTGGTTTCCGACAACATAGTCTCGAAGCATATATTTAAACCCAAAAAAAATATTCAAATTTTCAAGTAATCTTCGTATAAATCCTAAATAACTCTAAATTTGTTTAACGAGCCTCGGAATTCCTCAATATTTTTTAAATTTATCATTTTCATTGCTGCGTGCCCCACATGCTAAAAAATTACTCATCATGTGATCTTTCAATGGGTTTTATGTGGAATAAATTGTGGAATCACCGATCCCAATAGTGAGTAATTTTCACACAAATAATTCAAGGAGGCATTTTTTAGGATTGTATCCTTGTCCTTTATTCTTTTTCTTTCTCCTTGAAAATGTTTGAGGAATCCCAAGTCATCGGCTTGTGGTCCAAGAAGTCTTAACGGTCCTTTACTATCCTCAAGACAAGGGCCATCACAGGAGCCTCGAGTTAAGGTTTGAGGGGCATGGCTCAGACCACCAAGCTAGAACCCAGGGTGTCATTATTCTTACCAACTCCCCCTCCTTGCACAACACCATAACCCTTTTGTTTTCGGGACAGACAGAATAAAACAGGCACAATAATTAACATTCCCACCCTAAGAAAAAATAAAAAATAAAAAATAAAAAATAAAAAGAGAGGGTCGTCCCTTCTATTTTTGGGAGGAGGAGGATGGCCCTGGGTACATGGTTGACTGAAAGTGCATGGGATAAGACCAGCAACATTTCTACAGTCTCACCTCACGCGCGCGCTTTCTTCTTCTTTTTTTTTTTTTTTTTTTCTTTTTTTTTCCTATGGTTTGAGGAGCACATTTGATTTGTTTTCTTTTAATTATTGAATGCTCTAGGAAAAAAAAACAAAAGGCTGTTAACAACAACCAACCTTCCCCGTTCCCACGCAAAGGGAAGAAAAATGTTGATCTCTTGCATCACTAATATTAACCCTTGAATTCTCTATAGCACAAATTTAACACCCCATATTCATTACATATAGGAGCATGAATTATCAACACCATATCACAACTTTTGAGATTTTTCAAAGAAGAAGAACTTTATTTGGCTTAATATATTTACGATTTCCATGAAAAAACGAAATAAATAAAAGAATAAAGAATGATGGGTTAATTATCACCTAAATATTCCCCCTCTAGAAAAACTGATTGGAAGGGCACCAGATCAGGGTCTCGAGCCCTCTTGAACATTTTAAGGCCAAGAGCTTAGCTGATCAAAAAATCCAAAGAAACATGATGACCATGGACCATGGTAATTCACCATTTAGTGAAATTCAAACTCTTTTAACAAGTAGAAACCGCTACCCTTGGACTAGGAAGTCCCATGTATGCAAGCCTTGGGGAGACTCGAACCTTTGGGCTCGGCCGCGGCGAAGGGATCGGAACACAACTCCCTGCAAGGCCAGGATTGATCCGAGGCGATAAGTTGACTTGCTCTAGTGCCCGAGATTGTAAATCAGCTGGATAGTCCCTCACACATCCAATACGGGGACCGTATCCACTTGCCCACTTGCATGATAAACGCTTGCTTAGGTCAAATGCTGGAGCTTGCAACATGGCTGCATTAACTTCCATTTTGTCCTGTTGATCACTGGTTGTCTTTTTATTATTATTATCAATAGGACCATCAACCTCATTAGCTTTTGTGTTCGTGGTGGTTTCCTTCATATCCTCTTGTTTACACTCTTCATCGGTAACTTTGAACGAAGAATCATCATCATCTGTTGAACATCTCTGCAAACAAATGGTAAAAAAAATAAGCTACATATAAATGAACAAATAATCAAGGCTATCATACCAAGGCAACTAGGAAATCTTTTATTATGCTTAAAGTTTTTTATTACCTTAACATTTGTTAAGTCCACATTATGCTCCTCAAGAAAACTAATGAATTCTTTGAAATTGTCCTCAGTAGGGAGATAATGACCACTGTAAGGCCATATTGCCTGTAGAACCCCATCTTCTGATACTAATCTTCCAGCAGCTGTTGTAGCTCCTCCAGCTAGGAAACTTGAGTGCTGGAAAACACCCTTCTTCTTCTGCCCTACATACAAGGATCGTGAAGTGCTTAACACAAAAATCCACCTCGTATCATCCGTGGTGTTAACAAGCAATCCGGTTTGGCGGTACACGAGCTTGCCACTTTCTACAATCACCTCAAATGCTTCCCTTTCTTTCTGTGAGGACAAAACAACTTCGTGAGAATTTAAATACATGGACAAAAAACTGTATTAGGATTGGTAAAATTAGAATAGAATTGCACACAGTATTAGTGATGAGACATTACTGGTCCAAGGTATTGAATGCATTGGCGTTGAAGCTTGCTCCTTGGACACTTCTCAAGGTTTACTTCTTTACCATCACCAATGTCCAATTCCACAAGGAAATTTAAATTGAAGAACAGTATATATAGAGGACTAAATTAAGGAAATAGGCAGCACTTATACAACTGCATATCATACAATGATTTTGGTTTGAATGAGTCTGTATTTACCAGTAAAAGAAAGGTTGCGTGCTCCTGCTGTCAAACCAAACATCGTAATAGAAGTGTAAATTGTGTCCATAACGATGGCGTGGATCGATCTGCAGCAGGGAGAAGTTTATTAAGTAAAGTGATCCGTTAATTAGATTAAATGTGTTCCATAAAAGCCACAGGTAAAAGTTTTGAGTGATTAAATTAAAGAAAACTCTAATGAAAGGGCATGTGTGGACTTACAGCTTCAAGCCAGTGTTGCAGGGCCAACTTTTGAGCCTTCTCATCCTTGGACAAACCCTTTCCAAGCTGCAAACACAAAAACAATACATGTTATTATTCTATAATACTGCTAATGAATCAACTCCTTGACTTGTATGAAAGAAACCAGCAATTAAGTACAGTACCTTAGCAACCCTTGTGCTGGCCCTGGCCCACTTAGATATAGCAGTTTCATGTTTCTCTATGTTGAAGAATGATACCGAGCTCCTTTTCAAAGCTGCAAAATCCAAGGCCTTCCACCTACAACAATTGTAATCCCAAATGAATATCACCAAGGACTCCAACAAATACGTTGAGAGTCAAGAATATGTATTGAGAGACATACCAGAGTTCCTCAACAACAACTGCACAATCTGCAAGGTTCCTTCTAGTCCTGTAACTCTTGTAGACTTTTTGAAGTTTAGTTGCAGCAGCATCAAGCTCACTAATAGGTCTTGGAGAAAAGAAGATCACAGGTGGTTCAGGGAGTAATATTGTAGGCTTTGTTATGTGGACTGTTTCATGACCTTTTATCTTTAGAGAGTTTGAACTTCTGGATGAATCGGATGGTTTAGCCTTGATTTCATCGGAATCCCAGTGGTTAAAGCTTAATGATCTCTCTAAACTCAATTTATCTGACCGATCACCCTTTCCAATGGTTTCTGAAACATCTTTCTTGAAGCTGTTTGTCCTTGAACCCATTTCTCCATCTTTCCTTGCAAAGCTGAGGGACCTTACAACAATCTTTTCGACAGTATCCTTTGAGCCGAAAAACTTGTGTCCCAGAATCGCAGACCATGCAGACAAGAGTAATGAAAAAGAAAGGCCCATCGAATATCCAGCAAACTTGATGTGTGGTATCAGAACTGACAAGCCTGTTCATCATGAAAACAGTCACAAACGTGTCAACTAGATAATCACATAAATAAAGCAAGAATAAAAAACATAAAAATAAAAAGCGTTTAATCTTTAATCATGAAAACAATCTAATTATTTAATAGTAATCAAGTCCACTGCAATAACCTATCAAAATGTACAATATTGGATCCACATAAAACTGAAAGAGAAGGGCTTAAATCAAGATAGCTCACCTTGAGCGCCCACAACAATGGCTGCGAAATTGAACTCTGCCTCTCTTTCACTTTCTTTATTTTTTGTGTGTGTGAAGTTCCTGTATAAGAGAGGTTAGCTTGTTAGGAGCAAGATATTATATAGATAGGGGTAGTGGTTTGAAAAATCAACATAATATTTTTAGTCAAAGTAAACATGTCAAAAAGTAAACCCATTTCCTTCCTGCGACGCTGCTGCTGCCTGCTAGCCAAAGTACGGCTTTGGAGGGTGGGAGGGAGGGAGGGATAATGCTAGGGACTTTCAAGGAAGTTACGGAGAAGGGTTGAGGAAGCAACATATATATATATATATATGTCTGATTAATTTATTTAGTTGTTAAGTTCTTTCGGGTTGGAAAAGACAAGAGGACAAATCCCTAATGTAAAGGCTAATCAGAAATATTGTATATATAATATCGAATTCTTCTATTAAATCCTCTCTTTCATTTCATGTAAATGCTATGAATAATTTACCAAATTATAACTTTAATCTTTATTTCAAATCAGTTAATTATTATTTGAAATTATTGATCTTATGATATAGCAGAAGTAGAAATTTTAAAAAAAATATTTCTAAAAAATGTGTGTACACATATGAAAGCTAATTTAAGAATAATTGTGAAGTTAATATAAAAACAACGTTTTACCAATAACTATATATTGATTTTATATTTTTTAATTTGAATGAATCAAATTAAACTTTTCAAAGTTTAATACTCGTTGTTGACTTTACTTCCATACTTGCGCAAAATTTCTACAGAAAAGCACGTAAGATGTTAGTCAAGTGCACATTAGAAAACACTGTCCAGGCATGCATCCATGCATAATAATATACCATTAATGTTTTCTACTCGAGAATAAGAAATGAAGTAAAAATAAAAATGCAGGGACACGGTGGCAACATCCCAATAATAGAGAAGTCCACATGCCTCATTATTGGACATTCATTGCAGTTACTGACTTTCAGCCTGCTTTCCGTGCTAAGGATGTTGCATTGTCATGTTGCCGGATATTTTTAAAAATATTTTTTTATTTAAAAATATATTTGAATAATTTTTTTTAGGTTTTATTTTTTATTTTTATACTAGTATTTTACAATTATTAAAAAAACACTAAAAATATCATCAATTTAATATTTTTTAAAAGAAAAAAGCATTTTGAAGCACATAAAAACAGAAAGAATCTCACTCTCGAACACATAATTAATATAGAGATAGAGATTTCACCGCCCTCTAGCTGATGGGCAATTTGAAGGAACAATTTGGACACTGAAAAATTTGTTAAGAGCATATATATTGAAGATTGGGAGAAATTAGAAAGACCACTTACATCTTATAGAGTTTACTTACAATAACAATTACCCAGCTACAATAGAAATGACTCCTTATGAGACTTTATA
This sequence comes from Populus davidiana, assembly GCA_030145905.1. NCBI lineage: Eukaryota > Viridiplantae > Streptophyta > Magnoliopsida > Malpighiales > Salicaceae > Populus > Populus davidiana. The sequence goes on from CM057806.1 coordinate 11,790,441, forward strand.
TAATAGAAGGTGTCATAAGACTTTATATAATAGAAGGTGTCGAACGCCTATGTGCTGAGAGGAGGTTGGTGATAGAAAATTAATTAGGCTAGAGTTGGTGCAGATTATCATGGATAAGGTAAAAATCGTAAAAGATAGAATGAAAGTGTCCTAGAATAGACAGAAGAGTTATGTAGATAATAAAAATGAGGCCTCTAGAATTCAATGTTGGTGACAAAGTATTTTTAAAGGTTTCCCCATTGAAATATATGCTACGGTTTGGCATGAAAGGAAGCTAGCACAAAGGTATATTGGACCCTTTAAAGTTAAGAAAATAATTGGTCTTGTAGCATACAAATTGGCTTTACCCTCGCAATTGGCCAAGATTCATGATGTGTTGAAGACGATATTTTTTAAGGTTGCCTTTTAAGTTCAACGTCGAAGACAAAGTATTTTTGAAGGTTTCCCATTTTAAACATAAGTTACGGTTTGGCATAAAGGGGAAGCTAGCACCAAGGTATCAGATCCTTTGAAGTTATAAAAAGGATTGGTCCTTAGCATACAAATTAGCCTTACCCCCGTAATTGGGCAAGATTGATGATGTGTTGGAGACAAAGTATTTTTTAAAGGTTGCCTCTAGAATTCAACGTTGGAGATAAAGTATTTTTGAAGGTTACCCTTTGAAAATATATGCTACAGTTTGGCATGAAGGGAAAGCTAGCACCAACGTATACTAGATCCTTTGAAGTTATGAAGAGGATTGGTCATATAGCATATAATTTGGCATTGCCTTGCAATTAGCCAATATTCATTATGTGTTTCAAGTATTGCTGCTATGAAAGGCTGAAGTAGAATCATCCCAAGTATAATTGTAAGTTCTTCTGGAGATAGAGGAAGATTTATCCTTAGAAGTAAAACCTGTAAAAGTGTTGGATAAGAGTGAAAATGAGTTTAAGAGGAAGAAGATTCCTAAGATAAAAGTTTTATAGAGAAACTCCCAAATCAAAAAGGAGATTTGGGAAAGAGTATAAAAAATAAGAAAAAAGTATCCTGAATCATTTCTTTATGCAGGTAAGAGGCGTAATTTTAAGGATGAAACTCTTAAAGGTGGGGAGGATGTAAACCCCCAATTAAAAATATTATAATGCTAGTAAAGTATTGAAAAACAATTTAAATCACTAATAAATTGGAATAAAACACACACACACGCACGCACACACATTACAATACTTGAAATGAAGTTTTATGGATTAAAACTTCAAAGTAAGGTAAACTATAAAAATAGATTGAGATGGGATGTCCGGGTAAATGAAAAACTACCTAAATTAAAGTCTAATGGCAATATTGTAAATATCAATGATAAGTGTATATAAATAGCTTTTTTAGCTTCTCAAGAAAGCCAAGAGTTGCTGAATAAATGAGAAGGAACAAGCCAATAATTTCTTGATTTCTTTTTTATTATTATTATTATTTTCTCACATTAAAACACCAAGAAAGGGAGATTTAAGTATTTAGAGAAGCTTTTAAGGATTTAGGAAGAGATTTTAAGCTTTCAGGAATGATTAAAAACTACAAAACTAAGGTTTAGAGTTTGATGGAAGTAGTGAGGGTGAAGAAGAACAAAGGGAATCCTTGTTTTAGTGTTATTTGAAAGTACAAAACACTTTTACCTTGATTGATTATAGTTTTGTTACAATTTGAGAAGTGGGTCATTTTAATTTCATGATGAAAGTTTGGATTGTGTATGTTATGATTATGGATTGTTGTTTCTATGTTCTTAGACATGAATAATAGATGAGTTAAGTGATAATTGAAAGAAAAATGATTGTGCTTGTGTAAATGAGAACTTGGACTTGTTGGATCAATTGACTTATAATTTATGATAAGAAAGAATTTAATTAATGGTTAGTAAATTAATTTCTAAAATCCAAGAAAAAGAACATACCATTTTACTATTGGAAGGTTTTGGCCTATGGTCAGCAAGGGATTTTACTTCCTTTTTTTTTAATGAAATTTTCATGAATTTTGGTTGGAATTATGTTCATTATATGGAAAATGAGTGAGTAATGTATCAACCATAGAAAATTGAGAAAATTTCATACTTCATCTATAGAAGCACAATTCGGCCATTTGCCTAATAAAGAGGGGATATAAGTGGTTGATTGAATTGACATATAAATTGTATCCAATTGTGTTAAATAAAATAAATGAAGAGTGAATAAGAATAGAATTGCATGAAAAAGTGTAAGAAAAACTCATATTTTCCTTTATGAAAAATTTAGCCTATGATATTTTGAAAGAAATGAATTAAGTTGTTTAAATTGATAGGATATTTTATGATTAAATGTATTAATAAGAATACCAAAGGGATGATGAAAGTGAAGGAAAAATTTGAATACCAAAATATAGTACCATTATAAACCAAGTTTGCCCAAAAATTTAGCAAATGAGAAAGAGTCAAATACTCCTTGATTTCTTGTTAAATAAGTTAGTATGGATGTAAAAGGAAAAAGTGTGTGTGTGTGTGAGATATGAACTTTTAAAAAGATTGGAATTTTTTTTCTGGAATAATTTTCCAATGGTGTCCATATTGTGATGATGTTTGGATTTCTGTGGTAACAAAAAAGACTGCAAGTTCAAATCAAAACAACAGTAGAGGACTATATTGAGAGCTCAAGTACTAGGTAGGTGTTTGCTCTTCCACCGTTTAAGTTCTTAAAATTTCTTCATGTTAAATAACTGAATTTTTTTTATATGTATTGCTTATATGTGTATGCACGCGCGCGCTTGTTAATTGTAGCATGAGTAATGAAAAATAAAGTTTCAAAATTAAAAAGTTTCATGAGTGGTGCTAGAGGCGTCAATTTATCTGAGGACCAGGAGTTTAAAATTGACTAGGATCCTAAGTGGTACTATAGGCGTCAGTGTACCGAGAGTTTAAAATTGACTGACTTACATGAATTTAAAATTGACTTATACTCTAGGTGGTATTAGAGGCGTTAGTGTGACTTGTGATTGGGAATCTAAGTTGACTAGTACCCTTAAAGGTACTAAAGATGTTAGTTTATTTGATGATCGTGACTTTATTTGATTGATTTGTCTTAAGGAGATTAGAAGCATCAAAGCGATAAATATCCAGGATGATGTGTTGGGCTAAATGACTTTAATGATATTAGAGAAATTAATAGTATTGTTAGTTGGGATATTAATGGATTAATCAAATTATTTAAGAGTTGATTAACGATGTTTGTTATTTAATAAATATTGTTCCAACTACATATATTAATTGTTGATAGTGTTTCTTACAATTTAAATTAATTTGACTACAAGATCTTTACAAGTTCGAGTTGAGCAATAAACTAATTATTGTTACTTAGGGTGATACTCTTTAATGTTGTATCTAGAAATATCATAACTTCTTATGTAATGTAATTTTGATAAGGTGTTTTAATATGTAAGTAAATTTAATGTTAAAAATGTACTTGTTAACTTAAATCCTCTAGTTTTTTTTTAAAATATTAATGTATAATATTACTTTTTTATACTATAAATAAAAATGTATGGGATTTAATTTACAATTCTTTAATACCTTGTTTATGTTGATTTTTATAAGATAAATGTGTAATGATTATTATGTGGAATGTGAAATGGGATGTCGAAAGAATAAATATAGTTTATGATTGATTTTAATATGGGAATAATTTAGGATATTAGATGTTAAGTTAAATTGTGATTTGTATAGATTATTAATGATGTCAACACTTGGAAATGTTAAAATTTAAAGGAAATTATATGGAAATTTCAATAGAGAAACCATATTAAAAAAAAAAAATCTTTGGTTTTACATTTACCTATAACCTTGAATATGTCAAATAATGTTTTAAATGTTGAGGACGTTACAACAACCCTAAAGTTGGTCATTCATGGAATGAAAAAACCCTAAGATAACAAACATGAAGCCTTTTGAGTTTTACATCCACTAGTTGTTTCTAAAAGACCTTGATTTTCTATCTCTATGAACTTCATAGAGGGTCTTTCTATCTCAAACATGTATTTTGTTATTCTAGTAGTGATAGATATATTGTTCAAATATACACATTTTATAATCATGGTTCATCCTTACACAATAATTCAAGTAGCACAAGTATTTGCACGTTATGTTTTCAAGTTATATGGACTATCAGGAAATATTATTATAAATAGAGATCATACTCTTACAAGTAAATTTTGAACGAGTAGCACAAATGATTATGCTTACCTCAAACTCTAGCCATACCTCTAATCCAGCATTCATCAAGTAAAGAAACAAAAGTTAGCTTACAAGTATTACAACCCATTCAAAGTAATTAAAAGAGTTGGACGAGTAGCTTACTAGCTTAAGCTTCTAGAGGATACAAGGGTCCATTCCATGTTTTATGTCTCTTTATTGAAAAACAAAAATATGGGTAAGGACATGACTTTAAAGCCTAAACTCCTACCATTTAGGCTAAAAGGAACTCCACAGCATAGTTTTAAGACCCGACCTGGTAGTCGGCCCGGTCCAAGGCCCGGGTTCTAGGTTTTGACCGGGTCACCGGGTCGGGCGGGTCAAAATTTATTTTATAATTTTTTTTAAAAAAATCAAAACGACATCGTTTTATCAAAAAAAAACAAAAAAAAATAAAAGTCAACGGGTTTGGGGTCGGGTGTTGACCGGGTCTTGCCGGGTCGACCGGGTCTGGCCGGGCCAATTCCCAAGCGGGTTTTGGCCTTTACCCGGACCGGTTCCATGCCCGGGTCGGCCGGGTCCCGGACCGGTCCGGGTTTTAAAACTATGCTCCACAGCCAGAACCAGTGAAGATCTTGAATAATTAATAGTAAAATATTAAAAGAAGAGCCAATAAAGAGTTGTTAGTTCAATGGGAAAGGAAAATTCTAAAGGATACTACTTGAGTTAAAGAACGTTCATCCTTAACTTAAGGGAAAGGTCTTTTGAGGGGGATGGAGTTGTAACAGGCTTAGGGAAATTGAAGATGTTGGTTAATTTCATGACATCATTTCTTCTTCTAATAGCAAAGAATTAGGATTAGTGTTGCCTTTTAAAGACATTTGATCGGGAATGATAGACATGTGGAGAGAAGATGGAAAGTGAATGGTCAAGATGTCACCTCGAGATTGATACCAAAAACATGGACGACTGATAGTTAGTATTATAAGTAATGGTGAAAATGATGAAAAATAGATGGTTAATGTTCAAAAATCCTATATGATAAACATGTGGAACCAAAACTTTTTGCAAGCTAAAATAACAGTGTTTGAACCAACAAAGAATTACTCTTTAACAAATCAAGGACTTTAAATCTGACTCAATAACCAAGATTAGTATTTTGAATTCAAATAAAAAGTTAGCAATTTCCATTGTAAATAATTTTAAAAGATTTAAGAAAGATAGGTAATGGATTATTTCTAAACTTTTAGTTTAGACCTTGAAGACCCCTACCTTGAATTTGCCCAGAAAAATTCCTTTTCTTTTAATCTTAGCATTTTCAATTAAAGCCTTCGTTCCTTAATTTCAATTCAATTCATTTTTATCTCTCATATTCTCATTTCAATAAAATAACCTCAATCTTTATAGAAAATTCAATTCCAAATTCCACAATTTAATACATTCAAAAGAGGTTCGTTACAGAGATCCACATTGCATTTTACACAATAATTTCTCTTACCTTTTAGATTTATTTATAATAATTTTTAACTTCTAACATCCGATCAAATTTTATTAAACAATGAATAAATTTTCTGGAACAACAATTAAATTCTAGGTGAAAGCATCTTGTTAAGCAAAGATAAATTCCTTCTTGCTATTTAAAAAAAATGACTAAAGAAAGTGGCTTGTTCATCTGTAGATGTATAACTAGACATTTGACCTATGTTGCGTCGCAGGTTGAATATTTTTTTTCCAATATAAAAAATTGAATATGCAAGCTTCTCCAACACTTTTTTAACATAAAAAAAAAGCATAATTGTAAATAAAAAAACTTATATATGCATCTAATAAAATAAATTGAGAAAAATTTGTGTTAATAAATGAAAAACAAAATCATTAATAATAACGAAAGATAAAATTGAAACAATCAAGAAATAGATGTAGATCAAGATATTTGACCTTACAATACGGGCCATTTACCCGGTTATGTTTAATGACTTTATTTATCAAAATTATTTTTTTATTAAATAAAATGATAATAAAAATAGCGAAACACAAGAAATTGATTGAATGAAATCAAATGAAAAAAAATATATTATGTAAGGTTACACATATAATAAATATTATCCAAAAAATAAATTTCATTTATAGAAAATCATAAAAAAATTATAGATGAATTAAAATAATCTTTTCAAAAAATTAATTACATAAAAATAATGAAAAAAACAACTGCTATTTAAAAAATGTTAATTAAACAAAACAAAAAACAAATAAAAAAACTAACAGAGTCCAATCTCCAATTAAATAAATGTTGAAAAAGTTAGCTTATAAGAACAAGACTGAATTTAAGGGAAAAACAAAATGAAGGGATTCTTTGAGAATTTGCAAGGTTAGGCACAAAAATTAAAAAAGGAGAGAAAAGAAGAAGAAGAAGAAAAGATCGCTTATGCCTAATTAGAGTTTCGTTCATTACATGTGCCGCTTAGAAATGAAGGGCCGACGGGAAGATTCGAACGCCACCCTCGAAATCTGTGTTTGGCCATAGAGCGACGCTACACACATTACCCGAATAAAATAGCCATCACCCACGCACTAATACGTGCAATGCAAATATCAACCTCTTTTTTCTAATAATATTTATATCTAAAATTACAAAATTACTCATCTCTCACCATGATAATAACACAAAAAAACCTGAAGAAATTTACAAAAACACCCATGGATTTAAGTTAAAGAAAATTAAATTTTTAGAAATATTTAAGTTATTTAGTATGTTTAAAAATGAAAAAAAATAAAAACACTGTTGTATATCAAGTTTAAAAGTTTTTAAATTTAAGGGTATAATAATCATTTCTATGGAATGTAAAAATAAAAATACTTAATTGTTTCATTTGAATTTGGCAATGAACAATTAATCTTTGCGGAACAAAATTATCCCATGTAGCTAGTTTTGAGATTTAATTTGTGAATGATAAAATAAGTAATTATTCATGGTGATTGCTACAGTAAAACATCCAAAACTTTTAAAGTTTTGTTAATATAAATTTAGGATCGTCGTGGCTACAATTAAGTAGAGTTGAATTTTTATGTGCAAGTACGTTTTCGTGAAATTTTTACCAGCCCCATCCACTTCATTCGTAATATAACAAAACTATATTGTATAATTGAATTCAGTAATATACTTGTTATTTCTATGACCACAGACAAGGTCTACTTGTTAAACATAAATTAGTGGGGGGTTAAGTGGAAAACAAGTAGTTTACTGGTCAGCTACTTTTATTTTATTATTTAGCCATGAATGACAGCAATGGTAGGTCGATGAATCCCATCGAACAAGTTGGGGCCCTGGAAAACATGACGGCCAAAACCGCATTTGAATTCAATAATACGTACAGTATATTCAAGGACAAATTTGAATTGTGCTGCAAAGGTAGGAACTGTTTAGCACAGCGGTTGCATTACTATCTCGTTACTTTTTTAAATTAATTAATTTATTATTTCTATATTAATAAAAAAAAGTAAATCATTTTAACACCCAGAAGCAATTCAACAAAAGTGTTATTTCCTCCCATTCAAGTCTAGCTTGTTTTTCCTGCAATTGATATAATCTTGATCAGCTTTGACTACAACTAAAACTAGAAAATTAGACGAGCTTTCCAAAACGATCAAATTCCAGGCATCAAGAAATGGACTTGTTCATCCGTAGTGTATTTTTTTTTTATTATTATTTTTTTTTCAAAACCAACCATTGGTTATAAACACAAGCGCAGGCAACTCCCATCAAACAGTCAATTAAGGTGGCTAGGGATCACTCACATGGAAATGGACACTTTTATGCCAAAACCAAATGCCTGCCAACAGGAAAACCACTTTCAGAGAAAATTGACTCGAGCCAGAGTGGTTATAGCTCGTTCTGACTAGGGAAAATAATCTCGACCTGCCAAATAAGACCAAGTATTATGGGACTGGATAGCGACTCTAATTCGCTGTGACTTCCTTCTAATATGCAGCAAAATACAACGGAAAACATTTTATAAAGACTTGAAAATAGAAGCGGCAGCTAATTTTCATTCCACTAACGATTCCGAAGCCAAACCTTCATCGTGTCATATGCAGAAAAGCCAATTGCCACAGAAGGAACGATCTGGCGACTAGTGAGAAGGTGTTATTAATTACAGCATCGTGAATCCAGATTAATGAGCAGTCACAGGATAAAGAAAAACATTTGGTGACAATACCTCCTCCATCATTCCCACAATGCTCTACAAGCGCACGACCAAAATGAGAGAGGTGTAGCAGGCCTTCAAGAACAAAGGTGGTATTGGAACATGTAAAATATTTGAAGTTTGTCTCCGATAGCCCAAAAAGGGATTAAAATTTGCAGAAATCAGAAGTGCATTAGTTTTTGTGATTTGCCAGAAAGTTCAGGAGAATTAAAAAAACAAAAAAAGAAACTATCACATTGCCATCTTTAAAAGAAAGAAAGAAAGAAAAGGAAAGGGAAAGGTTTGCTTCCAAGCCCAGGAGATGAATCAAATTTCTTTCTCATCTTCTCTAATGAGACGTAATAATCATTAAAAATTTAACCAAATATTTGCATTACATTTGCCACATCACATTGCAAGAAGAAAGAAACTCATATCGTAGTAGCTCCTTAAGCATGAAATCCCAAACTGCTTGTAAACCTGAAATCCCAAAATGCTTATCAAAGTTTCAAACTGATAAGTACTGACACTAAAATTCTGACTAAAGAGCTGTCAATTTTTTGGCAAATTCAGAGCAGGTTACACTATGTTTGACATGCATTTCCTATCAGGAGAGGCGTGTGATGGTCAATTGGTCAAGCAACATGGTCCATTGAATAATATAAATTCAGGAAGCGGCAAATCTAAAATCTATGATACATTCAGAGATCCAGATGCAGCACTCAAACTCACTACACTATGTTGTCTTCTTGCTGTTGCTGCTGCTCGTCATTGGTTCATCCACCAATTGGACGTGCAAAATGCGTTTCTACATGGCAATTTACATGAGGTGGTCTACATGCAGCCTTCCCTTGGTCTTCGCCGATAGGGGGAGAATGTTGTGTGTCGGCTTCATAAATCATTGTATGGCCTCAAACAAGCTTCCAAAAACTGGTTTTCCACCTTCTCAGATACCATTCAACAGGCCGGTTACCAACAGTCCAAAGCTGATTATTCTTTTTTTACCAAGGCTCAAGACACTTCATTTACTGCAGTTCTGATCTATGTTGACGACATACTCCTCACAGGAAATAATCTTCAAGAAATGGAACGTCTCAAAAAGTTCCTTCTCAAACGCTTCCGCATCAAAGATCTCGGAGATTTGAAATATTTTTTGGGCATCGAATTCTCTCGTTCTAAGAAAGGCATCTTCATGTCTCAAAGAAAGTATGCACTCGATATTTTACAAGATTCAGGACTTCTAGCTGCACGTCCAGACAAGTTCCCCATGGAACAAAACTTGAAACTCACTCCCATAGATGGAAAATTACTGGATGATCCATCAAAATACAGGAGACTAGTTGGCTGATTGCTTTACCTTACTGTCACAAGGCCTGATATAGTCTATCATGTTTGAACGTTAAGTGAATTCATACATCAGCCCCATAAAACTCATTGGGATGCTGTCATACGGGTCCTTAAATACATCAAAGGGACTCCAGGTCAGGGTTTGTTATTTTCTGCCACTAACAATCTTACATTAAAGGCTTTTTGTGATTCAGATTGGGGAGGTTGTCGTGCAACAAGGAGATCAGTTACAGGATACTGCATTTTTCTTGGAAATTCACTCATCTCATGGAAATCCAAGAAACAAGCTAATGTTTCAAGGTCATCAGCAGAAGCTAAATATCGAGCCATGGCCAACACATGTTTGGAGCTGACTTGGTTACTCTTTATACTACAGAATTTAAAAATCCACAAACAAATCCTGCTCCTTTATTCTGTGATAATCAGGCAGCTTTACATATTGCAGCAAATCCTGTTTTTCATGAACGTACAAAGCATATCGAAATTGATTGTCATATAGTTCGAGAAAAACTACAAGCTGGAGTGATTAGTCCTTCATATGTACCTACATGCTTCCAATTGACAGGCATTTTTACAAAGGCATTGGGAAAGGATCAGTTCGTGACATTGCGCAACAAGTTGGGACTTCATGATATTCACTCTCCAACTTGAGGGGGAGTATTAAAAAATACCTATGTAAATATGAATAATATCTATACCTGCCAAGATTAGCAGAGGTCATATCCCGTTAATCTTGGATCACGGCTTCATAGCCTTAATAGTAGGAATAATTCAAGTTATGATTGTATATATATATTGCACTGTTTGATCAATGAAATACAACAAACCATTTAGTAATTTATTTTTATTACTTCTAGGGTTCAATGACTTCAATGACAACACGATTCTGCACATAACAACATTCCAACATATTTTCACATAATTTCTTCAATCTCATATGCAGAAATCACGTCATTAGCACAAGCATAAATTATGTTTTGGTTCCAGCATTATTTAAGACTCTAACAAGGTCAAAATCTATTCTTTTCATCACATTAATTTGTATTTTGTCCAGCCTTCCCTATATTGGGCCCTCCCCTAAGTTCATGCATTCAAAATTGTTCATGTTTCTTGAGTAAAGGTCAATGCACTTTTTCATTCATTCTTTTGTTCTACTTAAGTCTATTCATTTAGTCGAAATTTCTTGAGTTAAGGTGCAAGAATACTATCCCTTTTATTTTTGAGTTTTTTTCCCCTTCTCTTTTGTCTGAAATCTAGGGTGAAGACCAACCAAGGGAAGGATATTGGTCTTGCCTCACATTTTTAGACAGTCCTAGTGTAAGGTTTGGTGGTTTCTTCTTTTTCTGTTCGATTTTCTTCCTCCCTTCTTCTATTGTCCAATCAGCCTATTATACTCCCTCTCCTTCCATAGTTTCAGTAATTAACCTAACTATCTAGCTCTCCTTTTACTCAAACATTCAATGAAGGGGACATGTAACTGGATTGTTTAGTTGGAAAAGAGAGAGGTCTGCTGCACCTTGTTGTGGCCGGTTTTGGGGAAGAGGAAAGGTCACCTCCTCTTCCTCTCTTACACTTATACATCTCTTAAATAAAAAAGGATGTTTGGGTGCTGGTTGTAACGACCTGACTTTTTCAAGGCCAAAATTAATGGAATTTGTTTTAGGTCCGGTTCTGGATATCTTTCACTGTATCGATTATTCTATAGATTTATAATTGCATTCCATTCAATAACAAGACAAAATCCACATAGGATCATGTAAATCAACATTCTCATAAAATGGGTTTGCAATACACATGCCCATAATATTATATCTCCATACTTATAGGTTTACATTACATCATATTGACATACTCATAAATTCACATTCTTGTTCTAGTCTTGTTATCATCACGAGTTCATACAAGAGTGCTGAATGGTAAGATATACAACTAGTACTTTCGTTACCCTGACCTCATGTAATTTCACAACATAACATCCTTATAAGAAGAATACCATATATGTATATTCATACACATCATATGTACATGTTCGCACATACACATCCATGTTCCATTTCAATTTTTCATTACAAGCCTTTACAAAAGAGGTCAGACGACTAATTGAGCAATTAACACCTTTGTTTATACAGAACTCATATCACCCATAACATGTGAAAATATAGTTCTTTTCAAAATATGTGAGCCGCAAAATGGATTTCCTCACGCGCCATGTTGGTATAATATCCATGTTATAGCACAAGATAATTTCTAGCGTTATAGGCAATTTAAAAACATAATAAAGAATATTAATGTTACATTTCATTCATGGACCAAAATAGCATAATTATTTCATTTCTCCTTTTGTAAGTACCACCCTTAATAATTCGTCAATTACCGAGGCTAGTTACAATACTCAAACCCGGTCAGCCATCTTGAATACCCTTAATTGAACTAATATTATTCTCTGTTTAAAGCATAACAATCATAGTTCTTTTATATACTTGGTATATACAAAACATAGTACCCATGAATGCATCAAATTCTTGAAACTAACTCATAACTCCCAAATCTGACTATTCTCTTAAGATGCCATTAGCCGGAGCTAATCATTTATTCATCTTGGTCATCCACTTTGGATGCCATTAGCCAAAGCTAATTATTTGTTCATCCCAGTCATCCATTTGGGATGCTATTAGCTAAAGCTAATCAGTTGTCAATCCCGGTCATCCATTTCGGATGCCAATAGCCGATCCTAGTCATCCACTTTAGATGTCATTAGCTGAAGATAATCATTAATCAATCGAATGTTTTAGAGGCCGTTTATGAAATCACTACAACATGGTAATATCCTTTAAATTGCTCATTCAAACGATTTATAATAATTTGACATTCACTGTAACATAATAGCAGACCCTTCGTGATACTCGTATAGAAATTCTGTAATAGTTTAACATTCAGTAAACACGATAATAGATCCTTTTTTAATACACAAACAAATACTCCATAACAGTTTAACATTCAATAAAACACAACAATACACGTAGTACTCATCCAACCATTCTTGACAGTTAATGTTCAATACAATACAACAATATCTCTCTCGTAGTACTCATACAACCATTCGTGATAATTAACATTTAGTATAATACAATAATAGATCTTTCATAATATCATACAACTATTCGTGACAATTTCATTCGATATAATACAACGTTAGATGATGCAACCATATTATTTGATATTTTACACACATTTACCTAGTGTTTTGCCTATGTTTTATACAAAAATGCCTTGATATTCTTTTTTTTATGTTTTGAAGGCACTTTTGGATGAAAGATTAAAAAAGAAGTAAATTGGAGAGAATTGACAGATTTGACTTCCAGTCGATGTTTTGTACAAAACTTGAGCTCTAGCGGTTGAAACGAAGTGATTCCAGTGGAATTAGAAAGCTAACATCCATACATTTCTATATATATAAGGAAAGAAAAATAAAAAGAGAAATATCATGGAAATCACAGCCTTAAAAGTCAAATTTTCTATTATGTCAATGTTGACTTTTGTCCATTCTGACTTGAATATCTTGAGCTACAGAAGTCTATTGCCTTTGGTAAGTTGTATTTTAGAAAAGATTGTGGTGGGAGGAAATCAAAAGGAAGAGGAACTATGAAAATAAGTAGAGAATGTAGAGTTAGGTGAAGACATTGCGAGAATATCATATAGAAAAGCATTTAATATTGAAAAATGACTTTTTGATTAAATTCTACATGCACGAAGCATTGCTATTCATTGTTTTCATGCATCTATAGTGTGTGTGTGTGTAAAATGACAACACATGTTATTTGAAAACACATTTCATCCTCTCCTTTGTCTAATGAAAAAAAATCATACCGTAGCTTCGTATTAAAATAAAGAATTGTTTATCCAATTTTTTTTTATATATAACAGATGATAACTTCATTAAGATCTCTTATAGCCAGTAAAAAAAAATCTATATATAAAGAGAAAGAAACAACGAAATAGATACTTCACAAACTAAACAAACTAAACAAAACAATGACCTATCAACCCATAAAACCATAACAAAAACCAAACTTTGAAATTAAAACAAACTAAAACCAAGGAAATAGATTTGCTTTTCTATGGACTTTGCTAAATGATCTGCGACATGATTCCTCTCTCTAAGAATATGAATAAAGTTTACAATAAAGAAAATACTACAAGAATTTGAAATGTCATTGAACTCACCTTGTAAGCGTCATGGTCTCATGATATTGTGGCTATTAATCCATGTATTGGTGTAATGATTAGTACTTAAAAGTGCATGTTTATCAAGGGTTTATATCATCATTTTGCACTTAAAGTATCAATAACTCCTTAACTAAAGCATGTTTTATAATAACAAGTCTAATACTATAAAATACCCTAATATATGGTAAATGTTCATCTTAAATGCAGGCATATCACATAAATCAAAGGATTGCTTGATGAATTCAAGTACTGAAATTTTGAAGATAAAGAAGGGTGAAGCTTAGAAAGGAGAAGTCCGAATTTGTCCTGCAGCCCAACACTGTTCAGTGTTCAGCCCATATCTCGAGTTCTAGATATCCAAATGATCTGAAATGTTTACAGAGATTTAATAAGACATAGGCCTACAACTTTCATTTGGACATCAAGATCTAAGAAGGCCGTTTTCAAGTCCAAATTATAGCAACAACGGAGAAGTCCGAACCTGTCCTGCAGCCCAAACACTATTCAGTGTTCAGCCCATATCTTGAGTTCTAGAAGTCCAAATGACCTCATCGTTTTTTTGCTGGAAAGCTAAGAGAAGTTTGCAGAACTTTCATTTGGAAATCTGGACCCAGTTCTGATGCTAGAATTTTTGTTTTATTAAGACAAGAAGATAAGGATTTTCACCAAGTCAAAAGGTGGCGACCCACTCAACAATTAGTCATCAAATCAATAATTCTGAATTTTGGCCTATAAAAGGAGGCATTTGCCATGTATTTAGGGGCTTGGTTGTTCAGATCAAGTTCATGCTCTTTATTTCTCTCTTTATATTTTTTGTAATTCTTAAGCTTTGCTTTTATTAATTTCTTGTTTATGCTTTTCATTTCCTTTCCTTTCCTTAGTTAACTTGTATTTTATTTATGTTCTTGTTTTATTTATTTATGTTTTTCTTCTTCATTATGTTTAGCTAAGTTTATTATGTCAAGGTGAAAAGGTTACACTAATGGTGTAAGAACAAGTATGGTGTAAACTCAATATGGACCTTAATGTTTAATATTAACATGTCTTATCTTTTTATCTTACTAATTCTTAATACCTTGCTTGTTAAATGGTTAATCTAAATTTGTGTTGTATAATACTTGGTACAACAAATGCTTGGCACTCTCATAACCCAACTGTATGGTATTACCTACACCTGGGGCTATGAAAGGTACTTGATTTGTTGTTAACATCAGTTAACATTATGAATTCCTGACAATATTTAAAAGTTTGGTGTTATGTACATAAGATAATTAATATGATCATGTTAATAATTTATAATGAGCTATTAATGACAAATCATCCGACTGGAACCTCCTTCATGTGTGGTTTCCAAATTGAGTAATAAGAGTTTATACTATACTTGTTTGAAATACCATTGGTGGATCCTCTAACCTTGACATTTGTCTTTATTATTGTTTAATCCTTACATTAATCTTCCATCTCAAAGTTCTCATTAATTTCTTCCTGCTTTTCTTATTTTTGTTATTATTATTGTTGTTATTGTTATTATTGTTGTTATTATTATTGTTGTTGTTGTTGTTGTCTCTTCCTCCTCCTCGTCTTTTTATTGTTATTATTATTATTATTATTATTACTAATATTATTATTATTAGTAGTATTATTAGTAGTATTATTATTATTAGTATTAGTATTATTATTTACATTCTTGTTATATTTTATGTACGTTAAGTATGCTCTGTGTTTGATCAAGGATCCTGATATTGTTGATCTTGCCTTGTTCATTCGCATCAGAAATCTGTTTATATTATATAATATATCTCTTTGATCTTTTCATAAACTCAGTATATAGGCTGGAAACCTGTGACCCGATCTTTTAGATAATTCTCAGGTATAACAACGCCACGTATTGAGTATTATTATTATTATTATTATTATTATTATTATTATTCTTATTACTAGTACTACTATTACTACTATTATTATTATTATTGTTGTTGTTGTTGTTATTTTTGTTATTATTATTGTTGTTGTTGTCTTGTTATTTATAATTTATACAATTAACCTCTCTGTGGTTCGACCCCGATCTTGCCGGGTTATTTATTACTTCGACACTCCTACACTTGGGAGAAGACATCAATCTTTTGGTCGTGTCAAGTTTTTGGCGCCGTTGCCGGGGAGGTAAATTCTTGTACAAATTTTAGTATTTTGTTTTTCTTTCTTTTCACTTTTCTTGTATCTAACTTTGTTTCTTTTGTGTTGTTTCTTTTTCTTTTGTTTTCTTCTTCCTTTTATTCTCTTTCTACACGTGCATGAGTGTTTGGTCACGTACATTAAGTGGTAGACTTTCTAGGGTATCCTCATCATTTTCAGAAAATATAGCCGAAGAAGATAACCAGTCACTTCATAATGAGAATAATGAGAATAATGAGAATAACCGTGTTAGGACACTTAGAGACCACATGAATCCCACAAGAACAAGTGCACCCTCATGCATAGTTTTCCCTCCTGATGCATCTCATTTTAATTTTAAGCCAGGCATTATTCAACTTTTACCTTCTTTTCATGGCTTAGATCTAGAAAATCCATACTTGCATTTGAGAGAATTTGAAGAAGTTTGTAACACCTATAATGACTTAAATTGTAGCATGAATACCATTAGATTAAAGCTTTTTCCTTTTTCATTAAAAGATAAAGCTAAAACATGGCTACAAAATCTTAGGTCAGGATCCATTCGTGCTTGGGATGAAATGCAACAACAATTTTTAAAAAAGTTTTTTCCATCTCACAGAACCAACTCTTTCAAAAGAAAAATCACTACTTTCACTCAAAAACCAAGTGAAACATTTTACCAATGTTGGGATAGGTATCGAGACTTGCTTAATACTTGCCCTCATCATGGTTTTGAAACATGGAGATTGGTTTCACAATTTTATGAAGGATTAACACCTAAAGATAGGCAAATGGTTGAATTGATGTGCAATGGAACTTTTGAAGATAAAGACCCTATTGAAGCAATGGAGTACCTAGACTTGCTAGCTGAAAATGCGCAAAATTGGGACATTAAGGGCACTTATGAGGCACCAAGTAAAACCCAACCTCATACATCTGGTGGAGGTATGTATAACCTTAGGGAAGATCATGACCTCCAAGCCAAGTTTACATCTTTAGCTAGAAAAGTCGAGGCACTAGAATTGAAAAAGAGTGGTCAATTAAAATCTGTTCAAGACATTGTGTGTCAAATCTGTGAAACAAATGAACATGCAACCAATAACTGTCTAACTTTGCCTTCTTTCAAGGAATGTCTCCATGAACAAGCCCATGCCTTAAACAGTTTCCAAAGGCCCAATCATAACCCATACTCGCAAACATACAATCCTGGTTGGAGAAATCACCTAAATTTCAGTTGGAAGAGTGATAACAATAATGCACAAACTTCACAACCACCGTTTCAAGCACACCATAATTTCCAAAATTCTCATGGATATGCACCTCCTTATGCTCCACCTCCTAGAAGAAATCTTGAGGAAACATTGCATGCATTCATTGAAAAGCAAGAGACAATCAACAATCAACTTACTCAAAGCATGACAAATTTTAAAGATGCTCTTGCAAAATTCACATCTGCTCTCAGTTTTCAAGAGAAAGGTAAGTTTCCATCTCAACCACAGCAAAATCCAAAGGGGCAATACAATGCAAATGCAAGTAGTTCCGAAAGCCAACACATGGATCAAGTCAAATCAGTCATCACTCTTCACAGTGGTAAGGTTATTGAAAAACCCACTCTTGAACCTTGTGAGAAAGATGATGAGTCAATCTCTGAGGGTAAGAAAGGGGTTGAATTTGAACATTGTGAAGAAAAGACTGATTCTCCGCCAGCACTTCCATTTCCTCATGCCATGACCAAACAAAGGAAAGTCAATCACAATTCTGAAATCCTTGAAATTTTCAAACAGGTAAGGATCAATATACATTTGTTGGATGCTATTAAACAGGTACCTTCCTATGCTAAATTTTTGAAAGATCTATGCACTGTGAAGAGAAAACTGAATGCGAAAAAGAAAGCCTTTTTAGCCGAACAAGTAAGTGCTATTCTTTAGAATAATAATGCTTTGAAATATAAAGACCCTGGTTGTCCTACCATTTCTTGCTTTATTGGAGAACATAAAATTGAAAGAGCTTTACTTGATCTTGGAGCTAGTGTGAATTTACTTCCATATTCGGTTTTTCAAAGTCTCAATCTAGGTGAGATAAAACCAACTTCTGTAACTCTTTTACTTGCTGATAGATCTGTAAAAGTGCCTAGAGGAATAGTTGAGGATGTGTTAGTACAAGTTGATAAATTCATTTACCTTGTAGATTTTCTTGTCTTGGATACACAACCTGTTGAAGCATGTAATTCAATTCCTGTTATTTTAGGACGTCCATTTCTTGCAACCTCTAATGCATTGATTAATTGTAGGAATGGACTGATGAAACTATCATTTGGAAACATGACATTGGAGATGAATATTTTTAACATTTGCAAGCAACCTGGAGATGATAATAATTTACAGGAAGTAGACTTTATTGAAAAATTAGTTCATGATCAATTTCAAACCACTTCTAGTGAAACTGAGATTGATGAACCTGACGAGTTGCAAATGGTTTATTTTCAGGAAGAAGCAAAGGCATGTAATTACAGACCACAAATTGAAGAATTGCCATCACGATCAATTGAGTCTATACCTTCAAGTGTTCAACCACCAAAACTTGATTTGAAGCCGTTACCAGTCAATCTCAAATACTTATTTTTGGGAGAAAATGAAACTTTTCCGGTAATAATCTCTTCCAAACTTAATGCACATCAAGAAGGTAAGTTATTACAAACTCTGAAAATGCACAAAAATGCATTAGGATGGACCATAGCTGACATAAAAGGAATTAGTCCTTTGATTTGCACACACAGGATTTATTTGGAGGAAAATGCTAAACCATCTAGAGAAATGCAACGAAGACTTAATCCTAATATGAAAGAAGTAGTGAAAAATAAAGTCATTAAGCTTCTAGATAATGGAATCATTTATTCTATTTCTGACAGCAAATGGGTAAGTCCTACCCAAGTTGTACCCAAAAAGTCTGGAGTCACTGTGATAACAAATGAGAAAAATGAGTTAATTCCAACTCGGACTATTACTGGTTGGCGCATGTGCATTGATTATAGGAAACTTAATTCAATGACTAGAAAAGATCATTTCCCTTTACCTTTCATGGATCAAATCCTCGAAAGAGTTGCAAGTCATGAATTTTATTGTTTCCTAGATGGCTATTCAGGTTACAATAAAATTGAAATTGCATTGGAAGATCAAGAGAAGACTACTTTCACATGTCCATTTGGTACTTTTGCATATCGAAGAATGCCTTTTGGGTTATGTAATGCACCAGCTACGTTTCAGAGATGCATGCTTAGCATATTCAGTGATATGGTTGAACATTTTCTTGAGATTTTTATGGATGATTTTTCTGTTTTTGGTGATTCATTTGATGATTGCTTAACTAACTTGGAAAAGGTTTTGAACAGGTGTGAAGAGAAGAATCTTGTACTGAATTGGGAAAAATGTCACTTTATGGTAACAAACGGCATTGTACTTGGTCACATTGTTTCATCGACAGGAATTGAGGTTGACAAATCTAAAATTGAGTTAATTGCCAACTTACCAACACCAAAATCTGTTAAAGATGTTAGATCATTCTTAGGACATGTTGGTTTTTACAGAGGTTCATCAAAGATTTTAGTGTAATATCTAAACCATTGTGTAACCTTCTATCAAAGGAAACTGTTTTTGAATGGACTGAACAATGTGAAAAAGCCTTTGTTAAACTTAAAAGCTTGCTTACTTCTGCTCCTGTCATTCAACCTCCTGATTGGTCATTACCTTTTGAAATAATGTGTGACGCTAGTGATTATGCCGTGGGTGATGTTTTGGGACAAAGAAAAGATAAAAAAACCTTATGTGATTTCCTATGCAAGTAAAACTTTAAATAGTGCTCAAATGAATTACACTACCACTGAAAAAGAATTACTTGCAGTAGTATTTGCATGTGACAAGTTCAGATCTTATCTTGTTGGCTCACCTGTTGTTGTTTTTAGTGATCATGCAGCATTGAAATATCTTCTCTCTAAGAAAGATTCTAAGGCTAGATTGGTGCGGTGGATTTTGTTACTTCAAGAATTTGATATCACAATCAAAGACAAGAAAGGCACCGAAAATGTTGTCGCAGATCATTTGTCAAGATTGACAACCGATTCGAGATCTGACATCACACCAATCGATGACTACTTTCCTGATGAATCTTTATTTTATGTCTCTATGATGCCTTGGTTTGCTAATATTGTTAATTTTCTTGTTTCAGGACAATTGTCAGCTCATTGGAGTACCCAAGACAAAAGAAAGTTCTTGAACGAAGTGAAGAACTTTTATTGGGATGACCCTTATTTATTCAAATATTGTCCTGATCAAATATTTCGAAGATGCATTCCTGACAATGAGGTAAGTAGTGTCATTAAATTTTGTCATTCTGAGGCATGTGGGGGTAATTTCTCATCAAGAAAGACAACTGCAAAAATCTTACAAAGTGGATTTTACTGGCCCACCATGTTCAAAGACTCACATGCGTTCTGCAAGACTTGTGAAAATTGTCAAAAGTTGGGATCTATTTCAAAATGTCACATGATGCCTTTAAATCCTATTCTTGTCATTGAGATCTTTGATTGTTGGGGTATAGATTTTATGGGTCCATTTCCTCCACCATTTGGTTTCTTATATATATTGGTCGCAGTAGATTATGTTTCAAAATGGATAGAGGCAATTCCAAGTAGAACCAATGATCACAAAATAGTGATAAATTTTTTGAAAGAAAACATTTTAAATCGATTCGGAATCCCTCGAGCCATGATAAGTGATGGTGGAACACATTTCTGCAACAAGCCATTTGAATCTTTAATGAAGAAATACGGAATCACACACAAAGTTGCCACCCCTTATCACCCTCAAACGAGTGGACAGGTAGAACTTGCTAATAGGGAGATCAAACAGATCTTGGAGAAAACTGTAAACCCTAATCGGAAAGACTGGTCTTTAAGACTTAATGATGCACTTTGGGCTTATCGAACTGCATATAAAACATCATTAGGTATGTCACCTTATAGACTAGTCTATGGAAAACCTTGTCACTTGCCTGTGGAAATTGAACATAAAGCTTATTGGGCTATTAAAGCTTTCAATTCAAACATTGATGATGTTAGTCAGCTGCGAAAATTGCAAATAAATGAGCTTAAGGAAATAAGAAATGATGCATATGACAATTCAAGAATTCATAAAGCAAGAATCAAAGAGTTTCATGACAAGAAAATACTGAGAAAAACATTCACTGTTGGTCAAAAAGTCTTGCTTTATAATTCTCGACTCCATTTATTTCCTGGAAAACTAAGATCAAGATGGAGTGGTCCTTTTATTGTGAAACATGTGTATCCATATGGGGCCTGTGATATCGAAAATCCAAAGAATGGTAATGTTTTCAAGGTAAATGGCCATCGTTTGAAAGTTTATTTTGACAATTTTTCAGTTGAAAATGACTCTATTGAATTGGGTGATCCTGTATATAAAGATTGATTCTTTTTGTCACATTGTTTTTGTATGACTTTTGTTTTGCTAGTCTCTCACCCCGGTCAAATGGCGGATAACGGTACTCCGTGACTTTTAAGTCGGTTCTTTCAGTTTCCCATGATAACTGATATCTGTGTATATATTTGTGCAATTCTTTGCTCTTTCTCCTTTCTTTGAATCTCTCCCCCAATTCTCAGTTGAAAATGGAGCCCACTCTTGAAAAATTGAAAAAGTATTTTCCCGCTCTGCCTCAGAATGCGATTACAAAAATTTACCGTGCTAGATGTGCAAGATTGAGGTTGTTAATGAACCATGGAATTCCTGAAGATATTCGTTGGCTGATTGAAGCAAAGGTCCGATTATCAGGTGAGTCCTCCAATTCTTTCATTTCATACATGCCTGGAACAGGTAAAAACACTTTTGCGAAGAAACGTCGTGCAAAACGACTGAAAGTCTGTCACCGATGTGCTAGATGGACTTGTAATGCGACATGTCGTTCTTTAGGAATGGTATCTGTAAACCGTGAAGATAAAATACAATTCATTAAGGATGGCCTGAGTAAGGGGTCTTTAGGAATGGCCTGAGACGCACCCTAGTGGAGATGTGCATCGTGCAATTTATGATTTATGGCCCCAATTCCATAAAGAACATGCTCGACTTAGTCTTGGGAATCTGACTAAAAAAGACCCTGTTTGCCAGTTTTTAAGAAAACTGGATGGGAAGCCTATCCCCGACCCATAGAGGGCGTTTAAGCCGTTCTTGGACGTAAAACCAAGGGAAGATGTGAGCCATAATCACAACTACCTGTACATACATATGCTTTTCCAAAATAAATAATTAATAAAGAGAGAGAGAGAGAGAGAGAGAGAGAGAGAGTGTGTGTGTGTGTGTGTGTGTGTGTGTGTGTGTATGAGACTACAGCTGGCCTACATATAGGTGGTATGATTGCATTTTTAATTTCTCATCTATAAATTCTTCTCTTCCTTCCCTTCATTTCTACTCAACCCATACATTCATCAAATACAGACGTGTGTAGAAATGGCAGGTTCCTCAAGTAATCACATAAACAAAATTTGTGTTTTTGGTGGATCCAGTCCCGGGAAAGAAAAAGAGTTTTTAGAATCAGCAAATCATCTTGGTCAGGTACTAACTGAGCGAAAGATTCATTTAGTGTATGGAGGAGGCAGCCTTGGGTTAATGGGGGGAGTGTCAATAGCTGCATCTTTAGGAGGTAGTCAAGTTTTGGGGGTTGTCCCCAAAGCTTTAGCACAAGGGGACATCATTGGAAAAACAATTGGAGAGGAATTACAAGTCCCCACAATGTCTGATCGACTGAATACCATGTTTAACCATGTTGATGCCTTCATTGCCTTACCAGGTGGTCTGGGCACATTGGAAGAGATCTTTCATATTTCCTCTTGGGCCCAACTGCACATTCACCATAAACCCATAGGTTTGTTAAATGTTAATGGTTTTTATGATAAGTTGTTGTCTTTTCTTGATCATGTTGTGGAACAGGAATTTCTAACATCATCAATACGACAAATCATAATCTCTGCTGCTACTGCTGAACAATTGATTGACCAACTACAATCTTTCATCCCTGTAATTAATCCCTCCATGAGTCGCATAAATTAGTCAACTAAGGAAAGCCGTAAAAAGCTTAGATTGGATTTGAGCCTTAGTTTGTAAAACCTTTGTGTCTTTTGGTTTTATTATTGTGTTTTGTTGTTTCTTATATTTGTGTAAGTGTGTTTCAGGTTTGTCAGTGTTCGTTATTTCAGGTGATGTCTTCTATACTCTATCTTTCTACCTTAAGACATTGAGGACAATGTCTCATTTTGGTTGGGGGGAAAGGGTAGTAGTTTAAAAATAAAATAAAATTGTGTTTTCTATTTCATAAACTATTTGCAAAACTGTTGTTACTAGGATGGCAGAGTAAAAGGAGTTATTTTGTTAAAGTGACTCTTGAGACACATCTTAGTAAACATTCTTCACAAGGTCTATCATAATACTTCTTGAAATATCTAAGTCTACAAACTCTCATATTGTTAACACTTGATTCTGCTCATATGCTCATTTAACAAGTATTCTTAAATCTTCATTTTCACATACACACACTTTAACATATGATTGTGGGTTGCAGAATTGGATTATTACATTATTTATGTTCTTTTGTTAAAGGTAACAACTAAGGGAAAGGGATAGTACATAATTTGCAAAAAAACAAAAAAAAACAAAACAAAAAACAAAACAAAACTTTTTTTTATATATAATAATGATGAATAAAAACGTAGATAAGTTTGGTTTTGTAGCCTCCCTAACCTAAGCAATTAAGCCCGAAGGGGTGTTTTAACACTTAATACCCTAAAGTCAACTGACTTGGGAGCTATTGGCCCAAAGCTTGTTACATGGGTTAAGGAGAAAAGCTTAAGGGAATCAAACATTGCACTATCTATGTATCAGTATCTACAACCCGAGTTGCTAAGCTCGTAGAGGTGTCTCAACACCTAATGCCCTAAGACCAACTGGTCTAGGAGTCATTAGCCTAAAGCTCGTTACATGGGTTAAAGATGCATTGTGTTTTAAGTTGTATGTGTAAATAAAAAAAAAAGAGAAGAAAAAAATAATCCCAACCCAAGGAAGTTAACCTTAAACATTAGAACATAATATTGTTTTCTTCCAACAATAGCCCCATCATATATGTTTTCATACATTGAGCACATAAAAAGAAGGTTTATTAATATCTTGTTTAAGAAATATGAAGCAGAAATGAGAGTTTGTTTATCTGGATAGATTAATGGAAGTTTAATGATGAATGTCTTGCTTTATGGAATTTGCAAATTGTTTTTCTATTTTAACACTTTGATTACTAGGGACTAGTAATAAGCTGGTTGGGGGGTGTGATTAGTACTTAAAAGTGCATGTTTATCAAGGGTTTATATCATCATTTTGCACTTAAAGTATCAATAACTCCTTAACTAAAGCATGTTTTATAATAACAAGTCTAATACTATAAAATACCCTAATATATGGTAAATGTTCATCTTAAATGCAGGCATATCACATAAATCAAAGGATTGATTGATGAATTCAAGTACTGAAATTTTGAAGATAAAGAAGGGTGAAGCTTAGAAAGGAGAAGTCCGAATTTGTCCTGCAGCCCAACATTGTTCAGTGTTCAGCCCATATCTCGAGTTCTAGATATCCAAATGATCTGAAATGTTTACAAAGATTTAATAAGACATAGGCCTACAACTTTCATTTGGACATCAAGATCTAAGAAGGCCGTTTTCAAGTCCAAATTATAGCAACAACGGAGAAGTCCGAACCTATCCTGCAGCCCAAACACTATTCAGTGTTCAGCCCATATCTTGAGTTCTAGAAGTCCAAATGACCTCATCTTTTTTTTGCTGGAAAGCTAAGAGAAATTTGCAGAACTGCCATTTGGAAATCGGGACCCAGTTCTGATGCTAGAATTTTTGTTTTATTAAGACAAGAAGATAAGGATTTTCACCAAGTCAAAAGGTGGCGACCCACTCAACAATTAGTCATCAAATCAATAATTCTGAATTTTGGCCTATAAAAGGAGGCATTTGCCATGTATTTAGGGGCTTGGTTGTTCAGATCAAGTTCATGCTCTTTATTTCTCTCTTTATATTTTTTGTAATTCTTAAGCTTTGCTTTTATTAATTTCTTGTTTATGCTTTTCATTTCCTTTCCTTTCCTTAGTTAACTTGTATTTTATTTATGTTCTTGTTTTATTTATTTATGTTTTTCTTCTTCATTATGTTTAGCTAAGTTTATTATGTCAAGGTGAAAAGGTTACACTAATGGTGTAAGAACAAGTATGGTGTAAACTCAATATGGACCTTAATGTTTAATATTAACATGTCTTATCTTTTTATCTTACTAATTCTTAATACCTTGCTTGTTAAATGGTTAATCTAAATTTGTGTTGTATAATACTTGGTACAACAAATGCTTGGCACTCTCATAACCCAACTGTATGGTATTACCTACACCTGGGGCTATGAAAGGTACTTGATTTGTTGTTAACATCAGTTAACATTATGAATTCTTGACAATATTTAAAAGTTTGGTGTTATGTACATAAGATAATTAATATGATCATGTTAATAATTTATAATGAGCTATTAATGACAAATCATCCGACTGGAACCTCCTTCATGTGTGGTTTCCAAATTGAGTAATAAGAGTTTATACTATACTTGTTTGAAATACCATTGGTGGATCCTCTAACCTTGACATTTGTCTTTATTATTGTTTAATCCTTATATTAATCTTCCATCTCAAAGTTCTCATTAATTTCTTCCTGCTTTTCTTATTTTTGTTATTATTATTGTTGTTATTGTTATTATTGTTGTTATTATTATTGTTGTTGTTGTTGTTGTCTCTTCCTCCTCCTCGTCTTTTTATTGTTATTATTATTATTATTATTATTACTAATATTATTATTATTAGTAGTATTATTAGTATTATTATTATTATTATTATTAGTATTATTATTTACATTCTTGTTATATTTTATGTACGTTAAGTATGCTCTGTGTTTGATCAAGGATCCTGATATTGTTGATCTTGCCTTGTTCATTCGCATCAGAAATCTGTTTATATTATATAATATATCTCTTTGATCTTTTCATAAACTCAGTATATAGGCTGGAAACTTGTGACCCGATCTTTTAGATAATTCTCAGGTATAACAGCGCCACGTATTGAGTATTATTATTATTATTATTATTATTATTATTATTATTATTATTATTCTTATTACTAGTACTACTATTACTACTATTATTATTATTATTGTTGTTGTTGTTGTTATTTTTGTTATTATTATTGTTGTTGTTGTCTTGTTATTTATAATTTATACAATTAACCTCTCTGTGGTTCGACCCCGATCTTGCCGGGTTATTTATTACTTCGACACTCCTACACTTGGGAGAAGACATCAATCTTTTGGTCGTGTCATGTAACATCCTAGAAATTTAAATCACAATTTTATGATCATTTATTTGAAATTACCAATTTTTTTAACAATGCAATTTTTTTAACCAAACCTTTTGACAGAATCTTCTTTGTCTTTTCAATACCAAGTTATCGACTCAATAATTTCTCAACTTGCAACATTAATCACAATGCATGTCCCATCATACAGGAATTTCATAACTCAATCATAATATTAACTTCCCATTTTTTTGGTAGAATTAATAGTTTGATATTCCATAAAAAAATTATTTAAAGTTTTACTCCATTAAATACATCATTGTTTTTTAGAAAATAAATATGGTTAATAGATATATAACAAGACTATAAACCAACTTCCTTGAATTACATCATTCATAATTAAATAAGTTAAACATTACAATTTTTAAACACAAAAGTATATTACAACAAAAGATTTAGTTATTAATTTTACACTTTATAACAACTCACATATTCAGCAAGACACTAGTTCTATTAACTAGGAACTAGTATCAACATCTGTTCATTCAACAGAACACTAATCTCATTAATTAGGGAATTAATCTCTACAATTCACATAATAATCAAGGCACTAATCCCATTAATTATGGATTGGTTTCTACAATTTACCTAATAAACAAGGCATTGATTTCATTATTTAGGAACTAGTTTCTATAATCTGCCCAGTAATCAGGATACTAATCTCATTAACTAGGAGCTAGTGTCTCAATTTTAGCTTTCATGATTTTCAATTTAAACTAAAATATAATTAAGGAATTAACTAACAATTATACAATTAAATAGCTTCTTTGATAATGTTAGGCACCTACCTAATGTCTGCGCACGTGATGTGGTCCCCTGTTGCTGATTGGGCCTTATGGCCTCTCATATATCACAAAAATCAATAATCACTAATCAATTATTTATCATAAGGGTCAATCTCATTTTCCATTTAAATTTTAATTTCTTACTTATTCATATTGTCTTTTTTGTTTAAATTTATATTTTATATCAACACGGCTTAAGATTATTAACGTACCCATTCATTTAACCAAATTCAATATTCTTACTTAAGTTTGGCTGAATTCCTTATCCAAAAAGGAAATAAAATCCACCTTTTGTTTCTTTAATTTTTTTTTCTATCTCTAAACCTTAAAACAATTTAACTGATTTTAAAAAACATGACCTTCTACATTAATAAAATCACATTTAAACCCTTCCTTTTTAAGATGGTTTTGACCGAAAAGAATTGCAAGAGTTCTTTCTCTTTTCTTTTGGAAATTCTCCTTCCTTAACATTTATTATCAATCTTAAACACACAATCTCAAGCAATTCCAAACAATACATCAAATTCTCCAATTCCTATTTTTTTTTCTCTATGAATTTATCAATTACCCATTTATATTACATGCATACAAACATTATTCAATCAAAATTTGCAACAATCTATAGTTAATACCATAAATCTCCGAGTTCACAAAAACAATTGAATTTTTTCATAAAACACCAAATCATAACAATTAATTACTTAGATATGCTCTTTTACCTTAATCGGTGATATTTCATGGAATGGATTCAAGAAAAATCCAAGTTCCCTTATTTTTCCTTTTCAAACCCTAGCTTTAGGATTTTTCTCTTCAAAACAACCCTCAAATACTTAACCACCTCTATTGTTTGCCTAATTATGATTTAATCCCTCCAATTACACCTTTTCTGGTAAATTTAACAAGAAAATATGATGCGAACCTCGTGATCACGTGGTCACGCAACCCACAATCAAGATTGAGATTTGATCCCGGAAAGCCGAAATAGGTCTGATAGGAGTGCGACACAATGGAAACCTGCCCCAAGGCACCAACACTATTGGAATGAGTAGAATGACGCCACGAAGCCAGTTAATCTTCGATAAGTCAGATTCAGTTAGTTCAAGAACTGAAGAATGCAAGAATCACTCTCACACGTTAAAACTAAAAAAATCAGAATAATAATCATCAAAGCTGCCGAAATTTTGGCCTACATGAGTTTAAATAGTTCTTGAAAAGTTAACCCTAATGGACCCTTTATGTGGACTTATATGAGGTCCACTCAAAACTGGCCCAACACCCTAAAATGAAAAGCCCATAACTTAATCCAAACAAGCCTTGGATCCTAGCTTAAAACAAAGTATGAATTAAGCCCAAACAAGCCTTGGGCTGTAGCTAACAAAATAAAATAAAGCCCTTATCTCATGGCCCAAATAAGGTTGTATTGGACCCCTCTTGCACATGAATAAGTTGTACTAGGATCTCCTCTTGATACTCCAATGGACCTTCCAATTCTGACTTGGTCGAAACCTTCAAAACCAATGCATTCAATGCGTCTTTTAATCTCTTTGTCTTGGACCGAGTCATTGGTCCATTTAGAACATGTAATGGGTCCTTGCTGGTGTTTCTAGGCTGGTCCGCATCATCCCCTCTCACCTCGAAAGGATTCGACCTCGAATCAAAATCTGTGTCAAACAAAGTAAGATCAGCAACATTAAAGGTAGCACTAACACTATACTCACTTGGAAGGTCAATTTTGTATGCATTGTCATTGATTCTCTCTAAAACCTGAAAAGGACCATCACCACGAGGCTGTAATTTTGATTTCCTTTGGTTTGGAAATTGTTCCTTACGCATGTGCACCCATACCCAATCACCGGGTTGGAAAACAACCAGTTTACGTCCCTTATTTGCTTTAGAAGCGTAAAGTCTGTTCTTTTTCTCTATTTGTAGTCGAACTCCCTCCTGGAGTTCTCTCACCATCTTTGCCTTCTTTTCACCATCTAAACTTACCCTTTCTTCAAAAGGTAAAGGAATTAAGTCCATAGGAGTTAGTGGATTAAAACCATAAACAATTTCAAAAGGAGAAAAAGTAGTAGTTGAATGCACAGTTCTATTATAAGCAAACTCAACAAAAGGTAAACAGCTCGATACCAACTGATGCGAACCTCATGATCACGTGGTCACGCAACCCACAATCAAGATTGAGATCTGATCCCGGAAAGCTAAAATAGGTCTGATATGAGTGCAACACAATGGAAACCTGCCCCAAGGCACCTACACTATTGGAATGAGTAGAATGACGCCACGAAGCCAGTTAATCTTCGATAAGTCAGATTCAGTTCGTTCAAGAACTGAAGAATGCAAGAATCACTCTCACACGTTAAAACTGAAAAATTCAGAAGTAATTATCATCAAAGCTGCCGAAATTGTGGCTTACATGAGTTTAAATAGTTCTTGAAAAATTAACCCTAATGGACCTCTTATGTGGACTTATATGAAGTCCACTCAAAACTGGCCCAAAACCCTAAACTGAAAAGCCCATAACCTGATCCAAACAAGCCTTGGACCCTAGCTCAAAACAAAGTTTTAATTAAGCCCAAACATTAAAGAAAATAATAAAAATAACTAATCTGTCATTAAATACCACCAGCCCTTCTTTCCTTGTGTAGCTAGGATGAATAAGGAATCCTTATAAGAAAAGGATTCTGAAACATTAATGCATCACAGCCACACTTGTAGATTATATTGCAGCTCATTAAAGATCCTTGTGGAACTAGGAAATTCCCAAAGCCAGCTGCCACATCCTTGTAGGAAAAGAATCCTAACCAAATAGGAAGTCCACAAGTCAAAAGGAAGTAAATAACAAAATCCGTACAGCCTCCGTTGACCAGTATTGTGGTTCCTTCTCGAACTCCGATTGACCTGAATGTTTAACCCAAGGTAGTAAGATATGTCTGGAGAGTCCACATAAACTATTATCCCGATCCAACGGTCAGATTGAGAATTATGACTGTTGCCGTAAACCTGGACTGTTGCGCTCTTTACGCCAAAATCCGAATCTGACCTTACTTGGGTCGTATCACATGGATGAACCGTATCATTCCCTCCCTCTTTAAGAAGATTCGCCCTCAAATCTTGTATACGATTAATAGTGACTGCAGTAGCCTCTTGTTTAAGCCTTCGGAATTCCCTTCTTGCTAACATCTTTCTCCAACAACACTGTATAGAAGTAGTGACTGACAAGAATTTCAAATAAGCACGCCGTACTAACCACTTGTGTACATACTTTTGAATGATAACCACAATGACTCTCCTTCATCTTTCATCCTTTTGGCGTTGTACCTCTTTTTCCCATGAAGCTTGAAGATCACAGACTAATCTTCTACACTTATCAACTTGTCGTTCTAGAACCCCCAAACCATGGCTTAGTTTTTCACATCGTTGATCTACAATCCTTCTTTGTTCCCTCTCCCTTAGTGAATACATGACACAGATAGGGAAAAAAAAAACAAGAAGACGACGAAAAGAATAGAGTTTATAACTAGAAGAACACTGATTTAGATTCGAGATTACGAATCTGACTTTTGTTTGGACCAAAACTTATCGGAAAAAGAAACAAACAAATGCGAAAGTGATGAAAATGACTCAAACAACAGCCAAATATCAAAATATGATGATAGTATAATGGCAGGAACAAAATCAACAGAAACAAAACAAGTTTTGAAAGATAACACCAAACAGACCCGTTACGACAAAACAAGACCCAATTTAGGAACCTAAAGAAACCGATATCCAAATGACCTCGAATTTAATATCTAGTATTAAAATACTATGAAAACACCAAAAATCAATTTATAGGTCGTTCTCTTATTTCTAGGTACCCAAAATCCTTGTATGATCAGTTTGCGGCAGAATTGAACCTCCAATTAAAACCTCCAGAAGCCGATATCAAAATAAACCCAAATTTAATATATAGTGCTATCTCATCCCCAATACACATAATATGAATTTTCAATTGATTCTAAGGTGGTTTGCTTATGGTTCATTAATAGTTGTGTTTCTGTGACAGAATTGAACCTCAAGAAAATAATATCAGAATAAGCCCAAATTTGATATATGATGCTATCCCACCCCCAATACACATAATATGAATTTTCAATTGATTCTAAGGTGGTTTGCTTATGGTTCATTAATAGTTGTGTTTCTGTGACAGAATTGAACCTCAAGAAAATAATATCAGAATAAGACCAAATTTGATATATGATGCTATCCCACCCCCAATAGACTGAATATGAAGTTTAAATTGATTCGGAGGTGGTTTGCTTATGGTTCACCAAGATTTGTGTTTCTGCGGCAAAAATTAAATGATCTTTCAAATTTCAACTAATCACTCTTTTCTCTATTTCTTTCTCTATTTTTTTTTCTTTCTAATAAACTGATATGATTAGAGACAGTAACCAAATGACATATAAACTTTTTTCTTTCTTTCTTTCTTTTTTTTGCTTAGATGACGCAGACTCGAAAAACAAGAAGATGGACGCAAACACTGAAAACATTTAAGGGAACACTAAAGAAAAAAAAACAAAAATAACAGAATGATATGACCTTGTTTCGGAGCCTAGCTCTGATACCAACTGATGCGAACCTCGTGCTCTGATACCAACTGATACGAACCTCGTGATCACGTGGTCACGCAACCCACAATCAAGATTGAGATCTGATCCCGGAAAGCCGAAATAGGTCTGATATGAGTGCGACACAATGGAAACCTGCCCCAAGGCACCTACACTATTGGAATGAGTAGAATGACGCCACGAAGCCAGTTAATCTTCGATAAGTCAGATTCAGTTCGTTCAAGAACTGAAGAATGCAAGAATCACTCTCACACGTTAAAACTGAAAAATTCAGAAGTAATTATCATCAAAGCTGCCGAAATTGTGGCTTACATGAGTTTAAATAGTTCTTGAAAAATTAACCCTAATGGACCTCTTATGTGGACTTATATGAAGTCCACTCAAAACTGGCTCAAAACCCTAAACTGAAAAGCCCATAACCTGATCCAAACAAGCCTTGGACCCTAGCTCAAAACAAAGTTTTAATTAAGCCCAAACATTAAAGAAAATAATAAAAATAACTAATCTGTCATTAAATACCACCAGCCCTTCTTTCCTTGTGTAGCTAGGATGAATAAGGAATCCTTATAAGAAAAGGATTTTGAAACATTAATGCATCACAGCCACACTTGTAGATTATATTGCAGCTCATTAAAGATCCTTGTGGAACTAGGAAATTCCCAAAGCCAGCTGCCACATCCTTGTAGGAAAAGAATCCTAACCAAATAGGAAGTCCACAAGTCAAAAGGAAGTAAATAACAAAATTCGTACAGCCTCCGTTGACCAGTATTGTGGTTCCTTCTCGAACTCCGATTGACCTGAATGTTTAACCCAAGGTAGTAAGATATGTCTGGAGAGTCCACATAAACTATTATCCCGATCCAACGGTCAGATTGAGAATTATGACTGTTGCCGTAAACCTGGACTGTTGCGCTCTTTACGCCAAAATCCGAATCTGACCTTACTTGGGTCGTATCACATGGCTGAACCGTATCAAAATAAGTAGAAAAAAACCAAACAATCCTCACCCTCTCTTTGTATAGAAAACCACCAGCCAAGAAGAAGAAAAAGGGGCATTTATAGTCAAATTTTTATTAATTACATGTTAACCCCTCTTCTTTCTCAGTTTTTTCCCCTTTTGCCTCACTACTTTTCCTTCTTATATTAATTGTACCATGACACTCTTTCCTTTATTTAATTTCATCAATCTCCTTGTTATCTAAAGTTTAAATGAATGTGATCAGATATATATTTTTTATTTTTTTTACTTACAAATACGTTTAATAACCAATAAGAGAAAGGCCTTGAGGCCCCCAAAGTTTTAACATCAAAGAAAATTTTCAACAAATGAAAAGCCTACAAAACAGTCCAAACACAAAGTAGAGGCTACCATGTGCAAGGTTGTTAAAATCGCGATTTTAACACGGCACGGAAAGCCGCTGACAAAATCGGATCGTAAAAACGGATCGTAAAATCGTAAAAAAATCGTAAGAAATTTTAAAATACATTAAAAAAAAATTCATGCTTCAAATAAAAATTCATACATAATTCAAGCACCTTAAAAATAATGCTTCAAATAAAAATTTATAAATAATTTAAATATCTTAAAATACATGGTTCAAATAAAAGTCATCTTGATACATAATTTAAAATAAATATTTTTTATGGTTAAGTACTTCCTCATGAATTAATAAGTGAAAAAAGAAAAAGAGAATCTCGTGAAGTGCTCATTAGTTATACTATTCGATTTATGAAAGGATTCATTTCAGACACAAACATAATTTTTAAGTATCGAAGAGAACGTGATGGTGAGAAACAGAGTGTTATCGAGAAGAGCGTTGAAAACATATAGAGAAGTATAGAGAAGGCAGGGGATGCAAGTTGAGTGAAGTGCACAGGCACCAAAACAACTTTCAATTGGGGGAGCAAAGGCTCGCTCTTTTTCATTTTCATCTTTTTTGAGTTTCACACTTCATATATAAAAAAACAGAGGATAAAGTGATCTCGCATGGCGTCACGTGAAAGCAGCAGGTCGAGGTAGATCATCAGCTACTTAGCTCACTTTTTGTACACCTTTTCATCAAGATCAATGGTGATGGCACTCTCCCTCCACTGTGCATGATTATATGGAGGTTATTCTGCCTTTTTTTCATTATTTATTACAACTCTTCTTGTTCTTGTTTATTAGCAAGCATTTCCTCTCCTCTTCCCCCCCAATCGGCGTGTGACACGTGGCAGCTGCACTGGATTTTGTTCTCCTGCGGGCAAACTCGTGCAATCGGTGGTGAAATCGCGATTTTATGCGATTTCGCCCAATTTTACCGATTTTAACTGTTTCTGACCCGATTTTGCTCATTTCCGAGTTTTATGAACGATTTAGCACGTAAAGTCTATATTAACTCGTAAAAACGTACGATTTTACGATTTGAATCGCGATTTTAACAACCATGACCATGCGTATAACAAAAAGAAAATAAACTAATTTTGCGGCGGCATTGGAAATGGCATGCTGCACTTATCTCGGTGGTACGACGCAAGTCGATTGTGTCGCGAAAATTGGGTTTCAATGGCTTTTTTTTCTCCTCTCATCGGGAGTTATTCTGGCCAGTCAAAATTAAAGAGGTATCATGTTTTGTTTTTTTATTAAATTTAGTTATTATTTTTTAAATTGTTATTTATTTTATTATTGCTTTTTAATTTTTTCCATTGAAATTTTATTTTATTTTATTTTTTTATATTAAATTTGATTCTCATCATTTTAATTATTATTTGATTTGTTTTGAATTTTTTTATTAATTTTTTTTTAATTTCATACCTCAATATTTTAGTGATTGAAAATTTTGTATCAAGTTTTTCTCAAGTTTACATTCTATAGGGTTAATTCTAACAAGTTTAAAAAATTAGCTTGAGTTTACTTCAATATATTTTTGGTCATTTTTTAAAATTAAATTGTTTTTAATTTTATTTTTATTGGTTGAGAATTATACATGGTTATTTTTTTCACTTTTTTTTTTATCAGATAATCCTGATATCATGTCCCGGTTTGTTAGCTTGAAGGGTTGATTCAAGTCTTTTTTTATGTTTTTTTTTAGTTTTTTCCTTTAACACGGGTTGCTTGAAAATTGAGCTTCGTAGTTTTATTAAATTTTATTTTTATTAGGTTATCACGGTCTCACAACCAAGTCGCAGACTCAGCAAGTTGATTCGAGTGTACTCAAGTCGGTTTTTTATTCTTTTTTTTTAATTTTTTTTTAATTTCGTCCTTTAACATTTAACTACTTTATATTTTTTTCTGTGGGTTATCACGTTCTCATTTAATTGTTTTTTGTTATCAAATAAGATCGTGGAGATCTTTTAAGATAATAATAGGATATATTTTCAATTTTTAAGTTGATCATTGTTAATTTTTGTTTGATTTGATTTATTTAATATTATTAGTTTTTTAATAATATTATTAAACTAATTAAATTTGAAACCAATCAAGTAAGTTATCTAAGTCTTGAGTTTTTTTTTACTTTCTTAAAAATACTAGCATTAGCTGAATTTTTTTTCTTTTTTTACATTGAAAAAAATTTAACCAATCTAACATGCAAACGTAGCGCAGGATACCAGCTACTAAGCTTTCAATATCAGAATAAACATTTCTCGTCGTAGGCTAATTTAGCCTCGTGGAACTGATAGCGGAAGGGAGCCAGCCTGCTGCTCGATTTTGGCCACCACTTCTTTTCCTAGATTCTTTTCTAATGCACCCTATTTTGGTTATTGAATACCATGATTTTTTTCATAAATTCACGACCTCCAAAAATAGCTATTCTATAACATCGGCATGGTTACATCACTGGTAAAGCAAGAAAGAGCACAAAAATTGTTTGTCAAATACAGAGCACTCAAGTTGAGCATAGTTCCAGATCCTTAAATTTTATTTTCCTGACAATTCTTAGCTCTTCTCTAGCTGACGTGGACTCGGGTTTTATATATATATATATATATATATATATATATATATATATATATATATATATATATATATATCAAATGTGAGCAGATGAAGCTTCAAATATTGGGACACTTGTTCAAGCAAAGTCAAATAATCAAATTGTAAGCCAGCCATAACTTGCACCTCCTCATCTCAGGAAATAAACAAACAATAATATTAAAGAGAGAGATGCTTCCCTTCAAGTTGAAAGATCGAAAACTATTCACCATATCAATTTCCTCCCTACAGAGCAGACTAGAGAATATGGGAAGTCTAGCCTAGTTCGTGTCCAGTCTACTTGGGGGAGCCATCTTGTCTGCCAAACATAAACCATGATGACCATATATAACACACAGGACGCATTTCCAATGATTCATTTGAAATCGCATGAAGCGAAATTCACAGCTTGTACATATGAAGGAAGCTCGGAAGATAGGCTACAGATTATATTTAACTGGAGGCTCGCATAACTTACAGTGAAAACCCCACAGCCTACAAGTAAGAACCAAAGACTCCAATTGCTCATGGTCTTCACTGGCTGGATATAGGAGCCCCTTCTTCACCATTAGCTGGATCACATGTAGGTGATCTCTTTGTAAGAGACTTGGGCAAGTCCATCATGTCTTGTGTGCAACGCTGCTGAGGGTGTGACAATAGCACTGACATGTAACGGAGGAGGATTCGCACCCCCTGCCCAGTCTCATGAATGTAACCCTCATACTGGGAAACATGTTCGAGAGTATCAACAAGTGCATCATAAACCTCCTGGGGGCAGTTGTCAGGTCCAGGCTTGTCATGGAGGTACATCACATCCAATGTGAAGAGTTTCTGGCTAACAGGCCATTGATGTTGAGGTTGTACAGATGATCTGCAGTATATCAGAATCTACACACAACACAATACTTGTAAACCAGGTCAAATGGAGTTTGAAAGCACAATTTCTGGGCTCATAATTCAGTTAATACAACGACAATGAATATTGAACAATTTTATAAAACCTCATACTAAATCACGACCTCAAGAATAACACCAAGACCCACAAAACCATTCTAAAAAGCTACTTGAAACAAGCTACACAAAGCAAGTGCCGATTAATTTCTCTCTCTCGTGTGCCAATTCTTTCTTCCACTACAATACAATCATATCCAAAGTGCATCAACCACATCATCTACAATGATCTCATAGAAGATCATCAACTAAACAATCTAACTGACATCCATGTTTAGCAACAATTGTTCACGTACACAGAATATCAAATTTAGAGTAGTACTCACCACTCTCAATATCCGATTTTGTGCATTGGATTTCTTTGCTTCATGAGCTGCTACACGAAATAATTGAGTAAGGTCTGGTGGACCAGATGATGAAGCCGAAGCCGAAGCCGCCGAAAGCCCCCTGAGAGCAGCAGCTGCAGACTCGACATCACTGCTGAACTCTTTCTGCAGCTACCATATACATAAAAAAAAAAAACCACAACACCAAACTCTCTTATAAGTACCATAAAAACTTGGCCAAACAATTCGCCTTCTCCCAACCAAATAGGAAAATATCAAGACCCTTTATTTTAATTACATTAAATAGTTGAACAATGATATCCATCAAGAAAATGAGCTAAATTAACGAAGAATGCAACCCTAGAATTATAACTTACATTATAAAAGAAAAGGTCCTTTTTCCTTTTATCATGACACCACACAAGCAACCACATTAAAAACTAGCAAGATAAACTCATATGAAAAATTCAATTTTTAGCGATTCAATGAATATGAAATTCTGAAGAGACAGAAAAGGAAAAGGTACCCAAGAAGCGGTTTTGGCGAGAGTGGCAAAAGCGAAGCGGTGATCAGGGTTGATAGAGAGCTTGGCGTTGATAAAGACAAGAATAGCTTGCTTGATTGAGTCCAGTCTAGTGAGGGGTTTGCCACCGGGTCCTGTGGATTTCATTTCCACAAGAGATTCTGGACCGATGTCTATGCAAAACAATATGTCTTCGTTGCTTATTCGATTTGGATTCAGACTGTATAATTTTGCTGTAGAGCTGTCTGCTTCTACCATCTCCATCTCTCGCTGTCTCTCCAGATTTTCTTGCTTTCGGGAACAACCGTGTGTATCCTCTCTGTGTTTCGGGAATGAGGAAGGAATAAAGATACACGTCGTTTACAAGTAAAAAAGCCGAAGAGCCCATTTCATTTCAAGGGCCTAAAGCTCAAGTCCAACAATTGAGCAATGCAAGACAGCTGGCTAGTAGTAGGAATAGAAGTGAGCCTAAAAATAAAGCCCCCGATTGCAGAAAATATTTTTGTTACTTTTCACCGTTTTTTTTTATAAGGGTTTTTTTATACAAAACTAAGGTAACATTTAGGAATTGTTTTAAAAAAAAATTATCATAGTATTATGAAATTTTATATTGTATATAGATTTTTATTTGCACTCTTTATTCATTCATCATTTCAAAGCATATTTAAACTCTAGATCTTCTTATAACATTTGGTTTTAATATTAGATTATAAATACGAGCATGAAAATGATAATAAACTACAATTACATTTACCAAATTATATGAAATAAAAACACTTTTCTTATTCCTCTAATATCTATTATTCTTATTTATTTTATTTACTCTTTATTGAGTATATTGTTTACTTCTAAATATATAATTTCAACATAATTGCTCTTTACTTTTGTGTTAAAACAAATTATCATATTTGATTTGTGAATAAAAAATAAAAAATATGTTTATCCACTTAAAAAAATTTATAATCCTTCTAGTTATTTTAGTGAATCATTGTTTTTTTGAAGTTCATAAAAAATTTATTCAATATTTATTATAATGTTTAAACCAAATTCCTTACACTTTTGATATTTTTCATGAAGTAACTATGAGAAATCTTGCCAAATTTGAGTTTATGTCACTTGATATTACAAGAATTATTTATCATGGGTTCTTGATGCTGACATTCATCTGGATTTCATGGATGTTAGAGACATTATTGAAGATGACAATGAAGCATTTAATCAAAATAATACAAAGACCATGCTTTTCTCACGACATTATCTTTATGAGGAGTTGAAAATTAAGTATCTCATAATTAAAGATTTCGTTTTTTTTTGACAAAATTTGAACGAAATAAATGATCATCAAATGATAGTTATTCTACTAAGAGCTCGTTAAGATTGGATACATTTACGATTGTAAGATTTTAAATCCGTAAATGAATATAATTCTACAATGTTTAATATCAGTTATAAATTGAAATTATATGGAGATAATATAACTGATGAAGATATGTTAAAAAAAAAAAATTATCTACTTTTCAAGCCTAGAATGTGCTCATGCAACATCAATATAGAGAATGATGTTTTAAGAAATACTCTTAACAACATTCATATCTCATTGTGATTGAACAAAATAATTAGATTTTGATGAACAATCATGTATCACGATAGACTAGTTCAACTCCATTCTTCGAAGCGAATGCTATGAGATATAATAATATGTATGATTATGGTTGTGTGACACGACTAAAAGATTGATGTCTTATCCCAAGTGCAGGAGTGTTGAAGTAATAAATAACCCGGTAAGACCGGGATCGAACCACAGGGAGGTTAATTGTATAAATTATAAATAACAATAATACAACAACAACAATAATAACAAAAAAAATAATAGTAATAGTAATAGAAATAATAATAATAATAATAATAATGAAGAAGAAGAAGAAGAAGTTGATGAGAATTTTGAAATGGAAGATCAATATGAGAATTAAACAATGATAAAAACAAGTGTCAATGTTAGAGGATCCATTAATGGTATTTCAAACAAGTATAGTATAAACTCTTATTACTCAACTAGAAACCACACACAAAGGAGGTTCTAATCGGATTATAAATTGTTAACATGATTACATTAGTTATCTTATTCGAATAATGCTATTACTTATAAATATTGTTAGGTATTCATGATTATAACTTATGTTAAAAACAAATCAAGTTCCTTTCATAGCACATGTATAGGTTATACCATATGGTTGGATTATGAAAGTGCCAAGCATTTGTTATACCAAGTGTTATACAACACAAATCTAGATTAACCATTTAACATGCAAAGTATTAAGAGTGAACAAGATAACAAATACAAAACATGTTAGTATCAAACATTAAAGTCCATGTTGAGTTTACACTATACTTATTCTTACACCATTAGTGTAACCTTTTTACCTTGACATAATAAACTTAGCTAAACATAATGAAAGAGAGAAACATAAATAAACAAGATAAGAACATAAATAAGATACAAGTTAACTAAGTAAAGTAATGCGAACCTCGTGATCACGTGGTCATGCAACCCACAATCAAGATTGAGATCTGATCTCGAAAAGCCAAAATAGGTCTGATATGAGTGTGACACAATGAAAACCTGCCCTAAGGCACCAACACTATTGGAATGAGTAGAATGATGCCACGAAGCCAGTTAATCTTTGATAAGTCAGATTCAGTCTGTTCAAGAACTGAAGAATGCAAGAATCATTCTCAAACGTTAAAACTGAAAAATTCAGAATTAATAATCATCAAAGCTATCAAAATTTTAGTTTACATGAGTTTAAATAGTTCTTGAAAAGTTAACCCTAATGGACCCCTTATGTGTACTTATATAAGGTCCACTCAAAACTGACCCAAAACCCTAAACTGAAAAGCCCATAACTTAATCCAAACAAGCCTTGGATCCTAGATGAAAACAAAGTATTAATTAAGCCCAAACAAGCCTTGGGCTGTAGCTAACAAAATAAAATAAAGCCCTTAATATTAAATCCATGTTCTGCTATGAGAAGAAGAGAATGAAGTAAAATATTATAGAACTGATTCAAGGCATATTTATAGCCTTTCATGCAGCCCCTTAATCCTAGAAACAAAAGGAAAATGTAGCTACCCGTGTTGTTTTTAAGTTGTAGTAGGATTCTTTTGTTTCCTTTGCTGTCCTCACTTCATGGCCCAAATAAGGTTGAATTGGACCCCTCTTGCACATGGATAAGATGTATTAGGGTCTCCTTTTGATACTTTAATGGACCTTTCAATTCTAACTTGGTTAAAACCTTTAAAACCAATGCAAACCTTTAAAACCAATGCATTCAATGCCTCTTTCAATGTCTTTGTCTTGGATCGAGTCATTGGACCATTTGGAACATGTAATGGGTCCTTGCTAGTGTTTATGGGCTGGTCCACATCATAAAGGAAAGGAAATGAAAAGCATAAACAAGATATTAATGAAAGCAAAACTTAAGCGTTACAAAAATATAAAGAGATAAATAAAAAGCATGATCTTGATCTGAACAACCAAGCTCCTAAATGCATGGCAAATGCCTCCTTTTATAGGTCAAAATTTAAAACTATTGATTTGATGATTAATTGATGAGTGGGTGGCCAAAT
Organism: Populus davidiana; assembly: GCA_030145905.1. Lineage (NCBI taxonomy): Eukaryota > Viridiplantae > Streptophyta > Magnoliopsida > Malpighiales > Salicaceae > Populus > Populus davidiana. Next base: position 11,831,818 of record CM057806.1, read on the forward strand.
CTTGACTTGGTGAAAATCCTTATCTTTTTATCTAAACAAAATGTCATTGCTAACATCAGAAGTGGAACCAACTGTACTCATGAAAGTTCTAGGAAATTATCTTATCTTTCCAGGAAAAAAAATTGAGGTCATTTGAACTTCTAGAACTCGAGATATGGGCTGAACACTGAACAATGTTTGGGCTGTAGGACAGATTCAGACTTCTTCGTTGTTGATATAATTTGGACTTGAAAATGGCCTCTTTAAATCTTGGACTCCACATGAAAGTTGTAGGCCTATATCTTACCTTTCCATCCATATAAAGCAGACCTAATTCCGAGATCTACAGCTCCAGATATGACCTAATTACCAAACAGTTTTCCAGTTTGGACCGCACCAACATCTCTTTTCTAAGTTTGACCCTTTATTTGTCCTTTCAATTTCAGTAGTTAAATTCATCAATCAATCCTTTCATTTATGTGATAAGCCTACATTTAAGATGAATACTTACCATAAATTAAAGGTATCTTATATTATTAGATATGTTATTATAAAACATGCTTTAGTTAAGGAGTTATTGATACTTCAAGTGCAAAATGATGATATAAAACCTTGATAAAAATGTACTTTTAAGTACTAATCACACCCCCCAATCAGCTTATTACTATTTCCTAGTAATCAAAGCGTTAAAATAGAAAAACAATTTGCAAATTCCACAAAGCAAGGCATTCATCATTCAACTTCTATTAATCTATCCAGATAAACAAACTCTCATTAAATTCATATATCTGCTCAATACCTCTTAAACAAGATATTAGTAAACCTTTCTTTATTGCTCAAAATATCAACATATAGTTATGGGGCTTTACTTGGAAGAAAACAAAATTTTTGTTCTAATGTTTAAGGTTAACTTCCTTGGGTTGAGATTATTATCTTTTTTTTTTAATATATACATATAACTTAAAATACAATGCATCTTTAACCCATGTAACGAGCTTTTGGCTAATGACTCCTAGACTAGTTGGTCTTAGGGCATTAGGTGATGAGACACCCATACAAGCTTAGTAACTCGGGTTGTAGATACTGATACGTAGATAGTGCAATGTTTGATTCCTTTAAGCTTTTCTCCTCAACCCATGTAACAAGCGTTGGGCTAATAGTTCCCAAGTTAGTTAAATTTAGGGTATTAGGCGTTAAAACACCCCTTCAGGCTTAATTGCTTAGGTTAGGGAGGCTACGAAACCAAACTTATCTATGTTTTTATTATCATCATTTTTTTGTTTTTGTTTTTGCAAATTATATACTATCCCTTTCCCTTAGCTGTTACCTTTAACAAAAAAACATAAATAATGTAATAATCCAATATGTAACCCACAATCATATGTTAAAGTGTGTGTGTGAAAATGAAGGTTTAAGAATACTTGTTAAATGAGTATATGAGCAGAATTAAGTGATAACAATGTGAGAGTTTGTAAACCTGAATATTTCAAGAAGTATTCTAATATAGACTTTGTTAAGAATGTTTACTAAGATGCGTCTCAAAAGTCAAAAGAACTCCTTTACTCTGCCATCCTAGTAACAACAGTTTTGCAAATGGTTTATGAAATAAAAAACACAGTTAGTTAATGTTTTTTTGAAAATATCAACCACTACCCTTTTCCCCCCAACCAAAATGAGACATTGTTCTCAATGTCCTAAGGTAGAAAGATAGAGTATAGAAGACATCACCTGAAACAACGAACACTGACAATCCTGAAACACACTTAAATAAATATAAGAAATAATAAAACAAAATAATATGCTATTAATAAAACCAAAAGACACAAGGTTTCACAAACGAAGGCTTAAATCCAATCTAAGCTTTTTACGGCTTTCCATAATTGACCAATTTATGCGACTCATGGAGGGATCAATTACAGGGATGAAATATTGTAGTTGGTCAATCAATTGTTCAGCAGTAGCAGCAGAGATTATGATTTATCATGCCAAAGATGTTAGAAATTGTTGTTCCACAACTTGGTCAAGAAAAGACAACAAATTAACATTTAATAGACCTATGGGTTTATGGTGAATGTGCAGTTGGGCCCAAGAGGAAATATGAAAGATCTCTTCCAATATGCCCAGACCACCTGGTAAGGTAATAAAAGCATCAGCATGGTTGAACATTGCATTCATTCGATTAGATATTATAGGGACCCGTAGTTCCTCTCCAATTATTTTTCCAATGATGTCCCCTTTTGCTAAAGCTTTGGGGACGACCCCTAAAACTTGACTACCTCCTAAAAATACAGCCATTGACACCCCCCATTAACCCAAGGCTACTTCCCCCATACACTAAATGAATCTTTCTCTTAGGTAGTACCTAACCAATATAATTTGCTGATTCTAAAAAATCTTTTTCTTTCTTATGACTAGATCCACCAAAAACACAAATATTTCTGATGTGATGACTTGAGGAACTTTCCATTTCTACACACTTCTATATTTGTTGAATGTATAGGTTGAGTAGAAATGAAGAGAAGGAAGATAAGATTTTATAGATGAGAAATTGAAAATGCAATCATACCACCTATATGTAGGCCAACTGTAGTCTCTCTCTCTCTTTCTCTCTATTTATTTTAAAAAAGCATATGTATATACAAGTAGTTGTGATTGTGGCTCACATCTTCCCTTGTTTTACATCCAAGAACGGCTTAAACGTCCTCTATGGGTCGGGGATAGGCTTCCCATCTAGTTTTCTTAAAAACTGGCAAATATGGTTTGTTTTAGTCAGATTCCCAAGACTATGTCTAGCATGTTCTTTATGGAATTGTGGCTATAAATCATGAATTGCACGATGCACATCTCCACTAGGGTGCGTCTCAAGAGTCAATAGAAGATTATCTAAAGACCCCTTACTCAGGCCATTCTTAATGAATTGTATTTTATCTTCACGGTTTACAGATACCATTTCTAAAGAATGACATGTTGCATTACATATCCATCTGGCATATCTGTGATAGACTTTCAGTCGTTTTGCATGACGTTTCTTTGCAAAAGTGCTTTTACCTGTTCCAGGCATGTATGAAATGAAAGAATTGGAGGACTCACGTGATAACCGGACCTTTGCTTCAATCAACCAGCGAATATCTTTAGGAATTCCATGATTCATTAACAACCTCAATTTTACACATCTAGCACAATAAATTTTTGTAATCGCATTCTGAGGTATTGCGGGAAATACTTTTTTCAATTTTTCAAGAGTGGTGTCTATTTTCAAATGAGAATTGGAGGAGAGATTCAAAGAAAAGGGAAAGAGCAAAGAATTGCATAAATATATACACAAATATCAGTTATCATAGGAAATTGAAAGAACTGACTTAAGAGTCACGGAGTACCGTTATCCGTTATTTGACCGGGGTGAGAGAGACTAGCAAAACAAAAGTCACACCAAAAAGAAACATAAAAACAATGTGAGTAAAAGAATCAATCTTTATATACAGGATCATCCAATTCAATAGAGTCATGTTTAACTGAAAAATTGTCAAAGTAAACTTTCAAACGATGTCCATTTACCTTGAAAACATTGCTATTCTTTGGATTCTTGATATCACAGGCTCCATATGGATACACATGTTTCACAATAAAAGGACTGCTCCATCTTGATCTTAGTTTTCCAGGAAATAAATGGAGTCGAGAATTCTAAAGCAAGACTTTTTGACCAACATTGAATGTTTTTCTCAGTATTTTCTTGTCATGAAACTCTTTGATTCTTGCTTTATGAATTCTTGAATTTTCATATGCATCATTTCTTATTTCCTCAAGCTCATTTATTTATAATTTTTGCAGCTGAATAACATCATCAAGGTTTGAATTGAAAGCTTTAATAACCCAATAAGCTTTATGTTCAAGTTCTACAAGCAAGTGACAAGGTTTTCCATAGACTAGTCTATAAGGTGACATACCTAATATGTTTTATAAGCAGTTCAATAAGCCCAAAGTGCATCATTAAGTTTTAAAGACTAGTCTTTCCGATTAGGGTTTACTGTTTTCTCCAAGATCTGTTTGATCTCCCTATTAGCAAGTTCTACCTATCCACTTGTCTGAGGGTGATAAGGGGTGGCAACTTTGTGTGTGATTCCATATTTCTTAATTAAAGACTCAAATGGCTTATTGCAGAAATGCGTTCTACCATCACTTATCATGGCTCGAGGGATTCCAAATCGACTTAAAATATTTTCTTTTAAAAACTTTATCACTGTTTTGTGATCATTGTTTCGACTTTGAATTGCCTCTATCCATTTTGAAACATAATCTACTACGACTAATATGTACAAGAAACCAAATGATGGAGGAAATGGATCCATGAAATCTATACCTAAACAGTCAAAGATTTCAATGACAAGAATATGATTTAAAGGCATCATGTGATGTTTTGAAATAGATCCCAACTTTTGACAATTTTTACAAGTCTTGTAGAATGCATGTGAGTCCTTGAACATAGTGAGCCAGTGAAATCCACTTTGTAATATTTTTGTAGTGGTCTTTCTTGATGAGAAATGACACCTAAATGCCTCAGAATGACAAAATTTAATGACACTACTTACCTCATTGTCAGGAATGCATCTTCAAAATCTTTGATGAGGACAATATTTGAATAAATAAGGGTCATCCCAATAAAAGTTCTTCACTTCATTCAAGAACTTTCTTTTGTCTTGGGTACTCCAATGAGCTGGCAAATGTTCTGAAACAAGAAAATTAACAATATTAGTAAACCAAGGCATTGTAGAGACATAAAATAAAGATTCATCAGGAAAGTAGTTATCGATTGGTATGATGTCAGGTCTTGAATCGGTTGTCAATCTTGACAAATGATTTGTGACAACATTTTCGGTGCCTTTCTTGTCTTTGATTGTGATATCAAATTCTTGAAGTAACAAAATCTACCGCACCAATCTAGCCTTATAATCTTTCTTAGAGAGAAGATATTTCAATGCTGTATAATCACTAAAAACGACAACAGTTGAGCCAACAAGATAAGATCTGAACTTGTCACATGCAAATACTATTGCAAGTAATTCTTTTTCAATGGTAGTGTAATTCATTTGAGCACTATTTAAAGTTTTACTTGCATAGTAAATCACATAAGGTTTCTTATCTTTTCTTTGTCCCAAGACAACACCCACGGCATAATCACTAGTGTCACACATTATTTCAAAAGGTAGTGACCAATTAGGAGGATGAATGACAGGAGCAAAAGTAAACAAGCTTTTAAGCTTAACAAAGGTTTTTTCACATTGTTCAGTAATTAGTACTTAAAAGTGCATTTTTATCAAGGTTTTATATCATCATTTTAATAACTCCTTAACTAAAGCATGTTTTATAATAACATATCTAATAATATAAGATACCTTTAATTTATGGTAAATGATCATCTTAAATGCAGGCCTATCGCATAAATAAAAGTATTAATTGATGAGTTTAAAAGCTAGTGATGCATGATGCCTTAATCCAGATTCAATATAAAAATGTATGTGCAATACATATAAAAATATTATAGCGTAAAAAGAATGCATACTGATAATAAAAATGATAGACAAAAGGTAGTAAAAAATTAAAGCATAAAAAGAATAAAAAAGTATAGACTAACAAAAAATAAAACACAACAATCAAACAAACAAACAAAGCTTAGTCCACGAGAGCTCCAAGTGTAGTCACTACTCTGTCATGGTGTGCATGACGTTGGATGGAGGGTAAGGCTCCTAGATCAAGGGGTTTTTGGATATGCTTAAAAAAATCATAAAAATATGATTTAAAGGTTTTAGAAGTCGCTACCTAATATTATGATCACTAAGAAGCCTAATAGTCTGCGAGAGTCTAGGTAAGGGGACTAGTTGTACTCAGGGAAGACTCATCACCTCTAGTGCACTCTACTTATGGTAAGTTGCATTACTTATTTGTCTAATATAATCTAAGGTGTTGTTGGTTTTCTAATCATTGGTTTGTCTAATGGTTAAAGAAAAGTCCTCATCAGTAAGAAGATTTCTATTTTATCAGGTTAAATCCTAGTCATTCTAGAGTCAAAACATAAAAATAAAAGAATCTATCTTTCTATTCAATATCGGGATTATGTCTTACATATAAGTTCATACTCTCATATATTAAAATAAATAAAATAAATTTTTGGTGTTTTTTTTAAATAAGGAATGTTTTGTTTTTCCCCCTGTAATTTTAAAGAAAATAGCAGGTATATTTAATACCAGATCAGTATCTTATAATGTAAGTTTACAGTACAAATATTAAATAAAATGGTTGGAAAACACACAAAAGATCCACAAATAATTTTTGAAATGGTCCCTGAATGTTTTCATATTTTTTGGAAATTATTTGACGTTTGTTTGCAAAAGCATAAAAAAAATAATAAAATAAACATTGCTGGAAAATCAGTATACTATGTTTGCCAAACATGCCCTTAATTAAAAATTAAAGGCTTGAAAATTTTCTTCGACCTTAAGAACAAAATATGGTCCTCCAAAAGTCAAATCTTCTCAATTAAGCTTCCAAACTTAATTTCTCATCAATTGAGTCCTTAATAAAATTAATTTGACCAATTTAAAGTCTATTTAAGTCCTTATACTTAATTAATCATTTTAATTTCCGACTAGATTAATTTATAAACTTAATTAAACCTATGATTAAATTAAATTAGTCTATTAAAAATCTAATTAAGTCCTCAAACTTAATTTTTATGGAAACTAATCTAATATTCATTTAAGCTAATCTTGAATTTACATTGCCTTTCACATTTAGATCCTTCAAGGGTGCAATTGAGTTTCTAAAAATGTTAAAGATCTAATTTGGTCCCTCTATCTCATTTAAGTTTATACATGTAAATCATTTTTTAGCCTATTCTTGCCAACCAATTCACTTGTCTATTTGTTTTTTTTTTCAACTTTTTTTTTTTGTATCAAAGAAAAGGATAATTTTTGGGGAACATGTCTTCTAAGGTTTGTTTCATCCATAAGCTTTGTGCACAACAATTATCAATTCTACTAAGTTTTGTTTACATGTTCAACTAGAACCTTTTCTATCAACTTTACACTTATCAAAGTCAGCATCCAAATAGCTAATCAAACTCAACTCGCTTCCTTTCAGATACCATAACCCTAAATTAATTGTACCATGGAAATATAAAAAAATTCATTTTACTACACTAACATAGGATTCTTTAGGACATGCTTGAAAACATGCACATAAACAATCACTAAACATAATATCTAGTTTACTTGCAGTTAAATATAATATTGAACTAATCATACCTCAATATTTGATGATATCTATATTATTACCATTTTCTTCCATATCAAGCTTGGTTGATATTCCCATGGGCGTGTTAGTTTCTTTGACATGTTCCATCCCAAATCTCTTTAGTAGATCCTTGATATACTCGCTTTGGTTGATGAAGATGACATCTCTTGTTTGTAAGATTTGCAATCTAAGGAAAAAGTTTAATTAATCCATCATGCTCATTTAAAACTCATCTTGCATTCACTTTGTAAATTCCTCATAAATAGATTTATTAGTAGCACTAACATATAATATCATCAACATATATTTGCTTAATCAATATATCATTACCTTTTTCTCTTTATGAAAAGGGTGGTGTTAATTATGTCAATGTTGAAATCATTTTCAATAATAAAAGACTTTCAACTATCATTCTAAGCTCTTGGTGCTTGTTTTAAACCATATAACGCCTTTTTGAGTTTGAAAACATGGCCGGGAAAATGAAAAATTTCAAAACCTTGAGGTTGCTCAACATACACCTCTTCCATGATAAAACCATTTAAAAATTTACTTTTAATATCCATTTGAAAAAGTGTAAAATTAGCATGACATGTAAGAGCTAAAAGCATTCTTATCGATTCTAATCTAATCACAGGTGCAAAGGTTTCTTCATAATCAATACCTTCTTTCTTATTATAACCTTTAGCAACTAGTCTAGCTTTGTTTCTAACTATGGTCCCATGCTCATCAACTTTGTTTCTAAAAACCCATTTTGTTCCTATAATAGATTGATTTCTAGGTCTAGGGACTAGTTCCCACACATCATTCCTTTTAAATTGACTTAGGTCATCTTGCATGGCTAAAATCCAATTTGAATTTTTTTTGGCTTCTAAAAAGGATTTGGGTTATGTATGAGAAAAAAAAAACAACAATGCTCACTAATGTTTTTAGGAGATGCTCTAGTCTTATTACTAAAGGGATTACCTATAATTAACTCAGGAGGATGAGAGCTTATATACCTTAGCTACTTTGGTGGCACAAAGGAGTTGCTTACCATGTCTTATTGTTTGTTTGGGCTTGGTTGGTTCTTGTTCATTTCTTTATTGTTGACCTCCATATGTTTCTTATCGTTAAGACTTAAATGTTGAACACTTTCATTAATGTCATCTACAATGTCAAAAATTTTATCGTTTTGAGTTTCCTTAAAGGCATGATGTATGGATTCTTCAAAACAAAGTGTTCTATTATTATATACTCTATAAGCCTTGCTAGAGGAGGAATAACCAAGAAAAATACCAACATAGAATTTTGAATCAAACTTATCTAAATTATCTTTGTCAAATTCTTCTTTGGCCTTTTCTTTTAGTTCTTGCTTTTTCATGGTGATTTCATGAGTCATAAGTGATTCGATGAGTTCTTCTAATGGAAGTTTGGTGAGGTCCTTAGCTTCTCGGATTGCCATCACATTTGCTTCCCAAGTCTTTGGTAAAGACCTAAGAATTTTGCTCATAATATTGGCATTAGTATAAATCCTACCAAGAGGATCCAAATTATTAGTGATAGTTTTCATTTTAATAAACATACTAGTTAAGGATTCATTTGAAAGCATTTTAAATAACTCATATTGATGCACTAATATGTCAATTTCCAATTCCTTGATTTGTTCCTTAATGTGTTATCTCTGCCATATTTCTCTAGCATTCTTGCATAATGTGATCCTATTAAATTCACTTATATTTAATGCATAATACATAGTAGTCATAGCTTAAGCATTCATGGATAACAACTTTTTATCACCATGGGTATACTCCTAACTTTAGGAATTGTTATATCATATTTAATCTTAGTAGGCTTGTGAGATCCATTTTCAATAGATAGCCATAAATCATAATCAATAGATTAAAGATATATAATCATTCCAACTTTCTAATATGCATAGTCATTACCATCAAAGAAAGGCGGCTTAGAGGTTAATGATCCTTGATTTTGAACATTAAATCTAGTAGTTGTCATTTTACTCAAAGTCTAAGCAAACTTATATAAATGAGATCTAGGCTCTTATATCAATTATTTTTCTAGGATTAAGGCCACAATAACATCTAAAGGGGGTGAATTAGGTGTTTCACTAATAATAACAAATATTGCCAATTTTGCTGCAGCTGGACATCCCTCTTATGGATGAAAGTTAAATCTTGGCTTAGGCTTCGTAGAGGTATGATGACCATCAATAATGCAATTTGAGGCCTCCTTCTTAAGGGGAAAACCGCTGTTACTAGAATGAAAAAGGTCTCCCTCAGCATTGTTGTCTATTTGATATGGGAATATAAAATTTTTTGAAAATTCCTGTTCTCTGGTGGAGCCTATTTTTCAGAGATTTCAGGTGTTATTTCACATGATATTGCACTTTCATGAGCATGATCACCCTATAATTAATGTCAGCTGATTGGTTTGGTGGTTGTTATGGTTGAGATCCTTTGTGGAAAGCTGATTTCCTTTGGTTTTGGTGCCCTCGTGATGTGTTGCATCTTCTTCTTTTTGCTGCTGATGCTTCTTTTAAGCTTTCATTGCTGTGTTGTATGTTGTTTCCTTCCCTTGGTTTCTAATCTGATCTCTAAGTGGTTCTTCGCGCCAATGGTTTCTCCGGATGTCCTATTGTCCTATCTTTTTCTTTATGTTAAGTTGGGAACCTTGTAATAATTGGTTCCTCTCATAACCATTATCTGCTTTTAGCTTTTGTTTTTTTGATGGTTGCTATATAGCTCACTCGAGGAGTTTGTTCACTTTTGTAAATCCTTGTATCTGATCTTGCTGGCTCACCAGTAATGTATATTTTTGATCTATTAATACACTTACATTTTGATTAAAAAAAATTGCAATTTTGTTAGGCTAGTTTGGCGTGCCTTCTTTGTTTAGGGAGCATGTTCCTTTTGTTTGTAAATCATATATGTCCATCTTGAGAGCTTGTTCCCTTTTTGTTCATTCTCCTTAGGTTGTACATGCATGTAATCTTGAATTGTCGGTTCTCTAGCTTAGTTTTGTTTTGATCTATAAAATTTCTTACATTTGATCAAAATAATAATAATATTGCAATTAACTCAATTAAACACAATAAACACAATAAGCTAATAATAAAATTAAAGTGCTTAAAGTAAAGAGTATAGGGATAGAAATTGCAAACTTTATTTTTAACGTGGTTCAACAAGTCTATATCCACACCTCAAGCACCAAACTGGTCTTGAGTATTCTATTCTTTACTAATCCAAGCCAAAGATTATAATGTCCTTGATGAATCCTTACTAAGCCCTTTTTCACCACTTGAAGAAATACCATTTTCAAGATTTCTTACTTGGTGATGTACCTTACCAATTATTTCTCACCCGAGCTGAGAGGTGTTGCTACTTCACCTTCTTTAATGAAAGGCAAAGCTCCTTCTGGAAGCCACAAGCATGCCTCCACTAATTACCCTACAGGTACTCCGAGCACACAGTCTCCCTCATTAGTGCATTTTCCTGATTATAATTCTTCGGCATCTTGCCATTTAATGGGAACTGATCTTGGTGAACATAAATACATGTGGTAGTTTTGCCTAATTGGTTATATTGTTGGCAAATTCCAAAGATTTACATCCTTGACTAAATTTATTAGTAGTTCCTGAAAATGCAAAGCAAAATTTTCTATGCATGATTTTGGTTGGTTAATTTTTTCTTTCTCTTTCGAATTGGACATGTTTAAGGTATTTAGTGGAGGTCTGACCACTGATATTGAAGGTTATGTTGGAATACTTTGATTTCACAACCTTTAATATGGTAAAAATGTTGGTTTGGGTTTGTTTCCCTAACTTGCCTCTCAAATGTTGGTCTTCAATCTGTCTATTTAAGCTTACAAGTGTGCTTGGGAAGCCCATTCACTATGATGAACCTACTACTTCCATGAATCGGCTTTCATACGCTAGAGTGCTTATAGAGGTTGGCCTACTAGTTAATCTGCCTATCTCTATAAATCTCGTCTTGCCCATTGGCTTGCCCTTATCTCAGCAGGTGATGTATGAATCTCTACCTCGCTTTTGCAAGCAGTGCCGAGTTCTTGGACATACAAATCCCACATGCACCAAAGGTACTAGTCACAAGCGTAAGAAACGCTCCCAAAAAGCTCCTTCCTGCTCTGGTTGTTCTAGTCCCTTTGCTGAAACTACTACTGTTGAGAAACAACACCTACACAATAAAGAACCTTAGGGTAAGCCAGGAGTGGATCCCATATTTGCTGAAGTTACATGGTTGTGGATGAGAGGACTATAGCTTCTGGGTGTAAACAAACCAAATTAGCTGAAGCATGGCTTGGAAATTCTGGTGGTAAACCCTCTACTTCTCCAAATGTTTTGCATGTATCTGATGACCCTCTTCATATTGTTGTCACATATGTGGAGCCTCCTAGAAATCAATATTTAACTCGTAGTCGAGTTGCTGCTTCCACCAGCTTTAGCCAGCAAGGGCGACCGGATGGTGTAGGTCGTTGTCCAACCAATAGTTCATCTACGATTAACTCTAGGCATTAAAGCAGCAAAGATTCTACTACCTCCTCCTCTCTCTGATTTACTTTTTATTTATAATTGCGGATCTTTTATTTGGAGAGGGAGCCTATTCCCTTTGTTTTCTTAATATGTATCTCCTATGAATATTTATCTTGGGATTATTATGCCTATTTGTTGGCTATGCTACTTTGTTGTGTTGCTACCTTTTGCAGGCCTGTCTTTTTTAGTTGGTGCCATTCTTGCCTGCTTCTTTTTAGCCTTGTTGCTGAGGTTAGCTTGATGCAGTGTTGCTAGTTTCTCAGTGTTTTTGCTACCTGTGGCCTTGTTGCGCTGGTTGTCTTTCACATGCTTCAACAATGCTTGTTGCCCTTCAGTTGTAGTTAGCCTGTCTATCAGCTTGTTAATGGTGCAATGTTCCTACATGTTTGCTCCTGGGTTTGTAGTCTCCTAATGTGGTGTTGCTGGTCATTTGTGCTGGTGCATTGTCTTCTTGCTCCCTCAGTTGGTACTCTGTGCAGCGGTCCTAGTGGAGGTTGGTTGTGTTGCTCCTTTTGCTAGAATGGTTGAAGGCCCCCCGTGGAGCTGTTTTTGGTTGCTTTGGTTTGCTAGAGTTTGCTTTGCTCTTTGGCTTGTTGTCTTGCTAGAGTCTCTTCCTAGCATTTTGTCTTCTCTGTGTTGCTGGCAACTGGTTGTGCTGGTGCATTGCCTGCTTGCCTCCTTAGTTGCTACTATGGTTCCGTTGTGGTCCTAGTGGAGGTTGGTTGTGGGGTTCCTTTTGCTGGAATAGTTGAAGGCCCTATTGGAACTGCTTTGGTTGTTGTGGTTTGTTGGAGTTGGCTTTGCTCTCTAGCTTTTGTGTTGCTGTTGTTTGCTTATTGTTTTTCTAGAGTCATTTCTCTTGGCATATTTGTTGTTTTGTTGCCTTTTTTGATTGGTTTGAGTGGATGCTAGGTTCATACTCACTAGCTAGGTTGAATATTTTCTATTTGGTTGTATTTTGGCACCTCTATGTTGTTTTGTGCTGCCTTGGTGGCTGTGTTCTCCTTCTTCACCTTTTACATGAGGCAGAATTTTCTGCTTGCTAGGTGTTAGGTGTTAGGTGTTTGCTTTATGGCTTTGTGTTTGTTTAAGGGAACTTGTTCCCTTCTTTTTTGTATATGCCTGTGTATTTGATTTGCTTGTTTCCAGCTATGTTTCATTTGATCTATAAAATTCTTACATTTCATAAAAAAAAAAAGAGTTTTTTGCTTAAACTCTTAAAGAATTATAATTGTTTGAAATATAGCAACTCTCTCTCAAAGTGTACATAACTTGTTTTTGCTCAATAGCAATTAGAATATATGAAGATGTTTAAGTGTAGTGAATATGAGAACTTATACTTATATGCAAGAATATAAAGGTTTTAGCGCACAACTATGAGTATGATTTAAGATTGATTATTTGAATTTGTTTTTGCTCTTAAAATAACTTGTATAATTCTTTAATTAGACAAGTGTTATATATATATATATATATATATATATATATATATATCTAGCAAAAACTAGTCATTTTATAGCCATTATTGTTTCTTTGATAGCTAAAATAGTTGACTAGTTTAGATTGGTCAAGCCAATGGGTCAACTAGTTCCTTTAGATTCTTAGGTGTTCATCCTTAATGAACAAGCGATCAACTAGTTCACTTGGTATGGTCAAGCGATCGATCGATTCAACTTAAAATCTAGTTTTAAACTTGGTGAATCATGAACCAACTAAATACATATCAATCCTATAATACATGTGATGTGAAGTGTGTGAATTGATTTTAATTTGTTATATCAAGTAAGATATAAAGATTTACATTATAAGCACTAAAATGAATCCTTAAGAACTAAGTCTTCATTTGTTTTGTATCTTGGAGTTGTTGATTTACTTCTTCATTTAATTCTTTATGCTTGTTGACGATCTTTATATAAACTTGTTTAAACTTAAGATATAACGTGTAAATTATAATTATTAATATGGGACTCAGCATTCAATAATAATAAAAAAATGCTCCTTTATAGGTGTGGCATCATCATCATTCTTACATGAAAGCCTACTAAAATGATTAGCAACTTGGTTCTCAACTCTTTTCTTGTCTTTGATTTTAAGATCAAATTCTTGCCAAAACAAGATCCATCTTATTAATCTAGACCTTAACTTCTTTTTTATGCAAAAGGTATTTAAGAGTTGCATGATCAGAACACTCACTAACTTTAGTTCCAATCAAGTATGATCATAACTTTTTCAAGTGAAAAAATGACAACAAAGAGTTCTTTCTTCGTTGTATGATAATTGTATTGAGTGTCATCAAATACATGTATTCCATAAGAGATAACATGTAAATTTTGATTAAATTTTTGGCCTAACACAAATCCAACTGCAAAATCTCTTGCATCACACATAATCTCAAAAGATAGATCCTAATTTAATGGCTACACAATGGGTGTCAAATTTAGTCCCTTCTTAAGCTCATTAAACATATACTTGTAAGCATCATCAAACATGAAATTCACATTGTTTGCTAACAATTTGCATAGGGCAATGCTATTTTTAAAAATTCCATTATAAATCTTTGATATAAACATGCATGTGTAAGAAAAGAATGAACTTCTTGCACACTTGCGAGATAAGACAAGGACAAGATAATATCTATTTTAGCATTATCAACTTCCAAACCTCTATAAAAAAACTACATGTCCTTAAACTATCCCTTGTTAAACCATAAAAATGACAATTTTCATAACTCAAAACAAGGTTAGTTTCCATGTATATTTTCAAAATAAGAGTCAATTTTTCAAGACACGCATCAAAAGAATTACCATAACAGTAAATTCATCTACCAAACCTTTATGAGTCTTTCTATATAGTCTAAGAATATATTGATCATGTATCTTAAAAAATTAGCGAGTGCATTGCGTAGACCAAAATGCATTCTATATGTGAAAGTACTAAAGAGACAAGTAAAAATGGTCTCTTCTTGATTTTTAGGTGCAAACCATTATATCCATTAAGAAAGCAATACCAATAATTACCTTAGTTTCTCAAGTATTTGATCCATGAAAGGTAAAGAAAAGTGATCCTTACATGTAGTTAAGTTTAGCTTGCGGTAATTAACACACATTCTCCACCCATATTTGACGTGTGTAGGGACAAGTTTGACATTTTTATTTTGCACGACAATAATCCATAACTTCTTGCTAACTACATGAATTGGACTTACCTACTTGCTATCTAAAATAAGGTAGATTAGTCCATAATTCAAAAACTTTAAATTTCAACCTTCACCACCTCCATCATTGGTGGCTTCAAACACATTTGCATCTTCCTTATTGGCTTTAAGTTCTCTTCCAAAAATATACAATGCATACAAGTGGAAGGGTTAATTCCTTTAATATCGGTCAAGGTCCATCCAGTTGTAGTTTTATGGTAAAGTCTCATTATTACCTAAATAGATATACTTTATGTGATCAAGTAAAGGTTTCAATTGAAGTTCGGGTGCTTGCAAAACAAAAGGTAAAAGTCTTTTGTGGTATATAAGTAAATCATGAAAAACCTCATTATACATAAGTGGAATGGTTTGCAAAACTTGTAATGCCATAATTGAATCAACCAAATCGTTATCAACAGCCAACCCTTTTTTTGTACAAGTCGAGCCTAAACTTTGGCTTATCGCCCCATTCAATTTATAATCACTATTGAAATCAAATATTTGTTGCATAACATAATCTATAAAATACAAGCATATTGGAGAATATACATCATAAGAAATCATATGGAATTGAAAGTATTAAATTTAACTATTTCACAATCAAACTCCATAGTTAATGTTCTTACATGTACATCAATCTTAGTTCTAGATGTCTTAAGGAATGTTCTTCCAAAAAGAATTGGTGATGAATTAGGTGAGTTATCATCTTTTGTATTCAAGTGTTCCACATATTACAACCACATAATGCAATCATTTTCAATCATTAGACCCATTCAAATACGCAAATCTGGTGCAGAAGTTAGTTAGTGAAAGCTGGTTCATTAGGGACACAGATTCATCAGCGAATTGATTCACTAAAACACAAAATTGTCAACGAATTGATCGCTAGCGACAACAAAACTCGGCAGTGAAAAACTGATGCATTGCATACACCACAATTCGGTAGCGAGAACTGATTCGCTGCAGACACCATAATTCGACAGCGAGAACCCGATTCACTGCAGACACCATAATTCAACAACGATAACTAATTTGATGCAGGCACCATAATTCGACAACCAAACTCGATTCGCTGCAGACAACACAATTCAGCGGCCAAAACAGATTCGCTATAGAAAACACAATTCCACATCGAAACCTATTTCGTTGCTAACACCATAATTTGGCAGTGCATATGGTTTTCGACTGACACATAAATTGTTGATGAAAATTGAGTCTCTGCCGACTAAAAAATCATCAACTCAACTTCTGTCGTTGCCGATTCAGAAGTCAGCAGAGACGATGGAATCGTTTTTGGTTTCATTACTTCCTTTTGGCCAAGCGTAAGGCTTATGCAAGGTTTCTCTCTACTTATACTTCTCACTCGAGGTGGATATAGGGCTTACCGAATCATGTTCCCTTCATCATTCATCATTCATCATCAACAACACAAACATCAACGCAATTTATTTAACAAGGTTTTCCCAACTCATTCCTTCCAATATCAGTATTTAGCATAACTACTACATAAATTCATGCATTCTCACTTGTATTATGACAATGTACCAATACAATTCACAAACACATGCTCAATTTCTTGATTCACAACCACACATATCCATTCAACACATCACTTAACTAGAGAAATTCTTATTTCAGCTGCAACACGTCTCTCAAGGTTTATTAGCAACACAAATTCATATTTAACATTAATTCAACACATTTACATATAATTTTAGCGACTCAATATACATAAATTTCATCATTAACTCATGTATGTATTCTATTTTTGGTTCAAGTATGTTTCTACAATTTTAACATGATCATCATTTATGCACTTTGTCACTTGAGTTCATAATTTGTCCAACCCTTACTATAGTCGGTCCTCTTTCTAGGTTTGTATATTCAAAATCATCCATTTCCCTTATTGAATTTTCTAGAGTGAGGTCACCCTTTTCAACCCCGTTTTTGTCCCTCCTTTTAGCTTAGTTATTTCCTTAACAGTTGATGTAAAATTCCTGGGCCATGCAACCATAGTTTCTTCTTCCTTTTGGTTTCAAGGCCTTAAGAACAAGTAGAGAAAGACATGGTTCATACCTCATGGATGTAGTAGTTTTGGGAAGGGTTTGACAATATTTCTCCCCTTTTTCTCTGGATTTGCTTCTTCCTCTTCCTCTTTTAAGGTTTCTCCTTCTCCTTTAGTTTCCCACTAGTTTTAGGCCTCTACTCCCTTCATGTTTGCAACTGTTCAACCTCCTCTCAAGCTTTCTATTCTCATTCTCACACCTAAGGAGGCACGTGCAACAGGGTTTGTTGAGCTCTCTTTGGGAAGGAGGAAAGGGGTAAAAGCATGTAGCTCATTTTGGGAAGAGGAAACGGGCCAAGAGCATGTAGCTCGTTTTGGGAAGAGGAAAGGGGGCCAGAGCATGCATCTCTCTCTCTTCTTGCATTTATACTCCCTTTTAAATGAGGTAGGGTGGATCACGCTCAATTTTTTCAGGAGTTCTGAAGGTCATTTTCATTGCAGTAGCTATGGAATCGCTTATTGTTGAAGATGAGGTTTGGACATGCTAGGTCAGAGTAACGGCTCAAAAGGGCCATAACTTTTGATCTGATAGTTGGATCATGATCAAATATTTACAAGAGTTTCTAGAGTTTTATTTCCTTAAAGAATCTATGGAATCTCTAAATAGTGTCGAGGAGGTCTGGTCGCGCCAGACTGGAATTATAGCTTAAAAGAGCCATAACTTTTGATTCGACCGTTTGATCGTGCATAAATTTTTATAGGAGTTTCTAAAAGCTGTTATCCTTGGAGTTGTTATGGACTTGCTAATCTGTGAAGAGGAGGTCTGGTCATGCTAGGTTAGAGTAACATCTCAAAAGGGCCACAACTTTTGATTCGACCGTTGGATCACGCTTAAATTTTTATAAGAGTTCCGAAGGTTTTTTTTCATTGAAACAACAATGGACTCGTTACTTGGTGAAGAGGAGGTTTAGTAGCGCCGAACCAGAATAACAGCTCAAAAGGGTCATAAACTTTTATTCAAAATTGGATCACGCTAAATTTTTTACAGGAGTTTCTGTAGGCCATTTTCATTGCAGTACCTATGGAATTGCTAATCGGTGAAGAGGAGGTCTGGTCGCGAAAGGGCCATAACTTTTGATCCAACAATTGGATTGCGCTCAAATTTCTACAAGAGTTTCCAGAGGCTATCTATGTAATTGCTACACAATGAAGAGGAGGTGTGGTCGCCCTAGGTCAGAGTAACGACTCAAAAGGGCCATAACTGTTGATCCAACCATTGGACTGAGCTCAAATGCTTACAGGAGTTTTTGGAGGCAGCTTTCATTTTCATAGTTGGTAAGAAGGAGGTCTGCTAGCGTTGAACCAGAATAACAGCTAAAAAAAGCCATAACCTTTTCCAACGCTGGATCACGCTGAAATTTTTACAGGAGTTTTCGGAGGTCATTTTCATTGCAGTAGGCATGACATTGCTAATCGGTGAAAAGGAGGTCTGGTCGAGCTAGGTCAAAGTAACAGATCAAAAGGACCATAAGTTTTGATCTTATCATTGGATCGGGCTCAAATTTTTACAGGAGTTTCCAGAGGCTATTTCCCTTTGAAAAGCTATGGAATCACTATATAGTGAAAGAGGAGGTCTGGTTGCCCCACACCTTAACAAGAAATCAAAACTGCTACAACTTTTTATCTGATAGTTGAATTACGCTCAAATTTTTAGAGTAGTTTCTAGAGGCCATTTCCTTGGAGTAGTTATAGAATCGCTACTCTATGAAGAGGAGGTTTGGTGGCGCTAAGTCACAGTAATGGCTCAAAAGGGCCATAACTTTTGATCCGGTCGTTGGATCACGTTCAAATGTTTACATGGGTTTTTGGAGGCCATTTTCATTGCAGTAGCCATGGAATCGTCAATCGGTGAATGAGGTCTTGTCACACCAGGTCAGAGTAACGACTCAAAAGGCCATAACCTTTGATCCAATGTTGGATCACGCTCAAATTTTTACAGGAGTTTTTGAAGGCTGTTTTCATTATAATAGCTATGGCATTGCTAATCGGTGAAGAGGAGGTCTGGTCGCGCCAGGTCAGAGTAACAACTCAAAAGGGCCATAACTTTTGAGTCATGGTGGGATTGCACTTAAAGTTTTACAGGAGTTTTTGGAGGTCGGTTCCATGGAGTTGTTATGGACTTGCAAATCTGTAAAGAAGTCGTCTGGTCACCCCACGTCAGAGTAATGGCTTAAAATGATAATAACTTTTTATCCGACTGCTGGATCACACTCAAATTTTTACAGGAGTTTCTAGAGGTTGTTTTCATTGCAGTAGCTATGGAATCGTTAATTGGTGAAGAGGAGGTCTAGTCGCGCCAGGTAGAGTAACGGTTCAGAAGAACCATAACTTTTGATCTAACTTTCGAAGTCCATTTCACTTAGATAAGTTATGGAATTGCTACTTAGTGAAGATGAGGTTTGGTTGCCCCAAGCTTGAATAACAACTTAAATAGGCCATAACTTTTGATCCGATCGTGGAATCCCGCTAAAAGTTTTACAATAGTTTCTGGAGGTTGTTTTCCTTAGTGCAACTATAAAATCATTACTTAGTGAAGAGAAGGTCTGGTTGTTGACACGACCAAAAGATTGATGTCTTCTCTCAAGTGTAGGAGTGTCGCAGTAATAAATAACCAAGCAAGACCGGGGTTGAACCACAAGGAGGTTAATTGTATAAATTATAGACAACAAGAATATAACAAGAACAACAACAACAACAACAACAATAATAATAAAGATGAAGAAGAAGAGGTTGATGAGAACTTTGAGATGAAAGATTAATGTAAGGATTAAACAATGATAAAAACAAATGTCAAGGTTAGAGGATCCACTAATGGTATTTCAACCAAGTATAATATAAACTCTTATTATTTAACTGGAAACCACACATAAAGGAGGTTCCAATCAGATGATTTCTCATTAATAGCTCATTATAAATTATTAACATGATCATATTAATTATCTTATTTAAGTAACACCAAACTTTTAAATATTGTCAGGAATTCATGATGCTAACTTATGTTAACAACAAATCAAGTTCCTTTCATAGCACATGTGTAGGTAATACCATACGGTTGGGCTATGAGAGTGCCCAGAATTTGTTGTACCAAGTGTTATACAACACAAATCTAGATTAACCATTTAACAAGCAAGGTATTAAGAATTAGTAAGATAAAAAGATAAGACATGTTAATATTAAACATCAAGGTCCATGTTGAGTTTACACTATACTTATTCTTACACCATTAGTGTAACCTTTTAACCTTGACATAAGAAACTTAGCTAAACATAATGAAAAGAGAAACATAAATAAACAAAACAAGAACATAAATAAGATACAAGTTAACTAAGTAAAGGAAAGGAAATGAAAAGCATAAACAAGATATTAATGACAACAAAACTTAAAAATTACAAAAAAATATAAAAAGAGAAATAAAGAGCATGATCTTGATCTGAACAACCAAGCCTCTAAATGTATGGCAAATGCCTCTTTTTATAGGCCAAAATTTGGAACTATTGATTTGATGACTTATTGTTGAATGGGTGGCCAACTCTTGGACTTAGTGAAAATCCTTATCTTCTTGTCTGAATAAAACGTCATTTCTAGCATCAGAACTGGATCCACCTATACTTATGAAAGTTCTAGGAAATTATTTTAGCTTTCTAGGGAAAAAAAATTAAGGTCATTTGGACTTCTAGAACTCGAGATATGGGTTGAACACTGAACAGTGTCTGGGCTGCAGGAAAGATTCAGACTTCTCCGTTGTTGCTATAATTTGGACTTGAAAACGACTTTCTTAGATCTTGGCCTCCACATGAAAGTTGTAGGCCTATGTCTTACCAAATCGTTCCTAAAATGTGAGATCATTTGGACTTCTAAAACTCGAGATATGACCCAATTACCGAACAATGTTCTAGTTTGGACGGCACCAGCATCTCTTTTCTAAGTTTGGTCCTCTCTTTGTCCTTTCAATTTCAAAAGTTAAACTCATCAATCAATTCTTTCATTTATGTGATAGGCCTGCATTTAAGATGAACATTTACCATAAATTAAAGGCATCTTATATTATTAGGTATGTTATTATAAAACATGCTTTAGTTAAGGAGTTATTGATACTTCAAGTGCAAAATGATGATATAAAACCTTGATAAAATGCACTTTTAAGTACTAATCAGTTGCCCCAAACCTGAATAACAGCTTAAAAAGGATATACCTTTTGATTCGACTATTGGATCACGATCAAACTTTTACAGAAGTTTCCGGAGGCCATTTTCATTCCAGTAGCTATGGAATTGCAAATTGGTGAAGGGGAGGTCTGGTCGCGCCAGGTCAAAGTAACAACTCAAAAGGGCCATAACTTTTGATCTGACCGTTAGACAATGCTTAAATTTTTACAGGCGTTTACGGAGGCCATTTTTTATTTATACTTTTATGGAATCATGATTAGTACTTAAAAGTGCATTTTTATCAAGGTTTTATATCATCATTTTGCACTTGAAGTATCAATAACTCCCTAACTAAAGCATGTTTTATAATAACATAACTAATTATATAAGATCCCTTTAATTTATGGTAAATGTTCATCTTAAAAGCAATCTTATCACATACATGAAAGGATTGATTGATGAGTTTAAGTACAGAAATTGAAAGGACAAAGAGGGCCAAACTTAGAAAAGAGATGTTGGTAAAGTCCAAACTGGAACACTGTTCGGTAATTAGGTCATATCTGGAGTTGTAGATCTTGGATTTAGGTTTGCTTTATATGGATGGTAAGGTAAGACATAGGCCTACAACTTTCATGTAAAGAACGGAGAAGTCCGAATCTGTCTTGCAGCCCAGACATTGTTTAGCCCATATCTTAAGTTCTAGAAGTTCAAATGACCTCAATTTCCCCCCTAGAAAGATAAGACAATTTCCTATAACTTTCAAGATTCCATTTCAGATGGTAGCAATGATGTTTTGTTCAGACAAGAAGATAAGGATTTTCATCAAGTTAAGAGTTGGCCACGCACTCAACAATTAGCCATCAAATAAATAGTTCTAAATTTTGGCCTATAAAAGGAGGAATTTTCCATGCATTTAAGGGCTTGGTTGTTCAGATCAAGAACTTGCTCTTGCTCTCTCTCTCTCTTTATATTTTTTTTGTAATTCTTAAGTTTTGCTTTCATTAATATCTTGTTTATGCTTTTCATTTTCTTTCCTGTACTTAGTTAACTTGTATTTTTTATGTTCTTATTTTATTTATTTATGTTAATCTTCTTCATTATGTTTAGCTAAGTTTATTATGTCAAGGTGAAAAGGTTATACTAATGGTGTAAGAATAAGTATAGTGTAAACTCAACATGAACCTTAATGTTTAATATTAACATGTCTTATCTTTTTATCTTACTAATTCTTAATACCTTGCTTGTTAAATGGTTAATCTATATTTGTGTTGTATAACAATTGATACAAAAATGCTTGGCACTCTCATAGCCCAACCGTATGGTATAACCTACACCTGTGCTATGAAAGGAACTTGATTTGTTGTTAACATAAGTTAGCATCATGAATTCCTGACAATATTTAAAAGTTTGGTGTTACTTAAATAAGATAATTAATATGATCATGTTAACAATTTATAATGAGCTATTAATGACAAATCATCCTATTGGAACCTCCTTTGTGTGTGGTTTCCAGTTAAATAATAAGAGTTTATACGATACTTGTTTAAAATACCATTAGTAGATCCTCTAACCTTGACATTTGTTTTTATCATTGTTTAATCCTTACATTAATCTTCCATCTCAAAATTCTCATCAACTTCTTCTTTATTATTATTATTGTTATTATTATTATTATTATTATTATTATTCTATTACTATTACTATTACTACTACTACTACTACTATTATTATTACCATTAATATTAATATTATTATTACTATTTCTATTAATATTACTACCACTACTACTACTACTACTACTATTATTATTACC
This sequence comes from Populus davidiana, assembly GCA_030145905.1. NCBI lineage: Eukaryota > Viridiplantae > Streptophyta > Magnoliopsida > Malpighiales > Salicaceae > Populus > Populus davidiana. Next base: position 11,854,846 of record CM057806.1, read on the forward strand.
ATTAATATTAATATTATTATTACTATTTCTATTAATATTACTACCACTACTACTACCACTACCACTAGTTTTATTATTATTAGTATTATTATTACTATTATTGTTATTGTTGTTGTTGTTGTTGTTGTTGTTGTTGTTGTTGTATTATTTTTATTTATAATTTATACAATTAACCTCCCTGTGGTTCGACCCCGGTCTTGCCGAGTTATTTATTACTTCGACATTCCTACACTTGGGAGAAGACATCAATCTTTTGGTCATGTCAAATCGCAACTTGGTGAAGAGTAGGTGTGGTTGCGCCAAGCTAGAATAACAGCTCAAAGGAGCCAAAACTTTTAATTCAACTGTAGGATCGCGCTAAAATGTTTATAGGAGTTTTTTGAGGCCGCTTTCCTTGGAGTAGATATGGAATCTCTACTTGGTTAGAAGAAGGTTTGCTAGCGCCAAACAAGAATAACGACTCAAAAGGGCTATAACCTTTGATCCAACATTAGATCGCGTTCAAATTTTTACAAGAGTTTCCAAAGTCTGTTTTTGCTTGTAGTTTCTATGGAATCGCTTCTTGGTGAAGAGGAGGTGTGGTCATGCCAGACCAGAGTAACTGCTCAAAAGAGCCATATGTTTTGATCCGACCGTTGAATCGTGCCCAAATGTTTACAGGAGTTTTCAGAGGTTGTTTTCCTTGTTGTAGCTATGGAATCGCTACTTGGTGAGAATGAGGTCTGCTAGCGTCGGACCGTAATAATAGCTCAAAAGGGTCATAATCTTTGATCCCATGTTGGATCGCACTCAAATGCTTACAAGAGTTTTCGCATGTTGTTTTCAGTGTAGTATTTATGGAATCGTTAATCTGTGAAGAGGAGGTATTGTCGCGCTAGGTTAGAGTAACAACTCAAAAGGGCCATAACTTTTGTTTTGACCGTTAGATCATGATAAAATTTTTACAAGAATTTTCGGAGGTTATTTTTGCTTGTAGTAGCCATGGAATCGCTACTTAGCGAAGAGGAGGTGTGGTTGCGCCAAACTAGAATTATGGCTCGAAAGAGCCATAACTTTTGATCTGACCGTTGGATAACGCTCAAATGTTTACAAGCATTTCTGGAGGCCATTTTGGCTTGTAGTTGCTATGGAATCGGTACTTGGTGAAGAGGAGGTGTGGTTGCACTAGGCCAGAATAACGGCTCAAAAGTGCCATAACTTTTGATCCAATCGTTGGATCACACTTAAATATTTACACGAGTTTTTGGAGGCCATTTTCCTTGGACTAGCTATGGAATCGCTACTTGGTGAGAAGGAGGTCTGCTAGTGCCGGAGTAGAATAACGACTCAAAAAGGCTATAACCTTCGATCCAATGTTGGATCGCGCTTAAATTTTTACAGGAGTCTCTGAAGGTTGTGTTCCTTGGAGAACCTAAGGGCCATAACTTTTGATTGGACCGTTTGCTCGCGCAAAAATATTTACAAGATTTTCCAAAGGTTGTTTTCCTAGGTGAACCTATGGAATACCTACTCGTTGAAGCATAATTCTGGTCACGTTAAACCTAAATAATGGCTCAAAATGGCAATAACTTTTCATTTGACTGTTGGATTGTGATCAAATTATTACAGGAGATTCCAGAGGTTGTTTTCCTTGGTGTAGCAATGGAATCGTTACTTAGTAAAGATGAGGCGTGGTCACCCTAGACTAGAATAACGGATCAAAAGGGCCATAACTTTTGATATGATCGATGGATCGCGCTTAAATTTTTACAGGAGTTTTCGGAGGCCATTTTCCTTGTAGAACTTATAGAATTGCTACTCGTTGAAAAGGAGGTTTGGTTGCACCACACTAGAATAATAGATCGAAATGACCATAACTTTTAATCTGACCATTGGATCACACTCAAATTTTAATGGGAGTTTCTGGAGGCCGTTTTCTTTGGAGGACCTATAGAATCCCTTATCGTTTAAATGGAGGTTTGGTCGCATCAAACTTGAATAAACAATTAAAAAGGACGATAACTTTTGATCCGACCATTATATCATGCTTAAATTTTTATAGGAGTTTCTGGAGGCCGATATCGTTGGAGATCGCTACTTGGTGAAGATGAGGCGTGAACGCGCCACACCAAAATAATAGCTTAAAAAAGCCATAACTTTTGATCCAACCGTTGGATCGCGCTCAAAGTTTTACAGGAGTTTCCAGAGGCTATTTTCCTTGTAGTACCTATGGAATCACTACTCGTTGAAGAGGAGGTCGGGTCACGGCAGAGCTGAATAATGACAAAAAAGTGTCATAAATTTTGATCCAACCGTTGAATCGTGCTAAAACTTTTACAGGATTTTCTGGAGGCCGTTTTCCTTAGAGTAGCTATGGAATCGCCACTCAGTGAAATTGAGGTATGGTCGCGCAAGAGTGGAATAGCATTTCAAAATGGCTATAACTTTTGATCCGATCGTTGGATCGCGCTTAAATTTTTATAGGAATTTTAGGAGGTTGTTTTTCTTGAAGTACCTGTGGAATCACTATTCATTGAAGTGGAGATCTGGTCACGCCAGACCTAAATAACATTTCAAAAAGGCCATAATTTTTTTATCTGAATGTTTGTTCACGCTCAAGTTTTTACAAGTGTTTCTAGAGGCTGTTTTTCTTGGAGAACCTATGGAATACCTACTAGTTCAAGCGGAAGCCTAGTCATGGCAGACCTGAATAACAACTCAAAAGGCCCATAACTTTTGATTCGACCATTTGATAACGGTTGTCGCACGTGTGCGGCATCGCGCTGAATATTCTACTTCAATCTAAATGTCTATCTATCTAGCAAATATGGGGAGACAAGAAATTCTTGTCTTTTATCGGTGGAAAATGGAATGGGAGTCGCCACCTAGTATTTTGGTCAGTAAGAACCCTAATTGGTCTCAGAGATCGGGTACGAGGATTGATTGCATAAAGGGAAGGTATTAGCACCCCAAATATGTCTTACCTAAGGTAAGTTGCACTGCTTGATTGTCTAATAAAAACCTAAGGTGTTATTATATTTTTAATTGTTAGTCTGTCTACAGTTCAAGAAATGTCCTCCTTAGTAAGGAGGTCCTTATTTTATTGGGTTAAGACCTAGCTGTTCTAACGTCTATATAAAACAAACTATATTTTTAATATCAGGAATACATTTTACGTATAAATTTGTAATCCCAGATACTAAAAGAAAATAAAAATATATTTTTTTAGAATTTTTAAAGTATTGGCCTAGTTTTCATGGCTCTAACAAACTTGTTATTAAAGCTAAAGTGCATGCTAAAACCTTTTTTTTGAATTTTTTGTGAATATGATTTTTTTGTTATATGAAAATACGATGTGATGATTTTTCTTATCTTTGAGAGACTTGGGCACATGCATGAAAAACAAAATAATTTTTTGGTTTTATACAATTTTTTGCAATGTTTTGACGAAAACCATATATTTTAATACTGGATTTGTTTCTTTACAATATAAAAATACAAACCAGTATTAAGCAATTTTGATAAAAAAATATGCAGGAAAATAAACAATTTTTTTAAGGATTTTTTAGAATTTATAACATTATGCATACATGCATACATACATACATTCATATATATATGTTGGCTGGGCTGGCCCAGCTAACTGGGTTGGACTCAGTGTAAAAGGGTTGGGCCGATCTCAACCCAATCATTCTCTCTGTTTTTCAGTTTGGGTCGGACTCGGTCCAGACATCAAGGCTAGGCTAGAATCGGCCTAGCCCATAAAAGGAAAAAAACACATTCCTCCCATCCTCCTGCATACAGAATGATATTCGTTCTGTATGCAAGAGGAGATGAAGCAGAAGGTGAAGAAAAAAAAGTTAAGGGGAAGAAGAAAAGTTACATGGCGCGAAGGAGGCAATGCCTTGCTGGCCTGACTGCTTCATTGGTGGTGCTGCGATGGAGGCCGGTGGCGGTGTCGTGGCTCACGAATGATAGCTCCAAGCAGCGGTGCTGCTGTTTCAAGTGGCGGAGATAGAGGTTCCTGCTCTTTCCCTTTACTCTAGTGTCTTGTTTTTTTTCTCTCTCTTCTTTCGTTATCAAATGGTTTCTCCCTTAGTACTCCCTGTTTAGTTTTCTCTTGAATTCCCTCCCTTGTTTCAAGCTTCCTCGTATTCTTTCCTTCCTCTCCCTATTTTGTTTCCTCTCTTTTCTATTCTCTCCGTCCTTTTACCTCTGTTTTTTTCATCCCCGTGTGCTAGTGTTAACAACATTATTTATAGGGCAAAGATGAGCGGGGGCATCCCTATCGCCCCCTTATCGCTGCACATAGGAAGCGGCGCCTTCTTGCCCTGTCACAACAACGATCAAGGTGGCCAATGGGCGTGGGTTTGCAAGGCACGTCTTCGCTGGTTTCATCATAAGGGGGCTTGGGGCTTTAGGTTTTGGTAGAGCATGCGGTAGGAAGGAGTAAAGAAGAAAAAACAAAACCTTATATCTTCCCCTACTGCACATCCACGGGAAGAAGAAGGAGGAACAATGTCGCTCAAAACGACACTGTTCAGTTCTAATTTTTATTGTTGTTATGAAACGGCATCGTTTTGGACAAAACGCTCCATTTCATTTAAATATGGTGCCGCACGTCCACTTCCAAATCAATCCTTAATTTATCCTTTGTTCATTTAATTCCTCAAATGCAATTTTGATTTTAAGAATCAATTCAATTGCTTCCCTGCCAACTTCAATCACTGCCCCTATAGTTGGCCTCCCTTTTCACTTTAGTCCTTGGTTTGGAATTTGTGCATTTTGACTCTCAATTGATTAATAAACTTCAAATTTCTTGAATTTGGTCCCTGATTTGATCAATTTCAATCCCTATATTTACGCGCCTTTTCCAGTTTGGTCTTTGGCTTTGGATTTATGCCATGATCCTTAATTAGCCATGAAACCTCAATATTCATGCAATTAAGCCCCTGATTTGACCAAATCAACTCATTAAAATTATATTTTGACCCCTAAACTTTAATTTCTTCCAATTAAAGCCCAAATTGACTTTAAAAATCAATTTTTCTTGCCATCAAACCCTTTATAAATTCAATTAAACCTTCAATAAAATCGAATGGAGTCTACAAACATCTAATTTTGGACTTTTCTCCTCAAATTGAATTTTCTTTACCAACAGGGCTCTCATCATTCAAGTATATATTGTCAAAAATTCAAACTTTATATTTTTTAACCTCCTTGATCAAATGTTCTGACCATTTTTTGAGCGCTCTAGGCTCCTATTATTGTTCTAATTTTTTCTGGCTATATATTTATTACTTATTATTATTTTATTTTTTTTATTTGTGTGGGGACCCCAAAATGGGTTACAACAGATACCCCCTCTTTATAATACTTACGGAGCAGGGTTTTGTGTAGTAAGTTTTATAAATATAAACAAAATTGAACTTCCGAAACTAATCTTGTCGAAGCTTGATCTATCTTAAACTTTTTCTTTATAGCAATCCTCTTCAACCCGAAACTAAGATCAAAACTTAGTCATCTTGAGATCCCAATCTGGCGATCCTCTGAATTCTAACTTTGGTTAGATTAACCTGGAATTCCATCCGAGATCCCTTCTAGCGACCTATTTTGACCAAAAAATTCTATATTTGTAGCTTTGCCAACCTGAAATCCCATCTGGCGATTTTCTTTAGCCAAAGCTGATATCAGTGTTGTGGTTGGGTTAACCTGAGATCCCTTATAGCGACCTCTTTCAACCAAAACCAAAAAATCTATGTTTGTAGCTCGGTTAACCTGGATTCCATCTGGCGATTCCCTTTAACCAAAGCTAATATCGGTGTTGCAGTTGGGTTAACCTGAGATCCCTTCTAGCGACCTCTTTTAATCAAAACCAAAAAAATCTACATTTGTAGCTCGATCAACCAGGAATCCTATATGGCAATTCCCTTTAACCAAAGCTGATATCGGTGTTGCGATTGGGTTAACCTGAGATCCCTTATGGCGACCTCCTTTAACCAAAACCAAAAAAATCTATGTTTGTAGCTCGGTCAACCTGGAATCTCATCTGGCGATTCCCTTTAACCAAAGCTGAAACGGTGTTGTGGTTGGGTTAACCTGAGATCCCTTCTAGTGACCTCCTTTAACCAAAACCAAAAAATCTATATTTGTAGCTCGGTCAACCTGGAATTCCATCTGGTGATTCCCTTTAACCAAAGCTAATATCGGTGTTGCAGTTGGGTTAACTTGAGATCCCTTCTAGCGACCTCTTTTAACCAAAACCAAAAAAATCTATGTTTGTAGCTCGATCAACCTGGAATCTCATCTGGCATTTCCCTTTAACCAAAACAGATATCGGTGTTGCGGTTGGGTTAACCTGAGATCCCTTCTAGCGACCTCCTTTTACCAAAACCAAAAAATTTATGTTTGTAGCTCGGTCAACCTGAATCCCATCTGGCGATTCCCTTTTACCAAAGCTGATATCGGTGTTGCAATTGAGTTAACCTGAAATCCCTTTTGGCGACCTCCTTTCACCAAAACCAAAAAATCTATGTTTATAGCTTGGTCAACCTGGAATCCCATATGGTGATTCCCTTTAACGAAAGTTGATATCGGAGTTATTGGATTACATTAAGGATTCCTCTTAGAATAATTCATTTTCTTCGTCAACTCAATGAGCTTGCTTTTGAAGTCGTATGCTGGATTCGTTTTTCGTGCTGCCTCTTTTTACCTATCATATCTTTGAGAAGAAGTCCTCGACTTTTTACAAGTAGCTTTTTACAAAAATGTATGATTTGCCATTGCTTTCTTTGTTATGCTCTTGTCAAATGCTTTAGCTTATCGTTTTCAAATCTATGGGCTTCATCCCGTTTCAACACGTAAAACTTTTCATGAAACATCTCTTATTGCCCCCAGTGTGGGGGTGGGATCATAGTCCAGGCTTTTATATAGAATAAATTCATCCCACCTCAAAAGGGGACTCTACCAACGATAAACTTTTTAGAGAGTGAATGGATAACAAAAATGATTTTTTTCTCATTTAAAAAATGCCCATTGTTAGGATTGATAAACTCTATTCTTATCCTTTCTAGAGAGTTAAGGGATATCAAAAACTCTATTTTATTATTTATTTATTTATTTAAGATTCTTCTTTCTAGAAAACAAATTGAGTGTTGTGAGATCAATGCAATGAAAAAAGAAAGAAATTGATGGCCAAACTTCACTCTATTGATTTGGGAGCATACATTAAGCATGATATCTCTTTACATAGTCATAATTCACAGGTCTAGCTAGGTCTCCTTCATCCATTCTAGCCAACTTAAAAGCTCCTCCTGAGAATGTCCTCTTTACTATATAAGGACCCTCATAATTTGATGCCCATTTGCTTTGATCTTTTCCTGGTAAAGACAATATTTTCTTCAACACTATATCCCCTTCTTGAAACAAACGCGATCTAAGCTTCTTATCGTATGCCTTAGCCATTCATTTCTGGTAAAGTTGATGATGACATATTGCAGCTATCCTTTTTTCACTGATCAGGTTTAGTTGTTCATATCTCACTTTGGCCCACTCAGCCTCTTCTAATTCAAAATCCATCAATACTCTTAACGATGGAATCTTCACTTCCAAAGGCATCACCGCCTCCATACCGTACACCAGAGAATATGGGGTAGTCCCTGTCGAGGTCCTAACTATAGGCTCTCTCTCTCTCTCTCTTTATTTATTTATTTTGAAAAAGCATGTGTATGTACAGGTAGTTGTGATTGTGGCTCACATCTTCCCTTGGTTTTACATCCAAGAACGACTTAAATGCCCTCTATGGGCCAGGGATAAGCTTCCCATCCAGTTTTCTAAAAAATTGGCATACATGGTCTTTTTTAGTCAAATTCCCAAGACAAAGTCGAGCATGTTCTTTATGGAATTGTGGCCATACATCATGAATTGCACGATGCACATCTCCACTAGAATGCATCTTAAGAGTCAACAAAAGATTATCTAAAGACCCTTTACTCAGGCCATCCTTAATGAATTGTATTTTATCTTCATGGTTTACAAATACCATTTCTAAAGAACGACATGTCACATTACAAGTACATCTGGCACATCTGTGATAGACTTTCAGTTTTTTGCATGATATTTCTTTGCAAAAGTGCTTTTACCTGTTCCAGACATGTGTGAAATGAAAGAATTGGAGGACTCAGCTGATAATCGAACCTTTGCTTTAATTAGCCAACGAATACCTTCAAGAATTCTATGATTCATCAACAACCTCAATCTTGCACACCTAGCACAGTAATTTTTTGCAATCGCATTTGGAGGCAAAGCGAGAAAATACTTTTTTAATTTTTCAAGAGTGGGGTCCATTTTCAAATGAGAATTGAAGAAGAGATTAAAAGAAGGGAGAAAGAGTATAATGGCTCAAAAGGGCCATAAATTTTGATCCAACTATTAGATTGGGCTTAAATTTTTACAAGAGTTTCCGGAGGTTGTTTTCCTTAGATGAGCTATGGAATTGCTTCTTGGAGAGGGTGAGGCGTGGTTGTGCCAGATCGGAATAACAACTTAAAAGGCCACAACTTTTGACACGACCGTTGGATAGCTTTCAAATTTTTACAAGAGTTTTGGAGCCTGGTTTTCTTGGAGTTGCAATAGATTCAATACTCGTTGAAGCGGAGGTATGGTTGCGTTATACCTGAATAATAGCTGAAAAGGGCCATAACCTTTTATTTGACCGTTGGATCATGCGTAAATTGTTACAGGAGTTTCTGGGGGTCGTTTTCCTTGTAGTACCATTGAAATTGCTACTCGTTGATCCAGAGATCTGGTCACGCCAGACCTGAAAAATGAATCAAAAGGCCATAACTTTTGATCCGAACATTGGATCACTTGGAGGACCTATATAATCCTTTCTCGTTGAAGTTGAGGTGTGGTTCCGCCATACTAGAATAATGGCTCAAAAGGGCCATAACTCTTGATCCGACCATTGGATCTTGCTTAAAGTTTTAGAGGAGTTTCTAGAGGTTGTTTTCCTTTGGGGACCTATGGAATCGCTACTCATTGAAGAAGAGGATTGGTCGCGACAGCCTTAATAAAGGTTGAAAAGGGCCATAATTTTTTATCCGACTGTTGGATCGCACTCAAGTTGTTCCAGGGTTTCTGGAGGTTGTTGTCCTTGGAGCAGCTATGGAATCACTACTTGGTGAAGATGAGGTGTGGTCACCCAAGACCAAAAAAACATCTCAGAAGGGCCAGAACTTTTTATGCGACCGTTGGATTGTGCTCAAATATTTATAGGAGTTCTAGGAGGTCATTTTCCTGGGAGGATTGATGGAATCCTTACTCGTTGAAGAGGAGGTTTGGTCCCGCCACACCTGAATAACAGCTTAAAAGGGCCATAACTTTTTGAGATGACTGTTGGATTGTGCTGAAATTTTTACAGGAAATTCTAGAGGCTATTTTCCTTGGAATACGATGGAATTGCTACTGGTAAAGATGAGGCATGGATGTGCCAAACTAGAAGAACAACTCAAAAGGGCCATAAATTTTGATACGACTTTTGGATCGCATTTAAATTTTTACATGAATTTCCAGAGGTTGTTGTCCTTATAGTACTTATAAAGTCACTACTCGTTGAAGTGGATGTCTGGTCACGCCATGTAAATCCCGAGAAAAAAAAAAATCAAGGCTGGATTAAATTAAAGGAAATAAACTAAACTAAAAGGAAGTGGGGGCAAAACGAATACACTTAAAGAAAATAGGGCCTAAATGCAAATAAGAATAATTATAGAGCATAAGTACTCCTCTTCTCACCAAAAATAGATCTGCAGATAACATAAAGAAAGAAAAAAGGGAGTTTTTATATTTATTTTTACAAATCAAGAGGGAAACACCAAAATTTCAAAAACCCATCCAAGATTAAGGGTTATATGTATAATAAACACTGGTGGGAAAGGGATTAACAAGAAAAATTAAACAAGAAGAGAAGAGGGGAGGGTCGGCTGTCATTAGAAAGAAAAGGAAGGATCGAAACCTTGATTCGTATCGGGTAAGGTATTCTAAACTTGCTCTTATGAGTCATTTCAAGTCGATTATGAATTGATGCCTGTATGTTAATTTATAGATTTGACTTCTTAGACTTGAATTGAGGAAAAAGTATGAGTTGCTAAATTTAAAGAACTTCATGTGTTGTATGTAAATGGAAAGGTTGAGGAATCTGGACAGTTTTGTCTCTTGACTTTTAGAGAGATTTCGGGTAGGAGGATGAAGGAATTAGGATCAGGTTCCTCAAAAACATTATAGTTTTGGATGTTGGCTAAGTACTGAAATTGGTCTTGCTCAATTGGGAGTTATAGGACTCTAACTATGGGTCACCAACCAAGATTGGGTCATGATAGACCCTATAGGGTAGTAGGTCTGGTTCGTTGATGAGAAATTTGGACTGTCTTAGAGGTAGAAATGTGACGCAGCAGTAAACGACGAAGGAATACGACCAACGTCGATATTCCGTAAAATTGTCTAAAATGAGAGAAACTCTTAGGAACTCAAAGAGTTTTATTCAATAATGATTAAGTAAGTTGCGGCCAGAGGCTTTACAATGATATTTAAAGCAAAACCCTAACCTAAACTCATGACGGATAAGGAAACGACATAAAACATTAAATTTACCATAAATGGAAAATTTGAGATAAATGCAGAATATGAAAGGCCTATAAATCCTGAGCAAGCAGGAATTGACGGAAGTCAATTCGGACTTGGAAATCAAAAGTTATGGCTAAAACAAAACTTTCCTAAAATGGCAAAAATGACGATTTCGGGGCCGAAACGATGGAATTTGACCAAAATTGGGTGGACATCAGGGGCATAGCCACTGTCTTTGACTCCAAACGTCGAAACGCATTGACCCAGTGAGTTTCGCGGCATTCCGACTTTCGACGCCCCGGCTGCCCGGTTGCCGAAATTCAATTGCCTTTGAATTTCGGGTGATCCCTCTTGAGCATGTAAGCCTCCGCTACTTGTTCTACATTAAAATGGGTTCTCCTTCCTTCAGAGAACTTATAACCTCATGTCTTAGCTTTCCAACAAGACTAATCTTGCTTGAATCGGAGTTCTATAACTCTAGATATAGTTAAAAATCTGAGGAGAGGTCGGAGAGTAACAGTTGGATAGTAACAGTTCAAAATCGAGACATTAACAGTTCAATGTCTAGACAATAACAGTTCAAAAACGAGACAATAACAGTTCAAAAATAAGACAGTAACAGTTTAATGTCTAGACAGTAACACTTCAAAAACGAGGCAGTAATAGTTCAAAAATGAGACAATAACAGTGAAGATGAGGGGTGGTCGCGCAAGACCAGAACAACAGCTCAGAAGGGCCATAACTTTGGATCCGAGCATTTGATCGCGCTCAAATGTTTACAAAAGTTTTTGGAGGTTGTTTTCCATGGAGTACCTATGGAATCGCTACTTGGTGAATATGAGGGGTGGTCGCGCAAGACCGGATCAACAGTTCAAAATGGCCATTACTTTTTATCAAGTCGTTTGATGGCGCTCAAATTTTTACAAGACTTCCCAGAGGCCATTTTCTGTGGAGTACCTATGTAATAGCTAGTTGGTGAAGATGAGGGGTGGTGGCGCAAGACTAGAAAAAAAGCTCAAGAGGATCATAACTTTTGATCCGACCGTTTGATCGCGCTTAAATTTTTAGAACAATTTCTAGAGGTTGTTTTCTTTGGAAAACCTATGGAATAATTAGCCATTGAAGGGGAAGTCTTTTCAAGCCAAACTTGAATAACAGCTAAAAAAGGGCCATTACTTTTTATCAAGTCGTTTGATGGCGCTCAAATTTTTAGAATATTTTCCAGCGGCCGTTTTCCTTGTAGAACCTATGGAATACTTACTCGTTGAATCAGAAGTCTTGTCTTGCCAGACCTAAATAACAATTCAAAAGGCCATAACTTTTTATCTGACCATTTGATTGTGCTCTAATTTTTACAAAAGTTTTCGGATGCCGTTTCCCATGGAGACTACTTTGTGAAGATGAGGGGTGGTTGTGTAAGACTAGAATAACAACTCAAAAGGGCCATAACTGTTGATCTGACTTTTTGATCGCGCTCAAATTTTTTCAAGAGTTTTGAGGGGCCGTTTTCCATGGAGTATCTATGGAATCACTACTTGGTGAAGATGAGATGTGGTCCTACAAGATTGGAACAGCAGCTCAAAAGGGCCATAACTTTTGATTCGACCATTTGATCATGCTTAAATTTTTACTGGAGTTTCCGGAGGCCGTTTTCTATGGAGTACCTATGGAATCGCTAATTGGAGAAGATGAGGGGTGGTCGCACAAAACTAGAAGAACAACTCAAAAGGGCTATAACTTTTAATCCGACCGTTTGATCATACTCAAATTTTTACTAGAGTTTCCGAAGGCTATTTTCCGTGGAGTGCCTATGGAATCGCTACTTGGTGAAGATGAGGCATGGTCCCATAAGACCAGAAGAACATCTTAAAAGGTCCATAACTTTTGATTCAACTGTTTGATCACGCTCAAATTCTTACAAGAGTTTCCGGAGGCTGATTTTCATGGAGTACCTATGAAACAACTAGTTGGTGAAGATGAGATGTGGTCTCGCAAGAGCGAAAAAACAACTCAAAAGGACCACAACTTTTGATTTGACCGTTTGATCACGCTTAAATATTTACAAGAGTTTCTGGAGGTCGTTTTCTGCGAAGTACCTATGAAATCACAAATTGGTGAATATGAGGGGTGGTCGCGCAAGACTAGAAGAACACCTCAAAAGGGCCATAACTTTTTATCCAACCACTGGATCGCGCTTCAAGTTTTACAGAAGTTTCTAGAGGCCTTTTTTGTGGAGTACATATGGAATCGCTACTTGGTGAAGATGAGGGGTGGTCGTGCAAGACCAGAACAACAACTCAAAAGAGCCATAATTTTTTATTCGAGCGTTTTATCGTGCTCAAATGTTTACAAAATTTTCTGGAGGTCGTTTTCCAGGGAGTACCTACGGAACCGCTACTTGGTGAAGATGAGGGGCGGTCGCGCAAAACCGGAACAACAGTTCAAAATAGCCATTACTTTTTATCAAGCTGTTTGATGACGCTCAAATTTTTTGAATATTTTTCGGAGGCCGTTTTCCTTGGAGAACCTATGGAATACTTACTCGTTGAATCGGAAGTCTTGTCGTGTCAAACCTCAATAACAGTTCAAAATAGCCATAACGTTTTATCCGATCGTTTGATCGCGCTCTAATTTTCACAAAAGTTTCCAGAGGCTGTTTCCCATGGAGTATTAATGGAATAACTACTTTGTGAAGATGATGGTGGTCGTGTAAGACCAGAATAGCAACTCAAAAGGGCCATAACTGTTGATCTGACTGTTTGATCGCGCTTACAGTTTTACAAGAGTTTCGAGAGGCCGTTTTCCGTGGAGTATCTATGGAACCACTACTTGGTGAAGATGAGATGTGGTCGTGCAAGACCGAAACAACAACTCAAAAGGGCCATAACTCTCGATTCGACTGTTTGATGATGCTCAAATTTTTACAGGAGTTTCTAGAGGGCGTTTTCCATGGAGTAGCTACGAAATCGTTACTTGTAGAAGATGAGGGGTGGTTGCGCAAAAGCAAAAGAATAGGTCAAATGGGCCATAACTTGAAAGGTAACTCCTCACTTAATGAATTCCAGTTTTAAAACAATTCCAATTTCTTTCCTGTGAGTTCTTCTAGGTCAAAGAAAAAGAGATTTTAGAGGTTTTCAAGAAAGTAGAACTCAACATTCCTTTTCTTGATGCTATCAATCAAATTTCCAAGTATGCCAAATTCTTAAAGGAGTTGTGTACTACCAACAAAGCTTTAAACTGAAAGGTCATGAAATGATAAGTATGGGTGAAGATGTATTTGTTGTTGTTCAAAAGAATATGCCTTTGAAGCAAAAAGACCCAGGTGCATTTACTATCCCATGTGTTATTGGTAATGCTAGTTTCAAAAGGGCCTTGCGATTTAGGTGCATCCATTAATGTTATGCCTAAACATGTTTATGATTTTCTTAGTCTTGAGCCTTTGAATAAAACTAGCATTGTAATACAACTTGTGGATCGTAGTTTTGTTTACCCACTTGGTGTGATAGAAAATGTCCTAGTCAAGATTGATAGTTTGGCCATTCCATGCGACTTTTATATTCTTGATATGGAACATGATTCTTATGATTCATCAAATAACACTCCTATATTATTTGGCAGACCATTCTTGAAAACTGCCAATACAAAAATTGATTATGGTAAGGATACTTTGTCTATAGATGTAGGAGATGAAAAAATTGAATTTAATTTTCATGATGCAATGACATATCCTTATAGCAATGTTTATTCTATCACAAGTTATGACCAAGTTGATAAGTGTGTGCAGCAAGTTTGTGATTTTAATAGTAAGGATGGATTAAGCGTAGCTTTGAGCTATGACTATGATTTTACCAAGATAAAAGAGATGAAGAGGCATATATGTGTTCCCCAAAATGTGCATGAATCATCATTGGCTTTGCAAGCTTTGCTAACTATTCCCTATGATGCAGGACCTCATCATGGATAGTGAATGGGTGGCGCCTATCTTTTTGGTGCCCAAAAAGATTGGAATTACGTTGGAAGAAATACAAAATGATGCTTATGAGAATGTAAGGATTTACAAAGAAAAGATCAAAAGTCTTCATGACCGAATGATTACAAGAAAAGAGTTTAATGTTGGAGACAAAGTCCTTCTTTATCATTCGGGTTTGAAACTTTTTCCTGAAAAGTTGCGCTCTCGTTGGATTGGACCCTTGTTGTTTCTATTATTTTTTCTTATGGTGCAGTTGAAATTACAAGTTTAGAAACCAACAAAGTACTCAAGGTCAATGTGCATCATTTTAAACCTTTCTATGAAGGTTGGATGACAAAACTCACCGCTTCTACGAAGTTAGCTGAACCAATCTATCAAGAATGAGCATGCAACATATCGAGCCAATGACATAAAACAAAAGTGCTTACTGGGAGGCAACCCATAACAAAAAGAAAAAAAAATACAAATTTGCTTTCTTTTTCCCTTATCTTTTATTTTTCGCATTTTACTTTATTTTTGTCATTCTCCTATATTATTTTTCTTTTATTGGAGTACCTATGGAATCGCTACAATATGAAGATGAGGGGTGGTCATGCAAGACCAAAACAACAATTCAAAAGGGCCATAACTTTTGATCCAAGCGTTTGATCGGGCTTAATTTTTTACAAGAGTTTCTGGAGGCCGTTTTGCATGGAGTACCTATGGAATCGCTACTTGGAGAAGATGAGGGGTGGTCGCACAAAACCAGAAGAACAACTCAAAAGGGCCATAACTTTTAATCCGACCGTTTGATCACGCTAAAATATTTACTGGAATTTCTGGAGGCCGCTTTCCGCGGAGTGCCTATGGAATCGCTACTTGGTGAAGATGAGGCATGGTCCTGCAAAATTGGAAAAACAAACAAAAGGGCCATAACTTTTGATTCAAGCATTTGATCGCGCTTAAATTTTTACAAGAGTTTCCGGAGGCCCTTTTTTGTGGGGTGCCTATGGAACCGCTAGTTGGTGAAGATGAGAGGTGGTCTTGCAAGAACGAAAAAACAACTCATAAGGGCCATAACTTTTGATCTGACTATTTGATCGCGCTCAAATGTTTACAAGAGTTTCTGGAGGCCGTTTTCCGTGGAGTAGCTATGGAATTGAAAATTGGCAAAGAAGAGGGGTGGTCATGCAAGACTGAAACAACACCTCAAAGGGGCCATAACCTTTTATCCAACCACTGAACCGCGCTTCAAGTTTTATAAGAGTTTCCGGAGGCCTTTTTCGTGGAGTACATATGGAATCGCTACTTGGTGAAGATTAGAGGTGGCTGCGCAAGACCAGAGTAACAGCTCAAAAGGGCCATAACTTTTGATCCGAGCATTTGATCGTGCTGAAATGTTTACAAAAGTTTCTGGAGGCTGTTTTCCATGGAGTACCTATGGAATCGCTACTTGGTGAAGATGAGGGGCGGTCATGCAAGACCGGATCAACAGTTCAAAATGGCCATTACTTTTTATCAAGCCGTTTGATGGCGCTTAAATTTTTACAAGAGTTCCTAGAGGCCGTTTTCTGTGGAGTACCTATGTAATAGCTAGTTGGTGAAGAAGAAGGGTGGTAGCACAAGACTGGAAAAAAAGCTCAAGAGGATCATAACTTTTGATTCGCTGTTTGATCACGCTCAAATTTTTAGAACAATTTTTGGAGGTTGTTTTCTTTGGAAAACCTATGGAATAATTACCCGTTGAAGGGGAAGTCTTTTCGAGCCAGACCTGAATAACAGCTAAAAAAGGGCCATAACTTTTAATCCAACCGTTTGATCGCGCTCATATTTTACAAGAGTTTATGGAGGTCGTTCTGGGTGGAGTACCTATGGAATCACTACTTGGTGAAGATGAGGGGTGTTTGTGCAATACCGAAACAACATCTCAAAAGGGCCATAACTTTGGATTCGACAGTTTGATAGCGCTCAAAGTTTTACAAGAGTTCCCGAATGCCATTTTCCGTGCAGTACCTATTGTCGCACGTGTGCGGCGGCGCGACGATCGTCCACCCTCAAGGAAAAACATGGAATGGAATTATTCCTGGAAAATATGGAGAGACAAGGAATTCTTGTCTCTTATCAATGGAAAATTTGAATGGGAGTCGCCACCTAGTACTCTGGTCACTAGGAACCTTAACCGGTCTCAGAGATGGGGTCGGAGACTGGTTGCGTAAAGGAAAGGTATTAGCACCCCAACTACGCCCTACCTAAGGTAAGCTGAATTGTTTTGTTTGATAAAATCTAAAGTCTTGTTGTGGTTTCTAATTGTCGGTCCATTTACGGTTTAAGAAAAATCCTCCTCTGTAAGGACATCCTTATATTATCGAGTAAAAACCTAACTATTTTAAGTCGTCAAAAGAAAATTTATTTTTAATATCGGGAATATGTTTTACGTATAAATTCATAATCCTTGATACTAAAATCAAACAAAATAAATTTTTTATTGTTTTTGAAATTTTGGCCAATGTTCTCTTGACTTTAATAAACTGGTTATTAAAATCAAAATGCATGCTAAAACACTGTTTTTTGGTGTATGAAAAATACAATATGATGTTTTAGCTTTGAGACACTTGGCCGTATGCACAAAAACATTTTTTTTTCTCTTTTTTCAATTTTTTTGTACTTTTGGAAGTTTTTGCCGAAAATCGGGTATTTTAATACCGGATTTATATTTTTACGATGTAAAATACATACCGATATTAAGCAAAATAAAAGACATAAATCAAAAGGGGGATCACAAAATATTAAAAATATTTTTTCTTTTATTATTTTTTTAATGGGCCGGACCCGGCCCAGATCAGTGGGCTGGGCCAAACCCGGCCCAGAAAACCACATGGCCTGGTAGCACAGTAACCAGCCCCCTCACTTTGCTGCAGAACGTGAATTATTCACGTTCTGCATGCAAGTGCAAGCAGGGACAGCAAGAGAAAAAATGAACGGGGCAGCAAGAGGTTACCCGGGGTGGCGTCGAGGCGGTGCTGCTGGCGGAGGCGGTGTTGGTGGCCGGCGATGCTTCTCCTTCCTCTGCCTCCTCTACTTCTGCTTTTTTTTCTTTCTTTCTTTCTTTCTTTTTCTTTCCTTTTCTCCTCCTCTTTTCTGCTCTGTCCTCTCTCCTCTTCTCTTTTTGTCTCTTTCTCGCCTCTCTCTCTTTCCCTTTTTTTTTTCTCTGTTCGTCTCTCTCTCTCGTTCTCTCTTTCTTCCCCTTTCCCTGTTTTTATAGGCAAAAACAGGGGAGGGAGACGTGGCTGGGGCGGCCACTTTGCTACCGCCCCGAATCGCCCAAGGGGTACGTCCCCTCCATTCGTCCACCATGTGGCAAGCAAGTGAGTTGTCAGCGTCTTTTTGAGAGTTTAATGTCGGTAACAGAGGAAGGAAGAAAAATCTTCTTCTTCCCCTGCTTCGCGCGTCCAGGGGAAGAAGAAGAAACACAGTGCCTTCAAAACGGCACCGTTTCGGTCCCCATTCTTTATATATATATATAATAAACATTGCATGAAACGGCGTCGTTTTGGTCAAAACACGCCGTTTCATTTAAAAGGAAAAGGCGCCAAAAGGCGTCATATTCAAAGCAGGCCTTCAATTTGCGTGTGTTTTACATTTTAGTCCTTGGTCTCGGATTTCTTCAATTAAGTCCCTAATTGGCCATCAAACTTCAATATTTATGCAATTAAGTCCCTGATTTGACCAAATTAACTCTAAAAAAAATATAATTTGACCCAGAACTTTAATTTCTTCCAATTAAAGCCCAAATTAACTCCAAAATCAATTTTTTCTTGCAATTAAAACCTCTATAAATTCAATTAAACCTTTAATAAAATTTAATTGAGTCCATAAACTTTTGATTTTAGACTTTTCTTCCTCAAATTGAATTTTCTTTGTCAATAGGGCTCTCACCAGTCAATGATATACCATCAAATTTTAATTTTTATATTTTTGAACATCCTCAATCAATTTTTTATCATTTTTAGGGTTCTCTAGCATTTTTTTTTCACTGTTATATTTTTTGATAATATTTTTTTTTGTATTTTATTATTTTTTATGTGGGGACCCAAAAATGGGTTACAACAGTTGCCCCCCTCTTTACAATGCTTACGGAGCAAAGATTTTGCGTAGTAAATGTTGTAAAGATAAACACAATTGGTCTTCCGAAACTCGTCTTCTCAAAATTTAGGTTGACTTAAAACTTCAACCGGACCTAAAGTCCTTTGTGTGGTTGGGCTAAACTAAGATTCCTTTCGCCAATCCTCTTTAACCAGAACCTAAAATATTGTATGTGTGTGGTTAGGATAGACTGAGATTCCTTTCGTCAATCCTCTCTAACCAGAACCAAAATCCTGTGTGTGTGGTTAGGATAGACTGATTTCTTTCGCCAATCTCCTCTAACCAGAACCAAAATCCTGTGTGTGTGGTTAGGATAGACTGAGATTCCTTTCGCCAATCCCCTATAACCAGAACCAAAATCATGTGTTCAAACCCTTTGTGTTTTTTTTTTTTAAGAAAGATGGTTTATTTTCACGGGCGACCTGCCCACGCAGTCACACTTACCCTGGTCTATTTTCATGAGCGACCTACCCACACATACTCAAAGTGGTCTATTTTCAGGGGCAACCAGCCCACACACTCATGCTTACACTGGTCTATTTCATGGGCGACCTGCCCAAACATAAAAGGAAAGAGTGGTCTCATTGTAAAGGGTGACCTACCCAGGTGAAGGAATGGTCTCATTGTAATGAGTGACCTATCCAAATGTTGGATGGTGAGGGCTCAAAGGCACACTCGAAAAGAGGTAGGGTTAGAAAAATGCACTACCCAAGAGGTGAGGGCTCAAAGGCGCACTCGAAAAGAGGTAGGGTTAGAAAAATGCACTACCAAAGGAGTTGAGGGCTCAAAGGCGCACTCAAAAGGAGGTAGGGTTAGAAAACGCACTACCAAATGGATGAAACACTGATCTGTCAATGTTGAAGGTGAGGGCTCAAAGGCGCACTCAAAAGGAGGTAGGTTAGAAAACGCACTACCAAAGGAGTTGAGGGCTCAAAGGCGCACTACCAAAGGGATGAAACACTGATCTGTCAATGTTGAAAGCAAATGCATTATGATTGATATGCATGTATACTTACCTAAGAAATATAGGCCCCCATTTCTTCATGGTGTCTTTCTTTTCTTAAAAGCTGGAGTGTTGATAGTAAACTTTGATGGTTTTTCCACTTTTGCTTACTCGAGTCACATCTTGTGATCTTGATCTCTGGGAAGGGTTTGTGATTAGTACTTAGAAGTGCATATTTATCAAGGTTTTATATCATCATTTTGCACTTAAAGTATCAATAACTCCTTAACTAAAACATGTTTTATAATAACAGGTCTAATACTATAAAATGCCTTAATATATGGTAAATTTTCATCTTAAATGCAGGTCTATCACATAAATCAAAGGATTGATTGATGAGTTCAAGTATGGAAATTGAAAGGACAAAGAGAGGGCCAAACTTAGAAAAGAGATGTTTGTGCAGTCCAAACTAGAACATTGTTCGGTAATTGGGTCATATCTCGAGTTCTAGATGTCCAAATGATCTCAAAGTTTTACACAGATTTGGTAAGACATAGGCCTACAACTTTCATGTTTTCATCAAGATCTAAGAAGGCCGTTTGAAAGTCCAAATTATAGCAACAACGGAGAAGTCTGAATCTGTCCTGCAACCCGAACATTGTTCAGTGTTTGGCCCATATCTGAAGTTCTAGAAGTCCTAATCACCTCCATTTTTTTCATGGAAAGCTGAGTCTATTTCCTACAACTTTCATGTTTTCAAGTGGACCCAGTTCTGATGCTAGCATTTTCGTTTTATTCAGACAAGAAGATAAGGATTTTCACAAAGTCAAAAGTTGGTCACCCACTCAACAATTAGTCATCAAATCAATAATTCCGAATTTTGGCCTATAAAAGGAGGCATTTGCCATGTATTTTGGGGCTTGGTTGTTCAAATCAAGTTCATGCTCTTTATTTCTCTCTTTATATTTTTTGTAATTCTTAAGTTTTGCTTTCATTAATTTCTTGTTTATGCTTTTCATTTCCTTTCCTTTCCTTAGTTAACTTGTATCTTATTTATGTTCTTGTTTTGTTGTTTATGTTTCTCTTCTTCATTATGTTTAGCTAAGTTTATTATGTCAAGGTGAAAAGGTTACACTAATGGTGTAAGAACCAAGTATAGTGTAAACTCAACATGGACCTTAATGTTTAATATTAACATGTCTTATCTTTTTATCTTACTAATTCTTAATACCTTGCTTGTTAAATGGTTAATCTAGATTTGTGTAGTATAACACTTGGTATAACAAATGCTTGGCACTCTCATAGCCCAACCGTATGGTATTACCTACACCTAGGCTATGAAAGGAACTTGATTTGTTGTTAACATCAATTAACATCATGAATTCCTGACAATATTTAAAAGTTTGGTGTTATGTAAATAAGATAATTAATATGATCATGTTTATAATTTATAATGAGCTATTAATGACAAATCATCTTATTGGAACCTCCTTCGTGTGTGGTTTCCAAATTGAGTAATAAGAGTTTATACTATACTTGTTTGAAATACCATTGGTGGATCCTCTAACCTTGACATTTGTTTTTATCATTGTTTAATCTTTACATTAATCTTCCATCTCAAAGTTCTCATTAATTTCTTCCTCTTCTTCTTTATTATTATTAGTACTACTACTACTACTACTACTACTACTACTACTACTACTACTACTAATATTACTACTACTACTACTAATATTACTATTATTATTATTATTATTATTACTATTATTATTATTATTATTATTATTATTATTATTAAATTCACACTAGCCCATTACTATTATTATTATTATTATTATTATTATTATTACTACTTGATTTTGGAGCTAGTGTGAATTTACTTCCATATTCGATTTTTCAAAGTCTCAATCTAGGTGAGTTAAAACCAACTTCTGTAATTCTTTTACTTGCTGATAGATCTGTAAAAGTGCCTAGAGGAATAGTTGAGGATGTGTTAGTACGAGTTGATAAATTTATTTACCCTGTAGATTTTGTTGTCTTGGATACACAACTTATTGAAGTATGTAATCCAATTCATGTTATTTTAGGACGTCCATTTCTTACAACTTCTAATGCATTGATTAATTGTAGGAATGGGCTGATGAAGCTATCATTTGGAAACATGACATTGCAAATGAATATTTTCAACATTTACAAGCAACTTGGAGATGATAATGATTTACAAGAAGTGAACTTTATTGAAAAATTAGTTCATGATCAATTTCAAACCACTTCCAGTGAAACTGAGATTGATGAGCCTCACGAGTTGCAAATGGTCTATTTTCAGGAAGAAGCAAAGGCATGTAATTGGAGACCACAAATTGAAGAATTGCCACCACGATCAATTGAGTCTATACCTTCAAGTGTTCAAACACCAAAACCTGATTTTAAGCCATTACCATTCAATCTCAAATACTCATTTTTGGAAGAAAATGAAACTTTTCCGGTAATAATCTCTTCCAAACTTAATGCACATTAAGAAGGTAAGTTATTACAAAATCTGAAAATGCACAAAAATGCATTAGGATGGACCATAGCTGACATAAAAGGAATTATTCCTTTGATTTGCACTTACATGATTTATTTGGAGGAAAATGTTAAACCCTCTAAAGAAATGCAACGAAGACTTAATCCTAATATGAAAGAAGTAATGAAAAATGAAGTCATTAAGCTTCTAGATAATGGAATCATTTATCCTATTTTTGACAGCAAATGGGTAAGTCCTACCCAAGTTGTACCCAAAAAGTCTGGAGTCACTGTGATAACAAATGAGAAAAATGAGTTAATTCCAACTCGGACTATTACTAGTTGGCACATATGCATTGACTATAGAAAACTTAATTCAATGACTAGAAAAGATCATTTGCCTTTACCTTTCATGGATCAAATCCTAGAAAGAGTTGTAGGTCATGGATTTTATTGTTTCCTAGATGGCTATTTAGGTTACAACCAAATTGAAATTGCATTGGAAGATCAAGAGAAGACTACTTTCACATGTCCATTTGGCACTTTTGCATATCGAAGAATGCCTTTTGGGTTATGTAATGCACCAGCCATATTTCAAAGATGCATGCTTAGCATATTCAGTGATATGGTTGAACATTTCCTTAAGATTTTTTGGATGATTTTTCTGTTTTTGGTGATTCATTTGATGATTGTTTAACTAACTTGGAAAAGGTTTTGAACAGGTGTGAAGAGAAGAATCTTGTACTGAATTGGAAAAAATGTCATTTTATGGTAACAAACGGCATTGTACTTGGTCACATTGTTTCATCGAAAGGAATTGAGGTTGACAAATCTAAAATCGAGTTAATTGTCAACTTACCAACACCAAAATTTGTTAAAGATGTTAGATCATTCTTAGGACATACTGGTTTTTACAGAAGGTTTATCAAAGATTTTAGTGTAATAACTAAACCATTATGTAACCTTCTAACAAAGGAAAATGTTTATGAAGAGACTGAATAATGTGAAAAAGCCTTTGTTAAACTTAAAAGCTTGCTTACTTCTGCTCCTATCATTCAACCTCCTGATTGGTCACTACCTTTTGAAATAATGTGTGACGCTAGTGATTATGACATAGGTGCTGTCTTGGGACAAAGAAAAGATAAGAAACCTTATGTGATTTACTATGTAAGTAAAACTTTAAATAGTGCTCAAATGAATTACACTACCACTGAAAAAGAATTACTTGTACTAGTATTTGCATGTGACAAGTTCATATCTTATCTTGTTGGCTCACCTGTTGTCATTTTTAATGATCACGCAGCTTTGAAATATCTTCTCTTTAAGAAAGATTCTAAGGCTAGATTGGTGCGGTGGATTTTGTTACTTCAAGAATTTGACATCACAATCAAAGACAAGAAAGGCACCGAAAATGTTGTCGCATATCATTTGTCAAGATTGACAACCGATTCGAGATCTGACATCACACCAATTGATGACTACTTTCCTGATGAATCTTTATTTTTTGTCTCTACAATGCCTTGGTTTGCTAATATTGTTAATTTTCTTGTTTCAGGACAATTGCCAGCTCATTGGAGTACCCAAGACAAAAGAAAGTTCTTGAACGAAGTGAAGAACTTTTATTGGAATGACCCTTATTTATTCAAATATTTCTAAGATGCATTCCTGACAATGAGGTAAGTAGTGTTGATTGTGCATCAAAAGTATCATTAAGTCTTTTATTTTACATATGTATTTATTGTTTTTATTTGAATTTTTTATAATAAGTGATGTGCTTTTTAGTAATGAAGTTTCTTTTAATGTTTCGATAGGTTTTTGGAGCTTAAATGAATTATTTCAGAAAATTCAACGTCGGAATTCGGAACAAAGAATTGAAGAGAAATTTAGTTGAAGATTGAAGCAAATCTTGGTTCAAATAAGTGCTCCAAATTTGCCCAAAAAATCAATTATATTCTAATTCTAGAAAAGAATATCATATGATCCATTTCAAGCCCAAACTTACCTTATGTTGTGTGCAAACTTCAACCATCAAACACTCAAGGTTTCAATGTCAATCTTAGCCCAAATAATAGGTACAATTGTATACTTATTTGATGTTTAAATCCAGCCCCAAATCAGCCCCCAAATCAGCCTCCAAATCAGCCCAAACACAATCCATGATCTTACATGTCCACACAACAAATAATATTTGATTTATTTTGGGCAATTAATTGATTCAAGAGGGCAAGCACATGGATGGAAAGCTGGAGGGGACATTGTGACATTATTTTGGGTCAAAAAGAAGAAAGAAACAGCTCATAAAGGAGGAAGAAAAACGTGCACCAAAGTGTTCTCCAAGCTGGCCTGATTTAATTTTCCAGAACATCTTTCGGTGTTTTGCCCATAACTTTTGACTCCGATGTCCAAATGAGCTGTTCTTTAATGATCTGGAACTCTAATATAATTGCCTATAAATATGTCTCTAATAGCCATCTCCAGAAGAGGCTTCTAAGAGGGTCGAATATCTGTCCAAAGTTAGAGTCAGATTTGTGTCCGAATTTTTACTGAAATTCTGTTGTGTTCTTCTTTGTAGATTTCGGTTCTTTAGTTTGTAAAACTTATTATTTCAGTTTGATTCAAGTTATTTCATGTTTATTAAAGTGTTCTTATATATAATCATGGTTGGCTAATCTCTTTCTTGGATCCAAATCAAGGATGATGGTGATTGAGGTGAGTTCTTTAAGATATGAATGAATGTTAATGATTATCTTCTCATCTTCTTCATGAATGTTTTATTATTGCAAAGAAATTTTAGAAATCATTTAGGTAATGTTATAATCTTGAATTTTTATGCACAAACCTTAGTTTTGGTATAGAGATTGCTTGATTCAATGTCTTACTTAATTTGAAAGTACTTGTTCATTCTTAAGCAATAATTAATCTTCATCTTTTTAAACTTCATTGTAATATCTTCCGATCTAATATCACCATCGTTGATATTAGGTTGAGTTATCTTATATATGTTGAAGAAATCACCAATACATCACCATTAAAATTGATTTGGACCAAGACTTACTTTTTCTTGTCTTTTAAAATCTATTTACACTTTTTCATCTTTGAAAACAAATCCATCAATTATTTTCAACCAAGTTATTGTTAATTTAATTTCTCTTGAGTTTTTTTTGTTGTTACCTAGCTTAATTTCCAGATCTAGCTCTCTGTGGATATGACCTCGATCTTACCGAGTTAATTGCTACATCGCACACTCGTGCACTTGCGAGTTAAAACAAGCCGATCATAAAAAGCGGTCAAGCAAGTGTCATTAAATTTTGTCATTCTGAGGCATATGGGGGTCATTTCTCATCAAGAAAGACAACTGCAAAAATCTTACAATGTGGATTTTACTGGCCCACCATGTTTAAAGACTCGCATGCATTCTGCAAGACTTGTGAAAATTGTCAAAAGTTGGGATCTATTTCAAAACGTCACATGATGCCTTTAAATCCTATTCTTGTCATTATGATCTTTAACTATTGGGGTATAGATTTCATGGGTCCGTTTCCTCCATCATTTGGTTTCTTGTACATATTAGTCGCAGTAGATTATGTTTCAAAATGGTTAGAGGCAATTCCAAGTCGCAATAATGATCACAAAACAGTGATAAAGTTTATGAAAGAAAACATTTTAAGTCGATTTGGAATCCCTCGAGCCATGATAAGTGATGGTGGAACACATTTCTACAACAAGCCATTTGAGTCTTTAATGAAGAGATATGGAATCACACACAAAGTTACCACCCCTTATCACCCTCAGACGAGTGGATGGGTAGAACTTGCTAATAGGGAGATCAAACAGATCTTGGAGAAAACAGTGAAACCTAATCGAAAAGATTGGTCTTTAAGACTTAATAATGCACTTTGGGCTTATCGAACTACTTATAAAACATCATTAGGTATGTCACCTTATAGACTAGTATATGGAAAACCTTGCCACTTGCTTGTGGAAATTGAACATAAAGCTTATTGGGCTATTAAAGCTTTCAATTAAAACCTTGATGATGCTAGTCAGCTGTGAAATTTGTAAATAAATGAGCTTGAGGAAATAAGAAATGATGCATATGACAATTCAAGAATTCATAAAGCAAGAATCAAAGACTTTCATGACAAGAAAATACTGAGAAAAACATTCAATGTTGGTCAAAAAGTCTTGCTTTATAACTCTCGACTCCATTTATTTCCTGGAAAACTAAGATCAAGATGGAGCGGTCCTTTTATTGTGAAACATGTGTATCCATATGGGGCTTGTGATATCAAAAATCTAAAGAATGGTAATGTTTTCAAGGTAAATGGCCATCGTTTGAAAGTTTATTTTGATAATTTTTCAGTTGAAAATGACTCTATTGAATTGGGTGATCTTGTATATAAAGATTGATTCTTTTTCTCACATTGTTTTTGTGTGACTTTTGTTTTACTAGTCTCTCACCCCGATCAAATGGCGGATAACGTTACTTCGTGACTCTTAAGTCGGTTCTTTTAGTTTCCCATGATAACTGATATCTGTGTATATATTTGTGCAATTCTTTGCTCTTTCTCCTTTCTTTGAATCTCTCCTCCAATTCTCATTTGAAAATGGACATCACTCTTGAAAAATTGAAAAAGTATTTTCCTGCTCTACCTCAGAATGTGATTACAAAAATTTACCATGCTATATGTGCAAGATTGAGGGTGTTAAGGAATCATGGAATTCCTGAAGATATTTGTTGGTTGATTGAAGCAAAGGTCCGATTATCAGGTGAGTCCTCCAATTGTTTCTTTTCATACATGTCTGGAATAGGTAAAAGCACTTTTGAGAAGAAATGTCGTGCAAAACGACTGAAAGTTTGTCACAGATGTGCCAGATGGACTTGTAATACCACATGTTGTTCTTTAGGAATGATATATGTAAACTTGTATCTTATTTATGTTCTTGTTTTGTTTATTTATGTTTCTCTTCTTCATTATGTTTAGCTAAGTTCATTATGTCAAGGTGAAAAGGTTACACTAATGGTGTAAGAATAAGTATATTGTAAACTCAACATGGACCTTAATGTTTAATATTAACATGTCTTATCTTTTTATCTTACTAATTCTTAATACCTTGCTTGTTAAATGGTTAATCTAGATTTGTGTTGTATAACACTTTGTACAACAAATGCTTGGCACTCTCATAGCCCAACCGTAATACCTACACTTGTTCTATGAAATGAACTTGATTTGTTGTTAACATAAGTTAGCATCATGAATTCCTGACTATATTTAAAAGTTTGATGTTGCTTAAATAAGATAATTAATATGATCATGTTAACAATTTATAATGAGCTATTAATGACAAATCATCCGACTGGAACCTCCTTTGTGTGTGGTTTCCAGTTGAGTAATAAGAGTTTATACTATACTTATTTGAAATACCATTAGTGGATCCTCTAACCTTGACACTTGTTTTTATCATTGTTTAATTATCACATTGATCTTCTATCTCAAAATTTTCATCAACTTCTCCCTCTTCTTCTTTACTACTACTACTACTACTACTACTACTATTAATATTATTATTATTAGTACTACTATTATTATTATTACTATTACTATTATTGTTATTGTTGTTGTTGTTGTATTGTTATTTATAATTTATACAATTAACCTCCCCATGGTTCAACCCTGGTCTTGCCGGGTTATTTATTACTTCAACACTTGAGAGAAGACATCAATCTTTTGGTCGTGTCAATTATAAAACATGCTTTAGTTAAGGAGTTATTGATACTTCTAGTGCAAAATAATGATATAAAACTTTGATAAAAATGTACTTTTAAGTACTAATCAATTGTATTGATGATGATGAATTTGGTTGAGATCCATGATGATTGGATCAGGTTGTAAAATGACATAGAAAGTGTAAATCTTGTATCGTGAATAACTTGGGATCTCTTGGTATAAGGAAGACCCCGCTGAATTTCAATAGAAATTTTGGTGGATTTAAAAAAAATTGTGAAATTTCAAGTTACCTTTTGTGTGTTGTTCTATAAATTGGGACTCTTACAATAAATAATACAACTCATTCACTCATAATATAAAGATAAAAAAAACTATAAGAAATTTTATCTGAAGTATTATTTAAAATGACATGATAACTAAAATTCTAAGTTTATCATGAAATAAACTTAATGATAATTGAGGATATATCACCGTTTTAGACCAAGTTCTTGATCTAGAAAATCAGGGTTTGTTTATCGTCACAAATCCGTCATAATAGGTTGATAGAAATATTATCAAATCATAGTAAACAAAGAGAAAAAAAACAATATAGTTTATCTCAAATAAAACGTACTAGAAATATTAATATATTTTTTTATGCAATCAACCACTTGCCTAAAATTTAAAAGATCAATTAGAATTTCTAGTAATTATAATATTATATTGCGGTTTTTTAAACCAACCAAAGACCACCCAAAACACCATTTAGAAAATATTGTCGTGCTCCTGTGCTCCTATGAGGAGAGTACAATAGGAATAGATAAAGCAAACTCAAAACATATCAACTGAAATTTGGACAAAAAAATCCAGAATAACCCAAAAGTGAGCAAGATAAAATTTATTTAGCTTTGTTTTAATTTTTTTTAAATGATAATAGGTTTATCAGCCATTCTTGCAAAAACATGACTTAATTGACAACTTTGTTTCCATTGAGTTTTATTTCCGTAAAGAAAAGCGATGATGGCTTTGCACAAATAAACAAACGAGAAAAAGCAAAGTAGGAAAAGCAAGTACACAGATGACGTACGTTCATATGATAAAACCAATTCATTTATTTATTTACTGACGGGCAGATAAATATTTTACACGAACCCATCAAAAAAATAAAAAATAGACCAACAAGATAAGCAAAGTCGTAATACGACAAAAAAAAAAAAAAAAAAGCACTTGCGAAACCATGATGTAATTCAGGTCGCTAAAGAAAGGAAGTGCCAGCAAGTCCATGATGCAAGAGATTGTGAGCAATGTGATCCCTGGCCTGTATTGCACCAGCAGATCTAAGACTATTCTCAGGGATCATATCATCATCGAAAAGATCAAACTTCAGCTCTGGATGCATCTCTTCATTTCTCATCTCACAGATGTTATGCAGCACACAACAAGCTCCGAGGACCACTGGCAAGTCCTGGAGCTTAACTTCAGTTCTCTTCTGCAAGCATGACCACCTCCCTTTCAGTCTAGCAAATGCCTCTTTAGAAACCCTTTGAATCTCCCCAATCTTCTCATTGAAAGCGTGCTGTGTCCAAGTCAAGTTTTGGTGCGTGTAAGGCACCAGAACCCAATCCATTAAAGGGTGCCCAGAATTCCCAACAATCCAAACATTCTTCAAAGCCCCTCTATTAGCCCTCTTAAACAAAGCAGACTCCTCTAACACTCTATCATCAGGCATTGAACCAGGGTAACCAATGCAAACATCAGTGAACACACCTTTCGGGCTCACAACTCCCTGAACTGTCATTGAATAAGATGTCTTCTGATTCCTCTCAGTATGCCTCTTGTTGTAATAAGCTGCCACATTAATTTTGGGAGCAATTATTGGCACATGAGTGGTGTACATTGATCCACCAACATTGGGTATCCCAGACATTGATTCAAACTCTCCCTTGATCATCTTCAATTTATCCTCATTGGGCCATTGAAGGAATTTAGGCATTAAAACGTTCCTTATGGCGGAACAAACTTCAAGAACCAGCTTATGACAAGTAGAGATCCCCAATCCAAACCGCTTTGACACAAGCCTCAAAGGTTCACCGGTAGCAAGCCTCCAGATACAAACAGCAACGCGTTGGCGAACAGGAATGGCATCGCGCAACATTGTGTTTTTCTTGGTCACAACAGAATCCAACTCCACGCAAATCATATCAAACGTGGCCTTGCTCATCCGAAACGCTTTCCGGAACTCCTCCTCCGGAAAATCCGGGTGGTTACACTTCTCCCACCAATCTTTTGACCTGTCCTTCACCCATAAACGCCGCTGATGGCCTGACCCTCGTCCGGACCCACTTTGCTCACTTGAAGCTTGAGCAGTTTCAGTAACGGCAACGGCAACAGCGGCAGCCGTCAACGAAGCACAACGGCCATGGCGTTTAGTTCCTGAACCATCCATTTCGTCTAAATCAGAAAAATGGGTCTGAAGATGGGAGTGATAGTCATTCATTGCTTCAAGTTTTCGCTTATGATTCCAATCGAAAGTCGCCTTATCGTGTTGAGACTCGATAGCCCACTGCTGGTGTTCTTGTTTTTCCTCCTCATCCAATAAAATAAGAGAAGTGAGTATATCGCTCATTAATGAATTATTATTACTCTTGGCTTTCCTCAATCCTCCTAGCTTATCTTCATCGTCTTCACCATCCTTTCTTCGCCTCTTTAAATTAGCGTTGATGTTGTCGTTGCTAGTCAAGCTGTTGTTATCCATATCCTGGAAAAGACTACTGTATAAATGTGAAATCTCTTCTTGATTAAGAAATGGGAAAGGAGAGATTTCCATAACAAGTAGTACAGTACAGTACAGAGAGATTTGAATGCGAGAAGAAAAAACTTTAAGTGTTTGATAAAATGCTTCACCGAGAGAAAAGTAAACTCAGGTGTTGATTTCATATTGAATTAGAGCAAAGGATTATAATTTATATATACGTAGCAGAGGGTGGACGGTGAGCGTGTATGCGTGTGTGAACGCGATGTAGGGATGCTTTTGACGGTGACTTGACTTTTGGAGTTATTTGATGTTGTTGATTATGTTTTTACGCGGTTGGAGGGCAGGGCATGATGACAGGGCGTGTTTTTTGTGTGCGATGGTAGATTTAGAATTTTCTTGGATTCTAAAGAATAAGAAAACAAAACGTTGGGAAATAAGATGGTTTGTGGAAGTTTCATATGTGATGTGAGGGAAGCTAGAGCGAAAGAGGTGTTAAGTCTTAAGTAATGAGTGTACTGTAGTGTAGCCTGACACCGCTCTTTCTTTCTTTCTTCAAATTATGCTTAACATTTAACAACTTTAAAATATCTTGGAAGTTCCATTCTATCCAATTTCATTTTCTTTCCTTTTATTATTTTGACTTCTGAAAGTCTATTTTAACAAGTTTTTGTTAATTTTATATAGAATATATAATTTATCCAAAATTGATAAATATAATTTATTTAACTTTTATATTATGAAAACAACCTTAAAAAACTTCCTTTTTTATTTCCATGAAAAATAATAAAAAAAAAACATAAGGAAAATTATTCCGACCCTCCAATAGTTTATCTATTTTTTTTAACTTTGCTTTTATTCTTTTAAAAATCATAATTTTTATCCTATATTTTATAATTTGATAACATTTTACATGCTTGTTAAAAAATCAATAAAAAAATCAAATTATTTACAAGTTTCCTGTTATATTTCAATTAATAACTAAAGAATTCTTATAATGTTAAAATTATAAAATTATCATACAGTTGAATTCACTAATTCTTGGATTCTTTAGTTTTATAATTCACTAATTCAAGATTTCTTGATTCATAATATCTTTGTAGATCCTAAAGCGAGAGATATTACAAACAAAAGAAAATCTAAAAAACAAGCCATAAAAATCCACCAAGGGAAGAACATGAGCTTTCTTTCACCAATTACTCCCTTTTCAGTCCACCACTAACACCTGAAAGTTTTTCAGCTTCTATTCATCAACAATACTGAAAATAAAAAACACCAAGAACAATATTGTCTCCTTTTAATCATTCGCACCTCAATCTCCTTCTCCAATCAAGCAAACACAACCATTCTTCCACTCGAAACCAATCTTCTTCCTCAATCTATAGCCATCATCTTCATCAAACAACATCAACCTATTTTTTATTTCTTCCCATCACCATCACCATACTCAACCTCAATCCTCTCTTATCACAACAAGACTCGTGCCCGTTGTCTAGATGAGAGATAAATTCACACATAAAAATTCTCTAATTTTTTCAAGTTTTCTCTTCCCCACACTACATTGTAACCAATTTCATTTTCATCGCCCTTTAAACTACAACCATAATTTCCATCTCACAACCTAACTTCTCAAAGCCGAACGACTAAAACACCCTTCTACTCTTCTTTTTTCCTCCTTAATCAACCACCATTCTAGCCGCCACTGCAGCCTCTTTGTCCATAAACAACCACAACAGAAACTTAGCCACCTAAAAATCCATATTATTAGCCGCCATTGTAACCTCCTTCTCCAAAAACAACCATGATAACAACTTCAACCACCTACAAATTCACATCACTAGTTTCTCTCTCTCATGACCTTTCTTTCTCTTAAACAAACAAATATAGGCTTCCTTTCAACAAAAGAGAGTTTTTTTTTGTTCCAAACTAAGAGAGAATAAGTCATAAGGTAATGAGAGAAAAGGATTAGGCTTTTGGTCTAATAAAAGTTATGTGGGTGTTTAGATTGATCATTTTGATTGATTTGGATTTTTTGTTCACAAATAATGTTTTCTATAATTTTCAAAACAATTGAGGCAAAATGTAAATTACAATACATTATAAGATGTTAAACCGCCATGAATAGAATACCGGCTCAAAAGGTCCATAACTTTAGATCCGACCGTTGGATCGCGCTCAAATTTTTTAAGGAGTTTCCGTAGGCTGTTTTCCATGGAGTGCCTTGGAATTGTTACGCCATGCTGACGATGTCCTGTCGGGCGATACCACCAACACGACCCAAGAACCGGTTCAAAAGTTCAATAAATTTAGATCCAACTGTTGGATCGCGCTCAATTGTTTTAAGGTGTTTCCGTAGGCTGTTTTCCATGGAGTAGCCTGGAATAGCTACTCCACAATGACGACGATGACCGGTCAGGCGTTACCATTGACTCGACTCAATTATCGACTCAAAAGGTCCATAACTTTAGATCCGACCGTTTGATCGCGCTTAAATTTACGAGTTTCTGTAGGCTTTTTTCCATGGAGTAGAGTGGAATCGCTACTCAACGACACGACGTCCGATTGGGCCCTACCACCGCTACGTATAGAATAACGGCTCAAAAGGTCCATAACTTTAGATCCGACCGTTGGATCGCGCTCAAATTTTTTGATGAGTTTCTGTAGGCTATTTTCCATGGAGTAGCATGGAATCACTACTCCACGACGACAATGTCCAATCAGGCGATATCACCGACACGACCCAAGTACCGGCTCAAAAGGTCCATAACTTTAGATCCCATCATTCGATCAAGCTCAAATTTATGACTTTCCATAGGCTGATTTCCATGGAGTAGCATGGAATCGCTACTTAACGATGATGACGTCCAGTCGGGCGATACCACCGACACGACCCGAGTACTGGCTTAAAAGGTCCATAACTTTAGATCCGACCGTTGGATCGCGCTCAAATTTTTTGACAAGTTTCCGCAAGCTTTTTTCCATGGAGTAGACTGCAATCGCTACGCCATGCCGACGATGTCTGGTCAGGCCATACAACCGCCATGACCAGAGTACCAGCTCGAAAGGTCCATAACTTTAGATCTGGCTGTTGGATCGCGCTCAAATTTTTTGAGGAGTTTCTGTTGGCTGTTTTCCATGAATTAGCATGGAATTGCTACTCCACGGCGACGACATCCGGTTGGGCGATACCACCAACACGACCCGAGTACCTACTCAAAAGGTCCATAACTTTAAATTCGATCGTTGGATCGCGCTCAAAGTTGTTAAGGAGTTTCCGTAGGCTGTTTTCCATGGAGTAGAGAGGAATCGCTACAGAATGACGACGATGTCGGATCGGGCGATAACACCGACTCGACCCAAATACCGGCTGAAAAGGTCCATAACTTTAGATCCGACTGTTGGCTCGCGCTCAAATATTTTCTTGAGTTTCCATATTCTTTTTTCCATTGGAGTAGAGAGGAATCGCTACACAACGCCGACGATGTTCGGTCCGGCCCTACCACTGCCATGACCGGAGTACGAGTTCAAAAGGTTCATAATATTAGATCCGATCGTTGGATCGCGATCAAATTTTCTAAGTAGTTTCAGTACGCCGTTTTCCCTGGAGTAGAGTGGAATTACTACTCCAACAATGATGACGTCCATCGAGCACTACCACAGGCACGACCCGAGTACCGGTTCCAACGATACAGAACTTTAGATCCGACTGTCAGATCGCCCGTAAAGTTTTTGATGAATTTTTAGAGGATGTTTTCCATGGAGTAGCGTGGAATCGCTACTCCACGACGACGACGTCCGGTCATACCATACCGTTGGAATCGCTACTCCTCGACCCGAGTACCGGCTCAAAAGGTCCATAGCTTTAGATCCGATCGTTGGATCGCGCTCAAATTTTCTGAGGAGTTTCTAAAGGGTGTTTTAGCGGGAGTAGCGTGGAATCGCTCAAATTTTCCGAGGAGTTTTTGAAGGCTGTTTTCAATGGAGTAGTGTGGAATCGCTACTCCAAGACGACGATGTACGATCAAGCTATATCACTTACTCAACCCGAGTACCGGCTCAAAAGGTTAAGAACTTTAGATCGGACCGTTGGATCGCGCTCAAATTTTAAGACCAGTTTTCGTAGGCTGTTTTCCATGGAGTAGAGTGGAATTGCTACTCCACGACGATGATGTCCGGTCAAGCGCTAGCACCGACTGGACCCGATTACCGGCTCAAAAGGTCCAGAACTTTAGATCCGACCATTGGATCGCGCTTAAATATTTTGATGCGTTTCCGTTGGTTTTTTCCATGGATTAGCGTCGAATCGCTACTCCACGACGACGATGTCCGATCGGGCGTTACCACCAACATGACTTGAGTACTGGCTCAATAGGTCCATAACTTTAGATTCGACTGTTGGATCGCACTCAAATTTTTTCGGAAGTTTCCGAAGGCTGTTTTCAATGGAGTAGTGTGGCATCACTACTCCACGACGACGATGTCCGGTCAAGCGCTAGCACCGACTCGACCCGATTACTGGCTCAAAAGGTCCAGAACTTTAGATCCAACTGTTGAATCGCGCTCCAAGTTTCCGAGCCGTTTCTGAAGGCTATTTTCCAATGAGTAGCTTGGAATCACTAGTCCACGACGATGATGTCCGGTCAAGCATTACCACCGCCACGAACCGAGTACCGGCTAGAAAGGTACATAACTTTAGATCCGACCGTTGGATCGCGCTAACATTTTTAGAGGAGTTTCCGTAGGCCGTTTTGCATGGAGTAGAGATGAATCGCTATAGAATGACGACGACGTCCGATCAGGCGATACCACTGACTCGACCCGAATACCGGCTGAAAAGGTCCATAACTTTAGATCCTACTGTTGGATCATGCTCAAATGTTTTCACGAGTTTTCGTCTTCTGTTTTCCATTGGAGTAGAATGCAATCGCTACACAAGGCCGACGATGTCTGGTCCGACCCTACCACCGCCAAGACCCGAGTACAGGTTCGAAAGGTTCATAACATTAGATTCGATCGTTGGATCGCGATCAAATTTTCTAAGCAGTTTCAGTACGCTGTTTTCCCTGGAGTAGAGTGGAATTACTACAACAACGATGACGTCCAGTCGAGCGCTACCACAGGCAAGACTCGAGTACCGGTTCCAACGGTACAGAACTTTAGATCCGACCCTCGGATCGCCCGCAAAATTTTTGATGAATTTTAAGAGGATGTTTTCCACGGAGTAGCGTGGAATCGCTACTACATAACAACGACGTCCGGTCATGCGATACCACCGCCTCGACCCGAGTACCGGCTCAAAAGGTCCATAACTTTAGATCCGATTGTTGGATCGCGCTTAGATTTTCTAAGGAGTTTCTGAAGGGCGTTTTCCTTGGAGTAGCGTGGAATCGCTACTCCACTACAAGGACGTCCGGTCCGGCGCTACCACCGCCACGACCCGAGTACCTTCTTAAAAGGTCTATAACTTTAGATCCGACCGATCGATCGCGATCAAATTTTCCGAGGAGTTTCCTAAGGCTATTTTCCATGGAGTAGAGTGGAATCGCTACTCCAAGACGGTGATGTACGATCAAGCTATATAACTTACTCGACCCGAGTACCGGCTCAAAAGGTTAAGAACTTTAGATCCGACCGTTGGATCACGCTCAAATTTTCTGAGGAGTTTCTGAAGGGTGTTTTCCCTAGAGTAGCGTGGAATCGCTACGCCACGACGACGCCGTCCGGTTCGGCGCTACCACCGCCACGACCCGAGTATCGTCTTAAAAGGTCTATAGCTTTAGAACCAACCATTGGATTGCGCTTAAATATTTTGATGCGTTTCCGTTGGCTGTTTTCCATGGATTAACGTTGAATCCTTACTCTACGATGATGATGTCCGGTTGGGCATTACCACAGACACGACCTGAGTACCAGCTCAATAGGTCCATAACTTTAGATCCGACCATTGGATCGCGCTCAATTTTTTTCAGAAGTTTCCGATGGTTGTTTTCCATGGAGTAGAGTGGAATCGCTACTCCACGATGACAACGTCCGGTCCAGCCCTACCACCGCCACGACCCGAGTACCGGTTCCAACGGTATAGAACTTTAGATCTGACCGTTGGATCGCTCGCAAACTTGTTGATGAATTTTCAGAGGATGTTTTCCATGGAGTAGCGTGGAATCGCTACTCCACGACGACGACGTCCGGTCATGCGCTACCATCGCCTCGACCGGAGTACCGGCTCAAAAGTTCCATAACCTTAGATCGGACCGTTGGATCGCGCTCAAATTTTCTGAGGAGTTTCGGAAGGGTGTTTTCCCTGGAGTAGCGTGGAATCGCTACTCCACGACGACGACATCTGGTCCGGCGCTACCACCGCCACGACCCGAGCACCGTCTTAAAAGGTTTGTAGATCCAACCGTTGGATTGCGATCAACTTTTCCGAGGAGTTTTCGAAGGCTGTTTTCCATGGAGTAGTGTGGAATCGCTACTCCATGATGACGATGTTCGATCAAGCTATATCACTGACTCAACCCGAGTACTGACTCAAAAGGTTAAGGAGTTTAGATCCGATTGTTGGATCGCGCTCAAATTTTAAGACCAGTTTTCATTGGTTGTTTTCAATGGATTAGCGTGGAATCGCTACTCCACGATGACGATGTCCGTTCGGGCGTTGCCACCGACACGACCTGAGTACCGGCTCAATAGGTCCATAACTTTAGATCCGACCGTTGGATCGCGCTCAAATTTTTTGTGAAGTTTCCGAAGGCTGTTTTCCATGGAGTAAAGTGGAATCGCTACTCCACGACAACGACGTTCGGTGAAGCGCTAGCACCGACTTGACCCGATTACCGGTACTGAAGGTCCAGAACTTTAGATCCGACCGTTGAATTGCGCTCAAATTTTCTGAGCAGTTTCTGAAGGCTGTTTTTCAATGAGTAGCTTGGAATTGCTTGTCCACGACGATGACGTCCGGTCAAGCGTTACCACCGCCACGAACCGAGTAGAACCGCTATAGAATGACGACGATGTCCGGTTGGCGATACCACCGACTCGACCCGAATACCGGCTGAAATGGTCCATAACTTTAGATCCGACTGTTGGATCGCGCTCCAATTTTTTGAGGAGTTTTTTAAGGCTATTTTCCATGGAGTAGCGTGGAATCTCTACTCCACGACGACGACGACGTCCAGTTGGGCGATGCCACCGACAAGACCAGAGTAACGGCTCAAAAGGTCCATAACTTTAGATCCGACCGTTGGATCGCTCTCAAATGTTTTAAGGAGTTTCTGAAGGCTGTTTTCCATGGAGTAGCATCGCGCCCAAATTTTCTGTGCTTCTGAAGGGTGTTTTCCCTAGAGTAGCGTGGAATCACTACTCAACTACAAGGAAGTCCGGTTCGGCGCTACCACGACCCGAGCACCGTCTTAAAAGGTTTGTAGATCCGACCGTTGGATCGCGATCAAATTTTCCGAGGAATTTCCGAAGGCTGTTTTCCATGGAGTTGTGTGTAATCGCTACACCAAGACGGCGATGTACGATCAAGCTATATCACTTACTCGACCCAAGTACCGGCTCAAAAGGTTAAAAACTTTAGATCCGACCGTTGGATCGCGCTCAAATTTTAAGACCAGTTTCCGTAGGTTGTTTTCCATAGGGTATAGTGGAATTGCTACGCCACGACGACGACGTCCGTTCGAGCGCTACCACTGGCTCCAAACATCCATAACTTTAATTCCGACTGTTGGATCGCGCTCAAATTCTTTGAGGAGTTTCCGTACGCTGTTCTCAATGGAGTAGCGTGGAATCGCTACTTGTCGACGACGACGTCCGGTAGGGCGCTACCACAGACACGACCCAAGTATCGGCTCAAAAGGTCCAGAATTTTTGATCCGACCATTGGATCGCTCTCAAATGTTTTAAGGAGTTTCCGTAGACTGTTTTCATAGGAGTAGCGTGGAATCGCTTCCCCCAAGCTAACGATGTCCGGTCGGGCGATGCCACCGACACAACCCGTGTACCGGTTCAAAAGGTCCACAACTTTAGATCCGATCGTTGGATTGCACTCAAATTTTTTGATGAGTTTCCGTAGGGTGTTAGCGTGGAATCGCTACTCCACGATGACGTCCAGTCGGGCGATGCCACAGACATGACCCGAGTACCGGCTCAAAAGGTCCATAACTTTAGATCCGACCGTTGGATCGTGCTTAAATTTTTGGAGGTGTTTTCGAAGGTTGTTTTCCATGAAGTAGGGTGGAGTCGCTACCCCCACGCTGATGATGTCCGGTGAGGCCCTAGCACCGCCACGACCCGAGTACCGGCTCAAAAGGTCCACAGTTGGATCGCTCAAAATTTTTTTGAAGAGTTTCCGTAGGCTGTTTTCCACAGAGTAGCGTGGAATCGCTACCCCCACGCTGACGACGTCCGGTGAGGCCCTACCACCGCCACGACCCGAGTACCGCTCAAAAGGTCCACAACTTTAGATCTGACCGTTGGATAGCGCTCAATTTTTTTGATGAGCTTCCGTAGGTTGTTTTCTATGGAGTAGCGTGGAATCGCTATGCCACGACGACTTCCAGTCGTGCGATGCCATCGATATGACCCGAGTACGGATCAAAACGTCCATAACTTTAGATCCGACCGTTGAATCACCCTAAAAGTTTTTTAGGGTTCTATAGGTTGTTTTCCATGGAGTAGAGTGGAACCGTTACTCCACGACGATGTACAGTCGGGCGCTGCCATCGACACGACCCGAGTACCAGCTTAAAAGGTCCATAACTTTAGATCCGACCGTTGGATCGCGCTCAAATTTTTTGAGGAGTTCTCGTAGGCTGTTCTCCGTGAGTAGCCTTGCATTGGTACTCTACGATGTCGACAGCCATTAAGGCACTACCGCCACCACGACCTAAGTACCGGCTCAAAAGGTCCACAACTTTAGATCCGACCGTTGGATCATGCTCAAATTTTTTGCTAAATTTCCGTAGGCTGTTTGCCATGGAGTAGCGTGGAATCGCTACTCCATGACGATGTCTGGTCAGGTGATGCCACCAACATGACCCGAGTACCGGCTCAAAAGGTCCATAACTTTAGATTTGATCGTTGGATTGCGCTCAAATTTTTTGAGGTGTTTCTGTAAGCTGTTTTCCATGGAGTTGCGTGGAATCGCGACTCCCGAACGACGACGTCCGCTAAGACTACCACGACCCAAGTACCGTCTCAGAAGGTTTATAACTTTAGATCCAACCGTTGGATCGCGCTCAAATATTTGGAGGAGTTTTCAAAGGCTGTTTTCCATGGAGTAGCTTTGAATACATCTACATATTTAAATTATAAATTTCCAGGGTTTCACACGCTACCCCCACGCCGACGATGTACGGTCAGGCCCAACCACCGCCAAGACCCCAGTACCGGCTCAAAAGGTCCACAACTTTAGATACGACAGTTGGATCGCGCGCAAATGTTTTGAGGAGTTCTCGTAAGCTTTTTTCCATGGAGTAGCGTGGAATCGCTGAGCCCACGCCAACGACATCCGGTCAGGTCCTACCACCGCCACGACCCGAGTACCGGCTCAAAAGGTCCACGACTTTAGATCCGACCGTTGGATCGTGCTCAAATGTTTTGAGGAGATTCCATAAGCTGTTTTCCATGGAGGAGCATGGAATTGTTACTCCACGATGACAACGTATGGTAAGGCGTTGCCACCGCCTCGATACGAGTACCGGCTCCGAAGTTCCCAAACTTTAGATCTGACCGTTGGATAATGCTTAAATTTTGTGATTAGTTTCAGGGAGTAGCGTGGATTCGCTACTCCACGACGATGATGTCCGGTTAGGCGATACCATCGACACGACCCGAAGGTTTATAACTTTAGATCCAACCGTTGGATCGCGCTCAAATTTTCTAAGGAGTTTTCGTAGCCTGCTTTCCATGGAGTGGCGTGGAATCGCTACTAAACGACGTCGACGTTCGGTTGGGCGCTACCACTGACTGACATGACCCCAATACCGGATCAAAAGGTCCAGAATTTTAGATCCGGCCGTTGGATCGCGCTTAATTTTTTTGAGGAGTTTACATAGGTTGTTTTCCATGGAGTAGCGTGGGATCACTATTCCACGATGACGACGTCCGATCGGGCAATGCCACCGCCTCAAAAGGTCCATAACTTTAGATCCTATCGTTGGATCGCGCTCAAATTTTTTGAGGAGTTTTTGAAGGTGTTTTTCTATGGAGTAGCATGGAATCACTACTCCACAATGTCGATGTCCGGTAAGGCGATACCACCGACACGACCTGCGTACCGGCTCAAAAGGTCCATAACTTTAGATTCAACCATTGTATCGCGCTTAAATGTTTTGTGGAGTTTCCGAAGGCTGTTATCCATGGAGTAGCGTGGAATCGATACTCCACGACGACAACGTCCGGTCGGGTGCTACCACAAACACGACCCGAGCACCGGCTCAAAAGGTCCATAACTTTAGATCCGACCGTTGGATCCCGTTCAAAATTTTTGAGGAGTTTTCGTAGGTTGATTTTATGGAGTAGCATCGAATCGCTACTCCACAACAAGGACGTCTGGTCGAGCATTGCCATCGACACGACCCAAGTACCGGCTTAAAAGGTCCATAACTTTAGATCCGACTGTTAGATCGCGCTCAAATTATCTGAGGAGTTTCCGACAGCGGTTTTCCATGGAGTAAAGTGGAATCCCTACTCCACAATGTCGACGTTCGGTAAGGCAATACCACCGCCTCGAACGAGTACCGGCTCCAAAGGTTTAGAAATTTAGATCCGACCGTTGGATCGTGCTTAAATTTTCTTAGGAGTTTCCAAATGCGGTTTTCCATGGAGTAGTGTGGAATCGATACTCCACGAAGACGACGTCCGGTCGGGCGCTCCCACCGACACGACCCGAGTACCGACTCAAAAGGTCCAGATTTTTAGATCCAACCGTGTGATCATGCTCAAATTTTTTGAAGAGTTTCCGCAGGATGTTTTACATGGTGTAGCGTGGAATCGCTACTCCACAATGATGACGTCCAGTCGGGCGCTACCACTGACACGACCTGAGTACCGACTCAAAAGATCCAGAATTTTACATTCGACCGTTGGATCGCGCTTAAATTTTTTGATTAGTTTCCGCAGGCTGTTTTCCATTGAGTACTGTGGAATCGCTACTCCACGAGGACGATGTCCAGTCGGGCGACGCCACCAACCCGACCCGAGTACCAGCTCAAAAGGTCCATAAATTTAGATTCGACCGTTGGATCGCGCTCAAATTTTGTGTGGAGTTTCCGAAGCCTATTATCCATGGAGTAGCGTGGAATAGATACTCCACCACGACGACGTTCGATCGGGCGCTCCCACCAACACGACCCGAGTACCGGCTCAAAAGGTCCGTAACTTTAGATCCGGCAGTTGGATCGCGCTCAAATTTTTTGAAGAGTTTCCAAAGGTGCTTTTCTATGGAGTATCGTGGAATCGCTACTCCACAATATCGATGTCCGGTAATGCAATACCACCTCCTCGACCCGAGTACCGGCTCTAAAGGTCCACAATTTTATATGTGACCGTTGGATCGTGCTGAAATTTTATGATTAGATTCTGCCAAATATTTTACATTGAGTAGCGTGGAATCGCTACTCCATGACGACGATGTCCGGTTAGGCGATACCACCGACACGACCTGAGTACCAGATCAAAATGTCCATAACTTTAGATCTGACCGTTGGATCGCGCTCAAATTTTATGAGGAGTTTCCGCAGGCTGTTTTCCATGGAGTAGCATGGAATCGATATTCCAAGACAACGACGTCCAATTAGGCTATACCACCGACAAGACAGGAGTACTGGCTGAAAAGGTCCATAACGTTAGATTCGACCGTTGGATCACGCTCAAATTTTTTCACGAGTTTCTGAAGGCTGTTTTCCATGGAGTAACGTGGACTCGCTACTCCACGACAACGATGTCCATTCGGATGCTACCACCGACACGACCCGAGAACCGGCTCAAAAGGTCTAGAAGATTAGGTCCAACCGTTGTATCGCGCTCAATTTTTTTGAGGAGTTTGCGAAGATGATTTTCCATGGAGTGGCATGCAATCGCTACTCCATGATGTCGACGTCCGGTAAGGCGATCCCACGGCCTTGACCCGAGTACCGACTCCAAAGGTCCAAAACTGTAGATCCGACCGTTGGATCATGCTGAAATTTTGTGATTAGTTTCCGGCGGATGTTTTAGATGGAGTAGCGTGGAATCGCTACTCCACGACAACAACGTCCGGTAAGGCAATACCACCGACACGACCCGAGTACCATATCAAAAGGTCCATAACTTTAGATTCGATCATTGGATCGCACTTAAATTTTTTGGGGAGTTTCCGAAGGCTGTTATCCATGGAGTAGTGTGGAATCGATACTCCGCAATGACAACGTCCGGTCGGTTGCTACCACAAACACGACCCGAGCACCGGCTCAAAAGGTCCATAACTTTAAATCCGACCATTGGATCGTGCTTAAAGTTTTTGAGGAGTTTTCGTAGGCTATTTTCTATGGAGTATCATCAAATCGCTACTCCACGACGAGGATGTCCGATCGTGCGTTGCCACCGACACGACCCGAGTACCGGCTTAAAAGGTCCATAACTTTAGATCCGACCGTTGGATATCGCTCAAATTTTCTAAGGAGTTTCCAACAGTGGTTTTCCATGGAGTAAAGTGGAACGCTACTCCACAATGTCGATGTTCGGTAAAGCGATACCACTGCCTTAACCCGAGTACTGGCTCCAAAGGTCCAGAACTTTAGATCCGAGCGTTGGATAATGCTGAAATTTTGTGATTAGTTTCCGCCGCCAGATGTTTTACATGGACTAGCATGGAATCGCTACTCCACAACAACGACGTCTAGTCCGGCGATACCACGACACGACCTAAGTACCGGCTCAAAAGGTCCATAACTTTAGATTCGACCGTTGCATCATGCTCAAATGTTTTGAGGAGTTTCCAAAGGCTGTTTTCCATAAAGTAGTGTGGAATCGCTACTCCACGATGACAACGTCCGGTTGGGCGATACCATCGACACGACCCGAGCACCGGCTCAAAAGGTTCGTCACTTTAGATCCGACCGTTGGATCGCGCTCAAAATTTTTAAGTTTCGGTGGTTGTTTTCCATGGAGTAGCGTTGAATCGATACTCCATGACGACGATGTTCGGTCGAGTGCTACCACAAACACGACCCCAGTACCGGCGCAAAAATGTACATAAGTTTTTATCAGACCGATGGATCGCGCTTAAATTTTTTGATTACCTTCTGCAGTCTGTTTTCCATGGAGTAGTGTGGAGTAGCTACTCCATGACGACAACGTCCAGTCGGACGGTACCACCGACACTACCAGAGTACGGGCTCTAAAGGCCCATAACTTTAGATTCGACCGTTGGATCGCGCTCAAAATTTTTGAATTTTGGAGGTTGTTTTGAATGTAGTAGTGTTGGAATGACACTCCATGACGACGACGTCCAGTCGGGTGCTACCAAAAACACGACCACAGTACTGGCTAAAAAGGTCCAGAATTTTTAATCTGACCATTGGATCGCGCTCAAAGTTTTTATTAGTTTTCGCAGGCTGTTTTACATGGAGTAGTGTGGAATAGCTACTCCACGACGACGACGTGCGGTCGGACAGTACCACCGACACGAGAAGAGTACCGGCTCAAAAGGTCCAGAATTTTAGATTTGACCGTTGGATCGCTCTAAAAGTTTGTGAGGAGTTTCCGTAGGCTGTTTTGCATGGAGTAGTGTGGAATCGCTACTCCAAAACGATTACGTCCGGTCGGGCGATGCCACCATTGAATCATGCTTAAATTTTGTGATTAGTTTCCGCCGGATGTTTTACACGGACTAGCGTGGAATCGCTACTCCACAAAGACGACGTTCAGTCCGACGATACCACCGACACAACCCGAGTACCAGCTCAAAAGGTCCATAACTTTAAATCTGACCGTTGGATAGCGCTCAAATTTTATGAGGAGTTTTCGAAGGCTGTTTTCAATGGAATAGCGTTGAATCGCTACTCCTCAACGACGACGTCCAGTCCAGCGATACCACGACACGACCATAGTACCGGCTCAAAAGGTCCATAACTTTAGATTCGAACGTTGGATAACCCTCAAATGTTTTGAGGAGTTTCCGAAGGCTATTTTCCATAGAGTAGTGTGGAATCGCTACTC
Source organism: Populus davidiana (assembly GCA_030145905.1). Taxonomy (NCBI): domain Eukaryota; kingdom Viridiplantae; phylum Streptophyta; class Magnoliopsida; order Malpighiales; family Salicaceae; genus Populus; species Populus davidiana. The sequence continues at coordinate 11,899,647 of CM057806.1, forward strand.
CATGACGACTATGTCCGGTCCGGCGATACCACCGACACGACCCGAGCACCGGCTCAAAAGGTCCAGAATTTTAGATCCGGCCATTGGATCGCGCTAAAAGTTTGTGAGGAGTTTCCGCTGGCTATTTTGCATGGAGTAGCATGGAATCGCTACTCCAAAACGATGACGTCCGGTCGGGCGATGCCACCGACACGACCCGAGAACTGGCTAAAAAGGACAATAACTTTAGATCCGACCGTTGGATCGCGGTAAAATTTTTTGAGTTTCGGAGGTTGTTTTCAATGTAGTAGTGTTGAATCGACACTCCATGACAACGACGTCCAGTCGGGTGCTACCACAAACACGACCACAATACCGGCTAAAAAGATCAAGAATTTTTTATCCGACCGTTGGATCGCTCTAAAAGTTTGTGAGGAGTTTCCGTAGGCTGTTTTGCATGGAGTAACGTGGAATCGCTACTCCAAAACGATTACGTCCGGTCGGGCAATGCCACCGACATGACCCGAATACCGGCTCAAAATGTCCATAACTTTAGATCCGACCGTTGAATCCTGCTGAAATTTTATGATTAGTTTTCGCCGAATGTTTTACATGGACTAGCGTGGAATCGCTACTCCAAAAAGACGACGTTCAGTCCGACGATACCACCGACACAACCCGAGTACCTCTCAAAAGGTCCATAACTTTAGATCCGACCGTTGGATCGCGCTCAAATTTTTTGAGGAGTTTTCGAAGGCTGTTTTCCATGGAGTAGTGCGGAATCGCTACTCCATGACGACGATGTTCGATCAAGTGATACCACCAAGACGACCCAAGTATCGGGTCAAAAGGTCCATAACTTTAGATCCGGCCGTTGGATCGCGCTTAAATTTTTTGAGGAGTTTCCGAAGGCTGTTTTCCATGGAGTAGTGCGGAATCGCTACTCCATGACGACGATGTCCGGTCAACTGATACCACCAACACGACCCAAGTATCGGGTCAAAAGGTCCATAACTTTAGATCCGGCTGTTGGATCGCGCTTAAATTTTCCGAGGAGTTTCCAAAGGCTGTTTTTCATGGAGTAGCGTGGAATCGCTACTCCATGATGAGGATATTCGGTCACGCGATGCCACCGTCCCGACCCAAGTACCGGCTCAAACGGTCCATAACTTTAGATCCGACCGTTGCATCGCGCTCAAATATTTTAAGGAGTCTCCGTAGGCTATTTTCTATGGAGTAGCATCGAATCGCTACTCTATGACGAGGACATCCGGTCGTGCGTTGCTATTGACACGACCCGAGTACCGGCTTAAAAGGTCCATAACTTTAGATCCGACCGTTGGATCGCGCTTAAATTTTCCAAGGAGTTTCCGAAGGCGGTTTTCCATGGAGTAGCATGGAATCGCTACTCTACAATGTCGATATCCGATAAGGCGATAGCACTGCCGCGACCCGATTACCGGCTATTCCATAACGACGATGTCCGGTCGGACGATACCACCAACACGACCCGAGCTCCGGCTCAAAACGTCCATAACTTTAGATTCAGCCATTGGATCGCGCTCGAATTTTATGAGTTTCGGAGGTTGTTTTCCATGGAGTAACGTTGAATCGATACTCCACTACGACGATATCCAGTCGGGTGCTACCACGAATAGAATTTTAGATCTGACCTTTGGATCGCGCTTAAATTTTCTAATAAGTTTCTGCAGGCTATTTTTCATGGAGTAGTGTGGAATAGAAATTCCACGACGATGATGTCCGGTCGGACAGTACCACCGACACGACCCGAGTACCGGCTTAAAAGGTCCAGAATTTTAGATCTGACCGTTGGATCGCGCTAAAAGTTTGTGAGGAGTTTACGCAGGTTGTTTTGCATGGAGTAGCGTGGAATCGCTACTCCAAAACGATGACGTCCGGTCGGGCGATGCCACCGACACTACCCGAGTACCGGCTCAGAAGGCCCATAACTTTAGACTCGACCGTTGGATCACGGTAAAAAGTTTTAAGTTTCGGAGGTTGTTTTCAATGTAGTAGTGTTAAATCGACACTCCATGATGACGACGTTCAGTCGGGTGCTACCACAAACACGGCCACAATACCGGTTAAAAAGGTCCAGAATTTTTGATCCGACCGTTGGAACGCGCTCAAATTTTTTGATTAGTTTTGGCAGGTTGTTTTCCATGGAGTAATGTGGAATAGCTACTCCAAGACGATGATGTGCGGTCGGACGGTACCACTGACACGAGCAGAGTACCGGCTCGAAAGGTCCAGAATTTTAGATCCGATCGTTGGATCGCGCTAAAAGTTTGTGAGGAGTTTCTGTAGGCTGTTTTGCATGCAGTAGTGTGGAATCGCTACTTGACAACGATGACGTCCGGTCGGGCGATGCCATCGACACGACCCGAGTACCGGCTCAAAAGGTCCATAACTTTAGATTCGACCGTTGGATCGTGCTGAAATTTTGTGATTAGTTTTCGCTGGATGTTTTACATGGACTAACGTGGAATCACTACTCCACAAAGACGACGTTCGATCTGATGATACCACCGACACGACCCGAGTACCGGCTTATAAGGTCCATAACTTTAGATCCGACCGTTGGATCGCGCTTAAATTTTTTGAGAAGTTTCCGAAGGCTGTTGTCCATGGAGTAGTGCGGAATCGGTACTCCACGACGACGACGTCTGGTCAGAAGCTACCACCGACTCGACCCGATTACCGGCTCCAAAGGTCCATAACTTTAGATCCGACTGTTGAATCGCGCTCAAATTTTTGTGAGGAGCTTCCGAAGGCTGTTTTACATGGAGAAGCGTGGAATCGCTACTCCACAAAGAAGACGTCCGGTCGGGCAATACCACCGGCACAACCTGAGAACTGACTCAAAAGGTCCCTAATTGTAGATCCAACCGTTCGATCGCGCTCAAATTTTTTAAGGTGTTTCTGTAGGCTATTTTTCATGGTGTAGAGTGCAATCGCTACGCCACGCTGACGACTTCAGGTCTGGACCTACCACCACCATGACTAGAGTACCGGTTCCAAAGGTCGATAACTTTAGATCCGACCATTGGATCACGCTTAAATATTTTGAGGTGTTTCTGTAGGCTATTTTCCATTGAGGAGTGTGGAATTGCTACTCAACGATGAAGACGTCCTGTTGGGCAATACCACGGACACAAACCGCGTACCGGCTCAAAAGGTCCCTAACTTTAGATCCGATCGTTGAATCGCGCTCAAATTTTTTGAGGAGTTTTCCGTGGATCAGCGTGTATTCGCTACCCCACGATGATGACGTCGGGTCGGGAGATACCACTGACACTATCCGAGTATCGGCTCAAAAGGTCCATAACTTTAGATCTGACCATTCGATCACGCTCAAATTTTTTGAGGAGTTTCTATTGCGATGTCGCGGTCGCACAAATTAATTACCCTAGCTTAAAACACAACACACAAGATAGTATAGAGCAAGCAAGGGATCGATCCCATGAGGAAGATTCAAGTCAGATTTTTATGCTAGATGATATGCAATTTGGGGGGGTTTGGACGTTATCTAAGCTGAAGCAAAAGAAAACAGAAAACTATGAAACAAAATTTAATAAAATCAGAAAATTATCAAGAGAACAAACCTTGGTCGCAAGCTCACATCCACCTATAGAAATCAGAACTGATCATGGAAACAAAACATCAATTTATATTCTGAATATTTATCTCTTCTTAACATTGGTTAGTTAACGGATCCGCCGTATAACTAACCTTAACCAACAAACAATCACAGTGTCTGCACTAATGATTTAATCCAATGCCAGCCTTAAGATCTAGATAAATTCATTAATCTTAACAACCAAGTTTTCTACTTGTGTTGCTTTGATCGAATGTTCTCCCTAAGTTCAATAACGTAGTTCCGCTACAATTATCAAGCTTAGTTGCTTCACAAGTTTATATACCACAACTCCGGTTTTGATATCAAACTTAGCAATAGATTGTTCACAATAATAACTTAGAGTCCGCTCTAGCAAATTAAGATAAACAATCATAGGAAATATGCATAAGAAAACAAACATACTCATTCATAATACAAACTGAAAATAAATGGAAGAATAAATCTCACAGTTCTTGAAATTTAAAGGTTTTCGTGTCCTTGCAACCAAGAAAATGAGTTTAGCCTTGCATGTTTGTTGAACAACTAATCAAAAAGATGGAAGAATGCATGATTTAGGGTTTCTTAGAGGAGGGGGGCGTTTTTTCTCCTCTTGGGTGGCTGCCCCCCTTCTCTTCTCTCATTCTTTTTATATGCTAGGAAACCATAATCTCTATTTTACAAAGTAGTCCTCCCTTAAGTAGACAGTTTACATTTAAGTAGTTCAATAACTATTTTCCTATATAAAAAAAAAAGAAATGGCTTTGTGGCTCATATGTCTATTTATTTATTTTATGTCTAAGAACGGCTTAAATGCCCTCTATGGGTTGGGGATAGGCTTCCCATCCAGTTTTCTTAAAAACTGACAAACAGGGTCTTTTTTAGTCAGATTCCCAAGACTAAGTCGAGCATGTTCTTTATGGAATTGTGGCCATAAATCATGAATTGCACGATGCACATCTCCACTAGCGTGCGTCCTAAGAGTCAATAGAAGATTATCTAAAGACCCCTTACTCCGGCCATCCTTAATGAATTGTATTTTATCTTCACGGTTTACAGATACCATTCCTAAAGAACAACTTGTCGCATTACAAGTCCATTTGGCACATCTGTGACAGACTTTCAATCATTTTGCACGACGTTTCTTTGTAAAAGTGCTTTTACCTATTCCAAGCATGTATGAAATGAAAGAATTGGAGGACTCACCTGATAATCGGACCTTTGCTTCAATCAGCCATCGAATATCTCATGAATTCCATGGTTCATTAACAACCTCAATCTTGCACATCTAGCACGATAAATTTTTGTAATTGCATTTTGAGGTAAATTTTTGTAAATTTTTGTAATTTTCATAGCTGACTAGCATCATCAAGGTTTGAATTGAAAGCTTTAATAGCCCAATAAGCTTTATGTTCAATTTCCACAGGCAAGTGACAAGGTTTTCCATAGACTAGTCTATAAGGTGACATACCTAATGATGTTTTATAAGCAGTTCCATAAGCCCAAAGTGCATCATTAAATCTTAAAGACCAGTCTTTCCGATTAGGGTTCACTATTTTCTCCAAGATCTGTTTGATCTCCCTATTAGCAAGTTCTACATGTTCACTCGTCTGAGGGTGATAAGGGGTGGCAACTTTGTGTGTGATTCCATATTTCTTCATTAAAGACTCAAATGGCTTGTTCCAGAAATGTGTTCCACCATCACTTATCATGGCTCGAGGGATACCAAATTGACTTAAAATATTTTCTTTCAAAAACTTTATCACTGTTTTATGATCATTGTTTCGAGTTGGAACTGCCTCTATCCATTTTGAAACATAATCTACTGCGACTATTATGTACAAGAAACCAAATGATGGAGGAAATGGACCCATAAAATTCATACCCCAATAGTCAAAGATCTCAATGACAAGAATAGGATTTAAAGGCATAATTTGATGTTTTGAAATAGATCCCAACTTTTGACAATTTTCATAAGTCTTGATGAATGCATGTGAGTCCTTGAACATGATGGGCCAGTAAGATCTACTTTGTAAGATTTTTGCAATTGTCTTTCTTAATGAGAAATGATCCTCAAATGCCTCATAATGACAAAATTTAATGTCACTACTTACCTCATTGTCAGGAATGCATCTTCAAAATATTTGATCAGGACAATATTTGAATAAATAAGGGTCATCCCAATAAAAGTTCACTTCGTTCAAGAACTTTCTTTGGTCATGGGTACTCCAATGAGCTGGCAATTGTCCTAAAACAAGAAAATTAACAATATTAGCAGACCAAGGCATTGTAGAGACAGAAAATAAAGATTTATCAGGAAAGTAGTCATCGATTGGTGTGATGTCAGATCTCGAATCGGTTGTCAATCTTGACAAATGATTTGCGACAATATTTTCGGTGTATTTCTTGTCTTTGATTGTGATATCAAATTCTTGAAGTAACAAAATCCACTGCACCAATCTAGCCTTAGAATCTCTCTTAGAGAGAAGATATTTCAAAGCTACATGATCACTAAAAATGACAACAGGTGAGCCAACAAGATAAGATCTGAACTTGTCACATGCAAATAATAATGCAAGTAATTCTTTTTCATTGGTAGTGTAATTCATTTTAGCACTATTTAAATTTTTACTTGCATAGTAAATCACTAACATCACACATTATTTCAAAAGGCAGTGACCAATCAGGAGGTTGAATAATAGGAGCAGAAGTAAGCAAGCTTTTAAGTTTAACAAAGGCTTTTTCACATTGTTCAGTCCATTCATAAACATTTTCCTTTGTTAGAAGGTTACATAATGGTTTAGATATTACACTAAAATCTTTGATGAACCTTCTGTAAAAACCAGCATGTCCTAAGAATGATCTAACATCTTTAATAGATTTTGGTGTTACCAAGTTAGCAATTAACTCGATTTTAGATTTGTCAACCTCAATTCCTTTCAATGAAACAATGTGACCAAGTACAATGCCGTTTGTTACCATAAAGTGACATTTTTTCCAATTCAGTACAAGATTCTTCTCTTCAAACCTGTTCAAAATCTTTTCCAAGTTAGTTAAACAATCATCAAATGAATCGCCAAAAATACAAAAATCATCCATAAAAATATCAAGGAAACGTTCAACCATATCACTAAATATGCTAAGCATGCATATTTGAAATATGGCTGGTGCATTACATAATCCAAAAGGCATTCTTCGATATGCAAAATTACGAAATGGACATGTGAAAGTAGTCTTCTCTTGATCTTCCAATGCAATTTCAATTTGGTTATAACTTGAATAGCCATCTAGGAAACAATAAAATTCATGACTTACAACTCTTTCTAGGATTTGATCCATGAAAGGTAAAAGGAAATGATCTTTTCTAGTAATTGAATTAAGTTTTCTATAGTCAATGCACATGCGCCAACCAGTAATAGTCCTAGTTGGAATTAACTCATTTTTCTCATCTGTTATCATAGTGACTCTAGACTTCTTGGGTAAAACTTGGGTAGGACTTACCCAATTGCTGTTAGAAATAGGATAAATGATTCTATTATCTAGAGCTTAATGACTTTATTTTTCACTACTTCTTTCATATTAGGATTAAGTCTTCGTTGCATTTCTTTAGAGGGTTTAGCATTTTCCTCCAAATAAATCATGTGTGTGCAAATCAAAGGGCTAATTCCTTTTATGTCAGCTATAGTCCATCCTAATGCATTTTTGTGCATTTTCAGAGTTTGTAATAACTTACCTTCTTAATGTGCATTAAGTTTGGAAGAGATTATTACCGAAAACGTTTCATTTTCTCCCAAAAATAAGTATTTTAAGATTGAATGGTAACGCCTTCAAATTAGGTTTTGGTGGTTGAACACTTGAAGGTATGGACTCAATTGATCGTGGTGCCAATTCTTTAATTTGTGGTCTTCAATTCTTTGAGTTTGATTCTTCATGAAAATAGACCATTTGCAAATTATCAGGTTCATCAATCTCAGTTTCACTAGAAGTGGTTTGAAATTGATCATGAACTAATTTTTCAATAAAGTCCACTTCCTGTAAATCATTATCATATCCAAGTTGCTTGCAAATGTTGAAAATATTCATCTCCAATGTCATGTTTCCAAATGATAGCTTCATCAGTCCATTCCTATAATTAATCAATGCATTAGAAGCTGCAAGAAATGGACGTCCTAAAATAACAGGAATTGAATTACATGCTTCAATAGGTTACATGCTTCAATAGGTTGTGTATCCAAGATAACAAAATCTACAGGGTAAATGAATTTATCAACTTGTACTAACACATCCTCAACTATTCCTCTAGGCACTTTTACAGATCTATCAGCAAGTAAAAGAGTTACAGAAGTTGGTTTTAACTCACCTAGATTGAGACTTTGAAAAACTGAATATGGAAGTAAATTCACACCAGGTCGAAGATCAAGTAAAGCTCTTTTAATTTTATGTTCTCCAATAAAGCAAGAAATTGTAGGACAACCAGGGTCTTTATATTTCAAAGCATTATTGTTCTGAAGAATGACACTTACTTGTTCGGCTAAAAAGGCTTTCTTTTTCACATTCAGTTTTCTCTTCGTAGTGCACAAATCTTTCAAAAATTTAGCAAAGGAAGGTACTTGTTTAATAGCATCCAACAAAGGTATATTGATCCTTACCTATTTGAAAGTTTCAAGGATTTTCATAATTGTGATTGACTTTCCTTTGTTTGGTCATGGCATGAGGAAATGGAAGTGCTGCGGGGAATCAGCCTTTTCTTTGCAATGTTCAGATTCAATCCCTTCTTTACCCTCAGAGATTAACTCATCATCTTTCTCACAAGGTTCAAGAGTGGGTTTTTCAATAACCTTACCACTGCGAAGAGTGATGACTGATTTGACTTGATCCATGTGTTGGCTTCCGGAACTATTTACATTTGCATTGTATTGCCCCTTTGGATTTTGCTGTGGTTGAGATGGAAACTTACCTTTCTCTTGAAAACTGAAAGCAAATGTGAATTTTGCAAGAGCATCTTTAAAAATTATCAAGCTTTGAGCAAGTTGAGTGTTGATTTTCTCTTGCTTTTCAATGAATGCATGCAATGTTTCCTCAAGATTTTTTCTAGGAGGTAGAGCATAAGGAGGTGCATATCCATGAGAATTTTGAAAATTATAGTGTGCTTGAAACGGTGGCTGTGAAGTTTGTGCATTATTGTTATCACTCTTCCAACTTAAATTTGGGTGATCTCTCCAACCAGGGTTGTATGTTTGTGAGTATGGGTTATGATTGGGCCTTTAGAAACTGTTTAAAGCATGAGCTTGTTCATAGAGGCATTCCTTGAAAGAAGGCAAAGTTGGACAATCATTAGTTGCATGTTTATTTGTTTCACAGATTTGACACAAAATATCTTGAACAGATTTTAATTGACTACTCTTTTTTAATTCTAGTAGCTCGACTTTTCTAGCTAAAGATGCAAACTTAGCTTGGAGGTCATGATCTTCTTTAAGGTTATACATACCTCCATTAGATGTATGAGATTGAGTTTTACTTGGTGCCTTATAAGTACCTGTAGTGTCCTAATTTTGCGCATTTTCAGCTAGCAAGTCTAGGTACTCAATTGCTTCATTAGGGTCTTTATCTTCAAAAGTTCCATTGTACATCAATTCAACCATTTGCCTATCTTTAGGTGTTAACCATTCATAAAATTGCGAAACCAATCTCTATGTTTCAAAACCATGATTATGGCAAGTATTAAGCAAGTCTCGATACCTATCCCAACATTGATAAAATATTTCACCTGGTTTTTGAGTGAAAGTGGTGATTTGTCTTTTGAAAGAGTTGGTTTTGTGACATGGAAAAAACTTCTTTAAAAATTGTTGTTGCATTTCATCCCAAGCACAAATGGATCCTGACCTAAGATTTTGTAGCCATGTTTTAGCTTTATCTTTTAATGAAAAAGGAAAAAGCTTTAATCTAATGGTATTCATGCTACAATTTAAGTCATTATAGGTTTTACAAACTTTTTCAAATTCTCTCAAATGCAAGTATGGATTTTCTAGATCAAGCCATGAAAAGAAAGTAAAAGTTGAATAATGTCTGGCTTAAAATTAAAATGAGATGCATCAGGAGGAAAAACTATACATGAGGGTGCACTTGTTCTTGTAGGATTCATGTGGTCTCTAAGTGTTCTAACTTGGCTATTATCATTATTCTCATTATGAAGCAACTGATTATCTTCTTTGACCATATTTTATAAAAATGATGAGCATACCCTACAAAGTCTACCACTTAATATACGTGACCAAACGCTTATGCACGTTTAGAAAGAGAATAAAAGGAAGAAGAAAACAAAACAAAAGGAAACAAAACAAAAGAAACAAAAGTTAGATTCAAGAAACGTGAAAAGAGAAAATAAAATAAATACTATAATTTATACAAGAATTTACCTCCCCGGCAACGACGCCAAAAACTTGACACGATCAAAAGATTGATGTCTTTTTCCAAGTGTAGGAGTGTCAAAGTAATAAATAACCTGGCAAGACCAGGGTCGAACCATAGGGAGGTTAACTATATAAATTATAAATAATAATAATAATAATAAGTTAAAGAGGACTTTGAGATGTAAGATTAATGTGAGCATTAAACAATGATAAAAACAAATGTCAATGTTAGAGGATCCACTCATGGTATTTCAAACAAGTACAGTATAAACTCTTATTATTCAACTGGAAACCACACACAAAGGAGGTTCCACTTGGATGATTTGTCATTAATAGCTCATTATAAATTGTTAACATGATTATATTGATTATCTTATTTAAGTAACACCAAACTTTTAAATATAGTCAGGAATTCATGATGCTAACAACAAATCAAGTTCCTTTCATAGCACAGGTGTAGGTAATACCATACGGTTAGGCTATGAGAGTGCCAAGCATTTGTTGTATCAAGTGTTATACAACACAAATCTAGATTAATCACTTAACAAGCAAGGTATTAAGAATTAGTAAGATAAAAAGATAAGACATGTTAATATTGAACATTAAGGTCCATGTTGAGTTTACAGTATACTTATTCTTACACCATTAGTGTAACATTTTCACCTTGACATAATGAATTTAGCTAAACATAATGAAGAAGAGAAACATAAATAAGATACAAGTTAACTAAGTAAAGGAAAGGAAAGGAAATGAAAAGCATAAACAAGATATTAATGAAAGCAAAATTTAGGAATTACAAAAAATATAAAGAGAGAGAGCAAGAGTAAGTTCTTGATCTGAACAACCAAGCTCTTAAATGCATGGCAAATTCCTCCTTTTATAGGCCAAAATTTGAAACTATTGATTTGATGACTAATTTTTGAGTGGGTGGCCAACTCTTGACTTGGTGAAAATCCTTATCTTCTTGTCTGAACAAAATGTCATTCCTAACATCAAAACTAGAACCAACTGTACTCATGAAAGTTAAAGGAAATTGTCTTATATTTCCAGGGAAAAAAAATTGAGGTCATTTGGACTTCTAGAACTCAAGATATGGGTTGAACACTGAACAATGTCTAGGCTATAGGACAGATTCAGACTTCTCCGTTATTGCTATAATTTGGACTTGAAAACGGCCTTTTTAAATCTTGGACTCCACATGAAAGTTGTAGGCCTATGTCTTACCTTTCCATCCATATAAAGCAGACCTAAATCCAAGATCTACAGCTTCAGATATGACCTAATTACCGAACAGTATTCTAGTTTGGACTACACCAACATCTCTTTTCTAAGTTTGGCCCTCTCTTTGTCCTTTCAATTTTAGTACTTAAACTCATCAATCAATCCTTTTATTTATGTGATAGGCCTGCATTTAAGATGAACATTTACCATAAATTAAAGGTATCTTATATTATTAGATATGTTATTATAAAACATGTTTTAGTTGAGTTATTGATACTTCAAGTGCAAAATGATGATATAAAACCTTGATAAAAATACATTTTTAAGTACTAATCAGGTCCCTTAAGGTTACATAATATTCAGATTAATAAAAATTCTTATTTATCGTACTTTGTGTGTGTGTGTGTGTGTTAGTGAGATAATCTCCCTTCCTTGGTTCTTTAAAGAATTGAAAACAACTTATTGAAGAACAACTGACTTCGTGGCATCATCCTTATACTTCTCGTTCGCGAATCAATATTCATTGGGTAGGGGTTTTTTCGTTTCCAATAATGTTGGTGGATAGGTACAAGTTATCTTTTTGTCACACTCCTATCAAACCTGATTTACTTGGCTTTTTGGGAATTGATGTCTTTGTGTGTGGGTTATGTGACTACATAATCACGAGTTTCACATCAGCTATCATCTTTTCCACACAATAATTTTTCTTTTATTCATTTAACATATTAGGTTTCTTACTATTTGTGTATATTTTATCACAAGGTTTACAATTTTCATCTATTTTTATTTTTGTCCTTAAACAATTTTGTTTTTCAATTGAATCCTTTTTATGGCCTAATTAGATGAGATTAAGTTTAAAATCATGGTAGAAAGACCAAATTAAAATAAAAAATGACTAAAATGTATAACACTAGCAAAATACATGGCTAATTCTAAAAAAAATTATCATTTTTATTATGGTCTAAAAGTTTATTTTGTTAATTCTTTTAGTTCATAATTAGAGAAATTAGAGAGAAACTCATAAAAAAAAAGGTGGCAAAGAGAATATGAGTCAGCGAGCATCACCAAAAGATCCATTAGATGTATCAATTAGGTTTATTACAAGGTTTGAAACTAAGAGGATTCAAGAGAAATTGATTAGATTGATTCTGAATATTTGGGTTAACAAGTTGTAAATCTGCTAGATAAGACCTTTATGTACTTTATGGCCATATTTAAAGCTACAAGTGGAGCTTTATTGCGATTTCAGTTAGGTGAAAAACTAGACATCTCAAGCTTTTCATCCATATATGGTAGGCCTAATAATTCATCCATATAAGAGAAGAAAAATACGTTTGAAGTCAGGATAGAAGTTGTTGAACATGATATGTGTTGCGATGTCGCGGTCACACAAATTAATTACCCTAGCTTCAAACACAACACACAAGATAGTATAGAGAAAGCAAGGGGTCGATCCCACGAGGAAGATTTAATTCAGATTTTTATGCTATACGTTATGCAATTTGAGGGAGGGTTTGGATGTTATATAGGCTAAAGCAAAATAAAACAAAAAACTATCAAACAAAATTTAATAAAATCAGAAAATTATCAAGAGAACAAACCTTGGTCGCAAGCACACATCCACCTATAGAAATCAAAACTGATCATTGAAACAAAACATCAATTTATATTCTGAATATTTATCTCTTCTTAACATTAGTTAGTTAACGGATCCGCCGTATAACTAACCCTAACCAACAAACAATCACAGTTTCCGCACTAATGATTTAATCTAATAGCAGCCTTAAGATCTAGATAAATTCATTAATCTTAACAACCAAGTTGTCTGCTTGTGTTGCTTTGATCGAATGTTCTCCCTAAGTTTAATAACGTAGTTCTGCTACAATTATCAAGCTTAGTTGCTTCACAAGTTTATACACCACAACTCCGATTTTGATATCAAACTCAGCAATAAATTGTCTACAATAATAACTTAGAGTCCACTCTAGCAATTAAAATAAACAATCATAGGAAAAATAAGCATAGGAGAACAAACATATTCATCATATAAACTAAAAAGAAAAGGTAAAATAAATCTCACAGTTCTTGAAATCCGAAGGTTTTCGTGTCCTTGCAACCAAGAAAACAAGTTTAGCCTTGCATGTTTGTTGAATAACTAATAAAAAAGATGGAAGAATGCATGATTTCGGGTTTATTAGAGTAGGGGGGCATTTTTCTCTTCTTGGCTGGCTGCCCCCCTTCTCTTCTCTCATTCTTTTTATATGCTAGGAAACCCTAATCTCTATTTTACAAAATAGTCCTCCCTTAAGTAGACAATTTACATTTAAGTAGTTCAATAACTATTTTCCTAAAAAAGGAGAAATAGCTTTGCATGAAATCTTCAAGCTTTGACTTAGAGGAGCTACATTGCTGAAATAAAAACTTGGATGTCGGTTTAGATGCTTTAGAATGTAATTTGGACTCGTTTCTTCATGAAACCTGTTTGCTGGAAGAATTCAATTGTCATCTTTGAAAAATCATATCTCCCTCATATGACATCATTTTTTGCTGCAATTTGGAGCGTTTATAGGCCTTTGAGTCAGGAATCCAAAACAATTGAGTTTGCATCAATTGGAATTGTTTAGCTCTAGATAATCAAGTCGGAATGACCGAAGGTCAACACTAGCAGATTGCGAGATTTGACTTTGAAAGCTGTGATTTCCATGCTCTTCCTTATTTTATTGTCTTGCCTTAGATGTCCAGAAAGGTATGGATGTTAGCTTTTTAATGCCACTGGAATCACTTTATTTCGACCTTTAGAGCTCATGCTCTACACAAAACATCGACTGAACATCAAATCTGTCAATTACCTTCAATTTACTCATTTTTGCATCTTTCATCCAAAAATGCCTTCAAAACATAAAACAAAGAATATCAAGGCATTTTATATATAAAACATAGGCAAAACACTAGTTAAATATGGGTAAAACTATCGAATAATATGGTTGCATCAATATGATATTTTATTTTTATGACTTGTGGACTTTTTATTTAGCAATAATTCATTTTCTATAATGAAAGCATTGATAATATAAATCATGATTATTTTGGCAAGGGTTTCTATGTTAACAACTTATGTTTCCTTTTTGTTTTGTGGATTTCTTCATTAACAAGGTTTTTTTTTTTAATCATTCAAGGATATTATATAAACATGCATATATAATATTTGATCTAATATTTGGATCAGACTATTTTACTACAAATTTCTGGAGGTCTTGTTTTATATCTAGTTAAAATTACAGGTTAATTGGATACAGGAAATCCTTGTGATAAGGTCTATAAACTATTGAATAATATTTGTTTAGTTTCCTAATTGATTTAATATTTTGTTTTATATACAGAACTCTTTTGTTGTGTTTTCCAATATTGTTTAAGATATTTGTACTTAGTATAAATATGGTTATTTAGCTTGTATTTAGTTTTTTTTAAAAAAATATTAATAAGAGATGGATTTGTTACTCAGAATAAAACTTGTATGTGAGATTTGCTCTTATTCTTGGTTCCTCATAGAACTACTCTGACTTATTGAATAACTAACCAAGTTTCATGGCGTCTTCTACACTTCTTATTCACATCTCAATTATAGGCGTTTGGTTGTCTATAGTCTTAGTCTCTTGGTACAAGTTATTATTGTCTCAAGCTCAATTACAAGCTTGAAATTAGCTTTCTTGGATATGGTTAATTTGACTGAGTTTTTGAATCTTTATATTCATAGGTTTGCATAAGAGAAAGTTATAAAAAACGGTGGAAGAGAGAGAAAAATATTACTTGTAATGATTTTAACAACCAAAATGACAAAACTTGGTGTCAAATGGTTCTATTTGATGAGAGGAGTTTGACAACACTAGTTTTTAGTCTTTATTTTACTGGAAAAGGTAGATCAAAGCTTGACAAGTTTTTTGGTTTCAAATTATCTGTGCAATTTTTTTTTTTTTTTTTTGCTATTTTAAGGTTATAAATAAGTTTGTTGATGTTTATAGTGTGTTGTTTTCATGTAAAAATTTGGTTAAAATGGTTTTGTTGGTCTAAAAGTAAAATACTCGACTTTCTAACAATTTTTCAGCCACCTAAGATGGCTAGAATGAGACAATAAAAAACATGTTGTTTGTTTTATTTTTAAAAAATAAAAAGGAATGCCCAAGCACAGGCCAGGCTTTACAAGCTTGGGTTTATAGGCCTAAATATGTCTGGGGCTAGGTAGTTGGGCGACCCAACACCACTTAGCTTTCTCTTTTTTTTTTTTTTTATATATATAAATTTTTAATTAATACACTCTCTTTTGTATGTTTTTTTGTTTACATAATTTTTTTATTTCAATTTAAATAATACTCTCTCTCTTTTTAAATTGTTTTGTTAAACTTTTTTTTAAATATTATTTATTTATAATTATTTATAATTTTTAAAGAGATTATTGTAATTTATATTCTCATTATTTTTTATATTTGATATAAATAAATTGTATTTGTATGATGTATTTTTTTAAATCATTAGTTCTTGGTGAGAAAAAATAACCTCTAAAATAATAATAAAAAAAGCTTAAATTAAAAAAAGTGGATGTTAAATGCTTACTCATATTTCTTTTGCTTTTAGAAGAAATATTAGTTTAATAATTTAGTATTCAATTAATATTTATAACTCTTTTATAATGGATCAATTTAACTATTTTTAAAATTTATTTTATTAAATATAAATATATCTTCACATTTATCAATTAAAAAAATGATATAGTAAAATATATTAATAATATTAGTATATTCTTTTATTATATTAAAAATCATATAGCAAAACGCTAAATCATATGGGGAAAGAACTGTTTGTTAATATTAGTATAAATTTTATATTGTTTGTTAATAAAAAGAAAATAAAAATTACAAAGCTAAATTCTTTACCAGCTCAATATTAAAAAAAAATCAACAAAGACAATTTTGGAGAAAAAAAAAACCATGAGGGGAAACACTGTAGCAATCCACCGTGTTTTGTGAGGAAAACTACAGTATTTTCCCTAGTAAAATTGATAAACATAATTTTAAAAAAAATCATAACAAAAATAAACCATGTAGAGAAACACTGTAGCAATCCACAATGTTTTGTGAGGAAAGCTATAGTGCTTCCCCACATGATTTAACCTTACTTGTAATTGTAATTCTCAACCACATAAATATTAAAAAAATAAAATCAACAAAGATAATTTTGAAAAAATCATAAGAAAAAAAAATCCATGGGGAAGACACGGTAGCAATCCACAGTGTTTTGTGAGAAACCTACAGTGATTTTTCTCATTTGATTTAGCTTTCTTTTAATTTTCAACCAACTCAATATTAAAAAAATAAAATTAAAATTTTTTTTTTTAAAAAAATATTAACAAAAAAAAAACCATGTAGGGAAGAAAAAATTCTTAAAATTAACACTGTAGAAATCCGCAATGTTTTAAAGTTAAATTATAATAAGCTCAATATTAAAAAAATAAAATCGATAAAAATAATTTATTAAAAATCATAAAAAAAAACACAAAAAATGAAAACAAACCATGTAGAGAAACACAATAGCAATTCATAATGTTTTTTTTTTTTAAAATTACACAATTAAATTTTCAACTAACTCAATATTAAAAAATTAAAATTGACAAATAATTTTGAAAAAATCATAATAAAAAAAGCTATATGAAGAAACAATATAACAATTTACAATATTTTAAAAAAATTATAAAACTAAATTTTTAACTAGATGGATATTAAAAAAATAAAATCAATAAAAAACATACTAAAAAATACACGTAGGAATCCAAATAAAATATATATAAAAAAAGTTTTCCCGCATATATATATATATATATATATGTGTGTGTGTGTGTGTGTGTGTGTGTGTGTGTGTGTATCAATAATTAAGCGAAGAAAGCTCGAAGGCAACCAATTCACAGAAACAATAACACAAACACCTTTTGCTCATTAAAAACTCCGCAACCTCCCACTCACTGCCCCTCATCCTGCTCACTGGCCCTGCTGAATAATGTCATCGATTTACGTGTCAGAGCCACCAACGAAAGGCAAAGTAATACTAAACACAACGTACGGACCTTTAGACATCGAGCTCTGGCCTAAAGAAGCACCGAAAGCTGTTAGAAACTTCGTCCAACTCTGCCTCGAAGGTTACTATGATAAAACCATCTTTCACCGTATTATTAAGGGCTTTCTTGTTCAAGGCGGCGACCCTACTGGCACTGGCACAGGTAGGTAACTCTGTAATTTCTCTTTGTGTTTCTTTGACGGGTTGCAGTTTTTATTTTTGTATTAATATTGGATTTGCCGTAGGGTTTCAGGGTTTCTTGTAGTTTATATAGACTATAGATTGGTGATTTGTAGTGTTTGTTAATATAATTATTAATTACTAGTGATTGAATTTTGTATTGCCATAGCACCTTGTGTTTGAATTTGGTCAAATTGGGATTTATTTACATGTTAGTGAATTGTTTTTTGGGGGGTTAATTTGTGGATAAGGAATTAAAAATTTGTTTAAAGTTTGTTGCTTTGTTTAACAATTGAAATGGGTTTTTTTTCCTTGTTCAATTTTGTAGTTATTAGTAATTTTGGAAGGAATTACTTTTGTCTTTTAAGTGATTTTTTAATTTTTTGGGGTGATATTGTTAATTAGAATATTGATGCTTGTCAATATTCGTAGGTGGTGAAAGTATTTATGGAAGTGTGTTCGCTGATGAGTATCATTCGCGTCTGAGGTTTAACCATAGAGGGCTAGTTGCATGCGCAAATGCAGGTAGGCCGCATTCAAATGGGAGTCAGTTTTTTATCTCGTTGGAAAAGTGTGATTGGCTTGATAAGAAGAATACTATTTTCGGAAAGGTAATGTTGGTTTTGGTTTTTGGGTTTGAAATTCTTTGGTGTATTCTGAGTGCTTTTTGGAGCTAAGTTTCCTGGTTATCAGGTTACTGGGGACTCGATATATAATCTTCTGTCACTTGGTGAGGTTGAAACTAATAAGGACAATGATTGGCCATTAGATCCACCTCCAAGAATAATATCAGTTGAGGTAGGCTCGTTAGTGCTCTGAAATGCTTATCTCAGATTATAACAACTTGTGAGCTGTTCAAACTTCTATCTTTTACGAAATTGTGATTGATGATCATGTAATGACATGCATGTAGTATGGATGTTTAGATGTATGATATATTGCTGATATTATGGTTATTAATTTTTTTTTTTTTTAAAAAAAAACTGCATCTGCTACATGATATGTCAATGTAATATGCTTTTGCATTTTGCATCAACTTTGATTCTTCATTCTCATGATAGTCCATGGCACAAATTTTACAGGAAGTTTTAATGCGTAGCTATATTATTGAAATTCCTTTTTAGATACTGTGGAACCCTTTTGAAGATATCATTCCAAGGGTAACTCCCAAGCCCTCAAACAAACCTGCAACTGATACTGAAAATAAAGATTCAAAGAAGAAAGCTGTGAAGTAGGTTCCCCCAACCTAGCATAATGTCATAATTTGAGAATCCAAAGACATTTATTGCTGTCCCTGTTACTATATTAAGGCTTTTCTTAATGCAGAAAGCTGAACTTGCTTTCGTTTGGAGAAGAAGCTGAAGAAGAGGAGAAGGAATTGGCAGCTGTGAAGCAAAAGATCAAGAGCAGTCATGATGTATTGAATGATCCTCGTCTCCTAAAAGAAGAAAATCCAAGTAAAGAAACGGTAATGATGCCATACTTACTATGATGCTTCTTATGATAAATAAAAATAGGGTATACCCATGATTAAAGGGCAGACAAGCAGCAACTAAAAATCTAGACAAAGTGCATAGAGAAGAAGTGCATGCTTGTGAAATTCTGTTATTGAACACGTAGATATTGCAGTGATTTAGTGTTCAGATATCTTTAAAATACAGCAACTTTTGCAGAAATAATATCTATGTTCAAGTTTCTGACAAAAATATGAGGTGCATTGGCAATACTGCATGTTTTGGGGTTCAAACTATTATTTATGTGCTGGTTTTTGTTGGATTAAGGTCTTGCCGTGTCCTCAAGTGTCAAACATTCCAAGTATTCAGGAGGAAAACTCTCCTTTGAGTCACACATACTGTAAAATCTGTAGGTGCTGTGTCGTCCCACCATTATTGCTTAGTAAAAGCAATTCTATGATTTCAATAGATCTACTTTAGAATGATATCCTCTTGAGTTAGCAGGTAAATTTATCCACTATACATGTGAAAGTGGTCTATTTTTATTTTATTTTATTTGAGATGTGTTTGAATCAATGCAGAACTCTTCTGAAGGTAAAACAACTAGGGATATTCAGTTATCTGTTAAAGAAGCTCTAAGCTCAAAGAAAGGCACTTTATCTGTTAAAGAAGCTCCAAGCTTGAAGAAAGAAGCATCATGGAGAGATTCAGCAGCTGAATTTTCCAACAGTGATGATAATGAAGAAGATGAGGGCATGTTTGATGCACGAATGCGCCAGCAAATACTTCAAAAAAGAAAGGAGCTTGGGGATGTTCCACCAAAGCCAAAGCAAAATGGTACCATGACACTTTCCTGTACATTTTCATTTGGTGAATTTTGTTAACAACATTGAGCATGTCTATTTTCCTTGTTTCAAAACAATGTCCCTTTCTATTGTGATTTTTATTCTTTATTTTCAGCTGACTTAATATCACAATGGCAAAGCTGAAAACAGTGGCAGAGAAAGCCTTGCGAACTGTATAGGTTATCGCCATTTCAAAAGTGATTTCTCCTAAGTAACACTAGTCTTATGTTACCTCAAATACAAAGAAGTGTACAGGCACACACAGAGATATACAAACATATACGCAAGAAGCTCACTTAGCTGATTGATACATGCAATTATTAGAAGTTGTCAATAAGCAATTAGTAAACTAAATGCAAATATGCAACTTCTTGATGGAAAATGAAACATAAAATGGAATCGGCGAATGACTTTGACGCTTGATTTATCTCATAATGGGTTTTATTTTTTTTATTATTATTTCAACTTTACTCTATGGAAGCCATTGCAAGAGACGAAAATTACAGTTTAGTTGATATCCCAAAGAAGATCACTATGTTAACATCTTATTCGTTAATAAGTTATCAAAATAATTTTTTTATTCATCATTTTTTGCATGTCTAAATTAGAGTCATCGCATCCTAATACTACATCAAATGCCTGTATTTTTTTTTGGGTGTGCAGGGAGCTCTAGCTCAACAGATCGTCAAGTCTCTGCAAGGTTAAATATGAATGATTTTCTTTTTTCACTTATGGAATTTTCACTATTTTTTTTGAGATATCATCCTCAAAAGATTATTGTGATGTGCTCTTTCTTCACTTGGCATTTCAAATTTGCTTATAAACTATATCAGACATATTGTGGCTAGACTTTCCCTGGCCCTTTCCATCAGTGATGCTATACTATTTATCATGATTGACCATGAAATCTTACTAGAGGTTGTGACGGTGGATGGGAAAACTTTTAGTTTCATGAGAGGAAGTGGCTAAGATGTATGATTTAGAGTTTAGTTAAACTGCCAAGTATCC
Organism: Populus davidiana; assembly: GCA_030145905.1. Lineage (NCBI taxonomy): Eukaryota > Viridiplantae > Streptophyta > Magnoliopsida > Malpighiales > Salicaceae > Populus > Populus davidiana. Next base: position 11,920,483 of record CM057806.1, read on the forward strand.
ATGCCTACCAATAGAAAGGTGGTGATGTGTGCCACAAAAAAATTATGTGGTATGAGGATCAATGCTGATTCATAAATGTTCAAAATAACTTCTGCTTGAATTGGGTTGGTGTGGTACATGTCTCCAGCATAAGTGTTTGTCATATATTTTTGTTTCTCTGTCATTATGATCAATAGGTTTTGTTGTTGGAGTATTTTTACCTGGTTAGTTGGTGAAATTGTTTCTTGTATTTGCAGAATTCTGAAACTAAGGTTAAATCATGAAATTGAATTATAATTTTGTTCCTGCCAGATCCAATAGTGAAAGCTTCAATGATGACCAACCAAAGGTGGAAAAATTGTCAATGAAGAAAAAGGGAGTAGGATCAGAGGCCAGGGCTGCGCGTATGGCTAATGCAGATGCAGACTTACAGTTGTTGGGTGAAACTGAACGAGGAAGACTATTGCAGAAACAAAAGAAGCGCCGACTTCAAGGGCGCGAGGATGATGTATGTTATATGATTAAAGTTTATCTGTGGTGTAACTCCCTTGTCTGATTTGTTCTCTTTATATCCTCTTTTTAGCTAGAAGAATTTTGAAGTGATTGATCTTTGTTTGGCCATTGAAATTTTAGTTGCTAGGGAATTTTGAAGGTCAGGAATGTGGTGCGAAGACACATGAGTGAGGACTGATGCATGTTAGCACTGGTGAATATAAGAACACAGATGGGAGAAGTGGATGAAAATATTGGTGAAACTTGGAAATTGATGAGGATTGCGTGAACATGTTTTTAATATTATAGGCAACTTAATATGTTTCTGTTAATTTTCTCTAAGATCATTTTTCTTATCTTATTCCTTTACGGAATCAAAATTTTAGGACAATAATTGGTACCATTTTTCCCCTACATCACAGACACGATGAACAATAATTAGTCTAAACAAGGATGAATTATAGATGATGGAGCAAAAACTCTATGCATTTATTTGTTTCTTATTTATCTTCTCTTTGTGTGCTTATATAAGCTGACCTGTTTTTTTTCCACATGTAATTCTGAGCTGTTTATTTTAATCCTTTTCTTCTGGCTAATTAGGTTTTAGCAAAACTCGAAAAGTTTAAAAAGGCCCTCTCTACAAAGGCTGATGCCTCAAAGAGCGAATCTGAAGATGCTGATAATGAAGATTTGTCTGACTGGAGAACTGTCCCCCTAACATTTGCACATGAACGTGGCAAGGTAAGCTTCAGTATGAATTCTATTAATTTCTTCTTATGGTTTTGATAACCACATGACATGACATTATTATATGTTTTCATCATTTTTTGCACTTTAATGTTATAGTTAATTTATAGTGTTGCCAAATAATATAAGGTTGAAATTGGTAAAAAATGCCCAGAGTGAAATTAAAGATGACTACCTTCACATGAATGGTAATTTTGAATTTGTAAGAGTGTTTTATCTTGTGCGTACATGTATGGTGCCGAAAATATTATATTCATTCTCAAAAGCATTCTGACTCAGTCTATGCCAGACAGTGAAGCCATAACAGAATGAACTGCTTACTGTTCATTTATTGCTTACTGAGTTTCAATTTTGTAAATTAGCATCAACTTACTTGAGTCATGTTATTTGGTATTTCCCCTTTCAACTTGTCATTGTCATTTCATTGAGTTACATTGGACAGTGCAAATCATGCTAAAAACATTAAATAGTTGATATTGGATCTTCTTAAACAAGAACCCTGAATTTCCCAGCATATGCAACATATAGGTTTATATATTCAAAGGTAAAAACCATGGTCATGACAGTAATTATAGAAATAGTATCACTCTTTGTGTTAAATATCTTAATCAATGTACTTACTCTTCTGCAATTGTAACAGGATGGTATGTCTCGCAAAGAGGATCCAAATGACTATGTTGTGCATGACCCTCTTTTGGAGAAAGGGAAAGAGAAATTTAACCGGATGCAAGCCAAGCAAAAGAGACGAGAACGAGAATGGGCTGGAAAATCCCTTGCTTAGACTCTAATATGAAATATGCAAGATGAGTTGGTTAACTTGCCTCCTTATATTTGCTCATAGTTGGCTACAGATAATTCATTATTTCTGGCCAAAGTCACAAGAAACTATGGAAGCTGATTCTTGGAGGTGCATTGTTGACCTCCAATTTGTTCTCATATGTGAGGTTCACTTGATGAGACCACCGTTTTTACCTGGAAACGATGCTACTGAGCAGCTGCCTCATGCTATAATCTTCGGTACTTGCTCTTTTAAAATGCATTTTCCTGCCTTTTTCCCAACTTAAACCTGTCAAATTAACTTTGGTAACAGTACTAACTGTTGTACATCTGTTAAATATGTGTGATTATTAGATTGGATTTGAAAACAATTACTTGTCTGAACAATCAGTAATTTGGTCAATTGTTGCAAATGTTTTTTATATATATATATATGAACCAACTCCACTAATAAAATCCTTGAATTTTTCAAATGTTTGACAATGGAATAATGGACGAGGCTTTTTTTTTTTTTTTTCTGATTTACCTTTGGGAATAGGAATATAAAGTCTTGATAGTTTAGACTTGTTGAATGGCCAAAAGCGCACATTCTTGTTCTGGAAGAACATATCGCTTCGTTAGACCTGATCTTGAGTTTTGAGGATTGGCCATATTGCTCATCCCGTCAGATTCAAACAGGTGGTGGCACACGTAAAAGAAGTGCTTCCATGTACTGGAATTTAATTTGAAGCTAGACTTACTATCTCTCCCTGGAAAGTCTTTCAAAAATCAAGTTCATCTAGTTGTTCACTGTTCAATAATTTTAGCAAGACTGCTGAAGGTCAAGAAAAGATTGGTTGCTGTTAACTTTTTCGTTTTGAACTTAGCAACTTTAGTAAAAGGAAAAATGACCATCCTTACTATTATTATTTGCCCGTTGCTTGTGGTTTGGTAAAAAATAGCGGGTAATGTTGAATTTGTAAGCGTGTTTTATCTTGTGCTTCCATGCATGGTCCCGAAAATATTATATTCATTCTCAAAAGCATTCTGACTCAGTCTATGCCAGACAGTGAAGCCATAACAGAAAGGACTGCTTACTGTTCATTTGTTACTTAGTGAGTTTCAATCTTGTAAATTAGCATCAACTCACTTGAGTCATTTTATTTGGTATTTTCCCGTTCTACTTGTCATTGTCATTTCATTGGGTCACAAATATAATTAAAAAAGGGAAGGCAGTAAATCTTGCTGACTCTAAGGACTAAATTGTTCCATTGTTTTATATGGATACTGGAATAATCTTATACGACATCCGCTTAGCTTATCGATCGCCGAGCCTAATTCTGTTTTTTTTTTTTTTAATTATTATTATTATTATTTTAAGAAATTTCAGTGCTAGTTTAGTTTAATATTTAATCTTCACAGCCACATCGCAGCTTTGCTAGAAGTTACTTAATGAAGAGAGATCCAAAGCCATGCCATTTTTATGTGCTTGATTTTGGATTACTTTTTTTTCTCTGTAGCCTGGGCATACATTTGTTTTTACTAGTAAAAAAAAAAGATATTTGTGTTAATGTTGACCTGATTGAGAAAATAAAATTGATATATGGACCAATTTTAAAAAAATCATGAAACCTAAAAAAAAATTGAAAAAAAAAGAGGAAACGAAGTTAAGATTCTAGTTAATCAAATGGGAAAGAATAAAAGTTAAAGAAAAAAGAAAGTGACCTAGATCAACTCTAACATAAGTAATTATAAAAAAAAAAACTAAAGTTGAATTCTATACAAATCTAGTGTAGAAGGATGAATTTAAAAAGATAATCAATTAAAAAAAATAAAAAAAATAAAATAAACAAACCAATCTTGTGATTCAATCATGCAAATGAGATAATCGAATAGAAGGTAAATGGAGAAACATCATGCAACTAAATTTCAAAACAACTTAATGTTAAAGGATGAAGCACAAAAAATATTAAATTTTAAAGGACCGAACCTAAAAAAAATCAAGTCAACCTACAAAACTTGCAATCGAAGCGATGAGATCAGGATAGACAAATATAAAGAAAATTGGAGAAAATCATGAAAACCTAATATATAAAAACCTCAACCTTGAAGGATGGAGCCTAAAAAAAAAATCAATTCCCAACCAGTACAATGTTGAAGGATGTGTCATAACCCATTTCTAGGTCATTCCTTAATTTTTTTTAAAAATAAAAATAAAATAATAAAATAATAATAGCAAGAAGATTGGTATTTTGGTAAAAACAAGTTAGTAGAATTTCAAATGTAGAAAAAAATCAAGCTGTAATTTTGGATGGAATCGAGAGCATACTTGTACTCCATTATACCAAAAACTAAAAAGACAATGCAAATTCAAGGTCAAGTTACATGATTATTGAACGAATCTGTATAAAAATTAAGCCTAAGAATATAATTAGATTTTTAATAAGCTAATTTGATTTAATCATTGACCAAATTAAAATTGAATTATATTTAATAATTAATTTGGGTCTAATTGAAGGATTTAATTAGATGTAAGGACTTAATTATACTTTAAATGAGTCAAATTAATTTTATTAAGGGCTTAATTGGTGAAAAATTAAGTTTGGAAGCCTAATTTGGGCTTAATTGCGAAAATTGAAGTTTTAGGAGATCAAGTTTGATTTTTACCAAGTTAATTCATTCAAATTAGGGGTGTATAATTGCAAAAAAATCAAAGTTTTCAGGTCAATTAAGGGTTAAATTAAAGAAATTCACAACCAAAGATCATTTTGCAGAAGACGCTGACTTATGATAACTCAATTGATTGAAATCAGGGGTGAAATTGAAGAAAATTAAAAGTTTAATAGTTAATTGAAGGTCAAATTGTATAAATTCAAGAACAAGGACCAAAATAAAAAAGACACTGAAATCTAGAGCTGACATTAAAGTTCACCAGGTGAAAATTGCATAAAATTAAAAGTTTAAGGCTAATTAGGGGTGCAATTGAAAGAAATTAAAAAAATAAAGGACCAAATCAAACTTTGGCCAAATTCCTAAATTAAAACCCTAAATCTCTAAAACGACAATGTTTTGAATAGTAAGAAAAAAGGACCAGACGACGCGTCGTGGCCTTTTATTTTGCTAGGAAAAGCTACTTGAGCTTTATCTCTCCACCAAATTTGACAAAAGTTGCATACAAAAGATGGACCTAACATCTGACTACACATTAGTGTGGTCATTTCTAGCCAATTAATGCTACAACGGTTGTGGCATTGCTTCAAAATGGCTAACCTAACTAGCCCTTCTGCAATAGTTTATGATGGCTACTTTAAGCCAACAGTTCAGATTTTAATTAAGGGCCAAGATTTGACACAATTATAGATTTGAGCCAAGATTTATGGCATGAAGAGGAAGAATATCGGGGGCAAAATTTGAAAAAACAGCCTTCCCCTTAGTTTTTTCTGCCATTATCATCTTCCCCTTTTTTTCCCCCACTATGTTCCCAAATGCCATCACCTCAACACCGCCATGACTAGGTGTGACCAACTTCCTCCACTAACCCATCCTTTCACCTACGACAAGGGCAACCGCCGCAAACTTATTTCCCTCCACCACAAGTTTTCTCCCAACAACCAACGCTAGCATCACTCGCAGGCGCCTCCAACCACAACTCCACCACAAGTCAATAGCAAGAGCAACCGAACACTCCCTCCATGCCAGGTAATCTACTCCTCTTTTCTTTTCCGTCTTCTTCCCCTTGGAGGTTCGACTCCTGCATGCAGAATGAGAATTTGTTCTGTATGCAAGGAATGAATTATAATTAATATAGTTGTTAGGCTTGGCAAACAACCATGTTGGCCTAGCCTGGACCCATTTTAGCCCAGCCTAGATGGATGGGAAAGGTCTAGCCCACCAATAAAAGAAGAAGGGTTTATTGGGTTGCTAGTCAGCCCAACTCGACTGGGTCGGGTTGGACCTGTTTTGGCCAAGCCCTCTTGGCTGGGCTAGGTCCAACCCAATTTATAACAACAACAACAACAATAATAATATACTATTATATAATATTATATATACAAAAACTAAAAAATTCCAAAAACTTTCCAAGGGATTTTTAAAAAACAATTATGATTTTCATGCATGTTTTTCCAATAATTTTGCATAATATCGAGTTGTATATTTATATTGTAAGATATAAATCCGGTATTAAAATACCTAGTTTTCTTCAGAACCTGTCTATTTTTTTTAAAAATAAAACATTTTTAATATGAATTTCCTCTTAAAAAAACAAAAAAAATATTTTGTTTTCATGCATATTACCAAATCCTAAAAGTTTTCTAAGCACACATTTTATAAAAAAACAAAAATACATCTTTCTCATGTTTTGAAATGAAAAAAAAATGGATATTGTAACTAGTTTATGATTATCCGTTAGGATTTGATTAAAATGTCAAAAACCCTTCACAAATCACTTTGTACATTTTGTATTAGGGTTTAAAAATAGACTTTAATATTTGGAGATGTAAAAGTACATAGTAGAGTATACTTTTAGGTTTTAAAGATACAAAGGAATAAATGTGATGCTATAATTTGGACTTTAGAATGACTAGGATTTCATCCAATAAGGTAGAGACTCTCACAAAAGAGATTTGTCTTGAACCTTAGAAGAGACCAATAAATAAAAACTTGACCTAGGAAAACAATCAAACAACAATGCAGTTACCTTAGGCATGGTGCACTGAGGGTGATGCATCTTCCCCTTGTACAACCAGACCCATACTCTCATAGGCCATAGGTTTTCTAGTAACCATAATACTAGATGGCGACTCCTGAATCTTATAATTATAATTTTATGATTATACCTAGACCCTTTACTTCTCCAACACCTTTTAGGAGGCATTTTAGCATGTGCTGTTCGATGTCGTTCCGCGATAGGATGACAACTCCACTGGGGAATACCTTATCTAGTGGGACTAAACTTTACTTGTTTGATTGTTCATTTGTTTTGGTCTATTTAATTTTAGCATGTATTTTCACTGCTTTAGCATTTTCACTTCTTGTTCATGCATAAGTATATTAGGTATGGATTAATGTTCTCATGTATTTTAATTTCATAATTGTAGGTTGGGGAATATCCAACTATGAGCTGAGTGTTTATTCGGTAATAGCGGTCACATCATGCCCCAACCGTTCCTTGTAAACCCCTATACTACCTTCACATAAGGTGGTCATTAAGTAGTTCATAGACTCTTTTGAAACCAAGTAAAAAGCCTACCCATCATGTAATGGCCTAAAACCTGCCCTTAGGGTATGGATTCCTTAAAAACTCATTTTGGATAAAGATGAACCTTAATAATCCTGAACTCTGTAGGATTTTCTGACCTAAAACCAAGACTTTTCTAAAAAGAGTTTGAGATGATCAGACTACGGGTTTTCACCATCCATACCCAATGTGCATTTGCATCCATACACATACATCCATTCATTATAAATAACATACATGCATGCACTAGGTTGAAATATAGGTCCCCAAAGAGTCTACAACACCCGACTTCAACTGAGATATATGGAAAATAAACAGCGTGCTCACTATGATGCTCATTTCCAAGAAGAGTTGGAGTCTTTAAAATTTAGTGTGGCTTGCCTTACTAGCTTACTCGAGCAAGCACTTAAAAATGTCTCTGGTGAAGGACTTTCCAACTAACCTATCACTTTTGTTTAAATCCCAACAACAACTTAACCCAAAGAAAGAATGGGTGTATGTAAGGCCCGACCCACTCCCCTTTGCAGAATATTGTCCGCTATGACTCAACCCAACCTGACTTCCACGCCTCATGATTGGCAGCCCACAGGCCCCAAAACACGTCTTATAAGGTTAGGTACCAACTGCTTTAATATGGCCCGACTCTGAACATTTTTCTTTCGATGTGGGATGTTACAATCCCTCCACTTTAAGAACAAGCTGTCCTCGGCTCTAATACCATATGTAAGGCCCTCGTAAATTTTCAGTCCAATCCGACGGTTGGATTGAACTTTATGCTTAATAGTGCTAAATTGGTCAGTAGGTGATTTTTATGCAAGAAAAATCCAAATTTTCTTGTTTAACCCTTTTATAAAACATATACATTAATCCTCTAAACCCTAGGGGTAATTTTGTTATTTGTACATAAACCCCTAACCTTCTGTTATTTGAACATTGACCCCTTTTAGTCTTATATATTTATTTTGTCCCCACAAATTTTTCTTTCTAACAATTTAGCACTATATTCACTTTTCATTTCATTAATTTCACCATTTTTATCTTGATTTAGGTTTCTTTAATTTAATTTAACCCATTTTACTATCAACTAAATTTCTCATATTTTAATAACCTAGAAAAATTATAACCAAGGGTTTACATTATTTTGTAATTTTTTTTCCCTATAGGAACTGTCTTATTCCCTAATTCCTTTACATGTCGATCAAAATCCTCATTGGTGGCACTTCCACAGTCAAATCATCTCGGATCTCAATAGGAACTTATGGCAACACCTTTGTGGAATCTAACTCAAATTCCACCCCAATCCTAATATATTAATCTTACATGCCATCTATATTTAGGAAAATTAAACCGTCAATCTAATTATTATTATTATTGTAAAAGTTTTGGCCATATATATATAAATTCAAAGCAACCCATTTTTAACCTTTCAAATCAATCTCCACACATGTTCATCAAATTCCCACACTAGCTTTCAACAAATCATTTTGGTTACCAATTCATCTACTCTATATAATCATTGGTCAAGTCATTCAGTCACTACTTCAATCACTAACTAACTTATCTCTCCTTAGTATCGTATCCACCTCATGCACATAATTTTCATTTAATTATTCCTTAATTATTTTACATTTCAAAGATATATCAATAATGGTTCAACTATCACCATTCAACATATCTTTATTCATTCATTTAATAGCGAACACACATTCTATTTAAACCGTCATTCCTTAAAGGATACATGTGTGTGTGTGTATAAATTCATTTTCTCAAAACATAACAATGATTCCTCACATCATTAATCAATTTACAATGAAATTTACACATTAATTTCATCATCATTTCATATAATTTATATAAATTCCAATACATAACTTCAACTCAAAATGTAAACTGTAACATCTCTCATTTCTTCCCAACATAAAGGGGTATGACACTTTTAGTCATACAATGCTTTAAAAAAGTCATTCCCATATTCCTAATAACTATTGTTATACATGAATTCCACCAGAGGCAAGTATTCTTCCTAACTCCCTTCAAAGTCTATTATACATGTCATCAACAAATCCTCTAAAGTCTAAAAAAAATCCTTTGTTTGTTCGTAACTTATTTATTAAAACAACTACTTCGTCTCCCCCTTTAAGGCCTTCATCTTAGTTCTCATTCCTAGGATTCTAAACTATATTCACCACCCTTGGTTCTTCAGACTTGTATAAATTTTAAATTTGTCTATGCTCCCTTCACTTTCATTGTACCATGATTTTTTTTTTGTTTTATTTGTATGGATTATCTTAAACCACTCTCATTACATGACTTCTAAGTGCACTCCATCATCCTCATTGATCATATTACAAGATGTGTATCATCTTATACTACAAACGTAACATCCCTTTCTATGCACACCTTTCATTTATCCCAAACATTCTCGGTAGGAATACTATTTGGTATAGTACTTCATGTGATATTTTGTTGAAAATGGTTCAACCATCATCATTTTTTTGTAATAAAATATTCAAAACAAGTACAAAACGAGCATTTCATTCCAATTCATGTGCAAAACCCCATTTCACCACTTCCTCTTATTTCCTATTTAACCGAATTTTCCATTTAAGAAAATCATACATAATCCCTTACATTTTCTTATCAACTTTCTACATATATACTTGAGTCTACACACATATTAAACCTTTTCAAAACACAACTTCCAGAATTCTCCGTACTATAGATAGTTAGCTTCCATACATTTCTACATTTGCTAGCTAATTTCTACAAATTCAAAATAATCAAGGGCAAAGACAATTTTCCCATTGTCTTGGAACCATTTTGAAAAAGATTATGTGCTTTCTCCTCCCCCTTTTCTTCACTTTCTAATGGGCTCTTTGATTAATACTTAAAAGTGCATTTTTATCAAGGTTTTATATCATCTTTTTGCACTTGAAGTATCAATAACTCCTCAAACTAAAGCATGTTTTATAATAACATATCTAATAATATAAGATACCTTTAATTTATGGTAAATGTTCATATTAAATGCAGGCCTATCACATAGATAAAATGATTGATTGATGAGTTTAAATACTGAAATTAAAAGGACAAAGAGAAGGCCAAACTTAGAAAAGAGATGTTGGTGCAGTCTAAATTGGAATACTGTTCAGTAATTGGGTCATATCTAGAGCTGTAGATCTCGGATTTAGGTTTGCTTTATATGGATGGAAAGGTAAGACATAGGCCTACAACTTTCATGTGGAGTCCAAGATTTGAAAAGGCCGTTTTTAAGTCCAAATTATAGCAACAACAGAGAAGTCCGAATCTGTCCTACAACCCAGACACTGTTCAGTGTTCAGCCCATATCTTGAGTTCAACCCTTTATTTCTTTCTTTATATATTTGTAATGTTTAAGTTTTATTTCATGTTATATTTTCTTTAATCTCTTATTTATGCTTTTCATTTTCTTTACTATACTTATATAAACATGTTCTCATTTTGTTTATTTATGTTTGTCTTCTTCATTATGTTTAGCTAAGTTTATTATGTCAAGGTGAAAAGGTTTCACTAATGGTGTTAGAATAGGTATAATATAAACTCAACATGGACTTCAATGTTTATATCCAAGAAAGTTTGTTATTAACATGTCTTATCTTTTTATCTTACTAATTCTTAATACCTTGCTTGTTAAATGGTTAATCTAGATTTGTGTTGTATAACACTTGGTACAACAAATGCTTGGCACTTTCATAGCCACCCATATGATATAACCTACACTTGTGCTATGAAAGGAACTTGATTTGTTGTTAACATAAGTTAGCATCATGAATTTCTGACAATATTTAAAAGTATGGTGTTACTTAAATAAGATAATTAATATGATCATGTTAAAAATTTATTGAACTATTAAGGATAAATCATCTAATTAGAACCTCCTTTGTGTGTGGTTTCCAGTTGATTAGTAAAAAGAGTTTATACTATACTTATTTCTAATACTATTAGTGAATTCTCTAACCTTGACAATTGTTTTATCATCGTTTAATCCTTACATCAATATCCCATAAAATTCTCATAAACTTTTTATTTTATTATATATATATATATTATTGGTAATTTATATAGTTCACCTCCTTGTGGTTCGACCCCGGTCTTGCCGGATTATTTATTACTTCGACACTCCTACACTTGGGATAAGACATCAATCTTTTGGTCGTGTCACTCTTCTAATTTGTTACTGGCAATTATGTTCAATATTTTACCATTATAAGATCACACTTGTCATCATAGTATTGGTCATATAACCATTCAATATTCAAAATGGGTCCAACCTTTGTTGATTCATCCATCTCCTTAAAGTTCTCATTATAATTCATCAAAATCATAAGGTTTCATCCCTAGCACTTTATAAGTTAAGAGATCAAGAACCACATACTCATTGATATGTTTATCCTGATTTGTTTGAAGCATATAGGCAATTTAATCTCCCATGAATCTAAAAAGCTTTATTATTATTATTTTATTACCATCATATAACACTTATCAATACAACAATTTTTATTTGCGTTACCTCCTGCATCCTTTGCATTTCATAAACCCATCGAACCTTATCTAGTAGCTCTGATATCAACTATAACGCCCCATACTTTCATATGCATTTATAGTTATTTTCCTATGAATTGTTACGTAAAAATATGGGCAATTTTGTTTTTACAGTTCTCATATAAAAGTTTACCGAAATTTCCACCAAAATTTTGGCAGAGTCCCCTATACCGAGAGGTCCCAAGTTATTGACATATACCATGTTTACACTTCTAATATCTCACATCTCATAACTCAATCACGACCCAGTAGTCCTGGGTCTCTCAATCCCACAAACATCATCATTGTCACAACCATAATATTTATAACATACATTGAACAACAAATATCGTTAGAGAGGAAAAAATGAGATAAACATGCACACATGAAACATAATTATATGAATTTCAGAGTTAAGTTCATCTATTCAAGTTTAAACATCAATTATACAAATTAAGTTATATAAATGTTTTAATATTTCAAAATACAAGGATTTACTCCTGTCGTGCATGCGATAGTCCTGAAACAAAATACATATTATTGAAACATGAATATCACAAATAAGTATAGTAACACAAATATCTAAAAATTTAAAAGGGCAAAGATGTATTCATATTCTATTCACTTCTCTATTTTTGTTTCCATTAAAATCTTATTCAACTACTAAAACCGTTTCATCTTCCATTTTCAACTTTCATTCAAGATTCCATAAGATCAACTAAAATTATTTCTGCCTAACTCATTACCACTACCAATTTCACTGGTATCATCATCACCTTGTAGGTGTCAATGTATGGTGATCTAATTATTACTTAAAAGTGCATTTTTATCAAGGTTTTATATCATTATTTTGCACTTGAAGTATCAATAACTCCTTAACTAAAACATGTTTTATAATAACATACCTAATAATATAAGATACCATTGATTTATGGTAAATGTTCATCTTAAATGCAGGCCTATCACATAAATGAAAAGATTGATTGATGAGTTTAAGTATTGAAATTGAAAGGACAAAGAGAGGGCCAAACTTAGAAAAAAGATGTTGGTGCAGTCCAAATTGGAACAACATTCGGTAATTGGATCATATCTCGAGTTCTAGATGTCCAAATGACCTTAAAGTTTTGGACAAATTTGCTAAGACATAAGCCTACAACTTTCATGTGGAGACTAAGATTTAAAAAAGCCGTTTTCAAGTCCAAATTATAGCAACAACAAAGAAGTCTGAATCTGTCCTATAGCCCAGACACTGTTTAGTGTTCAGCCCATATCTTGAGTTCTAGAAGTCTAAATGGCCTCAATTGTTTTCCCTGGAAAGATAAGACAATTTCCTATAACTTTCATGAGTATAGGTGGTTCCAGTTCTGATGCTAGCAGATATGTTTTATTTAAACAAGAAGATAAGGATTTTCACTAAGTCAAGAGTTGGCCACCCATTCAACAATTAGTCATCAAATCAATAGTTCCAAATTTTGGCCTATAAAAGGAGGCATTTGCCATGCATTTAAGGGCTTAGTTGTTCAAATCAAGAACTTCCTCTTGCTATCTCTCTTTATATTTATTTTTTGTAATTCGTAAGTTTTGCTTTCATTAATATCTTGTTTATGGTTTTCATTTCCTTTCCCTTACTTAGTTAACTTGTATCTTATTTATGTTCTTATTTTGTTTATTTATCTTTCTCTTCTTCATTATGTTTAGCTAAGTTTATTATGTCAAGGTTGAAAAGGTTACACTAATGGTGTAAGAATAAGTATGGTGTAAACTCAACATGGACCTTAATGTTTAATATTAACATGTCTTGTCTTTTTATCTTACTAATTCTTAATACCTTGCTTGTTAAATGGTTAATCTAGATTTGTGTTGTCTAACACTTGGTACAACAAATGCTTGGTACTCTCATAGCCCAACCGTATGGTATTACCTACACATGTGCTATGAAAGAAACTTGATTTGTTGTTAACATAAGTTAGGATCATTTATTCCTGATAATATTTAAAAGTTTGGTGTCACGTAAATAAGATAATTAATATGATCGTATTAACAATTTATAATGACAAATAATCCAATTGGAACCTTATGGTAAGGTTATTGAAAAACCCACTTTTGAACCTTGTGAGAAAGATGATGAGTTAATCGATGAGGGTAAGGAAGGGGTTGAATCTGAACATTACAAAGAAAAGACTGATTCCCCATCAACACATCCATTTCCTCATGCCATGACCAAACAAAGGAAAGTCAATCACAATTATGAAAATCCTTGAAACTTTCAAACAGGTAAGGATCAATATACCTTTGTTGGATGCTATTAAACATGTACCTTCCTATGCTAAAATTTTGAAAGATCTATGCACTGTAAAGAGAAAACTGAATGTGAAAAAGAAAGCATTTTTAGCCGAACAAGTAAGTGCTATTCTTCAGAACAATAATGCTTTGAAATATAAAGACCCTGGTTGTCCTACAATTTCTTACTTTATTGGAAAATATAAAATTGAAAGAGCTTTACTTGATCTTGGAGCTAGTGTGAATTTACTTCCATATTCAGTTTTTCAAAGTCTCAATTTAGGTGAGTTAAAACCAACTTCTGTAACTCTTTTACTTGTTGATAGATCTGTAAAAGTGCCTAGAGGAATAGTTGAGGATGTGTTAGTACAAGTTGATAAATTCATTTACCCTGTAGATTTTGTTGTCTTGGATACACAACCTGTTGAAGCATGTAATTCAATTCCTGTTATTTTAGGACGTCCATTTCTTGCAACTTCTAATGCATTGATTAATTGTAGGAATGGACTAATGAAGCTATCATTTTGAAACATGACATTGGAGATGAATATTTTCAACATTTGCAAGCAACTTGGAGATGATAATGATTTACAAGAAGTGGACTTTATTGAAAAATTAGTTCATGATCAATTTCAAACCACTTCCAGTGAAACTGAGATTGATGAACCTGACGAGTTGCAAATGGTCTATTTTCAGGAAGAAGCAAAGGCATGTAATTGGAGACCACAAATTGAAGAATTTCCACCATGATCAATTGAGTCTATACCTTCAAGTGTTCAACCACCAAAACCTGATTTGAAGCCGTTACCATTCAATCTCAAATACTTATTTTTAGGAGAAAATGAAACTTTTCCAGTAATAATCTCTTCCAAACTTAATGCACATCAAGAAGGTAAGTTATTAAAAACTCTGAAAATGCACAAAAATGCATTAGGATGGACCATAGCTGACATAAAAGGAATTAGTCCTTTGATTTGCACACACATGATTTATTTGGAGGAAAATGCTAAACCCTCTAGAGAAATGCAACAAAGACTTAATCCTAATATGAAAGAAGTAGTGAAAAATGAAGTCATTAAGCTTCTAGATAATGGAATCATTTATCCTATTTTTGACAGCAAATGGGTAAGTCCTACCCAAGTTGTACCCAAAAAGTCTGGAGTGACTATGATAACAAATGAGAAAAATGAGTTAATTCCAACTAGGACTATTATTGGTTGGCACATGTGCATTGACTATAGAAAACTTAATTCAATTACTAGAAAAGATCATTTCCCTTTACCTTTCATGGATCAAATCCTAGAAAGAGTTGCAGGTCATGAATTTTATTGTTTCCTAGATGGCTATTCAGGTTACAACCAAATTGAAATTGCATTGGAAGATCAAGAGAAGACTACTTTCACATGTCCATTTGATAATTTTGCATATCGAAGAATGCCTTTTGGATTATGTAATGCACTAGCCACATTTCAAAGATGCATGCTTAGCATATTTAGTGATATAGTTGAACGTTTTCGTGACATTTTTATGGATGATTTTTTTGTTTTTGGTGATTCATTTGATGATTGTTTAACTAACTTGGAAAAGGTTTTGAACAGGTGTGAATAGAAGAATCTTGTACTGAATTGGAAAAAATGTCACTTTATGGTAACAAACAACATTGTACTTGGGTCACATTGTTTCATCGAAAGGAATTAAGGTTGACAAATCTAAAATCGAGTTAATTGTCAACTTACCAATACCAAAATCTGTTAAAGATGTTAGATCATTCTTAGGACATGCTGGTTTTTATAGAAGGTTCATCAAAGATTTTAGTGTAATATCTAAATCATTGTGTAACCTTCTAACAAAGGAAAATGTTTTTGAATGGACTGAACAATGTGACAAAGCCTTTGTTAAACTTAAAAGCTAGCTTACTTCTACTCCTGTCATTCAACCTCCTGATTGGTCACTACCTTTTGAAATAATGTGTGACACTAGTGATTATGCCGTGGGTGCTGTCTTGAGACAAAGAAAAAAATAAGAAACCTTATGTGATTTATTATGCAAGTAAAACTTTAAATAATGCTCAAATAAATTACACTACCACTGAAAAGGAATTACTTGATGTAGTATTTGCATGTGACAAGTTCAGATCTTATCTTATTGGCTCACCTGTTGTCGTTTTTAGTGATCATGTAGCTTTGAAATATCTGCCTTCAAAAAAGGATTCTAAGGCTAGATTGGTATAATGGATTTTGTTACTTCAAGAATTTAATATCACAATCAAAGACAAGAAAGGCACCGAAAATATTGTCAAATATAGAAGTGTGTAGAAATGGCAAGTTCCTCAAGTCATCACATAAGAAATTTTTGTGTTCTCGGTGGATCCAATCCTGGGAAAGAAAAAGAGTTTTTAGAATCAGCAAATCATTTTGGTCTGGTACTTGCTGAGCGAAAGTTTCATTTAGTGTATAGAGGAGGCAACCTTGGGTTGATGGGGGTGTCAATAATTGTATTTTTAGGAGGTAGTCAAGTTTTGGGGGTCATCCCCAAAGCTTTAGCAAAAGGGGACATCATTGGAAAAAAAATTAGAGAGGAATTATAAGTCCCCACAATGTCCGATAGACTAAATGCAATGTTTAACCATGTTGATGCCTTCATTGCCTTACCAAGTGGTCTAGGCACATTGTAAGAGATCTTTCATATTTCCTCTTGGGCCCAACTGCACATTAACCATAAACCCATAGGTTTGTTAAATGTTAATGGTTTTTATGATAAGTTGTTGTCTTTTCTTGATCATGCTATGGAACAGGAATTTCTAACATCTTCAGCACGACAAATCATAATCTCTGTTGCTACTGCTGAATAATTGATTGACCAACTACAATCTTTCATCCATGTAATTAATCCCTCCATGAGTCACATAAATTGGTCAACTAAGGAAACCCGTAAAAAGCTTAGATTGGATTTGAGCCTTCGTTTGTAAAAACTTTGTCTTTTGGTTTTATTATTGTGTTTTGTTGTTTTTTATTTTTGTTTAAGTGTGTTTCAGGTTTGTCAGTGTTCGCTATTTCAGGTGATGTCTTCTATACTCTATCTTTTTACCTTAGGACATTGAGGACAATGTCTCGTTTTGATTGGGGGCAAAGGGTAGTAGTTGATATTTTAAAAAAAAAAAACTAACTGTGTTTTCTATTTCATAAACTATTTGCAAAATTGTTGTTACTAGGATGGTAGAGTAAAGGAGTTTTTTTTTGTTAAAGTGACTCTTGAGACGCATCTTAGTAAACATTCTTAACAAGGTCTATCAGAATACTTCTTGAAATATTCAGGTTTACAAACTCTCGTTTTGTTATCACTTGATTCTGCTCATATGCTCATTTAATAAGTATTCTTAAATCTTCATTTTCACACACACACTTTAACATATGATTGTGGGTTGAACATTGGATTATTACATTATTTATGTTCTTTTGTTAAAGGTAACAACTAAGGGAAATGTATAGTATATAATTTGTAATAATAATAATAATAATAATAATAATAATAATAAAAACATAGATAAGTTTGGTTTTGTAGCCTTCCTAACCTAAGCAATTAAGCCCGAATGGGTGTTTTAACACTTAATACCCTAAAGTCAACTGACTTAGGAGCTATTGGGCCAACGCTTGTTACATGGGTTAAGGAAAAAAGCTTAAGGGAATCAAACATTACACTATCTATATATCAGTGTCTAAAACCTGAGTGTAAAGGTGTCTCAACACCTAATGTCCTAAGACCAACTAGTCTGGGAGTCATTAGCCGAAAGCTCGTTACATGGGTTAAAGATGCATTGTGTTTTAAGTTATATGCCCAATGCTTATTACATGGGTTGAGGAGAAAAGCTTAAGGGAATCAAACATTGCACTATCCACATATCAATATCTACAACCTGAGTTACTAAGCTTGTAGGGGTGTCTCAACACCTAATGTCCTAAGACCAACTGGTCTGGGAGTTGTTAGCCGAAAGCTTATTACATGGGTTAAAGATGCATTGTGTTTTAAGTTATATGTATATATATTTAAAAAAAAAAAGAAGAAAAAGATAATAATCCTAACCCAAGGAAGTTAACCTTAAATATTAGAACAAAAAAAATTGTTTTCTTCCAAGTAAAGCCCCATAACTATATGTTGATATTTTGAGCACAAAAGAAAGGTTTATTAATATCTTGTTTAAGAGGTATTAAGCAGATATATGAATCTAATGAGAGTTTGTTTATCTAAATAGATTAATGGAAGTTGAATGATGAAATGCCTTGCTTTGTGGAATTTGCAAATTGTTTTTCTATTTTAACGCTTTGATTACTACGAACTAGTAATAAGCTGGTTAGGGGGGTTGATTAGTACTTAAAAGTGCATTTTTATCAAGGTTTTATATCATCATTTTGCACTTGAAGTATCAATAAGTCCTTAACTAAAACATGTTTTATAATAACATACCTAATAATATAAGATACCTTTAATTTATGGTAAATGTTTATCTTAAATGCAGGCCTATCACATAAATGAAAGGATTGATTGATGAGTTTAAGTATTGAAATTGAAAGGACAAAGAGAGGGCCAAACTTAGAAAATAGATGTTGGTGCAGTCCAAATTGAAACACTGTTTGGTAATTGGATCATATCTTGAGTTCTAGATATCCAAATGACCTTAAATGTTTGGAAAGATTTGCTAAGACAAAGGCCTACAACTTTCATGTGGAGTCCAAGATTTAAAAAGGCCGTTTTCAAGTCTAAATTATAGCAACAACGGAGAAGTCTGAATCTGTCCTGCAGCCCAGACACTATTTAGTATTCAACCCATATTGACGTTTTATTCAGACAAGCTCTTAAGGATTTTCACCAAGTCAAGAGTTGGCCACCCACTCAACAATTAGTCATCAAATCAATAGTTTCAAATTTTGGCCTATAAAAGGAGGCATTTGTCATGCATTTAGGGGCTTGATTGTTCAGATCAAGAACTTGCTCTTGCTCTTTCTCTTTATATATATTTTTTGTAATTCTTAAGTTTTGCTTTCATTAATATCTTGTTTATGCTTTTCATTTCCTTTCCTTTACTTAGTTAACTTGTATCTTATTTATGTTCTTATTTTGTTTATTTATGTTTCTCTTCTTCATTATGTTTAGCTAAGTTTATTATGTCAAGGTGAAAAGGTTACACTAATGGTGTAAGAATAAGTATTGTGTAAACTCAATATAGACCTTAATGTTTAATATTAACATGTCTTATCTTTTTATCTTACTAATTCTTAATACCTTGCTTGTTAAATGGTTAATCTAGATTTGTGTTGTATAACACTTGGTACAACAAATGCTTGGTACTCTCATAGCCCAATCGTATGATATTACCTACACTTGTGCTATGAAAGGAACTTGATTTGTTGTTAACATAAATTAGCATCATGAATTCCTGATAATATTTAAAAGTTTGGTGTCACGTAAATAAAATAATTAATATGATCATGTCAACAATTTATAATGAGCTATTAATGACAAATCATCCGATTGGAACCTCCTTTGTGTGTGGTTTCCAATTGAGTAATAAGAGTTTATACTATACTTGTTTGAAATACCATTAGTGGATCCTCTAACCTTGACATTTGTTTTTATTATTTTTCAATCCTTACATTAATCTTCCATCTGAAAGTTTTCATCAACTTCTTCTTCATCTTTATTATTATTATTATTATTATTATTATTATTATTATTGTTGTTGTTGTTGTTGTTGTTATTGTTGTTGTTGTATTATTGTTGTCTATAATTTATACAATTAACCTCCTTGTGGTTCGACCCCGGTCTTGCATGGTGATCCCCTTACTCGGGATCCTAACATACAATAAATGTATGACAGTCCTTGCCAATTTCACGCATTAATATTATCATTCTTTGCCTGACCATAGTTATCATTACAAATTTCCATTTTGAACATGACTTGTTTCTTTTGGAAGCTAAGATATAATATCACATGTTCCCCGAAGGGAAAGGACCCAAATTTTCACCCTTTAACGCGTCTAAATAGTCGCTTTAGCGACTTTCTAAATCTGTCGGTAAAGATCATATTCCAACCTCTCCTCAGATTTATGAATATATCAACATCCAAAACTACAATTACTATGAAGGAACCCGATCCTAATTCCCTCATCTTCCTACTCGAATTCTCTTTAAAAGTCAGGAGACAAATTTGTCCAGATTCATCAACCTTTCCATTTACATACAACATCCACAATTCAACTTTTTTCTCTTTTATCTCGACCCCTAGCTATATCACATACCATATAAGAGTGTCAAAAAATATCTTTTTAAGAGTCAATTTATCATATTTATTTCAATCTTCCTTCTTAACATCAAAATAGAACATTCTCATCGATTTTTTTTCCGAACAATATTCTTCTTAACACAATCCTTGACATTTCAACATGCATTTTTTTTCCTTATTTTGACATAATTAAACACACGTCATCAAGCTAAATATGTGAAATTAAACATCCTCCCCTTTTGATGCATAATTGATCAAAAGCATGGCCTTAAGGAACCAATAGTTCCCTCATTCTTTTCATGCTAATTTCATTCAATTCACACACACATTCACATAAAGAAAACAACCTATTATAATAAATTCATTAAGGAAAACCACAATTTGCCTTTTTTTCCTCTTTGCTCTTCATATGGTCGGCTAACTTTCCTTGCCCCCACTCATGTGGCTGGCTCTTTATATCAATCCAAGTTGTCCTTAGAAATGAGGATAACAAGCACAATAACCTTATACAATTTGTTTTTCCTGGCAATACTCATGACACCAACCGTCATGTTTAATCTTGTTTCCACTATCAAATTTCTCATTCTTTACTATCGTAAATCAACATGTAGCATAAACAAATAAAATTTTAGAATATATTAAACTCTTCAAAATATAAAGAGGTGAGGTGGGAAACACGTACTTGTTCCTCTTAGTGGTCCCATTCTGCTAGCTTGAGGTCCCGCAGTCGATGTCTCTCCTTCTCCACACAAGATCAACATTTAATATCATTCATTCCCCTTTTCAATGTTTTCTTATCAACTAGCAAGCATCATTATATGATTTCATGCAAGATTTCCATATCTAAATTAGAACATTATTTCACGTTCACATAGCTATCTGTTAACCCGAACCATGCAGACTTTTCCAAGCTAATTTCTTAACACAAACTTACCTCACCTTAATCACTTTATATGAGACTCTAATTTCCTATAAGTTTTTGTTCTTGGAGCTGTCCAAATCAGCCTCTTAACACCCATTAGTAGGGCTGTCACAACAACCTTGCTTTAGTTTCTTGGAGACATTTTTTATCCCTAACAACTCTACACTTAAAGCTGTTATTCCAGCCCTTTAAAAAAAAAAAGATTTGGAGAGGTATTTAGCCCCCTTTAAACATAGACTTTCAGGCAAGGTTGTCAAAAACGCATTTTTGACACGGTACGAAAAATGTAAAATAAACTCGGATCGTAAAAACAGATCGTAAAATCACAAGGAATTTTTATATAAATATAGTTTAAGCATCTTAAAATACATGGTTCAAATAAAAATTCATACATAGTTCAAGCACCTTAAAATACATTATTCAAATAAAAATTCATACATAATTCAAGTATAAAATAGACAAAGAGCATAATGAAAAAGAAATTAATTGCAGTCGTAATAGAAAAATAGGGAAGAAAGCTCACATTTTATTTTGGGCCACTTTCCCCCCTGGTTTAGATGCTTTACGGTCAAATTCAAAATTTCAAATATGATCAGCAAGTTCTATATATGCCCTTGAAGATGTCAAGGAAGGAGATCACTCTTTATGACAATTTGATCGAAGAGATAACCTAGAAACTACATAAAGAAACAACTAAAATGAAAAATAGCAATTGAAAAGATCCATTTGTTATTTGTTTATTTATCAACAAGTTAAAATAAATTAATAGGACGTGGAATATTAAAAGAAAAAAAAACAATAAACATGAAATTATTGGTTGCATTTTAATCACATGCAGGTCAACCCTAATCAATATATAGGGAGAGACTACTTTTTTTCCATTATAATATCCCAAATGGACAACAGTACGTAATTATTGACATGTCAGCATATACAAGTACAATTTTCAACATTGAACTACTATATATTTTTGCAGATCTCGATATCAAAAATAAAAGTGGCCTAAAATTTCTTCCTATGTTGAAATTGTAAAATTGGTATTAAAATCACGATTTCTTGTGATTTAGCTGATTTTACCAATTTTTCGAGTTTTTAAGATGATTATGCACATATTAACTTGTAAAATCGTACGATTTTACAAGTTAAAGCATGATTTTAACAACCTTGCTTTTAGGGCTATCACAACAACCCCAAAGTCACCTAAAAATTAATTCTCTCTATTGCTCCATTTCCTTTTAATTTTAGGGTTGTTTCAACTCACACAAAACTAATTTTGACAACAGTTTCAATCAACCATAAATAAGAAGAATAATATTACAAGCAATCCATACGGTCAAGTTATAAATGCATTATTATAAGTATAACATATCCAAATATAAACACCATCCAATGATGAAATTTCCAGAAACCTTGGTCTAACCGAACTAACCTAAAACTTGTAGACTTGCAAGAAGCATGCTTTTGAGCCATTATTGTGACCAAACCTCTTCTTCAACGAGTAGCAATTCTATAGGTATTAAAAGGAAAACGACCTTTGAAAACTCCTATAAACATTTGAGCGTGATCCAACAGTCGGATCAAAATTTATGGCCCTTGTAATCCTTTCTTCCGACCTTGGTCCTCTAGACCTCTTAAAAGAGTTGTGATTTCATAGTTACCCCTAAAAAAATGGCCACCGGAAACTCCTGTAAACATTTGAGCAT
The DNA here is from genome assembly GCA_030145905.1 of Populus davidiana. NCBI lineage: Eukaryota > Viridiplantae > Streptophyta > Magnoliopsida > Malpighiales > Salicaceae > Populus > Populus davidiana. The sequence goes on from CM057806.1 coordinate 11,943,438, forward strand.
GATCGAATAATCGATCAAAAGTTATGGTTGTTTGGAGTTGTTATTCCAATTTGTCACGATCAGACCTCCTCTTCAACGAGTAGCAATTCCAATGGTACTCTAAGGAAAACGGGCTCCAAAAACTTCTGTAAAAATTTAAGCGTTATCCAACAATCGAATCAAAAGTTATGGCCATTTTGAGTCGTTGTTTTGGTCCGAAGTGACAAGACTTCATCTTCACCAAGCAGTAATTTATAGGTACTCCAAGGAAAACAACCATTGAAAACTCATGTAAAAATTTGAGTGTGTCCAACGATCGAATTAAAAGTTATGGCCCTTTTGATATGTTCCTCGGGTTTAGCTTGACTAGACTTCTTCTTCAACGAGTAGGGATCCCATATGAAATAGAAGAAAAATAGCCTCTGGAAACTCCTCAACATTTTGAGCACGATCCAATGGCCTAATCAAAAGTTAAGGCCCTTTTGAGCTAGTATTCAGGTCTCGCGTTATCACACCTCCTCTACAACGAGTAGTGAATCTATAGGTAAGCCAAGGAAAACGCCCTCCAAAATTTCCTGTTAACATTTGAATGTGATCCATCGATCGAATCAAAAGTTATGGCCCTTTTGAGTTGTTATTCTGGTCTAGTCCGACAAGACCACCTTTCCAACGATTAGTGATTCCATAAGTACTCCAAGGAAAATAGCCTCTAGAAACTCTTTTAAAAATTTTGAGCATCATCCAACGATCAGACCTCGTTTTCACCAAGTAACCATTCCATAGCAGCTATAAGGAAAATGACCTGTCAAAACTACTATAAAAATTTGAGATCGGTCCAACGATCAAATCAGAAGTTATTGCCCTTTTAAGTTGTTATTCCGGTCTGGTGTGACCAGACTTCCTCTTCAATGAATAGGGATTCCATAGGCATTACAAGGAAAACGACCTCCGGAAACAGCTGTAAAAATGTGAGCGCGATCCAACAATCGGATCAAAAGTTATGGCCTTTTGAGTCGTTATTCTGGTTTGGCGCGACCAGACCTCCTCTTTAATGGATAGGCATTGCATAGGTACCCCAAGGAAAATGATCTCCGGAAACTCTTGTAAAAATTTAAGCACGATCCAACAGAGAATTAAAAGTTATTGCCCATTTGAGTCGTACTTCCGGTCTAGTGCAACCACACCTCCTCTTCAACGAGTAATGATTCCATTGCTACTCCAAGGAAAACAGCCTCTGCAAACTCCTTTAATAATTTGAGCACAATCCAACAGTCAAATTAAAAGTTATGGCCCTTTAGAGCTATTATTCTGGTCTGGCTCGACCAGACCTCCTCTTCACCAAATAGTCCAAGGAAAACAACCTCTAGAAACTTGTGTAAAAATAGGAGCGCGATCCAATGATCAAATCAAAAGATATGGCTTATTTGAGTGTTGTTCTAGTCTGGCTCATCTAGACCTCCTCTTTAACAATTAGCGATTCCATAGGTACTCCAAGGAAAACAGCCTCTGGAAACTCGTGTAAAAATTTAAGTACGATCCAATGGTTGGATCAAAAGTTATTGTCTTGTTGTGTCGTTACTCCTGACCTCCTCTTCAACGAGTAGCAATTACATGGGTACTCAAAGGAAAACGATCTTCGAAAATTCTTGTAAAAATCTAAGCTCAATCCAATGGTCCAATCAAAAGTTATGGTCCTTGTGTGCCATTATTCAAGTCTGGCACGACCACACCTACTCTTCAACGAGTATAGATTCCATAGGCACTCCAAGTAAAATAGCTTACACAAACTCTTGTAAAAATTTGAGTGCAATCCAACGGTCAGATAAAATGTTATAGCCCTTTTGAGCTGTTATTTTGGTCTGACGCGACCAGACCTCCTTTTCAACAACTAGCGATTCTGTAGATACTCAAAGGAAAATGGCCTCCCCAAACTCCTGCTCAAATATGAGCCTGATCCAATGGTCAGATCAAAAGTTATGGCCCTTATAAGCTGTTCTTTTGGTTTGGGGCGACCATACCTCCTCTTCAACAAGTAGGGATTCCATAGGTACTATAAGGTAAATAGCCTCTGGAAACTCTTCTAAAAATTTAAGATTGATCTAGCGATCGGTTTAAAAGTTATGGCCTTTTTAAACTATTATTCTAGTCTAGCACGACAACACCTCATCTTCACCAAGTTGCGATTCCAAAGCTCTCTCAAGAAAAACATCCACTACAAACTACTGTAAAATTTTTAATGTAATAGAACGGTCGGATCAAAAGTTATGGCCCTTTTGAGTTATTCTTCCAGTCTGGCACGACAAGACCTCCTCTTAAACTAGTAGTGATTCCATAAGTAATTTTAGGAAAACAGCCTCCGGAAACTCCTGTAAACATTTGAGCGCGATCCAATGGTCGGATCAAAATTTATAGCCCTTTTGATCCTTTTTTCTGATCTCGCTCCATCAAACCTCTTAAACGAGTTGTGATTCCATAGGTACCCCTAGGTAAATGTCCATCCAAAACTCTCGTAAAAATTTGAGCGCGTCGTACAATCGGATCAAAAGTTATGGCCTTTTCCGGTCTATCACAATTAGACCTCCACTTCAACAAGTATTGATTCTATTGGTGCTCCAAGGAAAACGACCTCTAGAAACTCCTATAAAAATTTGAAAGCGACCTAACAATGGGATCAAAAGTTATCGCTCTTTTGATCCGCTCTTTCGGTGTGGTGCGACTAGACCTCCTTTCCAACAAGTAGTGATTCCATAGGTACTCCAAGAAAAATGAATTTCAAAAACCCCTATAAAAGTTTTAGCACGATCAACAGTCAGATCAAAGGTTATGGCCCCTATGAGCCGTATTTCAAGTCTTGTGCAACCAAACCTCCACTTCAACGAGTAGAGATTCCATAGGTACTACACGAAAAAATGGTATCTAGATATCTTGTAAAAATTTTAGTGCGATCCAACGGTTGGACAAAACATTATGGCCCTTTTCAACCTTTATTCAAATTTGGCGTGACCAGACGTCTGCTTCAATAAGTAGCCATTGTATAGAAACTAAAAGGAAATCGGCGTCCGAAATCTCTTGTAAAAATTTAAGGGCGATATAACTGTCGGATCAAAAGTTATCACCATTTTGACCCGTTATTCAGGTATGGCGCAACTAGACCTCCGCTTCAACGAGTAGCCATTCCATAGGTACTATAAGGAAAACAACCTCTGGAAACTCCTATAAAATTTGAGTGCAATCCAACGGTTGGATCAAAAGTTATGGCAATTTTGAGATGTTGTTCCGGTCTTGTGCAACGACCCCTCATCTTCACCAAGAAGTGATTCCATAGCTACTCCATGAAAAATAGCTTTCAAAAACTCTGGAAACATTTGAGCACGGTCCAACTGTCGGATCAAAAGTGATGGCCTTTCTGCTGTTTCTCTAGTCTTATATGACCAACCCTCATCTGCACCAAATAGCAATTCCATAGCTACTCCATGAAAAATGGCTTCCTTAAAACTCCTGGAAACATCAGAGCACGATCCAATGGTCGGAACAAAAGTTTGGTCCTTTTGAGCTGTTGTTCCGGTCTCACGCAACCACCCCTCATTTTCGCCATGTAGCGATTCCATAGGTACTCCACAGAAAACAGCTTTCGGAAACTCGTGTAAACATTTAGGCACAATCCAATAGTCGGATCAAAAGTTATGGCCCTTTTGAGCTGTTATTTAGGTTTGGCTCGACCAGACCTCCGCTTTAATGAGTAGCGATTCCATCGGTATAACAAGGAGAACGGCCTCCGAAAACTCCTCTAAAATTTGAACGCGATCCAACGGTCGGATCAAAAGTGATGGCCATTTTGAGCTGTTATTCAAGTTTGGAGCTACCAAACCTCTGCTCTAAATAGTAGGGATCAAGGTTGTTAAAATCGCTATTTTAACACAACACAGAAAGCCGTTCACAAACTCGGATCGTAAAAACGGATCGTAAAATTGTAAAATCGTAAAATCGTAAGGAATTTAAAATACATTAAAAAATAATTCATGCTTTAAATAAAAATTCATACATAACAATTCGTCCAATTAATTCAGTCCTATAATACTGAAATGGCATTAAATTCAGTCAAATTCAACAATTTTCAGTCCAATTTTCACCCAATTAATTCAGTCCAATTAATTCAGTCCTATAATACTGAAATGGCATTAAATTCAGTCCAATTTAATATTTTTCAGTCCAATTTTCACCCCATTAATTCAGTCTAATTAATTCAGTCCTATAATACTTAAATGACATTAAATTCAGTCCAATTCAACATTTTTCAGTCCAATTTTCACCCCAATTCAATCAATTCAGTCCAATTTTCACCGAGTAATATTTTGCACAATTCAGTCATATATAGTATATACTGTGGCATTCAATTCAACAATTTTACACCTGATCAATTCCATTCAATTCAACATTATACATATACAATTTACAGGACCGGGCAAAATGAATTACAGGACTAACTAACAATTAACACTTAACAGGAAAACATACAAATCTATTACAGGGGCAAAAATAAAGAAACCTTGACTCCGGTGATGATGATGAAGGCAAAATGAACTTACGGTGTCGTCGACTGTTGTTGAAGATGAGTTGAACGGTTGTTGTTGAAGATGATGATGATGAGCTGAACGGTAGCTGCTGGTGAAGATGATGATGATGAGCTGAATGGCTGCTGGTGAAGAGGCCTGACCGCCCGATGTCGCCTGCTGCTGTTGAAGATGGGAAAGAAAGGAGAACGTTGCTTGTGTGCCGCTATTAATGAAGACTACAGAGGAAGCCCGAAGCCGTGAGCTGTTGAGGAGATCATTGTCAGCTCGTCACGATTAAAATCACGATAACTAGAAAAGGAAGCCGCGACCGTGCGTATTGAGGAAAGAGAAGGAGTGAAGACTGGAGTCATCGGACCGTGAGTACTGTCGCTGGCCGCTTTTGTGGAGGATGGAGAATAGATAGTTGTCGCCGCCTGATTAGGGATTTGTTCTGTTGAAAGAGTATTTCTGTATTTGTGCGTTTTTATTTGTTAATTGTGAGAACTTCTCGCCTGAAGACTGAAGTGAAGACAGTCACGTGAGGGGGAAAGAAAAATCCAATACGCGTCTGACAACTGGACATGGGGGGGGGAATTTTGTTTCAGCGCCTCATTTTGTTGAAATCGCAAAATCGATCTTGAACTCGTGATTTTGCGCGATTTCATCCGATTTTTGTGATTTCACCTTATTTCAACCCGATTTTACCCATTTTTTATTTTTTCAAGCGATTCAACCCGTAATGCATGTTTTGACTCGTAAAATTGTATGATTTTACGAGTCAAAATGTGATTTTAACAACCTTGGTAGGGATTCCATAGGTACTATAATCAAAATAGCCTATAAAAACTCCTCTGAAATTTTGAGCAAGATCCAATGGTCGAATTAAAAGTTGTGGCCCTTTTAAGCTGTTATTCCAGTGTGGCGCAACCACACATCAACTTCACCAAGCAGCGATTCCATGCTACTCCACAAAAATCAGCCTCTGGAAACTCCCCTAAACATTTAAGAACGAGCAACCAAACCTATGCTTCAACGAGTAGCCATTCCATAGGTACAATAAGAAAAACAGCTTGCACAAACTCCTGTAAAAATTTGAAAGCGACTCAATGGTCGGATCAAAAGTTATCGCCCTTTTGATCCGCTTTTTCGGTATGGTGGGACCATACCTCCTCTTCAACGAGTAGCGATTCCATAGGTACAACAAGAAAAACATCTTCCGAAAACCCTTATAAAAATTTTAGTGCGATCAATGGTCAGATCAAAAGTTATTTCCCCTATGAGCCATAATTCAGATCTCACGCTACCAAACCTCCACTTCAACGAGTAGCGATTCCATAGGTACTATATGGAAAAACAGTCTCCGGATATCCTGTAAACATTTGAGTGCAATCCAACGGTTGGACAAAACATTATGGCTCTTTTGAGCCTTTATTCAGATCTAGCGCGACTAGACGTCTACTTCAACAAGTAGCCATTGCATAGAAACTAAAAGGAAATTTTCGTCAGAAATCTCTTGTAAAAACAGCCTCTAAAAACTTCCAGCAGTCGGATCAAAGTTATAGCCCTTTTTAGTTGTTCTTCCTATCTTGCGTGACTGCCCCTCATATTCACCAATTACAATTCCAAAGGTACTCCATGAAAAATGGGCTACAAAAGCAATTGTAAAAATTTGACTGCGATCAAATAGTCGGATCCAAAGTTAGGGCCCTTTTGAGCTGTTGTTCCTATCTTACGCGTCCACCCCTCATTTTCACCATGTAGCAATTCCATAGGTACTCCACGGAAAATGACCTCCGAGAACTCTTGTAAAAATTTGAGCGCGATCAAACGATCAGATAAAAACTTGTGGCCCTTTTGAGCTGTTGTTTCGGTCTTGCGCGACCACCCCTCATATTCACCAATTAGCGATTCCATCGGTACTCTATGGACAACAGCCTTCAGAAACTCTTGTAAAAATTTAAGTGATTCCAAATGTACTACATGAAAAACAGCCTGTGAAAACTCCTGGAAAAATTTGAGCACGATCCAGTGGTAGGATCAAAAGTTATGGCCTTTTTGAGCTATTGTTCTAGTCTTGTGGGACCACCCCTCATCTTCACCGAGTAACGATTTCATCAGTACTCCATGGAAAACGACCTCCTATAACTTCTGTAAAACTTTAAATGCAATCTAGCGGTTAGATCGAAATTTATGCCCTTTTGAGTTGTTGTTCCTGTCTTGCGCGACCACCTCTCATCTTCAACAAGTAGCGATTACATATGTACTACACGGAAAACAAGCACTAAAAACTCTTGGAAACCTTGGAGCGCGATACAACAGTCAGATCAAAAGTTATGGCCTATTTGAACTGTTTTTCCTGAGTTGTGCGACCACCCCTTATAATGACCAATTAGCGATTCCATAAGTACTCCACGGAAAACGGCCTCAAGAAACTCATGTAAAAATTTAAGCGCGATCAAACAGTCAGATCAAAAGTTATGGCCCTTTTGAACTATTCTTTCAGTCTTGCGCAACCACCCTTCATATTCACCAATTAGCGATTCCATAGGTACTCCACGGAAAACGACCTCCAGGAACTCTTGTAAAAATTTGAGCCCGATCAAATGGTCGAATAAAAACTTATGGCCCTTTTGAGCTGTTGTTCTGTCATGCGCGACCACCTGTCATATTCACCAATTAGCGAATCCTTAGGTAGTTCATGAAAAACGACCTCCGGGAACTCTTGTAAAAATTTAAGTGCGATCAAACGGTCAAATCAAAAGTTATGGCCCTTTTAAGCTATTGTTCATGTCTTGCGCAACCACTTGTCATCTTCACCAAGTAGCGATTCCATATGTACTCCACAGAAAACAACCTCTGGAAACTCCTGTAAAACTTTGAGCATGATGGAGCGATCAGATCAAAAGTTATGGTCCTTTTGAGGTGTTCTTCTTTTCTTGCACGACCACCCTTCATATTCACTAATTAGCGATTCTATAGGTACTTCACGGAAAACGACCTTCGAGAACTCTTGTAAAAAAGAGTGGGATCAAACCGTTGGATAAAAACTTATGACACTTTTGAGCTGTTGTTCCGATTTTGCACGACCACCCCTCATATTCACCAATTAGCAATTCCATAGGTAATCCATGAAAAATGGCCTCCAGAAACTTTTGTAAAACATTGAGCGTGATCTAGTGGTCAGATAAAAAATTATGGCGTTTTTGAGCTATTCTTCTAGTCTTGCGCGACCACCCCTTATGTTTACTGAGTAACAATTCCATCGGTACTCTATGGAAAACGGCCTCCGGAAACTCTTGTAAAAATTTTAGGGCGATCAAATGGTTGAATCAAAAGTTATGACCTTATTAGGTCGTTGTTCTTGTCTTGCTCGACCACCTCTCAGGTTAACGAAGTAGCGATTCCATATGTAGTACATGGAAAACGGTCTATGAAAACTCCTGAAAAACTTGGAGCGTGATACAGTGGTCGAATCAAAAGTTATGGCCCTTTTGAGGTGTTCTTCCTCTCTTGCTCGACCACCCTTCATATTCACCAATTAGAGATTCCATATGTACTCCATGAAAAACGACCCCCGGGAACTCTTGTAAAAATTTGAGCGCAATCAAACGGTCGGATCAAAACGTATGACCCTTTTAAACTATTGTTCTAGTCTTGCTCGACCACCCCTCATATTCACCAATTAGTGATTCCATAGGTACTCCACGGAAAACAATCTCCAGGAACTCGTAAATATTTAAGCCCGATCAAATGGTCGGATAAAAACTTATGGCCCTTTTGAGCTATTGTTCGGTCATGCGTGACCACTTGTCATATTCACCAATTAGCAAATCCTTAGGTACTCCATGGAAAACGGCCTTTGGGAACTCTTGTAAAAATTTGAGTGCGATCAAACGGTCAAATCAAAAGTTATGGCCCTTTTGAGCTATTATTCTTGTCTTGCACGACCACTTCTCATCTTCACCAAGTAGCGATTCCATATGTACTCCATAGAAAACAGCCTCTAGAAACTCCTGTAAAACTTTGAGCATGATGTAGAGTTCAGATCAAAAGTTATGGCCCTTTTGAGGTGTTCTTCCTGTCTTGCGCGACCACCCTTCATATTCACTAATTAGAGATTCCATAGGTACTCCATGGAAAACGACCTCCGAGAACTCTTGTAAAAATGAGCGAGATCAAATGGTTAGATCAAAACTTATGGCCCTTTTGAGCTCTTGTTCGAGTTTTGCGTGACCACCCCTCATATTCACGAATTAGCGATTCCATAGGTGATTGAAAAATGGTCTCCGAAAAATTCTATAAAACTTTGATCGCGATCTAGCAGTTGGATCAAAATTTATGGTTTTTATGAGCTATTCTTCTAGTCTTGCGCGACCACCCCTCATCTTCACTAAGTAACGATTCCATCGGTACTACATGGAAAATAGCCTCCAGAAACTCTTGTAAAAATTTTAGGGTGATCAAACGATCGGATCAAAAGTTATGACCCTATTGAGCTGTTGTTCCTGTCTTGCTCGACCACCTCTCAAGTTCACGAAGTAACGATTCCATATGTACTGCATGGAAAATGGTCTATGAAAACTCTTGAAAAACTTGGAGCGCGATACAGCAGTCGAATCAAAAGTTATGGCCCTTTTAAGTTGTTCTTCCTATCTTGCTCGACCACCCTTCATATTCACCAATTAGTGATTCCATAGGTACTCCACGAAAAACGACCCCCGGGAACTCTTGTAAAAATTTGAGCTCAATCAAACGGTCGGATCAAAACATATGGCCATTTTGAGTTGTTGTTTTGGTCTTGCTCGGCCACCCCTCATATTCACTAATTAGCGATTCCATAGGTACTCCACGGAAAACTGCCTCCGGAAACACATGAAAAAATTTGAACGCTTTCGAATGATCGGATCAAAAGTTTTGGCCATTTTGAGTTGTTGTTCCTGTCTTGCGCGATCACCCGTCATCTTCAACAAGTAGCGATTCCACATGTACTCCACGAAAAACAGCCTCTAGAAACTCTTGTAAAAATTTAAGCACGATCGAACGGTCGAATCAAAAGTTGTGGTCCTTTTGAGGTGTTCTTCCTATCTTGTGCAACCACCCCTCAGCTTTATCAAGTAGCGATTCCATATGTACTCCACATAAAACGGCCTCTAGAAACTCCTATAAAACTTTAAGCGTGATGGAGCGATCGTGATGCAACCATATTATTTGATAGTTTCACCCACATTTAACTAGTGTTTGGCCTATATTATATATATAAAATGCCTTGATATTCTTTGTTTTATGTTTTGAAGGCATTTTTGGATGAAAGATGCAAAATGGAGTAAATTGGAGGTAATTGGCAGATTTGACCTTCAGTTGATGTTTTGTGCAGAGCGTGAGTTCTAGAGGTCGAATGAAGTGATTCTAGTGGAATTAAAAAGCTAACATCCATACCTTTCTGGACATCTAAGGCAAGAAAATAAAATAAGGAAGAGCATGGAAATCACACCCTTCAAAGTCAAATCTCGCAATCTGCTGGTGTTGACCTTCGACCATTCTGACTTTAATGTAAATCCCGAGAAAAAAAAAATCAAGGCTGGATTAAATTAAAGGAAATAAACTAAAATAAAAAAGAAGTGGGGGAAAAATGAATACACTTAAAGAAAATAGGGCCTAAATGCAAATAAGAATAATTATAGAGCATAAGTACTCCTTTTGTCACCAAAAACAGATCTGCAGATAACATAAAGAAAGAAAAGAGAGAGTTTTTATATTCATTTTTACAAATCAAGATAGAAACACCAAAATTTCAAAAAACCATCCAAGATTAAGGGTTATAGGTAGAATAAACACTGGTAGGAAAGGGATTTAACAAGAAGAGAAGAGGGAAGGGCCGACTGTCATTAGAAAGAAAAGGAGGGATCGAAACTTTGATTTGTATTGGGTAAGGTATTCTAAACCTGCTCTTATGAGTCATTTCAAGTTGATTATAAATTGATGCTTGGATGTTAATTTATAGATTTTAGTTCTTAGACTTGAATTGAGGAAAAAGTATGAGTTGCTAAATTAAAGAACTTCATGTGTTGTGTGTAAATGGAAAGGTTGACGAATCTGGACAATTTTGTCTCTTGACTTTCAGAGAGATTTCAGGTAGGAGGATGAAGGAATTAGGATTAGGTTTCTTATAGAAATTGTAGTTTTGAAAGTTGGCTAACTAATGAAATTGGTCTTGCTTAATTTGGAGTTATAGAACTCCAACTATGGGTCACCAACCGAGACTGGGTCATGACAGACCCTATAGGGTAGTAGGTATGGTTCGTTGATGAGAAATTTTGACTGTCTTAGAGGCAGAACTGGGTTCTGCTTCCTTTAGAGAACTTGTAGCCTCATGTGTTAGCTTTCGCACAAGACTAATCTCGCTTGAATCAGAGTTCTATAACTCTAGATATAGTTAAAATTCTGAGGAGAGGTCGGACAGTAACAGTTCAAAAACGAGACAGTAACAGTTGATAGTAACAGTTCAATATCTAGACACTAACAGTTCAGGATTTAAGCAGAAATAGTTCAAATATATATATATATATATAAAGGAATGATAATTGCGGTTGCACAAAGAATTATAATATTAATGGGTGAAATGAGAAAAACGTAAAATATTAAAAAAATGACTGAAAGAAAGACTTATTGGTTGTTGATATGTTTATAATAAAAGATATCCTTGAGTGAGGAGAACTTATGAGATAAACCTGTGAATTGCAGGAGGGACCACAAGCGTGGTGCAACAGCAGCAGGGGAGTACGAGTAGAACTTCTATTGCAGGTAAGTGAATCGCACCTATACTTCCTAGTTAATTCCATGATTTATTTATATTACCAATGTGAAATGTGAATTACTGAATGTATGAGTATTCAAGGTGAAAAGTTGTTGTGTGAATTGTCAAATGATGAAATTATCACTGACAAAGGAAATATGAGAAATGTGATTTGAGGCATAAACTAGCATACATTTAGTGTATGTTAGGATCCCGGGTAAGGGGATCACCACGATTGGACTAGCATACATTTAGTGTATGTTAGGATCCCGGATAAGGGGGATCACCTTGCATCGAATCATATGGGGTGATGATGATGATACCAGTGAAATTGGTATTGGTAATGTGATAAGCAAAAATAATCATGTTTGATCTCATAAAGTCTGGAATGAAGGTTGAAAGTGGCAGAGGGAACAATTATTAATAGTTGGATAAGGAAGGGATTCTAATAAAAACTAGAAGGGAGAAGCGAATGAACTATGAATGCATGTTACCCTATTGAAATTGTTAGATATTCGTGTTGTTATATTTATTGTAATATTCACCTTTCAATAATATGTATTTTGTTTTAGGATCATCGCATGCACGACAAGAGTAGATCCTAGCTTATGTTCCCTTCTTGTAATCTAGGTTCTAGGGAGTATACCCTTATATTTTGTAAACATGAAAATGTTTGTATAACTTAATTTGTATAATTAATGTTTAAACTTGATTGAATGAATTTAACCATGTAGTTCATATAACCATACTTCATGCCTATGAAATTATATTTATTTATTTTTATCTATCCATAATGATATTTTATTATATAATGCATATCGTAAATATTGTGGTTGATAGGTGTGAGTATAAGTGTGGAAATTGAAACCCAGGATGATTTGGTCAGGAATTAAGTTATGAGATGCAAGCTATTAGAAGTGTCTTTTGAGGTGTTCTTTTTGTCTTGCACGACCACCCTTCAAAGGTACTCCACAGAAAACAACCTCCGGAAACTCTTGTAAAAATGAGCGTGATCAAATGGTTGGATCAAAACTTATGGCCCTTTTGAGCTATTGTCCCGGTCTTGTGCGACCACCCCTCATATTCACCAATTACTGATTGCTTAGGTACTCAACAGAAAACGGCCTCCGAGAACTCTTGTAAAAATTTGAGCGCGATCAAACGGTCGGATCAAAACTTATGGCCCTTTTGAGTTGTTGTTCTGGTCTTGCACGACCTCATTTCATCTTCGCCAAGTAGCGATTCCATATGTACTACATGGAAAATGATTACTCCTTAAAAGTGCATTTTTATCAAGGTTTTATATCATCATTTTGCACTTGAAGTATCAATAACTCCTTAACTAAAGCATGTTTTATAATAACATATCTAATAATATAAGATACCTTTAATTTATGGTAAATATTCATCTTAAATGCAGGCCACATAAATGAAAGGATTGATTGATGAGTTGAAGTACTGAAATTGAAAGGTCAAAGAGAGGGCCAAACTTAGAAAAGAGATGCTGGTTTAGTACAAACTGGAACACTGTTCGGTAATTAGGTCATATTTGGAGCTATAGATCTCATATTTAGGTCTGCTTTATATGGATGGAAAGATAAGGCATAGGCTCAAAACTTTCATGTGGAGTCTAAGTTTTAAAAAGGTCGTTTTCAAGTCCAAATTATAGCAACAACGGAGAAGTCTGAATGTGTCATGCAGCCAGACACTGTTCAATGTTCAACCCATATCTAAAGTTCTAGAAGTCCAAATGACCTCAATTATTTTTTCCTGGAAAGATGAGACAATTTCCTAGAACTTTCATGATGGTTAAAATTCGGACGTTATCGATGTTTTGTTTAGACAAGAAGATAAGGATTGTCACCAAGTCAAGATGTGGCCACCCACTCAGTAATTAGTTACCAAATCAATTGATACGGTTCAGCCCTATGACACGACCCAAGTAAAGTCAGATTCAGATTTTGGCGTAAAAAGCGCAACAGTCCAGGTTCACGGCAACTGTCATAATTCGCAATTCGACTGTTGGATCGGGCTAATATTTTATGTGGACTCTCCATACATATCTTACTACCTTGGATTAGAAATTCCGGTCAATCGGAGCTCGGGAAGGAACCGCAATACTGGTTAACGGAGGCTGTACGGATTTTGTTATTTACTTCCATTTGACTTGTGGACTTCCTATTTGGTTATGATTCTTTTCCTACAAGGATGTAGCAGCTGGTTTTGGGAATTTCCTAGTTCCACAAGGATCTTTAATGAGCTGAAATATAATCTACAAAGTGTGGCAGTGATTCATTAATGTTTCGGAATCCTTTTCGTATAAGGATTCCTTATCCATCTTAGCTACACAAGGAAAGAAGGGCTGGTGGTATTTAATGACAGATTAGTTATTTTTATTATTTTCTTTCATGTTTGGGCTTAATTAAAACTTTGTTTTGAGCTAGGGTCCAAGGCTTGTTTGGATCAGGTTATGGGCTTTTCAGTTTAGGGTTTCGGGCCATTTTTTAGTGGACCTCGTATAAGTCCACATAAGGGGTCCATTAGGGTTAATTTTTCAAGAACTATTTAAACTCATATAAGCCACAATTTTGGCAGCTTTGATGATTATTATTCTGAATTTTTCAGTTTTAACGTGTGAGAGTGATTCTTGCATTCTTCAGTTCTTGAACGAACTGAATCTGACTTATCGAAGATTAACTGGCTTCATGGCGTCGTTCTACTCATTCCAATAGTGTTGGAGCCTTGGGGAAGGTTTCCATTGTGTCACACTCCTATCAGACCTATTTCGGCTTTCCGGGATCAGATCTTAATCTTGATTGTGGGTTGCGTGACCACGTGATCACGAGGTTCGCATCATCAATAGTTCCAAATTTTGGCCTATAGAAGGAGGCATTTGCCATGCATTTAGGCATCTTGGTTGTTCAGATCAAGATCATGCTCTTTATTTCTCTCTTTATATTTTTGTAATGCTTAAGTTTTATTTCATGTTATACTTTCCTTAATCTCTTGTTTATGCTTTTCATTTCCTTTACTATACTTATGTTCTTATGTTATTTATTTATGTTTATCTTCTTCATTATATTTAGCTAAGTTTATTATGTTAAGGTGAAAAGGTTTCACTAATGGTGTTAGAATAGGTATAATATAAACTCAACATGGACTTCAATGTTTATATCCAAGAAAGTTTGTTATTAAAATGTCTTATCTTTTTATCTTACTAATTCTTAATACCTTGCTTGTTAAATGGTTAATCTAGATTTGTGTTGAATAACACTTGGTACAACAAATGCTTAGCACTTTCATAGCCAACCGTATGGTATAACTTGCACCTGTGCTATGAAAGGAACTTGATTTGTTGTTAATATAAGTTATTATCATGAATTCCTGACAATATTTAAAAGTATGGTGTTACTTAAATAAGATAATTAATATGATCATGTTAAAAATTTATAATGAACTATTAAGGATAAATCATCCGATTGGAACCTGCTTTGTGTGTGGTTTCCAGTTGATTAATAAAAAGAGTTTATACTATACTTATTTCTAATATTATTAGTGGATCCTCTAATGTTGATAGTTATTTTATCATTGTTTAATCCTCACATTAATCTTACATCTCAAAGTCCTTTTTAATTTATTATTGTTGTTGTTGTTGTTATTTATAATTTATATAGCTAACATCCCTATGGTTTAACCCCGGTCTTGCCAAGTTATTTATTACTTCGACACTCCTACACTTGGGAGAAGACATCAATCTTTTGGTCATGTCAGTACTCCATGGAAAACGGCCTCCAAAAACTCTTGTAAAACTTTGAGCGCGATCCAGCAGTCGGATCAAAAGGTATGGTCCTTTTTAGTTGTTCTTTTGGTCTTGTGGGACAACCCGTCATCTACACGAGGTAGTGATTCCATAGGTACCACATGAAAAATGAACTCTGGGAACTCTTGTAAAAATATGAGCGCGATCAAACGGTAGTATCAAAAGTTATGGCCTTTTTGAGCTGTTCTTCTGCTTTTATGTGCCCACCCCTTATCTTAACCATGTAACAATTCTATTAGTACTTCTCAAAAAACAGCCTCCGAAAACTCTTGTAAAAATTTGAGAACGATCAAATGGTCGGATCCAAAGTTATGGCATTTTGAGCTATTGTTTTGGTCTTGCGCGACCACCCCTCATCTTCAACAAGTAAGGATTCCATATGTACTCCACGAAAAACGTCCTCCGGAAACTCTTGTAAAACTTTGAGCACAATCCAACGGTTGGGTAAAAAGTTATGGCCCTTTTAAAATGTTCTTCTAGTCTGGCACGCCTATCCCTCATCTTCACCAATTTGCAATTCCATAAGTACTCCATGGAAAACAGCCTCCAGAAACTCCTGTAAAACTTTGAGTGCGATCAAACAGTCGGATCAAAATTATGGCCCTTTTGAGCAATTGTTTTGGTGTTGCGCGACCACCCCTCATCTTCACCACGTAGCAATTGCATAGGTACTCCTCAGAAAACTGCCTCTGGAAACTCTTGTAAAAATCTGAGCACGATCAAATGGCTGGATCAAAAGTTATGGCATTTTGAGCTATTGTTTCGGTCTTGCGAGACCACCCCTCATCTTCAACAGGTAAGGATTCCATAGGTACTCCACGGAAAAAGGCCTCCGGAAACTCTTGTAAAACTTTGAAAGCGATCAAACGTTCGGATCAAAAGTTATGGCCCTTTTGAGTTGTTGTTCCGTTCTTCCACGACCACCCCTTATCTTCACCATGTAACGATTCCATATGTACTCCACGGAAAACATCCTCCGAAAACTCTTGTAAAACTTTGAGCACCATCCAACGGTTGGGTAAAACGTTCTGGCCCTTTTGAGGTGTTCTTCCAGTCTTGGGCGACCACCCCATATCTTCACCAATTTGTGATTCCATAGGTACTCTATGGAAAACGGCCTCAAGAAACTCCTATAAAACTTTAAGCGCGATCAAACGGTCGGATTAAAAGTTATATCCCTGACACGACCAAAAGATATCTTCTTCAAAGTACAGGAGTGTCGAAGTAATAAATAACCCGGCAAGACTGGGGTCGAACCACAGGGAGGTTAACTATATAAATTATAAATAACAACAATACAACAACAACAACAACAATAACAACAATAATAATACTAATAATAATTAGTAATACTAGTAATAATAGTAATAGTAATAATAAAGAGGACTTTGAGATATAAGATTAATGTGAGGATTAAACAATGATAAAAATGAATATCATTGTTAGAGGATGCCCTAATGGTACTTCAAACAAGTATAGTATAAACTCTTATTACTCAACTAGAAACCACACACAAAGGAGGTTCCAATCAGATTATAAATTGTTAACATGATTACATTAATTATCTTATTCGAGTAATGCCAATACTTGTAAATATTATCAGGTGTTCATGGTGATAGCTTATGTTAACAACAAATCAAGTTCCTTTCATAGCACAGGTGTAGGTTATACCATACGGTTGGGCTATGAAAGTTCCAAGCATTTGTTGTACCAAGGGTTGTTCAACATAAATCTAGATTAACCATTTAATAAGCAAGGTATTAAGAGTGAGCAAGATAATAAATATAAAACATGTTAGTATCAAACATTAAAGTCCATGTTAAGTTTATACTATACTTATTCTTACACCATTAGTGTAACCTTTTCACCTTGACATAATAGATTTAGCTAAACATAATGAAAGAAAGAAACATAAATAAACAAGATATAAACATAATTATATAAATAAAGGAAAGGAAATGAAAAGCATAAACAAGAGATTAATATAACATCATATAAAACTTAAACATTACAAAATACAAAGAAAGAGAGCAAGAGCGTGATCTTGATTTGAACACCAAGATGCCTAAATGCATGGCAAATGCCTCCTTTTATAGGCCAAAATTTGGAACTATTTATTTGATGAATAATTGTTGAGTGGGTGGCCACATCTTGACTTGATGAAAATCCTTATCTTCTTGTCTGAATAAAACATTATTGCTAACATCATAATTGGAACCACTTGTACTCATGAAAGTTCTAGGAAATTGTCTCAGCTTTCCAGGAAAAAACAATTGAGGTCATTTGCACTTCTAGAACTCGAGATATGGGCTGATTACCAAACAATGTCTGGGTTGCAGGACAGATTCAGACTTCTTAGTTGTTGCTATAATTTGGACTTGAAAACGGCCTTTTTAAATCTTGGACTCCACATGAAAGTTGTAGGCCTACGTCTTACCAAATCTGTGTAAACAATTGAGGTCATTTGGACATCTAGAACTCGAGATATGACCCAATTACCGAACAGTGTTCCAGTTTGGACTACACCAACATCTCTTTTCTAAGCTTCACCCTTTCTTTATCTTCACAATTTCAGTAGTTGAATTCATCAATCAATCCTTTGATTTATGTGATAGGCCTGCATTTAAGATGAACATTTACCATATATTAAGGCATTTTATAGTATCAGACTTGTTATTATAAAACATGCTATAATTAAAGAGTTATTGATACTTCAAGTGCAAAATGATGATATAAAACCTTGATAAACATGCACTTTTAGGTACTAATCACACCCCCAACCAACTTATTACTAGTCCTTAGTAATCAAAGCATTAAAATAGAAAAACAATTTGCAAGTTCCACAAAGCAAGGCATTCATCATTCAACTTCCATTAATCTATCCAGATAAACAAACTCTCATTAAATTTATATTCCTGCTTCATATTTCTTAAACAAGATATTAATAAACCTTCTTTTGACGTGCTCAATGAAAACATAGATGATGGGGCTTTTGTTGGAAGAAAACAATATTATGTTTCAATGTTTAAGGTTAACTTCCTTAGGTTGGGATTATTATTTTTATTATTATTATTTCTTTTTATTTATTTATTTATTTATATACACATACAACTTAAAACGCAATGTATCTTTAACCCATGTAACGAGTTTTAGGCTAATAACTCCCAGACTAGTTGGTCTTAGGGCATTAGGTGTTGAGATACCCCTACGAGCTTAGCAACTCGGGTTGCAGATACTGATACGTAGATAAAGCAATGTTTGATTCCCTTAAGCTTTTCTCCTTAACCCATGCAACAAGCTTTGAGCCAATAGCTCCCAAGTCAGTTGACTTTAGGGTATTCGGTGTTAAAACACCCCTTCGGGCTTAATTGCTTAGGTTAAGGAGGCTATGAAACCAAACTTATCTACGTTTTTATTATCATCAATATTATCATTTTTTAAAAACAAATTATATACTATCCCTTTCCCTTAGTTATTACCTTCAACAAAAGAACATAAATAATTTAATAATCCAATGTACAACCCACAATCATATGTTAAAGTGTGTGTATGAAAATGAAGGTTTAAGAATACTTGTTAAATGAGTATATGAGCAGAATCAAGTGATAACAATGCGAGAGTTTGTAAACCTAAATATTTCAAGAAGTATTATGATAGACCTTGGTGATGATACTTACTAAGATGCGTCTCAAGAGTCAATAAAATTTCCTTCTTACTCTGCCATCCTAATAAGGATACTTACTAAGATACGTCTCAAGAGTTAATAAAACTGACTCCTTACTCTGCCATCCTAATAACAATTTTGTCAAATGGTTTTAATAATAGCAAAAACAGTTAGTAAGTTAGGTTTATTTTTTTTTAATGTCAACTACAACTCTCTCCCCCCAACCAAAACGAGACATTGTCATCAATGTCCTAAGGTAGAAAGATAGAGTATAGAATACATCACCTGAAACAACGAACAATGACAAACCTGAAACACACTTAAACAAATATAAGAAGTAACAAAACAAAATAATATGCCATTAATAAAACCAAAAGACACAAGGTTTCACACATGAAGGCTCAAATCTAATCTAAGCTTTTTACGGCTTCTCTTAGTTGACCAATTTAGGCGACTTATGCACAGATCAATGACAGGGATGAAAGATTGTAGTTGGTCAATCAATTGTTCAGCAGTAGAAGCAGAGATTATGAATTGTTGTGCTGAAGATGTTAGAAATTCTTGTTCCACAGCTTGATCAAGGAAAGACAACAACTTATCATAAAAACCATTAACATTTAACAAACCTATAGGTTTATGGTGAATGTGCAGTTGGGCCCAAGATGAAATATGAAAGATCTCTTCCAATGTGCCCAGACCACCTGGTAAGGCAATGAAGGCATCAGCATGGTGAAACATGGCATTCAGTCGGTCAGACATTGTGGGGACCTGTAGTTCGTCTCCAATTATTTTTCCAATGATGTCCCCATTTGCTAAAGCTTTAAGGACAACCCCCAAAACTTGACAGCCTCCTAAAAATGCAGCCATTGACACACCCCCCATTAACCCAAGGCTGCCTCCCCCATACACTAAATGAATCTTTCTCCTAGCTAGTACCCGACCAAGATGATTTGCTGATTCTAAAAACTCCTTTTCTTTCCCAGGACTAGATCCACCGAAAATACAAATATTTCTTATGTGATGAGTTGAGGAACCTGCCATTTCTACACACTTCTATATTTAATGAATGTATAGGTTGAGTAGAAATGAAGGGAAGGAAGAGAAGAATTTATAGATGAGAAATTAAAAATGCAATCATACCACCTATATGTAGACCAGCTGTAGTCTCACTCTCTCTCTTTATTTATTTATTTTGAAAAAGCATGTATGCATAGGTAGTTGTGATTGTGGCTCACATCTTCCCTTAGTTTTACATCCAAGAATAGCTTAAACGCCCTCTATAGGTCGGGGATAGGCTTTCCATCCAGTTTTCTTAAAAATTGGCAAACAGGGTCTTTTTTAGTCAAATTCCCAAGACTAAGTCGAGCATGTTCTTTATGGAATTGTGGCCTTAAATCATGAATTGCACGATGCACATCTCCACTAGGATGCGTCTCAAGGGTCAACAGAAGATTATCTAAAGACCCTTTACTCAGGCCATCCTTAATGAATTGTAATTTATCTTCACAGTTTAAAGATACCATTCCTAAAACATGACATGTCGTATTACAAGTCCATCTGGCACATTTGTGATAGACTTTCAGTCATTTTGCACGACATTCCTTCGCAAAAGTGCTTTTACCTGTTCTAGGTGATTAGTACTTAAAAGTGCATGTTTATCAAGGTTTTATATCATCATCTTGCACTTGAAGTATCAATAACTCCTTAACTAAAGCATGTTTTATAATAACAAGTTCGATATTATAAGATACCTTAATTTATGGTAAATGCTCATCTTAAATGCAGGCCTATCACATAAATAAAAGGATTGATTGACGAGTTTAAGTATTAAAAGTGAAAGGACAAAGAGATGGCCAAACTTAGAAAAGAGATGTCGGTGCAGTCCAAACCGGAACATTGCTCGATAATTGGATCATATCTGGAGCTCTAGATATCGGATTTAGGTCCATTTTATATGGATGGAAAGGTAAGACAAAGGCCTACAACTTTTATGGGAGCCCAAGATTTAAAAAGTCCGTTTTAAAGTCCAAATTGAAGGAACAACGAAGAAGTCCGAAGTTGTCCTGCAGCCCAGACACTATTTAATGTTCAGCCCATATCTTGAGTTCTAGAAGTCCAAATGACCTCATCTTTTTTTTGTTGGAAAGCTGAGACAATTTCCTAGAACATTCCTGAGGATTCTGGGCAAATTATGATGTTAGCAATGACATCTTGTTCAGACAAGAAGAGAAGGATTGTCACCAAGTCAAGATGTGGCCACCCACTCGTCAATTAGTCAACAAATCAATAGTTCCAAATTTTGGCCTATAAAAGGAGGCACTTACCATGTATGGAGACATCTTGTTTTCCAGATCAAGATCATGCTCTTGCTTTCTCTCTTTATATTGCTTATGTTTGGCTTTCATTAATATCAAGTTTATGCACTTCATTTCCTTTCCTTTACTTGGTTAACTTCTTTCTCATTTATGTTCTTCTCTTGTTCATTTATGTTTATTTCTTTCATTATGTTTAGCTAAGTTAATTATGTCAAGGTGAAAAGGGTACACTAATGGTGTAAAAATAAGTATAATATAAACTTAACATGGACCTTAACGTTGGATACTAACATGTTTTATATTTGTTATCTTGTTCACTTTTAATACTTTGGTTGTTAAATGGTTAATCTAGATTTATGTTGTATAACACTTGGTACAACAAATACTTGGCACTTTCATAGCCCATACTGTATGGTATAACCGACACCTGAGCTATGAAAGGAACTTGATTTGTTGTTAACATAAGTTATAATCATGAATGCCTGCCAACATTTACAAGTATTAGCTTTATTCGAATAAGATAACTAATGTAATCATGTTAACAATTTATAATCTGATTGGAACCTCCTTTATGTGTGGTTTCCAATTGAGTAATAAGAGTTTATACTATACTTGTTTGAAGTACCATTAGTGGATCCTCTAACCTTGACATTTGTTTTTATCGTTGTTTAATCCTTACATTAATCTTTCATCTCAAAGTTCTCATTAATTTCTTCATCTTCTTCTTCTTCTTTTATTATTATTATTATTATTTGCATTCTGTTTATATTATATAATATATCTCTTTGATATTTTCATAAACTCAGTATATAGGCTCGAAACCTGTGACCCGATCTTTTAGATCATTCTCAGGTATAACAACGCCACGTACTGAGTATTATTATTATTATTACTATTACTATTATTGTTATTATTGTTGTTGTTGTTATTGTTGTTATCTTGTTATTTATAATTTATACAATTAACCTCTCTGTGGTTCGACCCCGGTCTTGCCGGGTTATTTATTACTTCGACACTCCTGCACTTGGGAAAAGACATCAAGCTTTTGGTCGTGTCAAGTTTTTGGCGCCATTGCCGGGGAGGTAAATTCTTTTATAAATTATAATATTTATTTTATTTTCTCTTTTCACTTTTTATTTTTTTCTAACTCTTGTTTCTTTTGTTTTGTTTTGTTTTGTTTTGTCTCTTTTTCTTCTCTTTTCTTTTTTTTCTTACACGTGCATGAGAGTTTGGTCACGTACATTAAGTGGTCGACTTTGTAGGGTATCCTCATCATTTTCAGAAAATATGGCCGAAGAAGATAATCAATCGCTTCATAATGAGAATAATGAGAATAATCGTATGAGAACACTTAGAGACCACATGAATCCCACAAGAACAAGTGCACCGTCATGCATAGTTTTCCCTCCTGATGCATCTCATTTTAATTTTACGCCAGGCACTATTCAACTTTTACCTTCTTTTCATGGTTTAGACCTAGAAAATCCATACTTGCATTTAAGGGAATTTGAGGAGGTCTGTAATACCTATAATGACTCAAATTGTAGCATGAACACCATTCGATTAAAGCTTTTTCCTTTTTCATTAAAAGATAAAGCTAAAACATGGCTACAAAATTTGAGACCAGGATCCATTTGTGCTTGGGATGAAATGCAACAACAATTTTTAAAGAAGTTTTTTCCGTCTCACAGAACAAACTCTTTCAAAAGACAAATCATCACTTTCACTCAAAAACCAGGAGAAACATTTTACCAATGTTGGGATAGGTATCGAGATTTGCTTAATACTTGCCCTCATCATGGTTTTGAAACATGGAGATTGGTTTCACATTTTTATGAAGGGTTAACACCTAGAGATAGGCAAATGGTTGAATTGATGTGCAATGGAACTTTTGAAGATAAAGACCCTAATGAAGCAATGGAGTACCTAGACTTGCTAGCTGAAAATGCTCAAAATTGGGACACCACAGGTACTTATGAGGCACCAAGTAAAACTCAACCTCATACATCTAGTGGAGGTATGCACAACCTTAGGGAAGATCATGACCTCCAAGCCAAGTTTGCATCTTTAGCTAGAAAAGTCAAAGCACTTGAATTGAAAAAGAGTGGTCAATTAAAATCTGTTCAAGACATTGTGTGTCAAATTTGTGAAACCAATGAACACTCAACAAATGATTGTCCAACTTTGCCTTCTTTTAGGGAATGCCTCCATGAACAAGCCCATGCTTTAAACAGTTTCCAAAGGCCAAACCATAACCCATACTCACAAACGTATAACCCTGGTTGGAGAAATCACCCAAATTTTAGTTGGAAGAGTGATAGCAACAATGCACAAACTTCACAGCCACCATTTCAAGCACACCATAATTTCCAAAATTCTCATGGATATGCACCTCCTTATGCTCACCTCCTAGAAAAATCTTAAGGAAACATTGCATTAATTCATTGAAAAGCAAGAGGCAATCAACACTCAACTTGCTCAAGGCATGACAGATTTTAAAGATACTCTTGCAAAGTTAACATCTGCTCTCAGTTTCCAAGAGAAAGGTAAGTTTCCATCTCAACCACAACAAAATCCAAAGGGGCAATACAATGCAAATGCGAGTAGTTCTGGAAGCCAACACATGGATCAAGTCAAATCAGTCATCACTCTTCGTAGTGGTAAGGTTATTGAAAAACCCATTCTTGAACCTTGTGAGAAAGATGATGAGTCTATCTCTGAGGGTAAGGAAGGGGTTAAACCTGAACATTGCAAAGAGAAGGTTAATTCCCCGCCAGCACTTCCATTTCCTCATGCCATGACCAAACAAAGGAAAGTCAATCACAACTCTGAAATCTTTGAAACTTTCAAATAGGTAAGGATCAATATACCTTTGTTGGATGCTATTAAACAGGTTCCTTCCTATGCTAAATTTTTGAAAGATCTGTGCACTATGAAGAGAAAACTGAATGTGAAAAAGAAAGCCTTTTTAGCCGAACAAGTAAGTGTCATTCTTCAAAACAATAATGCTTTGAAATATAAAGACCCTGGTTGTCCTACAATTTCTTGCTTTATTGGAGAACATAAAATTGAAAGAGCCTTACTTGATCTTGGAGCTAGTGTGAATTTACTTCCATATTCAGTCTTTCAAAGTCTCAATCTAGGTGAGTTAAAACCAACCTCTATAACTCTTTTACTTGCTGATAGATCTGTAAAAGTGCCTAGAGGAATAGTTGAGGATGTGTTAGTACAAGTTGATAAATTCATTTACCCTGTAGATTTTGTTGTCTTGGATACACAACCTATTGAAGCATGTAATTCAATTCCTGTCATTTTAGGACGTCCATTTCTTGCCACTTCTAATGCATTGATTAATTGTAGGAATGGACTGATGAAGCTATCATTTGGAAACATGACATTGGAGATGAATATTTTCAACATTTACAAGCAACCTGGAGATAATAATGATTTACAGGAAGTGGACTTTATTGAAAAATTAGTTCATAATCAATTTCAAACCACTTCCAGTGAAACTGAGATTGATGAATCTGAAGATTTGCAAATGGTCTACTTTCAGGAATCAAAGGCATGCAATTGGAGACCACAAATTGAAGAATTGCCACCACGATCAATTGAGCCCATACCTTCAAGTGTTCAACCACCAAAACCTAAATTGAAGTTGTTACCATTTAATCTTAAATACTCATTTTTGGGAGAAAATGAAACTTTTCCGGTAATAATCTCTTCCAAACTTAATGCACATCAAGAAGGTAAGTTATTACAGACTCTTAAAATGCACAAAAATGCATTAGGATGGACCATAGCTGACATAAAAGGAATTAGCCCTTTGATTTGCACACACAGGATTTATTTGGAGGAAAATGCTAAACCCTCTAGAGAAATGCAACGAAGGCTTAATCCTAATATGAAAGAAGTAGTGAAAAATGAAGTCATTAAGCTTCTAGATAATGGAATCATTTATCCTATTTCTAACAGCAAATGGGTAAGTCCTACCCAAGTTGTACCCAAAAAGTCTGGAGTCACTGTGATAACGAATGAGAAAAATGAGTTAATTCCAACTAGGACTGTTACTGGGTGGCGCATGAGCATTGACTATAGGAAACTTAATTCAATTACTAGAAAAGATCATTTCCCTTTACCTTTCATGGATCAAATCCTAGAAAGAGTTGCAGGTCATGAATTTTATTGTTTCCTAGATGGCTATTCAGGTTACAATCAAATTGAAATTGCATTGGAAGATCAAGAGAAGACTACTTTCACATGTCCATTTGGTACTTTTGCATATCGAAGGATGCCTTTTGGATTATGTAATGCACCAGCCACGTTTCAAAGATGCATGCTTAGCATATTCAGTGATATGGTTGAACGTTTTCTTGAGATTTTTATAGATGATTTTTCTGTTTTTGGTGATTCATTTGATGATTGTTTGACTAACTTAGAAAAGGTTTTGAGCAGGTGTGAAGAAAAGAATCTTGTATTGAATTGGAAAAAATGTCACTTTATGGTAACAAACGGTATTGTACTTGGTCACATCGTTTCATCGAAAGGAATTGAGGTTGATAAATCTAAAATCGAGATAATTTCCAACTTACCAACACCAAAATCTGCTAAGGATGTTAGATCATTCTTAGGACATGCTAGTTTTTACAAAAGGTTCATTAAAGATTTTAGTGTAATATCTAGGCCCTTGAGTAACCTTCTAACAAAGGATAATATTTTTGAATGGACTGAACATTGTGAAGAAGCCTTTGTTAAACTTAAAAACTTGCTTACTTCTACTCCTATCATTCAACCTCCTGATTGGTCATTACCTTTTGAAATAATGTGTGACGCTAGTGATTATGTCGTGGGTGCTGTCTTGGGACAAAGAAAAGATAAGAAACCTTATGTGATTTACTATGCAAGTAAAACTTTAAATAGTGCTCAAATGAATTACATCACCACTGAAAAAGAATTACTTGCAGTAGTATTTGCTTGTGATAAATTCAGATCTTATCTTGTGGGCTCACCTGTTGTTGTTTTTAGTGATCATGCAGCATTGAAATATCTTATTTCTAAGAAAGATTCTAAGGCTAGATTGGTGCGGTCGATTTTGTTACTTCAAGAATTTGATATCACAATCAAAGACAAGAAAGGCACCGAAAATGTTGTTGAAGATCATTTGTCAAGATTGACAACAGATTCGAAATCTGACATCACACCAATCGATGACTACTTTCCCAATGAATCTTTACTTTCCGTTCTACGATGCCTTGGTTTGCTAATATTGTTAATTTTCTTGTTTCAGGACAATTGCCAGCTCATTGGAGTACCCAAGACAAAAGAAAGTTCTTGAACGACGTGAAGAATTTTTATTGGGATGACCCTTATTTATTCAAATATTGTCCTGATCAAATATTTTGAAGATGCATTCCTGACAATGAGGTAAGTAGTGTCATTAAATTTTGTCATTCTGAGGCATGTGGGGTCATTTCTCGTCGAAAAAAACAACTACCAAAATCTTACAAAGTGGATTTTACTGGCCCACCATGTTCAAGGACTCACATGCATTCTGCAAGACTTGTGAAAATTGTCAAAAATTAGGATCTATTTCAAAACGTCACATGATGCCTTTAAATCCTATTCTTGTCATTGAGATCTTTGATTGTTGGGGTATAGATTTCATGGGTCCATTTCCTCCATCATTTAGTTTCGTGTACATATTAGTCGCAGTAGATTATGTTTCAAAATGGATAGAGGCAATTCCAAGTCGAAACAATGATCACAAAACAATGATAAAGTTTTTGAAAGACAATATTTTGAGTCGATTTGGAATCCCTCGAGCCATAATAAGTGATGGTGGAACACATTTTTGCAACAAGCCATTTGCTTCTTTAATGAAGAAATATGGAATCACACACAAAGTTGCCACCCCTTATCACCCTCAGACAAGTGGACAAGTAGAGCTTGCTAATAGGGAGATCAAACAAATCTTGGAGAAAATAGTGAACCCTAATAGGAAAGACTGGTCTTTAAGACTTAATTATGCACTTTGGGCTTTATTGAACTGCTTATAAAACATCATTAGGTATGTCACCTTATAGACTAGTCTATGGAAAACCGTGTCACTTGCCTGTGGAAATTGAACATAAAGCTTATTGGGCTATTAAAGCTTTCAATTCAAACCTTGATGATGCTAGTCAGCTGCGAAAATTGCAAATAAATGAGCTTGAGGAAATAAGAAATGATGCATATGACAATTCAAAAATTTATAAAGCAAGAATTAAAGAGTTTCATGACAAGAAAATACTGAGAAAAACATTCAATGTTGGTCAAAAAGTCTTGCTTTATAATTCTCGACTCCATTTATTTACTGGAAAACTAAGATCAAGATGGAGTGGTCCTTTTATTGTGAAACATGTGTATCCATATGGGGCCTGTGATATTGAGAATCCAAAGAATGGCAATGTTTTCAAGGTAAATGGGCATCGTTTGAAAGTTTATTTTGACAATTTTTCGATTGAAAATGACTCTATTGAATTGAGTGATCCTATATAAAAAGATTGATTCTTTTTCTCACATTGTTTTGTGTTTTGTTGTATCTATTGTTTTGCTAGTCTCTTTTTCACCCCGGTCAAATGGCGGATAACGGTACTCCGTGACTTAAGTCGGTTCTTTCAGTTTCCTAAATAACTGATATCTGTATATATTTGTACAATTCTTAGCTCTTTCTCCCTTCTTTGAATCTCTTCTCTAATTCTCTTTTGAAAATGGACACCACTCTTGAAAAGTTGAAAAGGTATTTTCCCGCTTTGCTTCCAAATGCGATTAATAAAATTTACCGTGCTAGGTGTGCAAGATTGAGGTTGTTAATGAATCATGGAATTCCTGAAGATATTCGTTGGTTAATTAAAGCAAAGGTCCGATTATCAGGTGAGTCCTCCAATTCTTTCATTTCACACATGCCTGGAACAGGTACAAGCACTTTTGCAAAGAAACGTCGTGCAAAACGACTGAAAGTCTGTCACAGATGTGCCAGATGGACTTGTAATGCGACGTGTCGTTCTTTAGGAATGGTATCTGTAAACCGTGAAGATAAAATACAATTCATTAAGGATGACCTGAGTAAGGGGTCTTTAGATAATCTTTTGTTGACCCTTGAGACGCATCCTAGTGGAGATGTGCATCGTGTAATTCATGATTTATGGCCACAATTCCATAAAGAACATGATCGACTTAGTCTTGGGAATCAGACTAAAAAAGACCCTGTTTGCTAGTTTTTAAGAAAACTGGATGGGAAGCCTATCCCCGACCCATAGAGGGCTTTAAGCCTTTCTTGGATGTAAAACCAAGGGAAGATGTGAGCCACAATCACAATTACTTGTACATACACATGCTTTTTCAAAATAAATAATTAATAAAGAGAGAGAGAGAGAGAGTGTGTGTGTGTGTGAGACTACAGTTGGCGTACATATAGGTCGTATGATTTCATTTTTAATTTTTCATCTATAAATTCTTCTCTTCCTTCCATTCATTTCTACTCAACCCATACATTCATCAAATATAGAAGTGTGTAGAAATGGCAGGTTCCTCAACTCATCACATAAGAAATATTTGTGTTTTCGGTGGATCCAGCCCTGGGAAAGAAAAAGAGTTTTTAGAATCAGCAAATCATCTTAGTCAAGTACTAGCTGAGAGAAAGATTCATTTAGTGTATGGGGGAGGCAGCCTTGGGTTAATGGGAGGTGTTTCAATGGCTGTATTTTTAGGAGGCAGTCAAGTTTTGGAGGTTGTCCCCAAAGCTTTAGCAAATGGAGACATCATTGGAAAAACAATTGGAGAGGAACTACAGGTCTCCACAATGTCTGGCCGACTGAACGCCATGTTTAGCCATACTGATGCCTTCATTGCCTTACCAGGTGGTCTGGGCATATTGGAAGAGATCTTTCATATTTCATCTTGGGCCCAACTGCACATTCACCATAAACCTATAGGTTTGTTAAATGTTAATGGTTTTTATGATAAGTTGTTGTTTTTCCTTGATCAAGCTGTGGAACAGGAATTTCTAACATTTCGGCACGACAAATCATAATCTCTGCTGCTACTGCTGAACAATTGATTGACCAACTACAATCTTTCATCCCTGTCATTGATCCCTGCATGAGTCGCCTAGATTGGTCAACTAAGGAAAGCCGTAAAAAGCTTAGATTAGATTTGAGCCTTCATCTGTGAAACCTTGTGTCTTGTGGTTTTATTAATAACATATTATTTTGTTTTGTTACTTCTTATATTTGTTTAAGTGTGTTTCAGGTTTGTCATTGTTCGTTGTTTCAGGTGATGTCTTCTATACTCTATCTTTCTACCTTAGGACATTGAGGACAATGTCTCGTTTTGGTTGGGGGGAGAGGGTAGTAGTTTTTTTTAAAAAAAAAACTAACCAACTAACTGTTTTTGTTTTTAAAACCATTTGGCAAAACTGTTATTACTAGGATGGCAGAGTAAAGAAGAATTATTCTTGAGACGCATCTTAGTAAAACTTTTCTAATGGTTATTTGCAATATTCATAACAAGGCCTATTAGAATACTTCTTAAAATATTCAGGTTTACAAACTCTCGCATTGTTATCACTTGATTCTGCTCCTATACTCATTTAACAAGTATTATTAAACCTTCATTTTCACACACACACTTTAACATATGATTGTGGGTTGCACATTGGATTATTACATTATTTATGTTCTTTTGTTTAAGGTAACAACTAAGGGAAAGGGATAGTATATAATTTGCAAAAAAAAAATGATAATATTGATGATAATAAAAACGTAGATAAGTTTGGTTTCGTAGCCTCCCTAACCTAAGCAATTAAGCCCGAAGGGGTGTTTTAACATCTAATACCCTAAAGTCAACTAAGTTGGGAGCTATTGGCCCAAAGCTTGTTACATGGGTTAAGGAGAAAAGCTTAAGGGAATCAAACATTGCACTATCTACGTATCAGTATCTGCAACCCGAGTTGTTAAGCTCGTAGGGGTGTCTCAACACCTAATGCCCTAAGACCAACTGGTCTGGGAGTCATTAGCCTAAAACTCGTTACATGGGTTAAAGATACATTGTGTTTTAAGTTGTATGTGTATATATATATATATATAAAAGTAATAATAATAATAATCCCAACCCAAGGAAGTTCACCTTAAACATTTGAACATAAAATTGTTTTCTTCCAACAAAAGCCCCATCATCTATGTTTTCATATAATGAGCACATAAAAAGAAGGTTTATTAATATCTTGTTTAAGAAGTATGAAGCAGGAATATAAATTTAATGAGAGTTTGTTTATCTGGATAGATTAATGGAAGTTGAATGATGAATTCCTTGCTTTGTGGAACTTGCAAATTGTTTCTCTATTTTAACGCTTTAGATTACTAGGGACTAGTAATAAGCTGGTTGGGGGGTGTGATTAGTACTTAAAAGTGCATGTTTATCAAGGTTTTATATCATCATTTTGCACTTGAAGTATCAATAACTCCTTAACTAAAACATGTTTTATAATAACAAGTTCGATATTATAAGATACCTTAATTTATGGTAAATGCTCATCTTAAATGCAAGCCTATCACATAAATAAAAGGATTGATTGACGAGTTTAAGTATTGAAAGTGAAAGGACAAAGAGATGGCCAAACTTAGAAAAGAGATGTCGGTGCAGTCCAAACCGGAACATTGCTCGATAATTGGATCATATCTGGAGCTCTAGATATCGGATTTAGGTCCATTTTATATGGATGGAAAGGTAAGACAAAGGCCTACAACTTTTATGGGAGCCCAAGATTTAAAAAGGCCGTTTTGAAGTCCAAATTGAAGGAACAACGAAGAAGTCCGAAGCTGTCCTGCAGCCCAGACACTATTTAATGTTCAGCCCATATCTTGAGTTCTAGAAGTCCAAATGACCTCATCTTTTTTTTGTTGGAAAGCTGAGACAATTTCCTAGAACATTCCTGAGGATTCTGGGCAAATTATGATGTTAGCAATGACATCTCGTTCAGACAAGAAGATAAGGATTGTCACCAAGTCAAGATGTGGCCACCCACTCGTCAATTAGTCAACAAATCAATAGTTCCAAATTTTGGCCTATAAAAGGAGGCACTTACCATGTATGGAGACATCTTGTTTTCCATATCAAGATCATGCTCTTGCTTTCTCTCTTTATATTGCTTATGTTTGGCTTTCATTAATATCAAGTTTATGCACTTCATTTCCTTTCCTTTACTTGGTTAACTTCTTTCTCATTTATGTTCTTCTCTTGTTCATTTATGTTTATTTCTTTCATTATGTTTAGCTAAGTTAATTATGTCAAGGTGAAAAGGGTACACTAATGGTGTAAAAATAAGTATAATATAAACTTAACATGGACCTTAACGTTGGATACTAACATGTTTTATATTTGTTATCTTGTTCACTTTTAATACTTTGGTTGTTAAATGGTTAATCTAGATTTATGTTGTATAACACTTGGTACAACAAATACTTGGCACTTTCATAGCCCATACTGTATGGTATAACCGACACCTGAGCTATGAAAGGAACTTGATTTGTTGTTAACATAAGTTATAATCATGAATGCCTGCCAACATTTACAAGTATTAGCTTTATTCGAATAAGATAACTAATGTAATCATGTTAACAATTTATAATCTGATTGGAACCTCCTTTATGTGTGGTTTCCAATTGAGTAATAAGAGTTTATACTATACTTGTTTGAAGTACCATTAGTGGATCCTCTAACCTTGACATTTGTTTTTATCGTTGTTTAATCCTTACATTAATCTTTCATCTCAAAGTTCTCATTAATTTCTTCATCTTTTTCTTCTTCTTTTTATTATTATTATTATTATTATTACTATTATTTGCATTCTGTTTATATTATATAATATATCTCTTTGATCTTTTCATAAACTCAGTATATAGGCTGGAAACCTGTGACTCGATCTTTTAGATCATTCTCAGGTATAACAACGCCACGTACTGAGTATTATTATTACTATTACTATTACTATTATTGTTATTATTGTTGTTGTTTTGTTATTTATAATTTATACAATTAACCTCTCTGTGGTTTGACCCCGGTCTTGTCGGGTTATTTATTACTTCGACACTCCTGCACTTGGGAAAAGACATCAAGCTTTTGGTTGTGTCATTAGGCATGTGGGAAATGAAAGAATTGGAGGACTCACCTGATAATCGAACCTTTGCTTCAATTAGCCAGCAAATATCTTCAGGAATTCTATGATTCATTAACAACCTCAATCTTGCACACCTAGCACAGTAAATTTTTGTAATCGCATTTGGAGGCAAAGCGGGAAAATACCTTTTCAATTTTTCAAGAGTGGTGTCCCAATTTTGAGCATTTTCGACTAGCAAGTCTAGGTACTCCATTGCTTCGTTAGGGTCTTTATCTTCATAAGTTCTATTGCACATCAATTCAATCATTTGCCTATCTCTAGGTGTTAAACCTTCATAAAAATATGAAACCAATCTCCATGTTTCAAAACCATGATGAGGGCAAGTATTAAGCAAGTTTCGATACCTGTCCCAACATTGGTAAAATGTTTCTCCTGGCTTCTGAGTGAAAGTGATGATTTGTCTTTTGAAAGAGTTTGTTCTGTGAGACGGAAAAAACTTCTTTAAAAATTGTTGTTGCATTTCATCCTAAGCACAAATAGATCTTGGTCTAAAATTTTGTAGCCATGTTTTAACTTTATCTTTTAATGAAAAAGGAAAAAGCTTTAATCTAATGGTGTTCATGCTACAATTTGAGTCATTATAGGTATTACAGACCTCCTCAAATTTCCTTAAATGCAAGTATGGATTTTCTAGGTCTAAGCCATGAAAAGAAAGTAAAAGTTGAATAATGTCTGGCTTTAAATTAAAATGGGATGCATCAAGAGGGAAAACTATGCATGAGGATTGAAACGACCAAAAGCTTGATGTCTTCTCCAAGTGCAGGAGTGTCGAAGTAATAAATAACCCGGCAAGATCGAGGTCGAACCACAGAGAGGTTAATTGTATAAATTATAAATAACAATACAACAATAATAAAAATAATAGTAATAGTAATAATAATAATAATAATAATAATAATAATAATAATAATAATAATAATAATACTTAGTACGTGGCGTTGTTATACTTGAGAATGATCTAAAAGATCGAGTCACAAGTTTCCAGCCTATATACTGATTTTATGAAAAAATCAAAGAGATATATTATATAATATAAACAGATTTCTGATGCGAATGAACAATGTCAGGATCCTTGATCAAACACAGAGCATACTTAATGTACATAAAATATAATAAGAATATAAATAATAGTAGTAGTAGTAGTAGTAGTAGTAGTAGTAGTAGTAGTAGTAGTAGTAGTAGTAGTAGTAGTAGTAGTAGTAGGAGTAGGAGTAGTAGTAGTATTAATAATAATAATAATAAAGAAGATGAGGAAGAAGTTAATGAGAGCTTTGAGATGAAATATTAATGTAAAGATTAAACAATGATAAAAACAAATGTCAAACTTAGAGGATCCACTAATGGTATTTCAAACAAGTATAGTATAAACTCTTATTACTCAACTTGGAAACCACACACGAAGGAGGTTCCAATTAGATTATAAATTGTTAACATGATTACATTAGTTATCTTATTCGAATAATGCTAATACTTGTAAATATTGTTAGGCATTCATGATTATAACTTAAATTAACAACAAATCAAGTTTCTGTCATAGCTCAGGTGTCGGTTATACCATACAGTATGGGCTATGAAAGTGCCAAGTATTTGTTGTACCAAGTGTTATACAACATATATCTAGATTAACCCTTAGCAAGCAAAGTATTAAAAGTGACCAAGATAACAAATATAAAACATGTTAATATCAAGCATTAAAGTCCATGTTGAGTTTATACTTGATGTAACCATATTATTCGATAGTTTCACCCGCATTTAACTAGTGTTTTGCATATGTTATTTATATAAAATGCCTTGATATTCTTTGTTTATGTTTTGAAGGCACTTTTGGATGAAAGATACAAAAAGGAGTAAATTGGAGGTAATTGGCAGATTTGACGTTCAGTTGATATTTTGTGCAGAGCGTGAGTTCCAGAGATCGAAATGAAGTGATTCCAGTGTCATTAAAAAGCTAACATCCATACCTTTCTGGAAATGTAATGCAAGAAAAATAAAAAGAGAAAGATCATGGAAATCACATCCTTCAAAGTCAAATCACGCAGTTTGCCAATGTTGACCTTTGCCCATTCAAAATTCAATATCTGGAGCTTTAGAAGTCCAATTGATGCAAACTCAATTTTTTTGGATTCCTTACTCAAAGCTCTATAAACTCTCCAAATTTCAGCCAAAAAAGATGTCATATGAGGGAGATATGAGTTTGCAAAGATGACAGCTGAATTCTGCCAGCAAGCAGGTTGCGTGAAGAAACGAATCCAAATTTCATCCAGAAGCATCCAAACCGATAAACAAATGTGAACCTGGTCTCATTGTAATGGAGGTGATTAACTTTCCATTAAATGTGAACCTATTCTAGAAGTAGTAATATTAGTAGTAGTAGTAGTAATATTAGTAGTAGTAGTAGTAGTAGTAGTAGCCTTAATATATGGAGATATGATTTTTTTTCCTATTCAAGAAAAATTCGAAGGTTTATTAAACAAGAGGCTACTAAAGTCGCTATTAATCCTATTCAAGATTCAAGGGTGAATCTTCTTGACTAAATTATTCACAGACTTTACATAGACAATGGTGATTACACCATTTGTAATCAACTCTTAAATATATCCATGTCAAATGCTTATATGTCTTGACTTACCACTGTAAATGTTACTATAAGCTCAAGACATAGTTGATTCACTATCGCAGTATAACGAAATAGTTGACATAGGTTGTGGCAAAAACTTAATCTCAAACAACATATTTCTTAGCCATTTTGCTTCTTTACCTGCAGTAGCTATAGCAATAAATTCTGATTCCATGGTAGAATGAGAGATGCATGTTGGTTTCTTAGATGCCCAAGATATTGCACCTCCTCCAAGTGAGAAAATCCATCTTGATGTGGACTTATTATCACTTGAACTGGTCATCCAATTTGCATCACTATATCCTTCCATCACTGCTGGAAAATCAGAATAAAACAAGCCTAAATTGATCATTCTTTTTACGTAACCAAAGACTCTTGCAATAGCCTTCCAATGATCTGTATTTAGATTGCTTGTATATCTTGATAACTTGCACATAGCAAAATATATATCTGGTCTTGTACAATGCATTGCATACATAAGACGTCCAATGGCACTAGCATATTATAGTTGTGCTCCCGCTTTATCACAATAATCATTTAACTTCATGCTAAAGTCAAATGGTGATACGGTTCAGCCCTATGATACAACCCAAGGTTTGGATTTTGGGGTAAAAAGTGCAATAGTCTAAGTTTACGGCAACAATCATAATTCTCAATCCAATAGTGTTGGTGCCTTGGGCAGGTTTCCATTGTGTCACACTTCTATCAGACTTATTTTGGCTTTCTGGAATCAAATCTCAATCTTGATTATGGGTTGTGTGACCACATGATCACGAGGTTTGCATCATTTGGCATCAGAGCTTGGCTCCATTAATCAAGTTATATCCTTCTGAAATTTTCGTTTCTTGTTGTTTCCGCAAAAATTCCTTAGTGTCCAATTTCTTCTTCTCTTGATTTGGCAGCATATCAGAAAAAACAATAGTCATTTCGTTTGGTTCCTGACCAAAATATATCAGTGGCATAAAACAAATAGAGAAAAAAAAGAAAAAAAAATTCAAAAAGGCATTTATTTGTTTCTGCCGCATCAAACTAAACAAAGGAAAATTTGACCAAATCATCTTGGAATGAGCTCAAATTTGATTCTGTTATTACTGGGACCCTAATCACACCACATATTGATTTCGGGGTCAATTCAATATCGTTTTCTTTGGGTTTCCAATTCGGGTCTAATCAGGTCTGATTCATAATGTTTTTGTGTCAGTATATCAAACCTTATCATAAATTGATCAAATTTTACATTTTGTCTATTTGGGTTGATATCGCACCATATCTAAAATT
Source organism: Populus davidiana (assembly GCA_030145905.1). Taxonomy (NCBI): domain Eukaryota; kingdom Viridiplantae; phylum Streptophyta; class Magnoliopsida; order Malpighiales; family Salicaceae; genus Populus; species Populus davidiana. The sequence continues at coordinate 11,979,672 of CM057806.1, forward strand.
TTAACTCAATTGGACATCATTTACTATAGGTTCCAGATTTCGACTTAACTCGTCGTAAACGAGTCTGTTTTGCGTCAACTTTTAAAATTCGGATTCTTTTTGTTGTTTTCATTTCTTGAAGTATATTTTCAACATATCCAACATATTTGGGTGTTGTTTAATCATATTTTGCATATTTTGTTTCTATTTTTATTCGAGTCTTCAGTTTCGTTCGTATTTCGGGTAGATTCGCTTGCTACTCGCGAGATTATCATCGCAGTTTTGTTTTGCTTGTTTTCTTGTTTTTATTACTTCTTGAGTCATATATACATATTTGGATTGCACTGCGAAGATTGGTTATATTTGGTGTTGGTTTTAGTTCTCCAAGAACCACAAGAAGGTGAGACGAGAGGTGTGAGCGAGGATATTAAGAGTGTTTAAGCGAAACACGAGCGATGTAAGGATTTTTTTTTCCACTAACAAATTCTTACAGGTACTATCATGTCAGATCAAAACAACACACCATGCCCTCCCGATGTAGAACTTAAATTCCAAATGCAAGCCATGATGAAAATGATGGAAAGAATGAATTTCACAATGGGGAACATGTGTGACACCCTTGAGAAGGTGGGAAAACATGGTAATGTGGTTGGAACATGTCCAAGATGTGAGAAAGGTTGGGGCTGAATTGAAAACAAACCATGGCAGTGTGGCTGAAAGGCCAAAGTGGGATGATTATGAGGATTTTGAGGAGGACATTGATGATAATGGTGATGGTGGTTTTAAGGATGAGACCATAGGCTATCGGGAAGGTTTTCGACAGCCTAGAAACCAAAGAGATTTCATGTATTTTGATGAGGTGTTATGGTAAAAGAAAAGGAGGATTCAAAAGGAGAGGTGGTATCAAAGGGAGAGAAATAAAGAGAAGGGGTAGTACACGTTTTCAGACCAATTCGGCTTCATCTTCCTCAATATAGAGGCCAAATTTGAAGAGAGAGGGTGATGAAAACCTCATGATCACATGGTCACGCAACCCACAATCAAGATTGAGATTTGATCCCGAAAAGTCAAAATAGGTCTTGATAGGAGTGTGACACAATGGAAACCTGTTCCAAGGCACCAACACTATTGGAATGAGTAGAATGACGCCAAGAAGCCCGTTAATCTTCAATAAGTCAGATTTAGTTCGTTCAAGAACTAAAGAATGCAAGAATCACTCTCACACATTAAAACTGAAAAATTCAGAATAATGATCATCAAAAGATGCTGAAATTTTGGCTTACATGAGTTTAAATAGTTCTTGAAAAATTAACCCTAATGGACCCCTTATGTGGACTTATATGAGGTCCACTCAAAACTGGCCTAAAACCCTAAACTAAAAACCCCATAACCCAATCCAATCAAGCCTTGGACCCTAGCTCAAAACAAAGTTTTAATTAAGCCCAAACATGAAAGAAAATAATAAAAATAACTAATCTGTCAGGATTCTTAAACATTAATGAATCATTGCCACTTGTAGATTATATTGCAGCTCAATAAAAATCCTTGTAGAACTAGAAAATTCCCAAAACCAGCTAACACATCCTTGTAGGAAAAGAATCCTAACCAAATAGGAAGTCAAATGGAAGTAAATAACAAAATTCATATAGCCTCTCTTGACCAATATTGCGGTGCCTTCCCGAACTCCAATTGACCTTAAGTTTTAACCTAAGGTAGACAAACATGTCTGGAGAGTCCACATAAAATATTAGCCTGATCCAACAGTCGAATTGAGAATTATGATTGTTGCCATAAACCTGACCGCTGCGCTTTTTACGCCAAAATATAAATCGTGTCATAGGGCTGAACCGTATCAGAGGGGGCTGTCCAACCAAAGCCTTATGCAAAGGCCGAACCTCCTAAGGCCAAAAAGGATACTCATACGGATGGGAAAGGTAAATCTGAATCTCAACCTACTCGTGATAGAGATATTAAATGCTTTAAGTGTTTAAGGAAGGGGCACATTGCATCTCAATGTCCAAACCAAAAAGTTATGCTTACAAGAGATAATGGGGAGGTTGAATCTAAAAGTGACAAATCTGAAAGTGAAGAGATGCCACCTTTGGTGGATTATAGTGATGAGGAGATTGCATATCTTGTTGAGGGAGAGGCCATGGTTATAAGGAGTGCGCTAAACATGCAAATCAAAGAAGATGATGTAGATCAGAAATGAGAAAATATATTTCACACTCGATGTCATATCCAAAACAAGGTATGTAGCATGATAATTGATGGAGGTAGTTGTGTTAATGTTGCTAGTGATACCCTTTTGAAGAAATTGAATCTGAGTTGTATTAAGCATCCTAGGCCTTATAGATTGCTATGGTTCAATGAATGTGGTGAAGTGAGGGTTACTAAGCAGGTTTTGATTACGTTTGCTATTGGGAAGTATTCTGATGAGATTTTGTGTGATGTAGTGCCAATGCATGCCAGTCACTTACTTTTGGGGCGTCCATGGCAGTTTGATCGGAAAGCGATTCATGATGGGTTAGAAATAGGTTCATTATTGTAAAGGATGGTAAAACCATCACTCTTGTACCTCTTTCTCCAAAACAAGTGTATGATGATCAAATCAAATTTTATCAAGGGTTTTGTTTTAATTCGGTCAAGAGTGTGATTGAGATAAACTAAGATAAAAGATGGGCATCATTTTAATTAGAAAACCTAATTCTAATTATAGAGAAGAAAAAACAATGTTCTTTAAAGCAAAAAAATGTTGATTTATGGTTTTCCTTAAGCTATCTTTATCGTTAGTTTTCACCATTAAATAAGCCAAAAATCAAAGCAAAATCCTATGATCATAATCATGTTTTATTCTTATAAATAAGAAAAGACTAAAAGAAGGTCTTGGTAGCGAATGAGACAATTATAGACAATTAAGACAGCAGGGATCAAGGCACAAATATCTTAAACTTGATATCATATCTATGAATATTGCATAAAGCCTTATAAAAATCATTGAACATAATTGCAAGTAATCAGGGAAGAAAAAGAAATAATTTCGGGAAGAAATGCATTGAACAAGAAGTATTTAAATATGTTATAGAGAAAATCATAAGCACAAGTCGTTGTCTTGTACATGTTCTTTGGTAGAGCAAAAGTGTCATCCACAACTTTAGATTGGGCAATCATAAAATTACTGATGATTCCAAGAATTAAATGACAACAGGAATTATAGCACATAAATGGAAAGAACCAAGAATAGCCTTAAATGATTGATGAAAAGTTAAGACATAGGCCTATAACTTTTATAAAGTGATAAAAACCCATTTTTGTTGTTTGGAAGCCTAAAACTCCTTTACCCGCTACAAATTCTGTTAACGAGTTTAGAGCTTCCCAGTCTCGGGCTTCTTCCTCGAAAATAACGGGAAAAAGGGTCAAAATATGTTTAGAAGCTTATTATAGCCTAGACCTGTTTCGGTTTTCAACCTCTATTTAAAGTTATGGAAGCCATAAAAAAAAAGAAAAAAAAAAGAAAGCAAACTTAGATGTGTTGTGAATTTTAGAAGGATCTTAGGTATGGGAAAGCCTTATACTGTATTTTAGGTTGAGAAGGCATGATCGAAGGATTGAAACCATGGGAAGATAGAGGTAGATGGTGATGAATCAAAGGAGTAAAATAAGATATATGAATATTTATATAGAGAGAAATATTGTGTTTTAAACTAACCATTTGTTAACTTTAAAGAGAGATGACAAAGACTCAGAGAGAACTTGAAATACATATTTTGCTTGGTGGGATATTTGGATATTATTTCTAGGAATTGTTACTAACATAAAAATAAGTGGAAGGTGAGGTGGCATGAGATTAAATTGATGTCATTTTGTACGTTTTTGTTCTCGTTGTCACGGGTTCACTGTATTGGTCTCTATTAATTTTTTATTTTTGAAGTTGGTGATATACCTCTTAGAATGTTGTATCATCTCACTAGTTGCCTGCGCTGTATTTCAAGATCAGTCCTCTAGAATGAAACTCTATCAATAAAACATAGTTGTTCAATCTTATTTTTTTCTTTTCGTATTTTTAAGTTATTTAAACCATAAATGAAATTTTATTTGAATTATATATTTCAAGGTATTTGAATACTAGTATTGTTTATTTCATTTTTATTTTAATTGTGTTATATTATTATTTACTATTTGACTGAAATTGTCAATATATAATTAGTTAAAATATTTTTCTTGTAATTTTACGATTTTACGATTCGAGTTTACGATCTGAGTTTATATTATATATTTCGTGTCGTGTCAAAAAAGTGTTTTTGACAGTCTTGGACCTAGGCGAGCAGGTCTAAAGCCAGTGCATGGCAGCCCCAATGCGTTGGGCGTAGACCCAGACGAGTAGGTCTGCAGAACCGCACGCTCAATGCATATTTGCACGCTTGGATCTCTTCTAACTCATGTCTGAGATCTCCAGGCACCTTAAGGGTTGCAGGCCCGTGTGGCTGGGTCTGTAGACCTTGTAGAGAAGAAAAATAAAAAAATATCATAACAATTATTGTTGTTGTTGTTGTTATCGTTAATAAATTTTAAAATAATTATTATTACTATCGAAAAAATATAGATTTGATTTTAAGAGTAAAATCTATTATTATTATTATTATTATTATTATTATTATTATTATTGTTAACTTGGGTTTGACATGCGGTCTAGAAGGGCATGTTATACCCAAGTTGCTTGGAAGTTGCTGGGGAACAAGTTCCTTAGGTTATGCAACCTTACCTGGTTCAAGATAGTTGGTTCATATGTCCAAACCCTATGCTAATGGGTTTGCGTCACGACCCAATGCTTTTCGATCTTGCATCCTTTTTCAACTCTAATGGGTTTAAATTGCAGCTAGACCTAAGATTTTTGGGTCTAGCATTTAAAAGGAGCCCAAAGCTCTTGAACCTAGTATTGCAGTAAATACTCACTTATTGGGTAAGTTTATTATTGTTATTAAAAATATTATTATTTGTATTATAAATTTTCTTATTTTTCTTATTAATATGAAAAATATTATTATTTGTCTTAGAAATATTGTTATTTTTATTATATTTAATATTGTCAATATTAAAATTATTATTATTTGTATTATAAATTTTATTATAATTAATATTATTAATATCATAATTAATAAATTTTAAAAATATATCATTAATTTTGAAAAACAACCATAAATTTGATTTGAAGATAAAAGTATTATTAGTATTATCATCATATCATCATCATCATTATCATTAATAAATTTGAAGAAAAATATTATTATTATCAAAGAAAAACAATAAGTTTTATTTGAAAGAATTAAAAACTATAAAACTTAGGGCATATAAGTTTAATATTATTATTAATGTTATATATATTATTAAATTCATTAATTATATTAAATTTCAAATAAATTTTATTACTATAAAAAAAATTAATTTGATTTGAAGGATAAAATCAATTATTATTATTATTATTAGTTTGAGTCTAACATGTCATTTCACATCCAAGTTTCTAGGGTTTGGAACGGTATGCCAGACCTAAATTGTTTGGTAGTGGCAAGAAAGCTAGTCCTTTAGATCATGCGGCCCTACCTAACCCAAGATAATTGGGCTAGACGTTCAAACCATAGGCTAATGGGTTCGCGTCAGGACCCAACGCTATTTGATCTTGCGTTCTCACTCAACTCTAATGGATTCGGATTGCAGCTATAACCAAGACTTTTGGATCTGACATTTAAAAGGGGTTCAAAGCTCTTGAACTTGATGTTACAGTCAGACTCACTTAAACTTAAATAAGTTTATTATTATTATTAGTATTAAAAATATTATTATTATTATTAATATTATTAATATGATAAATATTATCATTTGTCTTAGAAATATTGTTATTTTTATTATAATTAATATTGTCACTATTAAAAATATTATTATTTGTATTAAAAATATTATTAATATGAAAAATATTATCATTTGTCTTAGAAATATTTTTATTTTTATTATAATTAATATTGTCAATATTAAAAATATTATTATTTGTATTATAATTAATATTATTAATATCATAATTAAATTTTTTAAAAAATATATCATTAATTTTGAAAAAAAAACAATAGATTTGATTTGAAAGGTAAAATTATTATTATTATTATTATTATTATTAAATTTGAAGAAAAATATTATTACTATCAAAGAAAACAATAAGTTTTATTTGAAGGAATTGAAAATTAGAAAAAATTAGGCCAGATAGGTTTAATAATATTATTAATATCATAAATATTATTAAATTCATTAATATTATTAAATTCAAAATAAATTATATTATTATTGAAAGAACATAGATTTGATTTTTAAGGAGTAAACTTGTGTCTGTCATTTATGAGAGGTCCAAAGCTCTTGGACCTAGTGTTGTAGATAAACCCACTTAAACTTGATTAAGTTTAATATTATTATTAATATTAAAATATTATTATTTGTATTATAATTAATATAATAATTAATAATTTTTTTAAAAAATAGTATTGAAAAACAACCATAGATTTAATTTGAAGGATAAACTTAAAAATTATTATTATTATTATCATCATTAATATATTTTTAAAAAAATATTATTACTATAGAAGAAAAACTATAATTGTTTTTAATAAATTAAAAAAAGATATGAACTTGGATTAAATAAGTTATATATTATTATTAATATTATAAATATTATTATTGGATATGAAGTTGAAGTGCAGCCGGATTCAAGACTTTTTAGTCTTCTTTTATAAACAAACTTAATATTCTTAAATTTTAAATATTTTAATATATTTTATAAAAATAATTGACCCGCTACGTATCTTGTGCCCTGTTTGACTATCCAAAAATGAAACGAAAGCTGTAGCATTTATTTATTTTAGGGAAAACCTCATTTTAACCTCTTAACATATTTTAAAAGTTAATTTCATCGAATTGCATCCCAAGTTATTAAAAATTATGTGCATGCATGCAAACACCCGGCAATTCCTGGATGGAGAGGCAGCATTGTTTAATCTAAATTAAAAAAATGGAATAGAATTTATGAAATTAATTATTTTGAGATGAAATTAAAATCAAGTAATATATCAGGTTGATTGGTCAGCTGAATGACAGGTTGATCCGCCAGGTTTGATAACAGTGAAATGTGTTTGCAACATTTTACTGTGTTTTTTTAAATTTTAATTTTATTTAAAATAATTTTGTTATATTTTTAAATCATTTTAATATACTAAAATAAAAAAATTTCTTTAAAAAGTAATTTTTTATTTATTTTGATAATAAAAAAATATTTTAAATTATCACTTCCAATCAAAATATTTACCACTACCACAATCATTTCTAGACAAATAACAGCAGGCTAAGTAAAGAAAACAACGAAACAAATCAAAATTCAAAGCCACCATAAAGGGAAAGGAAAAACAAATATTTATTAGACAGCACCACCTTAAGACAGCAAAAGAGGAGATCTGTTAGGTTCCCTGCCTTTCAGAATTTTACAGAGAGAGAGAGAGCAAAAGAAATGTGGGAATCGATCTGTTTAACGTTGGGAGCCACCGCCGGTAATAACATCGGCAAAGTTCTTCAAAAGAAGGGCACTCTCATTCTGCCTCCCCTCTCTTTCAAACTAAAGGTATGCATCTTTTACCCACTTTCTTTTTCTTTCTTTTCTCTGCCTCCTTTGGTTTTCTTTTTGTTTCATTTTATCACTTTTGTATTGCTCAACAATTTAACAACCAATACAATATATTATTTATTTTTTAATTTTCAAGATCGTGGAAAGAATTCAAGCCCTGAATTTGGAATTCTGTTATTGTTTCAATTTCAAGAATTGATCTTTATGCTAACAAATGCATGCATGTTGCTTTGATTCTGGGTTTATGGGATTTCTCTCAATTCTCTGCTTATTAGAATCCGTGCAACCGAACTATGCATGTGAAGGAAGTGGGTTGTTGCGTATTTTTATTGATTTTATGTGTGTAACTTCTCAGGTGATAAGGCTGCTAACAAAGCGTGGATCATTGGTTTTCTTATCGATATATGTGGTGCATTGTTGATGTTGAGAGCATTATCTCAAGCTCCTGTGAGTGAATCATATGTGTTCCAGATTTCTTTAGATTATTGTGCTTGATTGGAAATTTTTTTTGGAAAAGAAAATAGTAGGTTGACATTTTTGAACAATATAAACTTTGAGACTGCATTTTCAACATATACATGCAAAGAAAAAAAAAGAAAGAGACTGAGAGTCTTCTTGTTGAGAATGATCTGAAGAATTTGTTTGCTCTCTTCTTCTACCAAACTCAAGTAAAAAATGAGCTCTTTTATTTGTTTGTGAACTTCTATTTGGTTAATGCAATTTATTTTGTGTCATTTGTGTACTCTTCATCAAAGTGATCTTGATTGTTTCTGTCAGGTATCTGTCATCCAACCAGTTTCTGGTTGTGGACTTGCTATTCTTTCTGTCTTTTCCCATTTTTACCTAAAGGAAGTCATGAATGTCATTGATTGGATAGGAATCACTTTGGCTGGTATTGGTACAATAGGTATGTTAATTCTTCTTGGTTGCTTCATGGATTGGTTTTGATCTCATTGTTATACTCATATTTCAGAATGTTGACATGATAGTTATGGCTCAAAAGTAAGAGTGTATTATTACATTTTTGTTTTTAACTATGCTGTGCATTCCTTCTGTGGATGAATATATATTCCAAAAAGGTGTCTCATTTGGAATAGGTCTTACCTTGAACCCTTGTTTTTCATTATCCGATAAGTATAAAGTTTTGTTGTATTGAGCTAAACTATTGACATAAAAATATATTAATTGGTTATGAAAATTCAATTCTCCAAAACTGTTTGATATCCATATATACTTTGTGATCCAACATCTTATTTATGTGGCAAACTAAGCCTTGCTGTTTGTTTTGTATTTGCAGGAGTTGGTGCTGGAGGTGAGGAGCAAGAGGCATCTTCTGTATCTATTTTTCAGTTACCTTGGCTGGGGTTCCTTGTTGCCCTCTTGTTTGTAGGTACCTTATTCTGTGCACCAACTTTATTAGCATTAATATGCCATTGTTGTTGAATTATTGTGTAGACATATATGAGTATGCAAAGTTGAGAAATAAGAAAACTTTTCTTTAACTTTTAGAATGTAAGCTAGTTTAAAATCTATGAAAAGATGGCAAGGACCCCACCTGAAAAATTTCTCTCAAAGAGTACCCATGGCTTGTGTCTACGCATAAACTTACTAGGTTATATCTCCAATTCTCACCTATAACACACATAGCACATACTAATCCATCACATATACAGAGTACTTAGATATGAAACACACACAAACAAGCCAAAGATCTTTATTTGTACTAGTGTTGGTCAAGACTTATGGTCACTTCTTAATGTTGATTTCTGAGGCACCACTGGATGTGAATATTTTGTACAGTTCTTAGTGAAAGGGGTCTCTTTGAACTAGTTAATTTTCAGCTTCATGGTTGGTTGTGTATGTTAGCATGGCTTAGTCTAGAGAACCGCTTATAGTTGAAGTTGGTTTCTTCTCTTTGTAGAGTTGGTTTTGATTATCAACACTTTCCCTTGACATTGACTCGGTTCTTGCACTAATGGCAATTGAAACTCTGCGAAGTTTGGTATGGTTGAGGCCTACTGTGAACATATCAGTTCCTTTAGTGGTACATGAGTGTGATCTCCACCATGCTGAATGTTGGTCCCTTACTAGCAAAGTCTGCACTAATTAAATCTTCCATAATGCCCAATCCTTGTTTGTCAACTCTAGAAGTGGTCCTTTCCCACTTGCTCCGATACCACTTTTTCATGCTAAAACAATTTTGGCATCCAAATTTTGAAAGATCTCCAACTTTTTGATTATGCAATCCCATTATGTTGCCCAATCAGTCAACACTTGATTTGGTATATAATCCTATATTTCATGAAAGAATGGAGCATGTGGAACTAAATTTTCATTTTGTAATAGAGTTTTACTACATTTTGTAAACGCAAAGTTTTCTAGGAAAGTCAAGAGTTGCAACAAATGGTCATGGAAGTCCAAGTGGCTGAAATTTTTACTAGAGGACTCTTTAGTAACAATTTGCAAAAGCCCTAATTGTGACATGGTATGCTAGTAAGAGTGTCATTGTTGGGGGGGAGGGGGTGTGGCTGTTGATATGGTTTGGCCATGGATTTCTCATGACGGGTCTTCAGTTTTGCGCTTGGGTTTGATGGGGAGGCCATTCGGCCAATATTGTGTTTTTCCTTGGAATTTAGCTTGCATTCCATTCGACCATGATGGGTGGGTTTTTGGGATGGAATAGTTTTAGCCAGCCTTGGTTTGTGCATGATGATGAGTTTGGTCCAATCTCTTTAATGGTTCATTCATCCAAATCATGTCAGCCCATATATGGGTCTAATTTGGGCAACAAAGGCTTGTTGGGAACTTGTATCAGGTCTGATTTGGTTTAGCCATGGATTTCTCATGATGGGTCTTCAGTTTTGCGCTTGGGTTTGATGGAGAGGTCATTCAGCCAATATTGTGTTTTTCCTTAGAATTTAGCTTGTGTTCCATTCGACCATGATGGGTGGGGTTTTGGGATGGGATAGTTTTAGCCTGCCTTGTTTTGTGCATGATGATGAATTCGGTCCAATCTCTTTGATGGTTCATTCGTCCAAATCAGGTCAGCCCATGTATGGGTCTAATTTGGGCAACAAAGTAGGCTTGTTGGGAGCTTGTATCAGGTTTGATTTGGGTTAATATTAAGGAGTATGAGTTTGGGTCATATAAGGTCCAAAGTTATCTTGGGCTAATTGAGATCCTTTTCTTGTAAGGATCAACAAAATATTCTCCTAAAATTGAAAGGAAAATTCTTTCATTATTGTCCCTATTATTTAGGAGAATATTTAGCAACAAAGAAGGAAGCTTCATAGTCATACAAGGAAACTAAATGGGCTGTCAGATCTGAATCCTAGACTTGGAAGGTTTATTTAATGCTAAAGATTTGGTTCTCCTAACTAAGAAAGGAAAATGATGGGCGACTACAAGGGGGATTAATTTCTAAGATTGTTTTCCATGTTTTGAAGAAAAATCCTAGTCCTACAAGGAAAGAAGACTTCAATAATTAAATTCCTTTTCATATAAGATTTTCTAGCATCTAAATGACTTTAAAAGTTGGCTAAGCGATCCTAGAATATCTAGGAAGGTGGATATCGGCCAAGCGTTATTTAAGCTAGAGAATTAAGATATTTTATTTTGTTTTTCTTTCTATTATATGCAGCATCAACAAGCTACTATCCAGACTTGTTGTTTCCATTATTATTTCTATGTTTAAGCTTAATTAATACTATGGATTTTAGTTAAGATTCAAGGCTTGTCTGGATTAGGGTTTGAGCTTACTAGTAAAGTTTTTGGTCAGTTTTTGTAAGTGGGTCAATTTAGTCCATAAGGGAAGATCCATTAGGGTTAATTTCTCAGAACCATTTAAACACGTGTCAAGCCTAAATTTCAGCATCTTTGATGAATAATACTTCTGAACTTTTTAGTTTTAATGTGAGGGAGATTCTTGCATTCTTCGGTTTTTGAACTAATTGAATTTGACTTATCAAAGATTAACTAGCGTCATGCAACTTTATTCCAATAGTGCTGGTGTCTTAGGACATGTTTTCATCACGTCACACTCCTATCAGACCTTTTTTGGTTTTCCAGGATAAGATAACAATCTTGATTGTGGGTTGCGTGACTACGTAATCATGAGGTTCGCTTCACATGTCAAGAGTCAATAACTGACTCAATAATCGAAGAAGCAAACCTGAATTTGCTATCTAAAGCGAGCCTTCAGCCAGCCAAGCAACTGAAAGTTTATCCAACCAAGTCACATCCGTCTTTGACTAAGGCATCGACCAATTGCTTCATAGCTAGAACCAATCCTACAAAGGTTGCATTTGCATTTCACTGAAAGAAGTATAAATAGGTCACCTAGCTTCTTTTTTGTAGATTGCTTCATTTATGCAGTAAGATGAATTCTGTATTATTTTTGTATAATAGGCAGCAAGAGTAGAGAAAAGTGTAGTGAGCTTATGAGCATTTTGTTTGTGGTTTTAGCACAATGCTCTAATATAATAGAAGCGTTTGGTTTCATGTCTTAACTCTTTGCACTTCTCGACTATAAATACATCTAAATTTATCCTTTCTAACTTCTAGTGGGGACTATAACTTGATTGCTACCATTTATAGTTTTTTGGTGCTTCATTTATGTTCTCATTGTGTAATTTTTCTAGTCGGGATTCAGTTCATCAGATATTTTATGGACATCTGCATGGTTGGAGGGAGTGCATTAGAGACAATGTGATGATTACTCGTATGGTTTGATATGTGCAACTAAATATGAATTTTTTAAATAGGTAGTCCTCAACGGATGGCTTCGGGTATACAGACATCAAAGAAGAGCACATGAAATGGTAAAATTTTCTTTGTTTATCTAGCTGGTTAGCAATGTATTTTTGTTTCTGATTTTGATTCCTCAACCATCCCCCCTAGCCCTCATTGTTCTGCTTTCTGTTGAAAACTGTTTTCAATGTAGATGGACTATGAAGTTGTTGAAGAAATTATATATGGTTTGGAATCTGGCATTTTGTTTGGGTATGATTCCTGGTACACCATCTTTGTTCATAAATTTGTTGCTTTTCAGTGTTGCCTCTATTTTTATAACAGTGATTTATGTTCAACAAATTCAAAATTATCAGAACTTTGATGTGCCAGTTTGCATAAATAATGTTGTCAGACTTAGATTTGAATGTGCAGAAGTTCATATTATTAGATGGATGCATGTTGATGCGAACCTCGTGATCATGCAACCCACATGCAAAGACACCAATTCCCGGAAAGCCAAGTAAATCAAGTTTGATAGGAGTGTGACACAGATAACTTGTACCTAGGCACCAGAACTATTGAAAACAGAGACCCCCACCCAACGAATATTGATTCGTGAACGAGAAGTATAAGGATGACGCCACGAAGACAGTTGTTCTTCGATAAGTCGTTTTTCAGTTCTTTAAAGAACCATGGAAGGGAGATTATCTCACCAACACACACACACAAAGTGCGGCAAACAAGAAGTTTTATTAATCTGAATTGTCTAGCCTTACATCTCTAGTCATGCCCATATTTATAGTGACTCCAAACTAAAATAAACCCTAATGGACTCTTTATGTGGACTTATATGATGTCCACTTACAATTAAACCCAAATAATATAAATCAACCAAAAACTAAGAAGAAAATAACAATAAAATAAATAAATCCGAATTTAAAATCCAAAATATGATAGGATCAGATTTGTTGTCCTTTAGAAGTCCCATATAAGCTAGGAGAATCAAATCTGAAGGTAGAATTAGTTCTGAAATCTTCTTTTTTTTTTGTAGCTAGGATGAATAAGGAATCCTTGTAAGAAAAGGATTTTGAAACATTTATGAATCCTTGCGACACTTGGAAACTATGTTGCAGCCCATTAAAGATTTTGTAGAATTAGGAGATTTTCAAAATAAGCTGCCACATCCTTTTAGAAAAAGAATCCTAGCCAAATAGGAAGTCCACAAGTCAAAAGGAAGTCAATAACAAAACTCGTACAACCTCTGTTGACCTCTGTTTGGATGCCTTGTCGAACTCTGATTGATATGATATTTTAACCCAAGGTAGGCAAACATGTCAGGAGCCTCCACGTAAAATTTCAGCCCGATCCAATGGTAGGATTGAGAATTATGACTATTGCCATAAAACTGGATAGTTGCGCATTTTACATCAAAATCCGAATTTAACCTTGCCTGGATCGTATCACATGTGTTATGCCTGAAGGCTTCACCTACCAGTGTTATCATTTTAGTTTGTCATTGTCATTTAATCAGAATAATAACAGTTGCTGCAAAATCAATATATCATTTATATGCATAGAAACTGTTCCTTGATGAAAATGCTTAAAATATTATTTCTTATAGTGCCATTAAATTTATACCAAAATCAAGTATTGGTCCTGACATCAAAAAAAAGTTGTGAACTGCTGCTGTTGTTCAGCTAGGCTTCAGGTCCTAAATGCTGAGTTGCACATCATTTGTAGGATGGCTTCTGTAATATCAAAGATGGGATTTGTCTTCATGGAGCAGGGTTTCTCCAGGATGCTAGTCCCTATATGCGTCTCCATCAGTATATGCTGTAGTGCAACGGGATTTTATTACCAGGTATTTTCAAATCAGCATCTAGATGTTATCTCTAGGGCTCCATCTGATCTATTTTGACCTTTTCTCCACATAAAACTTGTTTTTCATATTTTAGATGTCCATATCTGTATGGGATTTCTGCTTGCCTCTCACTCATCTTAGAACAGGAAAAACAAGATTTCATTTCTCGCATGCATGCACATGTCTTATTGATTTTCCAATTGGTTTTGCTTTGAGTGGAGCCAGATCCACTTCGCTCTTCCTGTTGAAGCTATCTGATTGTGTAGAAAAAGTTGACAGGTCAAACTGATATACGATTTCCTTCTGAACAGACTCAGGGTCTAAAGCATGGAAGGGCAATTGTGGTGTCTACATGCGCTGCCGTGGCATCAATAATGACTGGTGTACTTGCTGGAATGCTTGCATTAGGAGAACAGTTGCCTTCAGCACCCACTGCTCGTTTTTTACTTCTACTTGGATGGTAAGCAAAGTTTTTATTTAAACCATTGCCCTTCTAAATTCAAGTATCTTGATATGAGGTTGATGCGCCAAGTCCTGGTTTCTTGAAAGCAATATAATTTGATGCTATACCACAGTGAAGGTGACCTATTCGAGAGATTGCATGTGGAAACCATCTATTTTAGACAATTTTGCAGGCATCTGATTTAGAAACTTTGATTTACATGTTATTGAAATTTCTCCTTTAAGCATAAAATGATGGTTAAAAACTCAAAAGGTATTCAATTCTGTGTTAGTATCTTAGCTGAACTGTGTACAATATTAAAGTATCCTTCAAAGGCTCGTTTTGTAGAATTTGTACGTTTAGAAAACCTATACATACAGCAAACGTGCTTATAGGGATCCCAGCTAGGAAATCTGAGGTATTGTCTTATTGCTATAAATATACTCTTACATTGAGGTTTTCTGTATTGCAGGCTGTTTATCGTTGTAGGTGTGATTTTACTTGTTAGTTCAACTTGGCTGCTGCGGCATCTTCCATTGCGTCACTTCATACGAATTAATGTTGATCGAAATTTCAGTCTAAGTCGATCAGGATCTCTCCGACTTAAGGATTCAAACCCAGCTGCTGTTATCCATGCAGCAACATTGCATCATTTGATATCATCTCCGTCCAAGGAGAAGGCTTGAACAAAAACAATGCTTGCAAGTTTTTTGCCAATGCCTTGACAGTTTTTGCTCAACATACCTGTGCCGTCCTTAAGTGCTTATTCATGCCTGCCCTTCTTATGGGTGGGGGTGTACATATGATCTGATTATTGTTTTTTTTTTTTTTTTTTTTTCCTGAAGGCACGGGATTTTTTAAATCATTTTGCATAAACAAAAATTTTCTACCAATCAAAATTTACCATGTGTTATTATTATTTTAGATGAAATAAATGAAAAGAAAAATAAATAGGTTTTTTTATATTTTTTTTGCCAATGAAAAGTTACATGAGATGAAATATCTTAAATAAAATCAACCAATAAAATAATATTATTTAGTATTGAGAAATAAGTGAGTCTTTACAAATTTTTATAAACAAATAGAGATGAAATATCCCAAATAAAATCAACTTATAATATTATGTGGTATTAAGAAATAGCTGAGTCTTTATAAATTTTTATAAATAAATAGGACTTTAGATAAGGAGGAAATAATTCTTGGAGATATAAATCTTTTTTGAAGACAAGCTTCTTACAAAGGCAATTTATATCTTAAAAGCTCTAAAGTTTTTTTCATCTATAATCTAGAAGTCTATATTATAGTTGGAAGCCATGCATCCATGAAAGATGGCTCCTTTGCTTAATCAAGTTTTAAATCAAAGATATTCTTTAAAGTATTAAATCATTAAATTTTTTGTAATATCTCATTTTGCAATAGACATTGAAATTTGTCTTTTAACAAGGTATAGATTTCGGTTTGATTTCATAAACACATCAAGTAAATATATATCAAATGAATTAGAAGGGTTGTTTTATTTTGGTATAAGAATATTTTAAGATGAGATTGTACCTCACATATATTCTAATAAAATCAAATATTTATACAACATATTTGTTTAATTCTAGATGCTAAAAATTGTGTCAATAAATTTGTGGCAAAGATATCTCTACCTCTTTTTTTTTCTTTTTTTATCAAGAAAGAATTTTCAACAACCTTTCAATGGTAACTAGGAAGAACATGATCATCGTTGTCAATTTCAAAAGAAATAAGATTGGTGATTCAATTCGCTCACATATTGTTAAAGATTCTTCAATCTCGCCATTAAAAACATAATTCATTGTCGAGTTGTATGCGCAAACTAAGCTGATTCTCGATTTGATGTCAACATTGAATGCAATGGGGGGCATGATGATGTGGATAAGTCCACGAACACCAAAGACCCATTACACGTTTCAAATGGGCTCATCACAGGGTCCAAAGCAAAGACATTGAAAAAAGCATTGAATGTAGTAGTTGTGCAAGTTTCGGCCAAGGTTGAAGTTGGGGATCCTTTGGAGCATCAAGAGGATGCCTTAGTACATTTAATTCATATGCAAGAGGGACCTAATACACCTTTATTTGGACCATGAAGTTTCGACAATAAGGCTTCCAATTTTGTATCAGTTTCAGCTAGCCTTTATTTTTGTTATGTTTGCATGTGTTTTATGGATTCCTAACTAGTTTTGGATTTTCTATTATGTGTCGAAACATTTATTATTTCATTTACATATTAAAATTTATTATTTTTATTTTATTTTTCTAGTTAGGTGAGGATAAAACACAACGAAGAAAACAAAAGAATCTAAGCTGACTTAGGAAACACATGTGGCGGAAAAGAGAAGCATTATAGGCAGCATCCTTTTCCTTCCAAAAGAAAGATAAATACCAGGTTGTGATTTTCTAAAATGGAAACCAAAGGGGCGGCAACTTCTCCTTTAACTACGATGATTGGGCTATATAGGTTATAAATAAGTCTTGTATCAAACCTATAATGTTTTCTTTTCTTCTTCCTTTCTCATGAAAAAAAAAAGACTTATGCTTATGGGCTTTATTTTTATTTTGTTAGCTGATGCGAACCTCGTGATCACGTGGTCACGCAAAGACACCAATTCTCGGAAAGCCAAGTAAATCAAGTTTGATAGGAGTGTGACACAAATATAACTTATACCTAGGCACCAGCACTATTGGAAATGTAAACCCTCACCCAACGAATATTAATTCGCGAACGAGTAGTATAAGGATGATGCCACGAAGCCAGTTGTTCTTCGATAAGTCGTTTTCAGTTCTTTAGAGAACCAAGGAAGGGAGATTATCCCACCAACACACAACAAGTGCAGCAAAGAAGTTTATTGATATGAAAATTGCGTAACCGTACATGTTTGCTTATTCCTTTATTTATACTGACTCTAGATTTAAAGAAACCCTAATGGACCCCCCTTAGGTGAACTTATATGAAGCCCACTTACAATTGACCCAAATAAGTAATAATAACCCAAAAACTAAGAAGAAAATAATAAAAATAATAAAAATCCAAAAATTACCATCCTAAATATGCTAGAATCAAATTGGTGTTGCTGGCCCCTTTCCTTTGATGTCCTTGATTAGCTTGGATTTCCTTGTTTAACTTGGACAAATAAGAAAACAAATTTCCTCCTTTGTTGTTGATTTAATTACTTTCCTTCCTATGTTAGGAAAAACATTAAATAGTCTTCCCCTCTTTAGGGGTAATATATGGCCAACTTCCTTACTTAATTAGGAGAATAAATTGCTGGCTTTTTATCCTTGTAGCATTAGGAAAAAAACAAGTCTAACAAGGCTGGTATTGGGCTAGACATATCAACCCCTTGTTCCACACGAATTGGGCTCTTCTTGGACCTGAACTAGATGAATTAAAGGTTGTCCTTCATGCTCCGTAAATGTCCCAAGCCCTTCTAGGTCCATCTTGCTCCATAAGTTCTGAACAAGCCCATTCAATGCTTCTTTACCCTAGCTCTTGTGATTGGCCCAATTGGGTTGATCCGCATCATTAGCTATAGCCCAAGGCTTATTTGAGCTTCTTTAACACTTTGTTTTAAGCTAGAATTCAAGGTTTATTTGGATTAGGGTTTGTGCTTACTAATACATGTTTTGGGTCAATTTTTATAAGTGGGTCATTCGATTTCATTCTAATAGTGCTGGTGTCTTAGGATAGGTTTCCATTGTGTCACACTTCTATTAGATCTCTTTTTCCTTTCCGGGATCAGATCTCAATCTTGATTGTGGGTTGCGTGACCACGTGATCAAGAGGTTCACATTAGTTGGTATCAAAGCAAAGCTTTAAGAATAAGTGTTATCCTTTCATATTTTGTATTTTTGTTTTTGTCTTGCATGTCAATTTTTCTTTGTTTTGTCTTTGTTTCAAGTCTAATCTTGATTGGTTGCATTGAATTGAGTCTTTTGGTATATATAAAAAAGGTGTCATGTATTCAGCAAAAGGGAGGGAATGAAAGAGGATCCTAAAGCAAGAATGGAAAAAACTAGGGTAACGCCGCAATCATGAAAACAAAAGAGGGTAGTCGTGGTTATTATTCAAAAGTATATGCATTAGTGGTTAGTAAAGCGTGCTTATTTGAAATCCTTTTTAGCCACTATGTCTATAGTGTTGTTGGAGGGAAATGTTAGTAGGAATGGAATTCCAAAGGCTTAAACAACAAGCCTCTAAAACAACCATTCTTCCTATTAAAGATTTGAGGACGAATCTTCTTGAAAAGAGAAGGAATGATACAGTTCAACCCATGGATTTCTTATGAAGGGCCTTCAATTTTGTTTATGAGTTTGATGGGGAGGCCATTTGGCAAAGTTTGTGTTTTTTCTTGGAATTTAGCTTGTGTTCCATTCGATCATGATGAGTTTTTGGCATGAGATAGTTTCAACCAGCCTTGGTTTATGCATGGTGATGGGCTAGATCCAATCTCTTTGATAGTTCATTCAGCCAAAGTAGGTGATGGGAACCTCGTGATCACGCAACCCATAATCAAGATTGAGATCTGATTCTGAAAAGCAGAAAAAGGAGGAGTGTGACACAATGGAAACTTGCCCCAAGGCACCAACACTATTGGAATGAAGTAAAATGACGTCACGAAGCCAGTTAATCTTCAATAAATTAGATTCAGTTCGTTTAAGAATTGAAGAATGCAAGAATCACACTCACACATTAAAACTAAAAAATTCAGAAGTAATATTCATCAATGGCCCTGAAATTTTAGTTACATGAGTTTAAATCGTTCTTGGAAAATTAACCCCTAAGGATCTACCCTTGTGGCATGAACTGATCCACATACAAAACTGAAAAGCCCATAACCTAATTTGAACAAGCCCTGGATCCTAACTTAAAACAAAGTTTTAATTAAGCCCAAACATGAAAGAAAATATAAAAATAACTAATTTGTCATTAAATAACACCAGCCCTACTTTGCTTGTGTGATTGGGATGAATAAGGAATTTTTATAAGAAAATGATTCTGGAACATTAATGCATCGTTACTACTATTAGATTTGGAGTTATGCTCACTAGTGTAAAACTAGACAATAGAAAATTTTACGCCAAAATCCTAAGCTAACTTTGCTTGGGTTAGTTTCATCACTCTCACATTTGTTTGTTTTCAATCAGTTCTAGTCCAAACAAAAGTTAGATTTGTAATTTCGATCAGTTCTTCCTATCGTAAACTCTATTCTTGTTATGTCTTCGTCTTCTTCTATTTTTCCTATTTATGTCATGTATTCAGCAAGAAAGAGGAGGATTCTAGCTCAAGGATATGGAAAACTAAGCCATGGTTTGGGGGTTTTAGAACAAGAAGTTGATAAGTGTAGAAAATAACTATGATCTTCTAGCTTCATGAGAAAATGAAGTACAACACCAAAAAAATAAAAGATGAAGCAGAGTTGCTGTTGTTACCATTTAAAATTATGTATGCAAGTGGTTAACATGACGTGTTTATTTGATATTCTTGTCAGTCATTACTTCTATACACTGTTGGAGAAAGGTGTTAGCAATAAGGGATTTTTGAAGGCTTAAACAAGAGGCTAACAAAAGGTGTTAGCAATAATCTTATTTAAGATTCGAGGGAGAATCTTTTTGAAGAGGGAGGGAATGATATGATTCAACTTTGTGATACGACCCAAGCAAAGTTAGATTTGGATTTTGATGTAAAAGTTTCTACTGTCCCGTTTTATGTTATTAAGTATAACTCCAAATCTAACTATTGGATCAAGCTAAGACTTTACCAGAAGATTCTATAGGTATTTTTCTATGTTGGGGTAAATTTTCAGGTAAAACAAAGTTTGGAAAGGACTTGCGATATAGATCAAAACAGGTTGTATGAATTTTGTTATTTACTTCCTTTTAACTTGTGAACTTCCTATTTGGCAAGTATCTTTTTTCTAAAAGGATGTGACAACTTGTTTTGGGAATTTTTTACTTCCATAAGAATCTTTAATGAGCTGTAATGTTCCAGAATCCTTTTCTTATAAGGAATCCTTATTCATCGTAGCTATACAATGAAAGAAGAGCTGGTGTTATTTAATGACAAATTAGTTATTTTTATTATTTTCTTTTATGTTTGGACTTAGTTATTTGGATTAGGTTATGGGCTTTTCAGTTTAGGGTTTTTTAGTCAGTTTTGTATGTAGGTCAGTTCAGCCCACAAGGGTAGATCCATTAGGGTTAAGTTTTTAAGAACTATTTAAACACATGTAACCTAAATTTTAGCAGCCATTGATGAGTATTCCTTCTGAAATTTTTAGTTTTAACGTGTGAGAGTGATTCTTGCATTCTTCAGTTGAATGAACTAAATCTGACTTATCAAAGATTAATTGATTTCATGATGTCATTCTACTGCATTCCAATAGTGTTAGTGCCTTGAAGTAGGTTTCGATTGTGTCATAACTCCTATCAAATCTATTTTGGCTTTTTGGGATCAAATCTCAATCTTGATTATGGGTAGCGTGACCTTGTGATCACGAGGTTTGCATCTAGATATCTACCCAAGGTTTAGTAGGTAGAGGCAATGGTGTATGCAGTCTATGTGATTGTACTCTTTATTTTTCCTTTCTACGTTATGCATTGTTCATATATTCATTGCATATCTATTTTCATCTTTAGCTAGTAGAAATGTTTATGCAATACATCAAAAGTTGTTGCAACCCTAAAATCACCTATTAAACCATCATTATGTGCTTTATGAACAACCAATTCATGCAAAGAACTAGGAGGAACACATAATCGATTATCTTTGAACAAGTAACTATCCATCTAATAAAACTTACCAAAAGCCAAATGTCCACATGCATTATATATTTCAACAAAGTCAGAATCATTAGCATTCAATCCCTTCACATATTCAAAGCCTATCAATCTAGTACTCATAGTGTTCAAAAAAACATACCTGCACAAAAGTACATCAACCATTATATTCTCTTTGCCTTGCTTATCCTTGATCACATAAGGAAAAGTAAATGAATTCAACCCATTTTGCATGTCTTCTATTCAACTTACCTTGTCCTTTCAGATGTTTCAAGGACTCATGATCTGAATGGATTACAAACTCTTTTTACCACAATTAATGTTGTCATGTCTCAAGTGTTCTTACCAAAGTATACAGTTCTTTGTCATAAGCGAAATAGTTCAAAGTCATTCCACTTAACTTCTTACTAAAATAAACAATGGGTCTTCGATCCTACATTAACATATGTCCTATTCCTAGTCTAGATGCATCACATTCAATTTAAAATACTTTTTAAAGTCAAAAATAGATGTAGAACATAATTTTTCTTTTAAAAGAGCAAAAGCTGATTCTTGTTACTCCCCCCTTATTTAAACCCAATTGACTTTTTAACAATTTCAATCAAGAGTGCATCTAATGTACTGAAATCTTTCACTGTATAGGCCAATCCCAGATGGCCTTAACTTTCTCCTCATTCATCTCAATACCTTGTGCATTTACAACATAGCCAAGAAACACAATTTTCTCTATGCAAAAGAATACACTTCTTAAGATTAGCATCCAATTTCTCACTATGTAACCACTAAATACATTACACAAATGATCAAAATGCTCATTCAACTTGTTATAGATCAAAATGCCATCAAAATACACAACCATAAACTTACCTATAAACACACGCAATACATGATTCATTAAATGTATAAACGTGCTAGGTGCATTTGTAAGTGCAAATGACATGACTAACCATTCATACAAACCATACTTAGTCTTAAATGTAGTTTTCCACTCATCACATTCTTTTATTCTAATATAATGGTACCCACTTTTTAGATCAAATTTAGAGAATATGCTTAAATCCATGTAAGTCTAGCATGTCATCAAACCTAGAAATGTGATGTCTATACTTAATTGTTATACTAATGGCTCGACAATCATCACACATCCTCCATGTTCCATCATTCTTAGACATAAGTAACACTGGCACAACACACAGGCTCATATTCTCACGAATGTACCTCTTCTCAATTAGCTCATCAAATTGCCTTAGAAGCTCCTTCGTCTCCTCAAGATTGCTTATATAGGCTAGTCAATTAGGGATTGCAGCCCCGCATACATGATCAATATTTTTTTCTATTTCTCTTAAAGGTGGTAATTTGCTAAGGATATCTTTAGGAAACATATCTTCAATCTCTTGCAACAAAGAAACAACAACACTAGGCATAACATGATCAAGATCTGGATTTGAAGGTTAAGGATTTTAGGCCTATTTCTTGTTGTAATACTATGTACAAATGCATTGCCAAGAATATAGAATTAATAGAGTGCTTTCTAACTTGGTTGGCCCATTTTAGTTTGCTTTTATAGAGGGGTGCAATATCAATGACAACATCTCACTTTCACAAGAGATTCTTCGCAATTATCATTGAAAAGGGGGTCCTCCTAGGCGTTCTTTGAAGGTGCATTTGATGAAAGCTTATGATTCAGTTGGGTGAGACTTCATTTTAGTCGTTCTTCATATAGTTGGCTTTCCTCATATGGTTAATTAGATTAGCGAATGTATGTCCACTACTAGATTTTCAGTTTCTATCAATAAAGAGCTTCATGGCTTTTTTGCTGGTAGTGGAGGGTTAAAGGTAGGGAGATCCTTTGTCACCTTATTTTTTCATTCTTGTTATGGAAGTCTTCTCAGGGATGATGGGTTGGTTGGGTAGAGATTGGAATTTCAAATACCATTGGCGGTATGAGAGGGAGCAACTTACTTATGTTTTTTTGATGATTTGATGATTTTTTGTAGTGATCTTGCTTTAGGTGGTCCTAAAGTTACTTGGGAGAAGATTTGTTTTCTAGAGGCGGAAGGAGGTTTAGGAGTTATTAATATACAGGTTTGGAAAAAGGTTGCCATGGTTATTTACCTATGGAATTTATGTTCTACACTAGGCCATTCTATTTGGTCATCTTGGATTCACACTTGATGCGAACCTCGTGATTACGTGGTCACGCAACCAACAATCAAGATTACGATCTGATCCCGGAGAGTTGAAATAGGTTTGATAGGAGTGTGACATAATAAAAACCTGTCCCAAAGCACCAACACTATTGGAATGAGTAGAGTGGCACCACGAAACCAGTTAATCTTCGATAAGTTAGATTCAGTTTGTTCAAGAATTGAATGAAAAATTCAGAATAATATTCATCCCAATTGCTGAAATTTTGGTTACATGAGTTTAAATAACTCTTGAAAAATTAACCCTAATGAACCCCTTATGTTGACTTATATGAGGTCAACTCCAAAACTGACCCAAAAACCTAAACTGAAAAGCCCATAACCTGATTCAAACAAACCTTGGATCCTGGCTCAAAACAAAGTTGAACGAAAATAATAAAAATAACTAATTTGTCATTAAATACCACTAGCCCTTCTTTCCTTGTATAGCTAGGATGAATAGGGAATCCTTGTAAGAAAAGAATTTTGAAACATTAATGAATCCTTGCCATACTTGGAGATTATATTGCAGCTTATTAAAGATCCTTGTGGAACTAGGAAATTTCCAAAACCAGCTGCCACATCCTTGTAGGAAGAGAATCCTAACCAAATAGAAAGTCCACAAGTCAAAGGAAGTAAATAATAAAATTCATAGAGCCTCTGTTGACCAGTAACATTTTAGCTTGACCAGTAACATTTTAGCTCGATCCCATGGTCGGATTGAGAATTATGATGCTGTAAACATGGACTGTTGCGTATTTTACATCAAAATCCAAATTTGACCTTGCTTGGGTCGTATCACAAGGCTGAACCATATCATTCCCTCTCTCTTTAAGAAGATTCGCCCTCGAATCTTGAATATGATTAGTAGCAACTTCAGTAGCCTCTTGTTTAAGCCTTCAGAATTCCCTTATTGCTAACACCTTTCTCCAACAAAACTGTATAGAAGTACTGACTGACAAGAATTTAAAATAAGCACGCTGATACGATCCAGGCAAGGTCAAATTCGGATTTTGACGTAAAATCTGCAACTATCTAGTTTTATGGCAACAATGATAATTCTCAATTTGATCGTTGGATCAGACTAAACTTTTATGTGGAGTCTCCTAACATGTTTTTCTAACTTGGGTTAAAATTTCAGGTCAATCGAAGTTTGGGAAGACATGGATACTGGTCAACAGAGGCTGTACGAATTTTGTTATTTACTTCCTTTTAACTTGTAGACTTCCTATTTGACTAGAATTCTTTTTCCTAAGAGAATGTGGAAACTTGTTTTGGGAATATCCTAATTCTACAAGGTTCTTTAATGGGCTATAATTTAGTTTTCCAAGAGAGGCAAGGATTCATAAATGTTTCAAAATCCTTTTCTTACAATGATTCCTTATTCATCCTAGCTACAACAAGGAATGAAGACTTCAGAATTAATCTTACCTTCAGATCAGATTTCCTAGTCTATTTTGGACTTCTTAATGGTGACAAATCTGATTCTAGCATATTTAGGATAATAATTTTTGAATTTTTATTATTTTCTTCTTAGTATTTGGGTTATTATTACTTATTTGAGTTAATTGTAAGTGGGCCTCATATAAGTCCACCTAAGAGGGGTCCATTAGGGTTTATTTTCTTTTTAGTTATTTTGTTTGGTTACAGTCCAAAATATATCAGTAGCAAAAAGAAAGAAAAAAAGAAAAAAAAAATCGTTCAAAAAGATGTGCATTGGTTTCTAACGCATAAAACTTAACAAGGGAAAATTACATCAAATCAACTCGAAATTAGCTCAACTTTGCTATTCATACTGGGGTTTTAATTGCACCACATATTAATTTTAGGGTCAATTGGATATCGTTTGCTTTGGTTTTCAATTTCAGGGTCCAATCAAGTCTGATTCATAACATTTTTGCATCAGTATATCAAACCTTATCTTAAATTGCTAAAACTTAATATTCAATCTATTTGGGTTGATATCGCACTATATCTGAAATTTTAAAGTCAGAATCATCATCATACATATTCAAAGCCTAACAATCTAGTATTCATGGTGTTTAAAAGAACATACCTGCACGAAAGTGCTTCAACTATGATGTTCTCTTTGCCTTACTTATACTAGATTATGTAAGGAAAAGTTTCAATGGATTCAACCCATTTTGCATGCCTCCTATTCAACTTACCTTGTCCTTTCAGATGTTTCATGGACTCATGATCTGAATGGATTACGAACTCTTTTGGCCACAAGTAATGCTGCCAAGTCTCAAGTGCTCTTACCAATACATATAGTTCTTTGTCGTAAGTGGGATAGTTCAAGGTCGCTCCACTTAACTTCTCATTGAAATACGCAATAGGTCTCCAATCCTGCATCAAAACAACACCTCTTCCCATTCCAAATGCATCACATTCTATTTCAAATGCTTTCGTAAAGTTAGGTAAAGCCAAAACAGGTGCAAAACATAATTTCTCTTTCAAAAGAACAAAAAGCCAATTCTTGTTCCTCCCCCCATTTAAACCCAACTGACTTTTTAACAACATTCAAAGGCACAACTATTGTACTAAAATCTTTCACAAAATGCCTGTAAAAACAAGCTAACCCTTGAAAAGTCCTTACCTCACTTACCAATTTGGGTGGAGGCCAATCCCGGATGGCCTTAACTTTCTCCTCATCCATCTTGATACCCTATGCAGTTACAACATAACCAAGAAACACAATTTTCTCCATGCAAAATGCACACTTTTTAAGATTAGCATACAATTTCTCACTACTCAACACACTAAGTACATTATGCAAATGATCAAGATGCCCAGTTAAGTTCTTGTTATAGATCATAATGTCATCAAAATACACAACCACAAACTTACCTATGAATGCACGTAACACATGATTCATTAAACACATAAACGTACTAGGTGAATTTGTAAGTCCAAACAACATTACTACCCATTCATACAAACCATGCTTAGTCTTAAATGATATTTTCCACTCATCACCTTCTTTCATCCTAATGTGATGGTACCTAGTTTTCAAGTCAATTTTAGAGAAAATATAGGATCCATGCAACTCATCTAACATGTCATCAAGCCTAGGAATGGGGTGTCTATATTTTATCGTTATGTTGTTGATGGCACAACAATCAACACACATCCTCAATGTTCCATCCTTCTTTGGCACAAGTAGCATGCACATTCAATATTGAGATTTGATCTTGAAAGGCTGAAATAGGTTTAATAGGAGTGTGACACAATGTAAACCTTCCCCAAGGCACCAACACTCTTGGAATGAGTAGAATGATGCCACGAAATAAGTCAGATTCAATTCGTTCAAGAACTGAAGAATGCAAGAATCACTCTCACACGTTAAAACTAAAAAATCCAGAAATAATCATCATCAAAGCTGCTAAAATTTTGGTTTACATGAGTTTAAATAGTTCTTGAAAAGTTAACCCTAATGGACCCCTTATGTGGACTTATATAAGGTCCACTCAAAACTAACCCAAAACCCAAAACTAAAAAGCCCATAATTTAATACAAACAAGCCTCGGATCCTAGCTGAAAACAAAGTATTAATTAAGCCCAAACAAGCCTTGGGTTGTAGCTAACAAAATAAAATAAAGCCCCTAATATTATATCCATGTTCTGCCATGAGAAGAAGAGAATGAATTAAAATACTACAGAACTGATTCAAGGCTTATTTATAGCCTTCCATGCGGCCTTAATCCTAGAAATAAAAGGAAAATGTAGCCACCCATGTTGTTTTCAATTTGTAGTAGGATTCTTTTGTTTCCTTTACTATCCTCACTTCATGGCCCACATAAGGTTGAATTGGACCCCTCTTGCACATGGATAAGATGTACTAGGGTCTCCTCTTGATACTCCAATGGACCTTTCAATTGTGACTTGGTTGAAATCTTCAAAACCAATGCATTCAATTCCTTTTTCAATGTCTTTATCTTGGATCGAGTTATTAGACCATTTGGAACATGTAATGGGTCCTTGCTGGTGCTTATAAAGATATGGATGGGGACTTGGACCGAACAGGGCTAGGAGGAATGTGAATTTTCATGGCATGAACACTTATGAAGATATGGATGGGGACTTGGACACCATTAAACTGAAAATTCCTAGCTTTCAAGGTAAAAACGATCTCGAGGCTTATTTGGAGTGGGAGAAAAAGGTAGATTGGATTTTTGATTGCCATAGCTATTCTGAATAGAAAAAGGTCAAATTGGTGATAATTGAGTTTACGGAGTATGCGCTGATTTGGTGGGATCAGATTGTGAACAGTAGGAGGAGGAATGGGGAGCGACCCGTTAAGAACAATAAACTGAAAATTCCTAGCTTTCAAGGTAAAAACAATCCCGAGGCTTATTTGGAGTGGGAGAAAAAGGTAGATTGGATTTTTGATTGCCATAGCTATTCTAAACAGAAAAAGGTCAAATTGGTGATAATTGAGTTTACAGAGTATGCGTTGATTTGGTGGGATTAGATTGTGAACAGTAGGAGGAGGAATAGGGAGCGACCCGTTCAGACTTGGGGGGAGATGAAAGTCTTAATGAGGAGACGATTTGTGCCAAACCACTATTACAGAGACTTATATCTCCAAGGTCTCAATCAAGGTTATAAGACAGTAGATGAATATCACAAAGAGATGGAGATAGCAATGATTCGGGCCAATGTTGTTGAGGATATAGAAGCCACCATGGCTAGATTCCTTAATGGGTTGAATCGGGACATTGCCAATGTGGTTGAGCTACATCATTATATGGAGCTAGAGGACATGGTTCACATGGCTACGAAGGTGGAGAGACAATTTAGGAAGGGGCATGCTCGTCCAACATTTAATTCGGGTTCTTCATCATCTTAGAAGCCGAATCTAAAGAGAGAGGGTACTGTCCGACCGAGATCCTTTGTTCCTTCCATAACTGAACCACCAAAGGCTAAACTTGATGTCCCTACTGATGCCAAAGGTAAATCTAAAACTCAACCTAAATGTACACGCGATGTTAAATGTTTTAGGTGTCACGGACATGGACATTATGCTTCAGTGAAAAAGTTAAAATAAAATAAATATTATAATTTATACAAGAATTTACCTCCCCGACAACGGCGCCAAAAACATGACATGACCAAAAGATTGATGTCTTGGATCCTTGCTGAACCCTAAACTGAAAAGGCCATAACTTTGTTCAAAGAAGCCTTGGATCCTCGCTGAAAACAAAGTATTAATTAAGCCCAAACAAGTCTTGGGTTGTAGCTAACAAAATAAAATAAAGCCCTTAATATTAAATCCATGTTCTGCCATGAGAAGAAGAGAAGGAAATAAAATATTACATAACTAATTCAAGGCTTATTTATAGCCTTCCGTGCAACCCATTAATCCTAGAAACAAAAGGAAAAGGTAGCCACCCATATTGTTTCGAAACTGTAGTAGGATTCTTTTGTTTCCTTTGGTGTCCTCACCTTATGGCCCAAGTAAGGTTGTATTGGGCCCCTCTTACACATGGATAAAATGTACTACGTCCTCCTCTTGATACTCTAATGTACCTTTCAATTCTGACTTGGTTAAAACCTTCAAAACCAATGCATTCAATGCCTTTGTCTTGGACCGAGTCATTGGACCATTTGGAACATGTACTGGGTCTTTGCTGGTGTTTCTAGGCTGGTCCACATCATATTATGACTTAATGGATGGATCGAATGGCCAATAAATTTGGAGATACGTTGGATAGGTTAGAGAAACAACATGTGAATTTAATGTTAGGATGGTTGTTAGGCGAGTTAACACTAATGTGAATGAATTTGTGGTTGATAATTAAGACATGAGTGATGTTGATTTGAATATGTATCTGTAGGATAAGGGGAATGTTTGGACAGTAGTGGAATTGTTAGTTTGTAGGGGAAAGATATGGTGATAATTTTGGTCAGAGGGGGTAATTATAGGTATTGGGACCATAATACCTTGATTGTGGGTTGCGCGACCACTTAATCACGAGGTTCGCATCAGTTGGCATCAGAGCTAGGCTTCGTAAAAAGGTTATCCTTTCGTTATTTTTGTTTTTTTAGTGTTCCTTTAAGTTTTTCAGTGTTTGTGTCCTTCTTGTTCTTCGTGTCTATGTCATCTAAGAAAAAAAGGGTTATATTTCATCTTGTTACTATCTCTAATCATATCAATATATTAAAGAGAGAGAGAGAGAGAGAGAGAGAGATTAGTTTTATTTGGAGGTTCAATTCTATCGCAAACTGATTATACAAGGGGTTTGGGTACCTAAACATAAGAGAACGACCTATAAATTGAGTTTTGTTGTTGTTTTAGTATTATAATACTAAATATTGAATTTGAGGTCATTTCAAGATCGTTTGGTCTGGGTTTCAAAACTGTTACATATAAATTGCGTAACAAGTTAGATTTGCATCAAGTTTCAAAACATGATCCTTACTATTTAGTTTTGTCCAAATATTTTTGTTTCTATTATATTTGGGTTATCTAGGAGTCAAGTAATTATTTTCGCTAATATTCGCTTCTGTTTTATTTCGTGTCTTCATTTCATCCACAATTCTTACAAATTTGCATTGCTACTCGCGAAATCATAATCGTAGTTTTGTTTTGCTTTGTTTTCAGTATATTTATTGATTCTTGAGTCTGAAAATTATAATTAGAGTGCATTGCGAAGGCTACTGACTTTGATTTGTTGATTTCAGTTCCTAAAGAAAGCAAATTGTGAGGTAAAAGCCATAATAAGCTTACTAGAGTGAAAAGCTACCGAGGAAATACGGTCTGTATGGCCGTATGGAATGTCAGATTCGATGTTGAAGAGTTTGTTGATGAAAACGCAGATGCGGGTGAAGATGACTATGATTTTGCATCTGGTGGCCAAGGAATCAGGTCTGGACCGAACAGGGCTAGGAGGAATGTGAATTTTCATGGACTAGGTACTTATGAAGATTTGGATGGGGACTTGGACACCATTAAACTAAAAATGCCTAACTTTTAAGGTAAAAATGATCCTGAGGCTTATTTCGAGTGGGAGAAAAGGTAGATTGGATTTTTTATTGCCATAACTATTCTGAAAAAAAAAAAGAAGATAAAATTGGTGATAATTGAGTTTATGGAGTATGCATTGATTTGGTGGGATCAGATTGTGATCACTAGGAGGAATGCGGAGCAACCCGTTCAGACTTGGGGGGAGATGAAAGTCTTAATGAGGAGACGATTTGTGCCAAACCACTATTACACAGACTTATATCTGAAGCTCCAAGGTCTGAATCAAGGTTATAAGACAATAGATGAATATCACAAAGAGATGGAGATAGCAATGATTCGAGCCAATGTTGTTGATTGATGCGAACCTCGTGATCACGTGGTCACGCAATCCACAGTCAAGATTGAGATCTGATCCTGAAAAGTCGAAATAGGTCTGATAGGAGACTGACACAATGGAAACCTACCCCAAGGCACCAACACTATTGGAATGAGTAGAATGACGCCACGAAGCCAGTTAATCTTCGATGAGTCAGATTCAGTTCGTTCAAGAACTGAAAAATACAAGAATCACTCTCACACGTTAAAACTAAAAAATTCAGAATAATAATCATCAAAGCTGCCGAAATTTTGGCTTCCATGGGTTTAAATAGTTCCTTAAGAATTAACCCTAATGGACCCTTTATGTGGACTTATATGAGGTCCACTCAAAATTGGCCCAAAACCCTAATCTGAAAAGCCCATAACTTAATCCAAACAAGCCTTGGATCCTAGCTTGAAACAAAGTATTAATTAAGCCCAAACAAGCCTTGGGCTGTAGCTAACAAAATAAAATAAAGCCCCTAATATTAAATCCATGTTCTGCCATGAGAAGAAAATAATGAACTAAAATAGTACAGAACTGATTGAAGGCTTATTTATAGCCTTCCATGCAAGCTCTTAATCCTAGAAACAAAAGGAAAAGGTAGCCACCATGTTGTTTCCAAGTTGTAGTAGGATTATTTTGTTTCCTTTGCTTTCCTCATCTCATGGCCCAAATAAGGTTGTATTGGACCCCTCTTGCACATGGATAAGATGTACTAGGATCTCCTCTTGATACTCCAATGGACCTTTCAATTCTGACTTGGTGGAAACCTTCAAAACCAATGCAATCAATGCATCTTTCAATGTCTTTGTCTTGGACCGAGTCATCGGTCAATTTTGCATGCGTTGTCATTGATTCTCTCTAAAACATGAAATGGACCATCACCACGAGGCTGTAATTTTGATTGCCTTTGGTTAGGAAATCGTTCCTTACGCATGTGCATCCAAACCCAATCATCGGGTTGGAAAAACAACCAGTTAACGTCCCTTATTTGCTTTACAAGCGTAAAGTCTGTTCTTTTTCTCTATTTGTAGTCGAACTCCCTCATGGAGTTCTCTCACCATCTTTGCCTTCTTTTCACCATCTAAACTTACCCTTTCTTCAAAACGTAAAGGAATTAAGTCCATAGGAGTTAATGGATTAAAACCATAAACAATTTCAAAAGGAGAAAAAATAGTGGTCAAATGCACAATTCTATTATAAGCAAACTCAACAAAAGGCAAACATTCTTCCCAACTTTTCAAATTCTTTTGAATTACAACATGTAAAAGTTGGGATAATGTTCTATTCACTACCTCAGTTTTTCCATCTATTTGAGGATGGCATGTTGTCGAAAATAAAAGTTTAGTTCCCAACTTTCCCCATAAGGTCTTCCAAAAGTAACTAAGGAACTTAACATCACGATCTGACACTATACTCTCAGGAATGCCATGCAAACATACAATCTCCCTAAAGAACAAGTCTGCGATATAAGATGCATCATCTGTTTTATGGCATGCAAGGAAATGCGCCATTTTAGAAAACCTATCAACCATAACAAAAATAGAGTCTCTACCTTTCTTTGACCTAGGTAAACATAAAAAAAAGTCCATAGAGATATCTACCCAAGGTTCAGTAGGCACAGGTAATGGTGTATTATAGTCCATGCGGTTGTACTCTAGATTTTGTCTTTCTACAAGCAATGCACTGCTCAAAAATTCGTTGCACATCTCTTTTCATCTTTGTCCATTAGAAATGCTCATGCAATACATCCAAGGTTTTCGCAACCCCAAAGTGACCCATTAAACCACACCCATGTGCTTCACGAACAAGCAATTCACGCAAAGAACTAGCAGGAACACACAATCTATTCTCTTTGAATAAATAACCATCCATCAAATAAAACTTACCAAAAGCCGAATGTCCACATGCTTTATAAATCTCGGCAAAGTCAGAATCATTATCATACAATTCCTTCACATATTCAAATCCTAACAGTCTAGTATTCATGGTGTGTAAAAGAACATACCTGCGTGAGAGTGCATCAACTACGATGTTCTCTTTCCCTTGCTTATACTTGATTACGTAAGGAAAAGTTTCAATGAATTCAACCCATTTTGCATGCCTCCTATTCAACTTACCTTGTCCTTTCAGATGTTTGAAGGACTCATCATCCGAATGGATTACGAACTCTTTTGGCCACAAGTAATGCTATCATGTCTCAAGTGCTCTTACCAATGCATAAGGTTCTTTGTCGTAAGTGGGACAGTTCAAGGTCGTTCCACTTAACTTCTCACTAAAATAAGCAATAGGTCTCCGATCCTGCATCAAAATAACACCTATTCCTATTCCAGACGCATCATATTCTATTTCAAATGCTTATGTAAAGTCAGGTAAAGCCAAAACAGGTGCAGAACATAATTTGTCTTTCAAAAAAACAAAAGCCAACTCTTGTTCCTCCCCCCATCTAAACCCAACTGACTTTTTAATAACTTCATTCAAGGGCGAAGCTATTGTGTTGAAATCTTTCACAAAATGCCTGTAAAAACTAGCTAACCCATGAAAACTCCTTACCTCACTTACCGATTTGGGTGTAGGCCAATCTCGGATGACCTTAACTTTCTCCTCATCCATCTCGATACCCTGTGCAATTACAACATAGCCAAGAAACATAATTTTCTCCATGCAAAAGGCACACTTTTTAAGATTGGCATACAATTTCTCACTACGCAACACTCTAAGTACATTACGCAAATGATCAAAATGCTCAGTTAAGTTCTTGCTATAGATCAGAATGTCATCAAAATACACAACCACAAACTTACCTATGAATGCACACAACACATGATTCATTAGACGCATAAACGTACTAGGTGCATTTGTAAGTCCAATCGGCATTACTAACCATTCATACAAACCATGCTTAGTCTTAAATGTTGTTTTCCACTCATCACCTTCTTTCATCCTAATTTGATGGTACCCACTTTTCAAGTCAATTTTAGAGAAAATACAGGATCCATGTAACTCATCTAACATGTCATCAAGCCTAGGAATGAGATGTCTATACTTTACCGTTATGTTATTGATGGCCCGACAATCAACACACATCCTCCATGTTCCATCCTTCTTTGGCACAAGTAGCACAGGTACAGCACATGGGCTCATACTCTCACGAATGTAGCCCTTTTCCATCAACTCATCAACTTGCCTTTGAAGCTCCTTCGTCTCCTCGGGATTGCTTCTATAGGCTGGTCGGTTAGGAATTGAAGCTCCGGGTATGAAATCAATTTGATGCTCTATCCCCCTCAATGGTGGTAATCCGCTAGGAGTATCGTCGGGGAACACATAATCAAATCCCTACAACAAAGAAATAGCAACACTAGGCACAATATGATCAAGATCATTAGTATTAAAGTAAGCCTCTTTGTACATAAGTAAAATCATTGGCTTGTTAGTAAAAAATGCAGATCTGACCTCACCCTCTCTAGCATAAAAATTGGGTTGTTTCTTTAGTTTTTCCACACAATTCTCATCACCCTTGCTGACTTTCTTCACTCCTCTTGTCTTACCTCCACTCTCGGCCATATTTGGGTGTTTTTGAGTTGTGGTTGAATGGTTTGATTTGTTTGGAGTGTTGGTCGAATGGGTTGTAGTGGTTTTGATTCTAGCCGAACCTGATGGTCTTCTCTCCCCTTGTTCCTCACCTTGATTTTCTCTCCCCATTGCCTCATGCTCACTTTTTAGCTTTATTTGATCATCATACACCTGTTTGGGTGTAAGAGGTACAAGAGTGATGGTTTTACCATCTTTTACAATGGTATACCTATTTTTAACCCCATCATGAATTACTTTCCTATAATATTGCCATGGTCTCCCTAACAAGATGTGACTTGCTTGCATTGGTACCACGTCGCACAGAACTTCGTCAACATATTTCCCAATTGAAAATGGAACCACAACCTGTTTAGTCACTTTCACTTCACCACTATCATTCAACCATTACAATCTATATGGTTTAGCATGCTTAGCAGTACACAAATTTAGTTTACTAACAAGGGTGGCACTACAAACATTAACACAGCTTCCACTATCTATAATTAAACCACACGCCTTGCTTTGTACATAACAACGCGTATGGAAAATGTTCTCCCTTTGTTCATTAGTATCATCTTCTTTGACCTGAACCTGAAGTGTTCGCCTTATAACCAAGGACTCCTCAACCAGTAATGCTAACTCATCCCCATCACTATCCTCCAATGGTGGCATGCCTTCACAATCAGAACTGTCACTTTCAGATTCCACATCACCATTATCTCTAATCATCATGATTCTCTTGTTTGAACACTCTGAAGCATAATGTCCATGTCCCTAACACCTGAAACATTTTACATCACGAGTACGTTTAGGTTGAGTTTCAGATTTACCTTTGGCAGTAGTAGGAACATCAACTTTAGCCTTTGGTGGTTCAGTTCTCGAAGGACCAAAGGATCTTGGGCAGACAATACCCTTTCTCTTTAGATTCGGCTTCCAAGATGATGACGAACCCGAATTAAACGCTGGCCGAGCATGCCCCTTCCTAAGTTGTCTCTCCACCTTCGTCGCCATGTGAACCATGTCCCAATTCAACCCATTAAAAAATCTAGTCATAGTGGCTTCTCTATCCTCAACAACATTAACCCGAATCATTGCGATCTCCATCTTTTTGTGATATTCATCTACTGTCTTATAACCTTGATTCAGACCTTGGAGCTTCAGATATAAGTCTCTGTAATAGTGGTTTGGCACAAATCGTCTCCTCATTAAGACTTTCATCTCCCCCTAAGTCTGAACGGGTCGCTCCCCATTCCTCCTCCTACTTATCACAATCTGATCCCACCAAATCAATGCATACTCCGTAAACTCAATTATCACCAATTTCACCTTTTTATGTTCAGAATAGCTATCGCAATAAAAAATCCAATCTACCTTTTTCTCCAACTCCAAATAAGCCTCAGGATCGTTTTTACCTTGAAATCTAGGAATTTTCAGTTTAATGGTGTCCAAGTCCCCATCCATATCTTCATAAGTGCTCATGCCATGGAAATTCACATTCCTCCTAGCCCTAAAATCAACTGTTGTTTGTGCGTTGCTCCCCTTGTTGCAGGTGACGGTGACCTTCACATACGGCGTAGGAAGACAGAGAAGAGAAAGACGACCCCGATCCACCTGTTCTGCCACCTCCATCAGCGGCGGCACGTGGAGCAACGTGCCAACACTATTGCTGTAGTGCAGAAGTCCTTCCCTGCAATTTCTGGAGTTTGTTTGGGTTGTTTTGTAATATTTAAATTGTTTAATGTAATATTTGTTTGGTTTTGAGCTTTTATAATTTGTATTTTGAAGTGTATATGAAAGCAAAAAAAAAAAAAGGAAAAGAAATATAGTGAAAGTGTATGTGTGTGTTTGTATTTGTTTTATGGATTTTGTTTATTTTTTACATAATGTTTTTTATGATAAAATTGCAAAGATTAAAGAAGAATTTAATATTTTGATTGGTTCACGGTCAAGAATTATTAACTTATACGTAAGTTGTATTTCTGATATCCGATGAAAAGACAATTATTAAAACTTCTTTAGTACATGAAATGCCACAAAGCAGCTTACCTTAGGTAGGGTGTGTTAGGGGTGCTAATACCTTCCCTAACCACAACCAGTCTCTTACCTCTGACAAGACCAGTACATCCGGTTTCCTAGTAGCCCTTAATAAATTACTAGGTGGCGACTCCCAACGAACCAAAGCAAGCAAACATAACGAGAAAAATCGCCAGCCCGATGCCGCGCGGATTTTCTGACATGCGACATACATGTTTTGTTATGCCTTTATTTATACTAACTATAGACTTAAAGAAACCCTAATGGACCATCCTTAGGTGAACTTTTATGAAGCTCACTTACAATTAATCCAAATAAGTAATAATAACCCAAAGACTAAAAAGGAAATAAAGAAAATAATAAAAATCCAAAAATTACCACCCTAATATGCTAGAATAAGATTTGTCACCCTTAAGAAGTCCCAAATAAACTAGGAGAAATATGATTTAGAAAATTTATGGTGCCGCCCCCTTTGATATCCTTGATTAGCTTGGATTTCCTTGTTTCACTTGGACAAATAAGAAAATAAATTTCCTCCTTTATTGCTAATTTAATTACTTTTCTTCCTAGGTTAGAAAAAGTATTAAATAATCCTCCCCTCTTTAGGAAAAAGATCTGGCCAACTTCCTTACTTAATTAGGAGAATAAATTGCTGACTTTCTATCCTCATAGCATTAGAAAAAAAACAAGCCTAACAAGGCTGGTATGGGGCCGGACACATCAGCCCCTTCTTCCACACGAATTGGGCTCTTCTTGGACCTGAATTAGATGAATTATAAACATTAGCAAAATCACTATCAAGCTTGTAGAATTATTTTATATGTTCAAATCCTAGAAATCTAGCATCCAAAGTAGATAAAAGAACATACATGTGCGAAAGTGCATCAACCACAATGTTTTTCTTTTCCTTGCTTATACTTGATCATATACGAAAAGGTTTCAATAAATTCAACCAATTTAGCACGTTTCCTACTCAACTTACCTTGCCCTTTCAATTGCTTCAATGATTCATGATCAGAATGTATCACAAACTCCTTGGGCCACAGGTAATGTTGCCACGTCTCTAAAGTCCTTACCAAGGCATAAAGCTCCTTGTCATATATAGGGTAATTCAAGGTTTCCCAATTAAATTTTTCACTAAAATATGCAATTGGCCTCCTATCCTCCATTAACACGGCTTCTATACCAATACCTGACGCATCACATTCAACTTCAAAAGCTCTTGGAAAGTCTGGAAAAGCTAAAACAGGCGCAAAATTTTTTTTCTCTTTCAACAAATTAAAAGCCTTATCATGTTCATCATTCCATTTAAATCTAATAGACTTTTTCAAAATTTCAGTACAAAAATCCTTCGCAAACCTTTTATAAAAACTATTAAGTTGACACGACCAAAAGATTGATGTCTTCTCCCAAATGCAGGAGTGTCGAAGTAATAAATAACCTGGCAAGACCGGAGTCGAACCATAGGGAGGTTAACTATATAAATTATAAATAACAACAACATAACAACAACAACAACAACAACAACAACAACAACAACAATAACATCAACAACAACAACAACAATAATAATTAGTAGTAGTAGTAGTAGTAATAACAATAAAATAATAATAATAATACTAATACTAATACTAATAATAACAATAATAGTAATAATAATAATGGTAGTAGTAATGATATTAATAATAGTAATAGTAATGATAAAGAGGACTTTGAGATGTAAGATTCATGTGAGGAATAAACAATAATTAAGACAAATGTCAATGTTAGAGGATCCACTAATGGTACTTCAAACAATGTGCCCCTTCCCTAAACACTTGAAACATTTAATATCTCTATCATCAGTAGGTTGAGATTCAGATTTACATTTCCCATCTATATGATATTCTGTTTTGGCCTTAGGTGGTTTAGCCTTTGCATAAACCTTTTGTTGCACAACCACCTCTCTCTCTTTAGATTTGGCCTCCATATTGAGGAAGATGAAGCCAAATTGGTCTTAAAATGTGTATTGCCCCTTCTCTTTATTTGCCTCTCCACCTTCGTTTCCATATGGATCATTTATTATTTAACCCATTTAGCAATCTAGCCATGGTAGCTTCCCTATCCTCAATTACATTGGCTCGAATCATTGCGATCTCCATCTCCTTGAAAGACTCATCCACGAACCTAGAACCCTGATTCAAACCCTGCAATTTTAGATACAAATCTCTATAATGGTGGTTAGGCATAGATTGCCTTCTCATCAACACTTTCATCTCCTCCCACGATGTTATCGGCCTCTCTCTACTTTTATTTTTTACTAATCACATTCTGATCCCACCAAATCAGAGCATAATCCGTGAATTCGATGACTACCAAATTTACTTTCTTCACCTTTGAATAGTTATGGTAATAAAAAATCAAATCCACCTTTTTCTCCAACTCCAAACACGCTTTGAATCATTTTTACGTTGAAATGAAGGTATTTTCAGTTTGATAGCATCTAAATCACCATCTAAATCATCATGTACCCTAACACTATAGAAATTTCCCCTTTGATGAGGAATGTTCAACAAACAGATGAAAACATAAGGATCCAAAGACTTTGGAGGGTCAATAACATGGACTCTTAATTTGATGTTTAGCTGGTTGTTTTTGTACCCCTAGCATATCTAGTTGGTCTAAGTTTTTGTTTTGTTATGTGGCTAGCCTGTAGCCATTTGTTGGTTTTCGTTTCTGTCCACATTGTAAATCTTGGGCATGCCCATTATATCCTTTGTATCATTTTCTTTTAATACATAAGTCAGCTTACCAAAAAAAAAAAATCCCCTTTGGCCGAATTGGCCCCTACTTCTATTCCCAAAATCCCTTCGGTTTCTAGGTTGCCGAAAACCTTGCCAATGCCACTATCACCAATATCATCAACGTTCTCCTAAAAATCCTCATAATCAACCCACCTTGGCCTTTTGACCCTACTGCCACTATTTGCTTTCGGTTCAGCCCCAACCTTCCTCATGTCTTGGGTGCGGGTACCAGCCTCGTTACCACGTTTCTCCACCATATCAAGTCTGTCACACACGTTCCCCATCACAAAATTCATGCTCCTCATCATCTGAGTCATGGCTAGCATTTTTTAACTTAAGTTCTCCCTCGGGAGGGGATGGTGTGTTGTTTTAATATGACATGATAATACCTGCAAAAATTGATTTGTAGTTAAAAAAAAATCCTCACATCACTCGTGTTTCGCTCAACCACTCTTAATATCCTCATACGGTCACACCCCTCATCTTACCTTCTTCCTGTTCTTGCAGAATTGAAACCAACACCAAATAGAACCAACCAAGCAGCACAATCCCAATATGTATATATGACTCAAGAAGCAATAAAAAACTAGAAAATAAGCAAAACAAAACTGTGATGATAGTCTCGCGAGTAGCTAATGAATCTATTCGAAATATACAAAACGATGAAACAACACCCAAATATGCTAGATATTTTGAAAATTTACTACAACTAATGAAGGGGGATTATCCCACCAACACACACACGCACAAAGTGCAACAAACAAGAAGTTGTATTAATCTGAATTGTCTAGCCTTACATGTTTGGTTATGCCTTTATTTATACTGACTCTAGACTTAAAAAAAACCCTAATGGACCCCCCATTAGGTAGACTTATATGCCATTATTATTATGTCCATATGATTTATTATTGTTATTATTGCAATAATAAAAAAACATAAACTAGATTTGAAGAATAAAATTAAAGACCGTATAAACTTTGACAAAAGGACACATTAAAAAAAATCAAAAGAGAGAGACCAAATTAAAATTAGTATTATTCTTATTGAAGGAAAAAAAAAATTAAAAAACCTAATATGAGTGATAAAATTGAAAACCATAAAAAATTTGATAAAAGAGCATAAGAAAAAAAAATAAAGAATCAAAAGTAGAAGGACCAAATTAAAAAACTTACATTTACAAATTCAAATTGAAGGATTAAATTGAAAAAAAGATAAATCTTTAACAAAAGAAAAAAAATGAAAAAAATCAAAACTACGAAGACCGAATCTGAAACACCAATAACCATAAGGACGGTAGTTGATTTTTTAGGGTAGAAAAGAGAAATGAAGGGGGGAAAAGGAAGGGTCACGGGCGAAAAATCAATTACTTTTAGATGTCATGCACCAATAAAGAAAGAGGATAGGAAGGAGAACTAAATTAGATGACACAAGCTTATTTTACACCATCGGAAGATGGTGCATGAGCTGCCCAAAGTGGAAAATTACATTACAACTCTCAACCAAACCAATAATTACAAAACCCTTGTTTCAATGACATAATTTTATTGTCCTTAAAGTCATATATGTAATCTTACTATATATTCTAAAAAAGAAAAAGACAACACCCTTGCCTTCCAATGCTTGTTTTATTTTATCCTAGGGGTATTTAGGTTCTTTTACTATTCATAAATGTATTGAATAGACAGAGAAATAACCTTAAATAAATCCATAATGACTAAATACTATATGAAAAGATGAAAATACCCTTGACTTAAAGGCAAGCAATTTTTCTTGAGAACTATATACATATCATTGAATACATGCATACTTCAAGTATATGTATTTTTTATTGAATATTTAATAATAGTCGAATAATAAATACCCAAAACCGAGGATTGGTATGGATATCTAAACTCCATATCCATGGATAATAAATAAGTTATGGATATAGAGAAACTTGATTCGTGAATATCTATTATCATCCCCAACTTCAAGCTCAAAGTACACACCTTCCTAATTGAGCTTTAATAGGTGAGAGATTGAGTTTGATC
The DNA here is from genome assembly GCA_030145905.1 of Populus davidiana. Classification (NCBI taxonomy): domain Eukaryota; kingdom Viridiplantae; phylum Streptophyta; class Magnoliopsida; order Malpighiales; family Salicaceae; genus Populus; species Populus davidiana. Next base: position 12,021,077 of record CM057806.1, read on the forward strand.
TTAATTTTATAATCACATGCATTAGAAAAGGCCTAATAAATAGTTTGCAATACTAGGATAGAAGCATGGTGACACGATCAAAGAGTTGATATCTTATCGTGTGAGAGTGTTAAAATAATAAATAACCCGGCAAGACCGGGGTCGAACCACAGGGTGGTGAACTATATAAATTATAAATAATAATAACAACAATGATGATAATGATGATGATGATGGTGATGAGTTAAAGAGGACTTTGAGATGTAAGATAAATGTGAAGATTAAACAATGATAAAAACAAATGTCAAGGTTAAAGGATCCACTAATAATATTAGAGATAAGTAACGTATAAACTCTTTATAAATTATCAACATGATCATATTAGTCATCTTATTTACGTAACAACATACTTATAAATTTTATCAGGTATTCATGATGCTAACTTATGTTGACAACAAATTAAGTTCCTCTCATAACAACGATGTCGGCCGAAGACTATAAAGGATCAAGTATTTGATGTACCAAGTGTTATACAACATAAATCTAGATTAACCATTTAACAAGCAAGGTATTAAGAATTAATAAGATAAAAATGATAAGACATGTTAATAGCAAGTTGTTTAGGATATAAGTATTAAAGTCCATATTGAGTTTATATTATACTTATCCTAACACCATTAATGAAACATTTTCACCTTGACATAATTAACTTAGCTAGACATTATCAAGAAAAACATAAATAAACAATATAAGAACATAAACATGATATAAGTTAACTAAGTATAGTAAAGGAAATGAAAAACATGAACCAGAGATTAATGAAAGCAAAACTTAAGCATTACAAAAATATAAAGAGAGAGCAAAAACATGATCTTGATCTGAAAAACAAGATGCCTAAATGAATGACAAATGCCTCCTTTATATAGGCTAAAATTCATAATTGATTATTGATATAGTGGCCAACTATTGATATAGTGGCCAACTATTGATTTAGTGGACTTGGTGGACAGCAATACTCAAGCATTTTTGCTAGATGAAATGACATTGATGCAATCAGAATTTGGCAAAGTGTTCTTCATGAAAGTTGTTGACATTTATCTTTTCCTTTCACCCACCAAATTTCAGAGCATTTGGATCACTACAGCTCGAGATATGTCTAAAATACTGAGTAGTGCTGCTGGTGGACGTGGTGTATAGCCCTCAAGCTTTTGTCTGGATGAAATGTCATTACTACCATCAGAATTTGAGCATGTCTTCTACATGAAAGTTGTTGGAAATTGTCTTTTCCTTCCACACACCAAATTTCACATCATTTGGCCTTCTAGAACTCCAGATATGGGTAAAATTATTTCAGGATAGATTCTGACTTCTCTTTTGTGGCCAAACTTTAAATTTGAAAACAACAGATTTGGGTCTTTCCCTATTCATGAAAGTTGTAGGCCTATTTCTTATCTTTCCAGCCATATAAACCAAACTAAAATCCAAGATCTATAGCTCCAGATATGACCCTATGTCTGAACAGTGTTTCAATTTGAATTGAATCGGCATCTCCTTCCTAAGCTTAGCCTTTTCTTTGTCCTTTCACTTCCAAAAGTTAATCACAATAATCAATCCTTTGAATTGTGAGATGCATTTAAAATGATCATTTACAATAAATTAAAGGTATCTTATATTATCAAACTTGTTATTATAAAACATGCTCTAGTTAAGGAGTTATTGATATTTCAAGTGTAAAATGATGATATAAAACCTTGATAAAAATGCACTTTTAAGTACTAATCACAAGGATACTAATCGACTAAGATAATGAATTTTCATACGCTAGAAAATAAGTAGTAGCCTCCTTAAGGGCATATTAGGGTGATTATGGTCTTTCACCCTCTCAACCAAATCTTCAGGCACTTATTTCATGATTGCACAATGAGTCAAGTGTGATAACATGATGACTCTACTAAGAAATTAAGGTTAAATCCCATGTTTTTCTTGTTTGTAGAAATTCATTCTGGATCTTTTAATATCCTGTTATGTATATATATTATGTGTCTTTTATGTACCATTTCTTAGTCTTGAGCATGTATTTAAAGTGTGCCCCCTTTGCACACACCTACAATCAACATTTTTTTTTTTTTAGTAGAACACACCTTGGACCCTTATCCTAAGGTGGTGTTTGATAACGTGGCTGCGGGTGAGGTTCACCCGCGGCCACATTAATTCATGTTTGGTAAGCAGAGTGAAACTGCTTTTAGTGGGTAGGACCCACATGAAACCTGCGGTTTCTGAGAAACAGCAAAATGCTGCTTCTCGTCTGAAACTCAACAGTGGAGCATGGCTCCACTGTAGCAGTTTCTCTTTTTTAAAAAAAAAAAAAAATTTGAAAACCAGTGCGAGTGAATTAATTCACTCGCACTGTTCACCTAAGAAGTTTAGTTTTTTTTTTAAAAAAAAAAAAAAAAACCAACGCAATTAATTGATTTCACTCGTGAACGTGAATAATATTTTTTTTATTTGTTAAAAAAAATAGTTTAAGGTGAATTAAATTTACTTGTACTGTAATCTCAATTTTATTCCTGATAATATTTTATCTAATTTTATTATACGCTCAAAAAATTATGAAAACTATAGTCCTTATCGAATGAATTTTGTACGTAATGAAATTGTAAATTTTTTTTAAAAAAATTGAGTTTTACTCGAAAAACTAGTATATAATATTATTTAATAACACTACATAAATTAGAAGGATATCGCATGATGACGTAGCATTTGTGAAATTTGATCGCAATTCCAATTATGTTCTTGCCGGGTCCGACCGAGCTAAAAAAAATTCAGTTTTTATTTTTATTTTAATTGTGTTTTATTCAAACAATTAGAAGGATATCGCTTGATGGCGTAACAAAAAATTCAGTTTTTGTTGTTGCATGCTTAAGAAACTAAGAAAAATATAGTCATTGTTGGATAGATTTCGTATGTGATGACATTACAAATAATTTAATTGAATAATAAAAAATATTTGATATCAATATTATTTATTTCATGATGTAATAATAGTAGTTAAATCTACAATATTTAAATTAAAAATATTTTTAAATTGTTTTATAACCTCAATTTGAAAAGCATTTTTTTAACCAAACACATTAAACTACTTTTTGTTCAGCCTCAATTTCAACCACAGTTTTAACCAAACATATATTTTTTCAAACCAACCTCAACTAAAAGTACTTTTTATAAAACAACTTTTTTAAAACCACAACCACAACAGCAACCGCAATACCAAACAGACCCTAAGATTAAAAAGAGGAAGGTGACACTATAGGGTTTTAAAGCTCGCACAACCAATTCTGAACTAAATGAGAAATTTGCTCTCATATATAGGACTACAAAGGGAAACCTAGTAGCCTAAGTAGAGTTTCAAGTAACTTATTATAGTTGAACTTGAGCCCACAATAAGAGCCTAATTGATGAAGAAGTTATATTAGCTAGATTACTCATTCATAAATAGATGAAACTAGAACCTATCCTTAGGTTACCTTTAGGACATAAGAGCATACAACCATGTTTTTGTTTCCTTCTTTTCTATAGTGTTAAAGTTGACAAAGACCATTCTTGATGTTTTCAAATAGGATAGTGCCAGCTTCTAACAAGACTACCATCACAAAAATACCCATTATGGATTTCCTAGTTGAATATGAGACATTACAACATCGTGAGGAGAATTGTCTAAACTTGGAAAATGCATTAACTTCAACACTTAATGTTACACTTAGCTCTTACATATCTTGATTGTTAAACATGAAAGACCAAAATTTATTTAGTGAATGTTACACGAGGTTAGCTAATCTGTTAAGGATCCTTGAACAAGATGATGTTATCACAACCATGGTTTTGTATTGGAAAATGAATTTGTGGTACTTTACACAGATCTAACTCCTATAATGGAGAAATATCAAGCCTTGCTAGAATTTCCAAAGTAACTATACTGAAACTATACATATATCTAAGTGATGAAACACCACATCTCCTAGAAGTTCAATTAGGCTTGCAAGCTACTAAGTTGAAGGCTTACATTAGAGATAAAGCTAAGGGATGGCCTTGGTCACAATGGAAACCAAGATTTTATACACACTCACACACTCAAACTTAAAGTGCATGAGGATACTTTAAACATTTTTTGTTTGGACTTATTCTTTGCTTTGCAACAAACAATGCCTTTCTTTTTTTAATTTGAAACTCAAGTTGTTAATTCTATATTATTAGTTATTTCAAAAACCATTTAAAGCTTTAAACTACATCATAACAAATGAGACTAGTATGTTAAGATGTTATACTTAGCTCTTACATATCTTGATCGTAAGACATTTAAGGGGCTTGTAATGCTAGCATTTTCAGGAATAACATCAATGACTTTCATTGTCATCAATGGACTGACATTTACTTTGAGAAATAGAAGAGCATGTATCATGAGTTGTAAAAATCAGGTTAAAATTTCAGGTCAATCATAGAGTTCGAGAAGATCTTACAATACAGGCTAGTAGATGCAATATGAATTTTGTTATTTGTTGTCTTTTATCTTGTAGACTATCTATTTGAAGAAGATTCTTTTCCTGATAATGTAAGGATATTTAATAGCTAATTTTGAGAGATTTATTGATTATACAAGGACTCTTGATGGTAGAAATAAAGGTTTCATTGTGTGGTAGTGATTATTTAATAAAATTCTAGCTACAAAATAAAACCTTCTAGTCACTAATAAAGAGAAATAAACCTCATTATTATTTGTCCATTTTTTTCAAGGATTTCCTAACATACAAGGTTTGTTATGGGCAGCTACTTAAGGGAAACAAATTAGTAATTAAATTCAAAAGTTTTCATGCTTGGAGAGGACATTATTTGTTATTTGTTTTATTGTCCTATTGACTTTCTATTTGAAGAAGATTCTTGTTATAATAGGAATCCAAAGTGTTTTGCAATTTTTTTTAATGTTTTCGCTTTTTTTCTTGATTATCAAAATTTTCTATTAATTTAAGTCTAAGACTAATTGCCGATAACCCTACCATCCAATAAAAAATAGAAAGAATACTTTCCAACCAACAACATCTCATCTACTTAGCATTGCCTAATTTTGACCAAAACCAACCACCATGTTAGTAGCAACAACCTCTACCACTTCCAATTATATGCATCTCTAGCAATGCCACCAAATCAGCCCTACAAACTCAAATTGACATCTTTTTTCTTCCTTGTATCCACCGTAATGTCAACCATAAATCCATGAGACCAAACCTCATAAACCTACCCAAATCATTTGCCTTATCCCTTGAATCCTTTATCAACCCAAGATGGCGACCCTACTATTTCTTTGATTTGAAGTAGAGATCTAGTGAAAATCGCAAGGCTAAACTAACTGAATATTCCTTTGGAGACCTTGTTTTTTTTTTTTCTCATGATGCTTTGTTGTAAACTCTAAAAGAAATTTGTAAATCAATTAGTATGAATTTTTAGTTAAGCACAATCTATATCTAAGTAGAAGATTATAAAAAATCTAAGATGAGAGCATTTGAATTTGCTAATAATAATAAATCAAAATCTAGTTGAAAACTTTTGAGTGATAAATAATTTTAAAAATCATGAAAAATCAACCCTATGGAATCTATAGGTATTTACTTTTTATTAAGTACATTATTATTATTATATGAAAAACCCTTAGGAACCTGATTCGTCAAGGAGGAAGCTAGCTTTAGGCTAGTCATTTTTGTGCAGGTGAAAATTTAAAACAACCGGTAAATAAAACACCAAATACCTTCTGAAACCAAATGAGATAGCAGAAGCTTTTTTTTTTTTTTTTGGATCAAATGTAAGAAGTATATTAAATCAAAAAATGCAAGACAAGCTTGCAATACAAGCTGGGAACCAGTAGAGTACATAATATATACATAAGCTCAAATAAGGAATAAATTCCCCATAAGAAACAGAAACGAAAAGCCAGCGAAATACAAGCTGAAAAACAGAAAAGGGGGGAACCTCCCTTGATCCTATGAACGCAGGAATATAACATGAAATCCAGAGGCTATGTTTAAACCAAAAGCCAGCCCATCCTAGCTGCCAGCCAAGCCAGCACAAGGGAGAACCGAAGCCAATCAGCACTGCCATCAAGCAATGAGAGCTGCCGAAAAGCTAAGAAAGAGTGGACAGCTCCTCAACACCATGCGGAGACATCCCGACAGGAAAGTAACCACCCGAGAGCCTTTTCCATAACTCAATATCCTCCTGCACGCAAATCGGAAAGGAGCTCACCCATAATGGAGCACGAAAAGCCAAAAAGCAACTGATAATACATGTGGGAAATGCTCCACCGTGAAAAGGAAAGAACCAGCCAGAAAGCACAGGAACGAAGTCAACATAGGCTGCCAGCAGCTGGAAGCACCAAGCAAATAAGGCCACATGCAAGGGCATTCAGGGCCCTTCCATCATCACATTCAAAGAATGAAGAACAACCAATCCAAAGCTCCCGCCCATCAAAATTGAATGAGAGACCATGCATGCTAGGAAGAGAGACCCCAGCACACTATAGCTCCAGCATGGGACAAACGAAAATGGTCCCACTAGGAGAAGGTGCACACGTCATCCAAAGTGCACAACACCGACTATGCACCAACAACGTTTTGCATTTAAAAATCATGAATTAAATACTAAATAACATTACAACTCTCAACCAAACCAATAATTACAAAAAAAAAAACTGTGAGAAAAAGACACTAAAACCCTTGTTTCAATTGCATAATTTTTTTTATCCTTCAAGTCATATATGTAATCTTACTATATTCTAAAAAAGAAAAAGACAACACCCTTGCCCTACAATGTAGATTTTTTTATCCTAAGGGTATTTTGGTTCTTATACTATTCATAAACATATTGAAAAGACAGAAATACCCCTAGACTAATGACTAATTATTGTATGAAAAGAAAAATATACCCTTGGTTTAAAGGCAAACAATTTTTCTTGAGAACTATATATATTTAAAATACTCATCACTCAAGAAATTTAAAACACTCATCACTATATTATATAATAGGGAGACAACAAATAAATAAGATTATATATATATATAAATAATAAATCACGATGAAAAACAAACTTACCATCACAATTAATTTTCGAACTGAGAGGGGCTCGATGTATGGGGTTGCGCTATCCATGTTTTGGATAAGAAAATCCTTACACACCAAACACACTCTCTTACCAATCCAACACAATACACTTTTCAAGCACGTGATAGCTAAGCCCCGCTCACTTTTCCCTAATGAAAGCAGCAATTCCACAACTTGACCTGCAAAACATAAGATATTAATGATAATGTTTTCTTGTCGAGAAAAGAACACATAAAATAATCAAGAAACCCTCTTCTTTCAAGAAACCCAACTGCCATTAGCTTAATCCAAGTGAACCCTCAAACTTGGAACATGGTAAGCAAAAAAAAATAAAAATTACTAATGGGATACCCGATACATCATATTCCTGAAAGTAGGACACCACCAGAAAAAAAAAAAGCAACAGATTAAACCAAACCACAAAGTTGAGCAACAAAAAAATAAACCCCAAAAATGCTCTTAAACTGAATTCAGTTCCTTCAATTTACAGTGCAGATAAAATAAAAGATTATTAACCATGGTGGATAACCAAAATCCATAAAGTAATGGCAAAACTATACATTTTCTAACTGGTAGCAGAGATCATGATTCTTAGAAGCCTCTAAACAAGATTTATGAAGATCATGCTCTAGTGCAATGATTTTTGCACGTAAAGATGTGAGCTCCTCCTAAATCAAGTTGAAATAGAAATGTATTGTCAAAACATGTTGTGCCTCGAGGAAATCATTCCACAAATTACAACGGCAAAAACATGAATAATTTAACACTAAATCATCGAACTGATACCTCTAAAGATGAGAAATCACAATTTTAGAAGTGCTCTTTGGGCCTATTATCCTATGTAAAGAATATATATGCATTCTAGATAGATTTATATAGACCACATTCCTACAACTCTCAATATTAAGTTGTAGAGTAGTAGTTCAGTATGTATGATGAACATTTCCAGTTGTGGTCTTTTAATGGTCTTTGCACCCAAAGTATAATGGGTCTAGACAACAAATTTAGTTCCTTACAATCAATTACAAAAATTTATCAATGCAATAAGCAACAATGAATTCCAAAACAAAACTAGCCACCTAAAGATCCATGGGAACAATGATAAATGGCCTCCAAACCAAATTCAATTCAAGCATAACAAAACATTTACAAGCCACTACAATCTCTTCTCGTGGTTATGATAATAAACATTAAATGAATAGTAAGTGTTATGAGCTTGTTACTGAAGCTCACCTTTTGTTTTTCTCTTACAACCATCAACCAGCTACAATCACAAGAAACTAGCACAATTCGGCAACCTAGAAAGTTAAACAAAGAAAATTTTGCATTCCAATAAAATTTCTTATCTATTTTTGTCCTCGTTAAATGATGTCCACTTCCTTTCTGGTTAAAAATGGTTGATGATATCCAAAAATATTGATCAATAAGTTGTGATTGAGTTGGAAAAAGAGCAATTTAGGCAGCACGTTGCATAATATGTCCTTTTTTTTATATCTATCTTGTGTCTGCAAAAAAATAAACACATATAACTGAGCGACAACATATTCATACCTTCATTTTCACAGTAACATATTTCCCTCCAAATTTGCTTCATGGCATCCATCATCGTCACAATTATCATCTTCGTGATCAACATCTTGTCAAGATACCACAAAATTTATAGAAATGTTTCAACGGCTATCTAGATTGACCACAAATGTATGACATTAAACTTTAAAATGCACTCATATGGTTATCTCAAAAATTCAACATGAAAGACCAAAAAATATACTAATTAAACTTGGAAAATAGTAAAAAGACAAAGGAAGAACGTCAAGGCAGTGCATAAGACTAGCAGGGGAAAAATGAGTGATTGGAGTAAATAAAAGAACAAATGAAATTAAGACATAAAAGGCTCCTTTTTCTTCATCATAACTAAATGACCATGACCACCTTGCACAAGTTCAGAGAATGCTTCGTTGAAGTGCTAAACAACTCCTTTGAAAGTAAGATTTATTGATTCATCATTTTGCTGATTTAAAACAGATATAAGTTCTTTTATTTTCTGCACATAAGCATTAAAGTAAAAACATAATCTTGTTGAAGTGAAGATACATAAATCATAATCTCACGTTAAAAACAGTAAAAACAACAGAAGACATTTAAGTAATAAAATCCAATAGCATAGTCCCACGTCACTTGCTCAGGTTCAGCTTGCCTTTTCTAGAGTTCCTCCTGTTTCTCAGTGATATTTAAAACATTTCAGCTGGCAAATCAGGCAAGATAAATAGATTTAAAACATTGATTACAAGACATAATAGTTTAACAATACATTAAAAGCCAAGAACAATAAATTGAAGCTGGGACTAAAGCAAATTCATAGTTAGTCATTTATCACATAAAGACACAATAAAGCAAATTCACAGTTCAAAGTTATTGAGAACTTGAACAAATAATATGCTAGAGAGGTTAATCATTTCTTTAGATATAGCTCCTGTTAAGTCCAATTTACTAAAAATACCTAAACAATTCAAAAAAGATAATAAAAAAGAAAAAAAACCTTAACATTGTGTTTTGATCATGGAATTATCTTATAAGAGGGCCTAATCCTTTCCTAATTAAATGATGAGCATGAGATAAGAAAGTGCCACCTATATGAAGATTTTGACAATACCATTATACATCCGCATTGATGTTAAAGTATCATAATAGACTAATCTGAACTCTTGTCAGTGCTAAATTAAACAAAAAGGACGTTGTAAATCATCATTTTCCTTTTGCAGCCTTTTATCACGAGTAGCTTTGCTGGAAAAGGGGTTGTTCGGCCTTGTTTTTTGATAAAGGATGCTCAACTGCTATTCACGCTACATTATACTGTAAGTTGCCAAAACTGTTTATGAAAGAAAGACACTACACAAAGCAAAAGTCCTACCAAATAAAAGTGTTTTTTTGGCAGAGACATAACCATGAAGATAAGGAAAGAAAATACAGCTCTTTACCATTGAGAAAAGTCTCCAATGGAAACTCTTAAGCAGTATAATTTTTGCCATTGAATTTGACACAAACATTATATGATTTCTCCATAAGGACTAAGACTATGATTGAGAGAGAAAACCATGGCTGGGAGTTTTTAGAAAACTATGACTGAGAGGGCTCTGATACAATGATAAAATAGTTAGAATTTAGAATGAATTACATTTCAGCAGGTCACCATTACATGTTAGGCCAATTACTAGTTTATACAAGGAAACTAACTATACAAGGAAACCAGGCTGGCAGCTGGTTATAGAAGGAAACCAAAAAACAAGAGTGATCTTAGGAAGTTATTCATGGTAAGTTAAATCTCTTTTCCTATTTATGAGAGTATATAAGGCCTATATGGTAAGCTAATTATGGATTTTATTGACAGTTCATGCATCATAAACATGTATAAGGATCATCATGTAAAATAACATATATGATTTTTATCGTAACCGTCCACAGTTATGCAGACCACACCATCAGTTTGCGGACACATCCAAATCTCGACAGATCATAGTTTAGGAAAATACTTAGAAGAATAAGAAGAATAATCAATGATATAGCCATTGTAGGAGTCACATCAACATCACTAACAATTTAGCTTATGTAAATTTTTAAAAAGTACACACATTTATAGACAAGCTTTAAAGCATAAACAAAGCTTCACCAGTATCAAAGAACATGCTAGTCAAATAATTAAGTTACTTAAAAATATCACATCAATGAAAAAACGTATATGTAGGTACTTTATATCCTTGCTTACTTTTATAGTTGGGACTAATCGACCACAATTATCAAATTAAAACTTTTTTCTCACAACTATCCATCCATGGTTTCCAAAAGCAATCACTAAAAAGGATCACACCAAAAACTTTCAACCCAAATTTACAGAAAACATCAACAATCAATTATCAAAACATGTAGAGTTATAACCTTCTAGAACCAAATAACACAAGTAATTAATGAGTTTTCAGTTGTGTGGAGACCAACATATAAATTATTAACAACAAAACTCAAATCAAAGTTTTTGATGAATCAATACTATTTCAGTTATAACAAGCACGATGGAGAACTCACTTGCACAAATCCTAGGGAAAATTAGAAGAAAACTTCAACTTCTTTATTAAAGGTACCACATCATAACCATGTGGATAAGTTACACATTTATCCTTACCTGTCAAGTGGGATAAAAGTGGCTTGTCCTCATTTCAAAGCATTAAGGTGCCTAATTATCTAAGTTGATATGTTATTATACCTAACCACCACATGAAATAAGTTGCTCGAAATACATATTGATATGAAATACATCATTCAAACGATACAGTGACCATGGCAGAAGGTCAAGAGACTGGTAGTGATTATGCCAAACCATCTAGCAAATTGAGAGAACAACTCTAAGAGAGAAAATATTTAACATAATAGAATAGACTAGGTAAATTACCTGCATGATGTCATGGGTTGTTATAAGAATGATGCAAGAAGCCAAGTGAGGAATACCTGAACTAATCCAAGAAGCCGAGCAGACAAAGAACCTCTTAAAAATAGGAAGAAAATCAATTGTGTTTTGGTTAAAATATGCAACCATATAGAAAAGTTTTCTATGAAGATGTCTTAATAATTGAAAAGGCCAAAGCACAAAACATTCAGAGCAAGGAAACACGCAAAATTGCAAAAACATCACCCAACAATAAATGAAGGAAATAAAAAACCTAGAAATCCACAAGAAGCTTCCTTGAATCTATAATGAAAGTAGAATGTTGATATCCACGAGTAAGGAAACAGGCAAAATTTCAAAAAATCAAATTTCACTAGACAAGCATCTAGCATTAAGACTCGAAAATATGCATGCCTATACAGGTCCCCCAAATCCTACACTAGGTCAAATCAAAGCAGGTATAAAATCCCTAACATATTAATTTAAGTAACAAAATACCCAAATAATTCTTAAATAATGATGTTTTAATTACTTATTTGCAAATTCTCCATCTACTAGACTGTGTTTTGTTATTATCTACCATGTTAGCTATATGCATTAGTTTATTGATAGTAGAGGACAAAAACCTAATATGAGGCGCTTTCAGCTGAAATTATAGCTTAGGTAGTAATATGTAGAAAATTTAAATTGACGAGATACTTTACATTTTAGCATACACACACATCATCCTGAAAGCAAAGCACATGTTAAATAAAAGCATTCAACATTCTTTATCCCAAAAAAATAATTAACTTTTTTCTTTTTGCTAGAGTTTGATACCTTGGCTTGGATATGTCCAGAAATTCACTCTAGCAGGTTTTTCACATCAAGCTCAAGCTCATACTATTTTTTTATGGCTTATGTTTGTCGTTGAAGTAAAGATACATAAATCATAATCTCACGTTAAAAACAATATGTGCAACAGAAGACATTTAACCATTAAAATCGAGTACTATAGTACCTTGTCACTTGCCTCAAGTTCAGCTTGCCTTCTCTAGAGTTCCTCCTGTTTCTCAGTGAGATTTACATGTTGATCTAGTGCCTTTTTGTTTACATGGTTGAACTATTGAAGTTGCTTATTGCACCCATGAAGCATTTTGTGCAACTCCTTCACACTCCACTTATACCTACATGTTCCAATAAAAGAGACCATGTCACTTCTGAAAAGATGAATGCTTAAGTGGAAGCATGACCTATCTCAGTAAGTACCAAGTATATATGAGGGCAAGACCAAAACATCATCTTCTAGGATTTCAGCAAAGATATCGGCTGGCAAATCAAGCAGGATCAATATATTTAAAACATTAATTACAAGACATAATAGTTTAACAATACATTAAAAGCCAAGAACAAAAAACTGAATCTCAGACTAGTCATTTAATCACATAAAGAAACAATAAAGCAGATTCACAATTCAAAGTTCTTGTGTTGTGACTTCAGCCAATAAGTCTATCCATCCTATCAGAAATGCCTGGAAGAACGGCTAGTCAAAAAAATCTTTTATAGTGAAATATTAAAATCAAGTTTCTAGAAACAACTCAAAGCTCACTTTAGAGTTCTTGTGTTATGACTTCAACCAATGAGTTAGCATCATTTAGTTCCTGCCCCTTCAATTCAGCTTCACCATATAACATTTCAGACTTTGCAAAGGATATTATGGCTTCCAACTTTTGTTTTTGTCATTTCATAGTTGTTGTGAAATTAGTCTCTAACTCTGTTTTTTTCATTTTAGTCTATGTGATGGAAATTGCACATTCAAGAGATTTATTACCTCAATGCGATCTGTTCTACATAATTATATTCATAAACTTCAACTTTGAGCATCGATAGTCATAAAAAAACCCCGTTATATCGACTTTCTTCCTTACTTAATCACCTTATCATTAGTAACTTGTGAAGGCATCATAAACATGTATAAGGATCATCATGTAAAATAACATATAAGATTTTTATCCTAACCATCCATAGTTATAGGTGAAAACTTAGGAGAATAAAAAGAATATGCAACGATATAAGCATGCAGACCCATTGCAGGAGTCATATCAACTTCATTAACAATTTACCTCATGCAAATTTTCAAAAAAGTACACACATTTATAGACAAGCCCTAGGGCATAAACAATGCTCCACTAGTATCCACTAGGTTGATGTGGACACTGAACAAGTGAAATAGAGACTTCCAACCCAACGCATTTAGCAAGCCATGCGAGTGAGGACTAGGCCTAACAGTAGTTAAGTTTAAGCAACTCGCCAAGATCGATAAAGTTGATGATTCCAAGAGGTAGTAATTGAAAACAACAACTTAATAAAAAATTAACCAAATTGGTTGATCTATGTGATAAAAATATTCACAAAGAACAACACTTAGATTGAGCACTTTCGAATAAGAAAAGAATAATCAGGTTTCCTCATCTTCTGAGGGTCGAGAGGGATGAAGAAAATAGAAACAAAAATTGTATGGCTGCAAATATAGAGCACTTCTATGTTCCCCCTAGTTCTTTTGTAAAGCATTACAATGTTTCCAATTTCATGCATGGATGGAAGGATAGTGGCAAAATCCTAGATTATTCCCGATCGATGGTGGCCACAATTTGACTTTCTGAACTACTCAAATAAAATTATTCCTCATGACAGAACAACTAATTTAAAAGAAATTATGGAGCATTGTGTGATAAGATTAGTAAAGATAAAGATAAGCTTATATGTTAGAAGAAGATAAAAACAAAAATAAAAATTAGGATCCATACCTCAAAAAAGAAAAGGAAGTAGGTTATGAAGTATTACCGAGATGTGATTGTCGGAATTATCAACACAATCTCGACAAAAGCAAATAAAACTTGATGCCCTGCACCTTCCTATTAAATAACAAAAATCATTAAAATACAAACTTAAAACGATGACATTCAGAAAATACCTCAATCTCATAGAGTGGAAATGAGATAGTGTATGATGAAACATACATGGTATTGTTGATGCCTATCATCATTGCGTAGGTTGTGGAAGAGATCACTCAATACAAAACGAATGGCTACTAAAGAAACGTATTGTAAGCCCATAATAGAATTTTGATATCAATTAACTTCAATAAAAGTTTATAGAAAAAGGACACCAATAAAAACAAATCAAGGACATGATCACTCACAATGAAAAAAAATAATTCTTGTTAGGTCTATTAACTCCAACTGCATAAGACACTTCTAAGAGAAAGCACAGGGTAACCCACTTTAAATGGATCAAGTTGAAGTTCAATAAATTGACGAAACAAAGAAAGCACAAATGAAAATTAATAAATTAATCAATTTCTAACCATTTCCTTAAAATAAGGAACTACAACAAAGAAATGCATCTCCCATCCCTGTCTTGATCCTTGCTCCCCCACTTTTAACTCCCGTGAGGTGCTCTATTCAGCCTCCCAACATCTTTGAACATTTAACTCTCTATACAGTGTTAACATTTTCAGACTTTCATGATTTCAAAAGGATTCCACACAAACACATGTATGATGACAAAGTGATGATATAATATTAAATGACCATACTTTTAATAAATGACAGATTTATGGAACTACCATACCTTGTTGGCATGAATCTCGGTGCGGTAGATTACAAGATGGGCAATTTAATTGTGCACCAAGGTCTTGTGAATATTGTACTCTCGCAATGCGTGTCGTATGTAACTTGGCTTCTTATCCTCACTCCATTTAACATTCAAACAATCTAGCTTACATGCAACATACCTATGCTCCACCAAATCATAAGCCCATCGAAAATTTGTCACTTCAAATCACTGCAAAAGAATGTGCTTTTACAATTGCCAATATTGGCAACAAAATGATCCATACTCTTGTCATGGTAAATATGAATTTTCATCAAACTGTGGAAATCAGTCTCAAAATCAGTTAGGATCTTAGAGAAATCTTAGTATATATGGTTTAGGAAACAAAATCTGGTATTAACTATTCAGATTCTCTAGATTATTGCTTTCTAGTTTAGTGTAGAATACTTTCCTATCTAGTATTTATTTCTTGTTTTGAGGGTCAGTAGGTTAGCTTCTCTTCCCTATTTATTGTACAAACATACGGCTGTTAACATTAAGAAAAGAGAAAGACTTCTCTCAAAATTCTTCATGGTATTAGAGCCTACTCTTGAACCCTAATCTGCTTCTCTAAGACATGGCAGCAGCAGGACAAAGCTCTCTCTCTGAGGTGACCTCACAGCCAGGAACAACCTCATCTGTTAGCCTTTCAGGAGGCACTGAAGGCACATCACACCAAATCACAGGACACAAACTCAATGGATACAATTATCTTCAGTGGTCATCATCAGTCATGATGTTTATTTGTGGAAAGGGCAGAGATGACCACCTCACAAGGGATATCATCATACCAGAAAGGAATGATCCCATGTTTCGAACATGGAAGACTGAAAATCATATGGTAATGTCATGGCTGATCAATTCAATGACCAATGAAATTGGCGAAAACTTTCTGCTATATGGAACAGCAAAGGAAATCTGGGAAGCAGTAAGAGAAACCTACTCAAGTTCTGAAAATACATCAGAACTATTTGAGATTGAGGCAGTGTTACATGATCTACGCCAAGGAGAACTTTCTATTACTCAATTCTTCAACACTCTCTGCCGTCATTGGCAGCACCTAGATATGTTTGAAACTCACAGCTGGAATTGCCCTGAAGACACAGTCTTATATAGAAGAATTGTAGAGCAGAAAAGAACTTTCAAATTTCTTCTCGGGCTCAACAAGAATCTTGATGAAGTCAGAGGAAGAATAATGGGAACCAAACCTCTTCCAAATCTCAGAGAAGCATTCTCTGAGGTTAGACGTGAAGAAAGTAGAAAGAAAGTAATGATGGGACCTCACAACTCACCTCATATAATGGAAAGATTTGCCCTTGCTACTCGAGGCTATTCAAACAGCAACTATGATAATCGATAGAGGAAAGGAAGACCCTGGTGTGATCATTGCAACAAGCCAGGACATGTGATGCGGACCAGCCCAGAAACACCAGCAAGGACCCATTACATGTTCCAAATGGACCGATGACACGGTCCAAGACAAAGACATTGAAAGACGCATTGAATGCATTGGTTTTGAAGGTTTCCACCAAGTCAGAATTGGAGTATCAAGAGGAAATCCTAGTACATCTTATCCATGTGCAAGAGGGGTCCAATACAACCTTATTTGGGCCATGAGATAAGAGCTTTATTTTATTTTGTTAGCTACAGCCCAAGGCTTGTTTGGGCTTAATTCATACTTTGTTTTAAGCTAGGATCCAAGGCTTGTTTGCATTAAGTTATGGGCTTTTTATTTTAGGGTTTTGGGCCAGTTTTGAGTGGACCTCATATAAGTCCATATAAAGGGTCCATTAGGGTTAACTTTTCAAGAACTATTTAAACTCATGTAGGCCAAAATTTCGGCAGCTTTGATGATAATTACTTATTATATTTTCAGTTTTAACGTGTGAGAGTGATTCTTGCATTCTTCAGTTCTTGAACGAACTGAATCTGACTTATCGAAGATTAATTGGCTTCGTGGCGTCATTCTAATCATTCCAATAGTATAGGTGCCTTGGGGCAGGTTTCCATTGTGTCGCACTCCTATCAGACCTATTTCGGCTTTCCGGGATCAGATCTCAATCTTGATTATGGGTTGCGTGACCACGTGATCACGAGGTTCGCATCAGTTGGTATCAGAGCTAGGCTCCGAAACAAGGTCATATCTATGTTATTTTCGTTTTTTTTTAGTGTCCCTTAAGTTTTTTAGTGTTTGCATCCATCTTCTTGTTCTTCGTGTCTGTGTCATCTAAGCAAAAAAAAAAAAATTATATTTCATCTTGTTACTGTCTCTAATCATATCAGTTTGTTAAAAAGAAAAAAAAATCAGAAAGAAATAGAGAAAAGAGTGATTAGTTGAAATTTGAAGGATCATTCAATTTTTGCCGCAGAAACACAAATCTTAGTGAACCATAAGCAAATCACCTCAGAATCAATTTAAACTTCATATTCAGTCTATTGGGGGTGGGATTGCATGATATATCAAAGTTGGGCTTATTTTGATATTATTTGCTTGAGGTTTTAATTCGAGTTTCAATTCTGCCGCAAAACACTACTCTTAGTGAACCCTAGGTAAAACACCTTGGAATCTATTGAAACTTCATATTCTGAGTACTGGGTATGCGATTGCACCACATATTAAATTTGGGATTATTTTGATATCGGCTTCTGGAGGTTTTAATTGGAGGTTCAATTCTGCCGCAAACTGATCATACAAGGGCTTTGGGTACCTAGACATTATAGAACGACCTATAAATTGATTTTTGGTGTTTTCATAGTATTGTAATACTAAATATTGAATTTGAGGTCATTTCGAGATCGTTTGGTCTGGGTTTCAATTCTGTTACGTAAAATTGCATAATAAGTTAGATTTGCCTCAAGTTTCAAAACATGATCTTTGCTGTTTAGTTTTGTCCAAATATTTTTGTTTCTGCTATATTTGGGTTATCTAGGAGTCAAGTAATTGTTTTCTTAACATTCGCTTCTGTTTTATTTCGTGTCTTCGTTTCGTCCACAATTCGTACGAATTTGCATTGCTACTCGCAAAATCATAATCCTAGTTTTGTTTTGCTTTGTTTTCAGTATATTTATTGATTCTTGAGTCTGAAAATTATATTTAGAGTGCGTTGCGAAGGCTATTGACTTTGATTTGTTGATTTCAGTTCCTAAAGAACCAAAAGAAAGCAAGTTGTGAGGTAAAAGGCGTAGAGAGCTTAATAGAGTGAAAAGCCTTAATTTTTGTTTTGTGTGATACACGAGAGGTGTGAGGATATATTTTGTGCTGCTAACCAAATTTTGCAGATTCAAAGAATGTCTGAAAACAACGAATCAGCGACACAAAACGTTGACGTAGCTTTCCAATTGCGATCCATAGGCCAGCAACTTGAGTTGTTGTCTAGGACGTACAAGGATCTGAAAGATGAGCTAAATTCGATTAAGCAACAGAATAGTGGGGCTGATCACCGGGGAAATACGGTCCGTATGGCCGCACGGAATGTTAGATCTGATTTTGAAGAGTTTGTTGATGAAAACGCAGATGGAGGTGAAGATGACTTTGAGTTTGCATCAGCTGGCCATGAAATCAGGGGTAGGAGGAATGTGAATTTTCGTAGCATGGGCACTTATGAAGACATGGATGGGGACTTAGACACCATTAAACTGAAAATTCCTAGCTTTCAAGGTAAAAACGATCATGAGGCTTATTTGGAGTGGGAGAAAAAGGTGGATTGGATTTTTGATTGCCATAGCTATTCTGAACAAAAAAAGGTGAAATTGGTGATAATTGAGTTTATGGAGTATGCATTAATTTGGTGGGATCAGATTGTGATCAGTAGGAGGAGGAACGGCGAGCGACCCGTTCAGACTTGGGGGGAGATGAAAGTCTTAATGAGGAGACGATTTGTGCCAAACCACTATTACAGAGACTTATATCTGAAGCTCCAAGGTCTGAATCAAGGTTATAAGACAGTAGATGAATATCACAAAGAGATGGAGATAGCAATGATTCGGGCTAATGTTGTTGAGGATAGAGAAGCCACCATGGCTAGATTCCTTAATGGGTTGAATCGGGATATTGCTAATGTGGTTGAGCTACAACACTATGTGGAGCTAGAGGATGTGGTTCATATGGCGACGAAGGTGGAGAGACAACTTAGGAAAGGGCATACTCGGTCAGCGTTTAATTCGGGTTCGTCATCATCTTGGAAGTCGAATCTAAAGAGAGAGGGTACTGTCCGGTCAAGATCCTTTGGTTCATCTAGAACTGAACCACCAAAGGCTAAAGTTGATGTCCCTACTGATGCCAAAGGTAAATCTGAAACTCAACCTAAACGTACTCGTGATGTTAAATGTTTCAGGTGTCAAGGACATGGACATTATGCTTCAGAGTGTCCAAACAAGAGAATCATGATGATTAGAGATAATGGTGATGTGGAATCTGAAAGTGACAGTTCTGATTGTGAAGGCATGCCACCATTGGAGGATAGTGATGGGGATGAGTTAGCATTACCGATTGAGGAGTCCTTGGTTATAAGGCGAACACTTCAGGTTCAGGTCAAAGAAGATGATACTAATGAACAAAGGGAGAACATCTTCCATATGCGTTGTTACGTACAAAGAAATGTGTGTGGTTTAATTATAGATAGTGGAAGCTGTGTTAATGTTTGCAGTGCCACCCTTGTTAGTAAACTGAATTTGTGTACTGCTAAGCATGCTAAACCATATAGATTGCAATGGCTGAATGATAGTGGTGAAGTGAAAGTGACTAAACAGGTTGTGGTTCCATTTTCGATTGGGAAATATGTTGATGAAGTTCTGTGCGACGTGGTACCAATGCAAGCAAGTCACATCTTGTTGGGGAGACCATGGCATTATGATAGGAAGGCAATTCATGATGGGGTTAAAAATAGGTATACCATTGTAAAAGATGGTAAAACCATCACTCTTGTACCTCTTACACCCAAACAGGTGTATGATGATCAAATAAAGCTAAAAAGTGAGCATGAGGCGATGGGGAGAGAAAATCAAGGTGAGGAACAAGGGGAGAAAAGACCATCAGATTCGGCTAGAACCCAAACCACTACAACCCATTCGGCCACCCATCCAAACACAAGCAAATATTCAGCCAACACTCCAAACAAATCAAACCATTCGACCAGAACTCAAAAAAACCCAAATCTGGCCGAGAGTGGAGGTAAGACAAGAGGAGTGAAGAAAGTCAGCAAGTGTGATGAGAATTGTGTGGAAAAACTAAAGAAACAACCCAATTTTTATGCTATAGAGGGTGAGGTCAGATCTGCAGTTTTCACTAACAAGCCAACGATCTTACTTGTGTACAAAGAGGCTTACTTTACTTGCAGGGATTTGATGATGTGTTCCCCGACGATACTCCTAGCGGATTACCACCATTGAGGGGGATAGAGCATCAGATTGATTTCGTACCCGGAGCTTCAATTCCTAACCGACCAGCTTACAGAAGCAATCCCGAGGAGACAAAGGAGCTTCAAAGGCAAGTTGATGAGCTGATGGAAAAGGGCTACATTCGTGAGAGTATGAGCCCGTGTGCTGTACCCGTGCTACTTGTGCCAAAGAAGGATGGAACATGGAGGATGTGTGTTGATTGCCGAGCCATCAACAACATAACGGTAAAGTATAGACATCCCATTCCTAGGCTTGATGACATGTTAGATGAGTTACATGGATCCTGTATCTTCTCTAAAATTGACTTGAAAAGTGGGTACCATCAAATTAGGATGAAAGAAGGTGATGAGTGGAAAACAGCATTTAAGACTAAGCATGGTTTGTATGAATGGTTAGTAATGCCGTTTGGACTTACAAATGCACCTAGTACGTTTATGCGTTTAATGAATCATGTGTTGCGTGCATTCATAGGTAAGTTTGTGGTTGTGTATTTTGATGACATTTTGATATATAGCAAGAACTTAACTGAGCATCTTGATCATTTGCGTAATGTACTTAGTGTGTTGCGTAGTGAGAAATTGTATGCTAATCTTAAAAAGTGTGCCTTTTGCATGGAGAAAAGTGTGTTTCTTGGCTACGTTGTAACTGCACAGGGCATCGAGATGGATAAGGAGAAAGTTAAGGCCATCCGGGATTGGCCTACACCCAAATCGGTAAGTGAGGTAAGGAGTTTTCATGGGTTAGCTAGTTTTTACAGGCGTTTTGTGAAAGATTTCAGCACAATAGCTGCGCCCTTGAATGAAGTTGTTAAAAAGTCGGTTAGGTTTAGATGGGGGGAGGAACAAGAGTTGGCTTTTGTTTTTTTGAAAGACAAATTATGTTCTGCACCTGTTTTGGCTTTACCTGACTTTACGAAAGCATTTGAAATAGAATGTGATGCGTCTGGAATAGGAATAGGTGCTGTATTGATGCAGGATCGGAGACCTATTGCGTATTTCAGTGAGAAGTTAAGTGGAGCAACCTTGAACTATCCAACTTACGACAAAGAACTCTATGCATTGGTAAGAGCACTTGAGACATGGCAGCATTACTTGTGGCCAAAAGAGTTCGTAATCCATTCGGATCATGAGTCCTTGAAACATCTGAAAGGACAAGGTAAGTTGAATAGGAGGCATACAAAATGGGTTGAATTCATTGAAACTTTCCCTTACGTAATCAAGTATAAGCAAGGGAAAGAGAACATCGTAGCTGATGCACTCTCGCGCAGGTATGTTCTTTTACACACCATGAATACTAGATTGTTAGGTTTTGAATATGTGAAGGAATTGTATGATAATGACTCTGACTTTGCTGAGATTTATAATGCATGTGGACATTCGGCTTTCGGTAAGTTTTATTTGATGGATGGTTATTTGTTCAAAGAGAATAGATTGTGTGTTCCTGCTAGTTCTTTGCGTGAATTGCTTGTTCGTGAAGCACATGGGGGTGGTTTAATGGGTCACTTTGGGGTTGCGAAAACCTTGGATGTATTGCATGAGCATTTCTATTGGCCAAAGATGAAAAGAGATGTGCAACGAATTTGTGAACAGTGCATTGCTTGTAGAAAGGCAAAATCTAGAGTACAACCGCATGGACTATATACACCACTACCTGTGCCTACTGAACCTTGGGTAGATATCTCTATGGACTTTGTTTTAGGTTTACCTAGGTCAAAGAAAGGTAGAGACTCTATCTTTGTTGTGGTTGATAGGTTTTCTAAAATGGCGCATTTCATTGCATGCCATAAAACAGATGATGCATCTCATATCGCAGACTTGTTCTTTAGAGAGATTGTACGTTTGCATGGCATTCCTAAAAGTATAGTGTCAGATCGTGATGTTAAGTTCCTTAGTTACTTTTGGAAGACCTTATGGGGAAAGTTGGGAACTAAACTCTTATTTTCAACAACATGCCATCCTCAAACAAATGGACAAACTGAGGTAGTGAATAGAACATTATCCCAACTTTTACGTGCTGTAATTCAAAAGAATTTGAAAAGTTGGGAAGAATGTTTGCCTTTTGTTGAGTTTGCTTATAATAGAACTGTGCATTCAACTACTACTTTTTCTCATTTTGAAATTGTTTATGGTTTTAATCCACTAACTCCTATGGACTTAATTCCTTTACCTTGTGAAGAAAGGGTAAGTTTAGATGGTGAAAAGAAGGCAAAGATGGTGAGAGAACTCCATGAGGGAGTTCGACTACAAATAGAGAAAAAGAACAGACTTTACGCTTCTAAAGCAAACAAGGGATGTAAACTGGTTGTTTTCCAACCCGGTGATTGGGTATGGGTGCACATGCGTAAGGAACGATTTCCTAACCAAAGGAAATCAAAATTACAGCCTCGTGGTGATGGTCCTTTTCAGGTTTTAGAGAGAATCAATGACAACGCATACAAAATTGACCTTCCAGGTGAGTATAGTGTTAGTGCTACCTTTAATGTTGCTGATCTTACTTTGTTTGACACAGATTTTGATTCGAGGTCGAATCCTTTCGAAGGGAGAGGGGATGATGCGGACCAGCCCAGAAACACCAGCAAGGACCCATTACATGTTCCAAATGGACCGATGACACGGTCCAAGACAAAGACATTGAAAGACGCATTGAATGCATTGGTTTTGAAGGTTTCCACCAAGTCAGAATTGGAGTATCAAGAGGAAATCCTAGTACATCTTATCCATGTGCAAGAGGGGTCCAATACAACCTTATTTGGGCCATGAGATAAGAGCTTTATTTTATTTTGTTAGCTACAGCCCAAGGCTTGTTTGGGCTTAATTCATACTTTGTTTTAAGCTAGGATCCAAGGCTTGTTTGCATTAAGTTATGGGCTTTTTATTTTAGGGTTTTGGGCCAGTTTTGAGTGGACCTCATATAAGTCCATATAAAGGGTCCATTAGGGTTAACTTTTCAAGAACTATTTAAACTCATGTAGGCCAAAATTTTGGCAGCTTTGATGATAATTACTTCTGATATTTTCAGTTTTAACGTGTGAGAGTGATTCTTGCATTCTTCAGTTCTTGAACGAACTGAATCTGACTTATCGAAGATTAACTGGCTTCGTGGCGTCATTCTAATCATTCCAATAGTGTAGGTGCCTTGGGGCAGGTTTCCATTGTGTCGCACTCCTATCAGACGTATTTCGGCTTTCCGGGATCAGATCTCAATCTTGATTGTGGGTTGCGTGACCACGTGATCACGAGGTTCGCATCAACATGTCAAGGAAAACTGCTGGAAGATTCATGGCAAACCTGCTGATTGGAAACCATTAAAATCAATAAATGACAAAGACAGACGTGCCAACAATGTATACTCAGATAACAACTGAGATAAGAACACCATTCTGCCAACAGAAACAAGTCCTTTCAGCAAGGAACAACTTGAGATCTTACAGCAACTCTTCAGTCAGAATTCACTGTCTCAACCAAGTATGTCAGCCTCTGGTCTGGATCTGGACTGTTAGCACAAAAAGGTAACTTTTCAACAGCCCTTACTGTTAGTAAGAAACACTCAAGCCCTTGGATCATCGACTCTGGAGCGTCAGACCATATGAGAGGAGATGCCACTCTTCTTAATGAATACAATCAGTGCACTAATAACTCTACAGTCCGTATAGCTGATGGGTCTTCCACCCAAGTTAAGGGAATAGGCCTGAGCAAACTCTCAAGGGACATGATCCTAAACACTATCCTCCATGTTCCTAACCTTGACTGCAACCTACTCTCAATTAGTAAATTGACTCGTGATCTAAATTGTGTTGCTAAATTCTTTCCTCATTTGTGTATATTTCAGGATCTGGATACAGGGAAGAAGATTGGCAGTGCTAAGATGTGTTCTGGGCTCTATCTCCTCAAAAAAAGAGATTCCTCTAAGAAGGCAAACTCAAAACAGAAGCTATATATCATTCAAGGGTCAGTCAGCTTTAAATTTTCATGTCAATAAAGATAGTGATGTTCTGTTATGGCACTATCGCCTTGGTCATCCAAACTTCATGTACCTTGAAAGGCTGTTTCCATCCTTCTTTTCCAATAAAAGCTCACAATCCTTCAAATGTGAAATATGTCAACTCTCTAAACATGTTCGCAGTAGCTATCCCACCATTTCATATAAACCATCACATCCATTTGCAATGATTCATAGTGATGTATGGGGACCCTCAAAAGTGCACAATATAACTGGAACTCGGTGGTTTGTTGATGATCACACTAGATTGACTTGGCTATTCCTTATGAAAGAAAAATCTGAAGTCAATCAGATTTTCCAAACTTCCATTCCATGATACAAACCCAATTCCAGACTAAAATCCAAATCCTAAAAACTGATAATGCCAAAGAATATTTCAATTCTAGCCTTAATACCTTTTATCTAAATCAAGGCATTATCCATATAAGCTCTTGTGTTAACACCCCCACAACAAAATAGAGTGGCTGAAAGGAAGAATAGACATCTGTTGGAAGTTGCTAGATCCCTTATGCTCTCTACTCATGTGCCAAAACAATTCTGGGGAGAAGTTGTACTCACAGCAACCTATCTCATCAATAGAATGCCTTCCAGAGTTCTAAACTTCAGAACTCCTAGCCAAGTCCTTCTACAAGCCTTTCCACACACCAAACTACTCTCTTCCTTAGACCCGAAAGTATTTGGCTGCTCAATGTTTGTCCATATACACCATAGAGGAAAATTAGACCCTACATCTCTCAAATGTATTTTTATAGGATACTCTCCACACCAAAATGGTTATAAATGTTATTCTCCTGCCTATAAAAAGGTCTATACCTCTATAGATGTCACATTTTTTGAACATCAAGCATACTATCCCAAGTCTGATCTTCAGGGGGCAACCATGAGAGAATATCAGAATTGGGATACACAATCTGATCATGTAATTAACCCAGGAGACAACCAATAGAGTCTTATCCAAAGTCATTCCACAATGAGCTCTCCTACTTTGAGTCCTCACACTACACCTCCAGTCTCAATCCAATCAGTCTCAGCACCACCAGCCTCAGTCCAATCTCCTGACCAGATTCATCCTACACCAAAACAGATCACAAATCATGAGCTTCTTACCTACTCTAGAAGGAAAAAACTTGGAAAGGAGATAGAGCACACAATACCTCTTGCACATGACCAAGATTCATAACCAAGTCCAGATTCTGCCCCAATATACTCAGGTATGGAAACTTCTGACTGTGAGAATACTGCCTTTGTTATTGATGATTCAAATATTCCAATTGCTTTGAGAAAGGGTGTTAGATCATGCACAAGTCATCCCATCAGCAAATTTGTTTCATATGAAGGGTTATCACCAACCTATCATGCATTTGTTTCAGCCATTGACAGTGTACAGATTCCTAAGTCTATTGAAGAAGCTCTCAAAGATTCAGGGTGGAAAAAGGCAGTGAATGATGAAATCAGTGCCTTAAACAAGAATAGAACTTGGGAAATTTCTGAACTTCCACCTGGAAAGAAACCAGTTGGGTGTAAATGGTTATTTACTATCAAACATAAGGCTGATGGGAGTATTGAAAGGTTAAAAGCTCGTCTGGTTGCAAAAGGGTATACTCAGTCCTATGGAATAGATTATCAAGAAACATTTGCTCTGATGGCCAAACTTAATACAATCAGAGTACTTCTGTCCCTAGCAGCTAACCAAGACTGGCCACTACATCAACTAGACATCAAAAATGCTTTCCTTAATGGAGACTTGGAAGAAGAAGTATACATGGATATTCCTCCAGGACTAGAAACATCCTCCAACCTCAACAGAGTATGCAGACTGAAAAAATCACTATATGGACTCAAGCAATCACCTCGGGCATGGTTTGACAGGTTTACAAAGACAGTAGCACAATATGGATATTCCCAATGCCAAGCAGACCACACATTGTTTGTAAAAACCTCTCCAGAAAAGAAAATAACAATCCTAATAGAATATGTGGATGACATCATCTTAACTAGGGATTATGAGGAAGAACTGATGAGATTGAAGAAATTGTTAGCCAAGGAATTTGAGATCAAAGACCTTGGGTATCTCAAATACTTCCTTGGTATGGAAGTGGCACGATCAAGGAAAGGTATATATGTTTCTCAACGAAAATATGTCTTGGATCTACTAAAAGAAACAGGAATGCTTGGATGCAAACCTGCAGACACTCCAATGGATTCAACAAAGAAGATAGGAGCAGAAAATGATAGTATACCAGTGGATAGGGGGAGATATCAAAGACTTGTGGGTTGACTCATCTATCTCTCACATACCAGACCTGATATTGGTTTTTCTGTCAGTTTTGTAAGCCAATTCATGAACAACCCGACAGAAGACCATATGGCAGCAGTTAATAGAATCTTGAGGTACCTGAAAATGACTCCTGGTAGAGGCCTTCTATACAAGAAATGTGACAACAAAAATATTGAAATCTACACAGATGCAGACTGGGCAGGAGACATTATAGATAGGAGATCTACTTCTGGATATTGCTCCTATGTTTGGGGAAATCTAGTAACTTGGAGAAGCAAGAAACAACATGTTGTATCTAGAAGCAGTGCAGAATCTAAACTGAGAGCTCTAGCTCTTGGTATTTGTGAAGGGATGTGGATACTTAGATTACTTAAGGAACTTGGCATGGAATCATTGACACCTATCCAGATGCATTGTGATAATCAAGCAGCCATAAGCATAGCAAAGAATCCAGTTCATCATGACAGGACAAAGCACATTGAAATAGATCGACACTTCATCACAGAAAAGATTGAGAAGAACATTGTTCACCTTATTTACACTCCAACAAAATCTCATATTGCAGACATCCTCACCAAAGCTCTACCAAGAACTAATTTTGAAGAATTGAGTCACAAGCTAGGCATGTATAACATATACAACCCAGCTTGAGGGGGAGTGTGGAAATCAGTCTCAAAACCAGTTAGGATCTTAGAGAAATCTTAGTATATATGGTTTAGGAAACAAAATCTGGTATTAACTATTCAGATTCTCTAGATTATTGCTTTCTAGTTTAGTGTAGAATACTTTCCTATCTAGTATTTATTTCTTGTTTTGAGGGTCAGTAGGTTAGCTTCTCTTCCCTATTTATTGTACAAACATACGGCTGTTAACATTAAGAAAAAAGAAAGACTTCTCTCAAAATTCTTCACAAACAAACAGAGGTTAATGTTTCTATCATCAAATGAAACTACTTGGCGAAGTTCGGACCTTGTAAACCTCACTAAATCCTCATTTCCCAAAAAGGTTTAAAAGGGCATATCGATGATTTAAAATCTAAAAATTATTAAAATGTGAATCATCCTTATCTCATATCCTTTTCAATTCAGTATATGCAGTCTCTCTCATGCAAAATTGTCTCTTACTCCTACAAAGAATCAACAATTCAATAACAAGGGATGCATGTATAATGGAGCACTTGCAACTTTTGCAATACTTGCAAAATGCAGCATCACCATAAAGAATGACTTACATGCTTGATGCTCACTAGACAAGATTTAGAAATCTCATCCTAGATGAGCAAATCTTCTTCTTGTGCTCTAGATTATGCATCTGTACCATCACCTTTGCCTTCATAGCAATAGAAACTAATGGTAATACTCAGAAAGTATCTTAATAAATCACAAATAGCATATTGACATTGTAAAAGCATGAGCAATAATTCTTTCTTTTTATTTACTCATTTTTCAGTGACAAGTAATATTATTTTTCTAGGGTTTGAGGCAAACATTAGTGCAACATCAGTCTATCACCTCTAGTGCAACGGGTGGCAATAATAAACGATAATAAACTATTTTCTTCCAAAAAGTCACACACCCCAGTTAGCAACAAATATACAGAAACTGTTGGGGCAATATATTACCATACACCCATCAGCATATAGGCATGCATTACAGCAAGCAAGAGGCCTATCAGAAAGGAGATCATAAATTGGAAGTAGATTGGAAGGCCACAAAAGCTTCATGTGAAACAAAACAAATACCTGTTAAGGATACTCTACAGTTGCTTCTCAACAAGGTTGAGATATCTTACCTCTATTCGATCTTTTATTTCTTAGTTCAGTTGGGATAGTTCATGTTTTTCCTGTGGTGTTAGTGATCAATGCCCAATGGTAGAGGAATTTAGAG
Source organism: Populus davidiana (assembly GCA_030145905.1). Lineage (NCBI taxonomy): Eukaryota > Viridiplantae > Streptophyta > Magnoliopsida > Malpighiales > Salicaceae > Populus > Populus davidiana. The sequence continues at coordinate 12,049,827 of CM057806.1, forward strand.
GAATAAGAACACTTGTGTTAGCTCTATGCCCACCTCACCTTGTTTCGTGGTCACAGTGGCTTTAAGCTGATCTATTTGATTAGTGACATCTACAAAAGACTTTTCCTATAAATAGGACCCAATGGCAGAGGAATAAGAACACTTGTGTTCTTAGCTTATCAAATTCAAAAATGAGTTCACTTTCCTTTTTCCACAATGATCTACAGAAGCAGAAAAGTCTAGTCAAAGTATGCCCTTTCAATAAGCCTGACCAAAATAGAAACAGAAAACGATACATACTTCCGCTCATCTTGTAGCTTGTTTCTTTATGCTTTATGACTATTGAATCCTTCATGAGAGTAGAAAAGGATGATTTCCTGCAGCTCTCAGCATAGGCATTTTGCTCTTTGAAGTCTGCATTAAGCTTATAATTTTCTTCCTGAAGTTTCTTGGGATACACACAAGTAGATGACTTATTTAATATCAAAACATCATAATATAAAGGAAATGGCAAAAGAGGCATGAGAACATGTAACAACAGAGTTAAGAAGTTCAATTGCATACGCATACCAAGTAACAAAACATCTTTATCTAATTTCAATTAATCCATACATGTACACATAAAACATGAAGACAGTTCATCATAAAACTAGAAATTCTCAAAGGGGTCTTGTTTTTAGTTTAATGGCGGGCATCTACTAGTTACTAATATAGATCTTGAATAAATCCTGAACATTTATAGCCAGTACAACATCTGAAAAAGGTAAAAAACTCATCATCAAAGTGTCCAGTTAACATGGAAAAGAAAAATCAATTATTTGTCATAACATGATGGTTCCGGTTCCTTGGACTAAAATGAAAAATCACCCAATAATGAGTGAAGGAAAAAAAAACCTAGAAATCCACAAGAAGCTTCCTTAAATCTACAACGAAAGTAGAAGAGTTGATATCCACAAGAGTAAGGAAACCTGTAAAATTGCAAAAAATCAAATTTCACTAGACAAGCATCTAGCATTAAGACTCGAAAATATGCATGCCTATACAGGTCCCCCAAATCCTACACTAGGTCAAATCAAAGCAGGTATAAAATCCCTAACATATTAATTTAAGTAACAAGATACCCAAATAATTCTTAAATAATGATGTTTTAATTACTTATTTGCAAATTCTCCATCTACTAGACTGTGTTTTATTATTATCTACCATGTTAGCTGTATCGATTAGTGTATTGATAGTAGAGAACAAAAACCTAATGTGAGGCACTTTCAGCTGAAATTATAGCTTAGGTAGTAATATGTGGAAAATTTTAGTTGAGGAGATACCTTACATTTTAGCATAGCACACGTTAAATTATAGCATTATCCTGAAAGCAAAGCACATGTTAAATAAAAGCATTTAGCATTTTTTATCCCCAAAAAATAATTAGCTTTTTTCCTTTGTCACGACCCGAATCCCGGGTCCATGACCGGCAACGTAGGAGCGGTATCGAAAGGACACCTCACCAACGCTAAGCCTTAAAACAAACATATCAAAAGTACAATTTATTCAAAAATACGCAGCGGCTCATAATCTTCAGAAATATCATATTATTCAAATACTGATGAAACCGAAAGATAGTTATTAAAACAAAAATAATAATTCATAATACTCATTACATTGTTAAAATCCAAATTTAATTAAACCAAGGTAACAGTGGAGCGTCTAAGACATCAAATCAAAACTGAAAGGAAAGCCTCGCGAACAAGCAAGGCATACCGACCAGAACTGAAGAAGCGGAAACACTCAACAAAGTCCCAGAAACTAAGAACCTGAAATAATATTAAAAATGAGAGGTGAGTTCAACCAACTTAGTGAGGGAATAACATTTAATATACATTTCAGATATTTCAGATATTTATTGTAGGTTCTCCTAACGATCCTTAATAGGATTTTCGGGTCTTTCGTCCGACATTCCTTTTAGTTCTATATTTTCCGGGTGAGTGGAATAATCTTTAATATGCATATAAAATTTTAGTTGAAAATTATAGCTTAGGTAGTAATATGTGGAAAATTTTAGTTGAGGAGATACCTTACATTTTAGCATAGCACACGTTAAATTATAGCATTATCCTGAAAGCAAAGCACATGTTAAATAAAAGCATTTAGCATTTTTTATCCCCAAAAAATAATTAGCTTTTTTCTCTTTGCTAGAGTTTGATACCTTGGCTTGGATATGTCCTGAAATTCACTATAGCAGGTCTTTCACATCAAGCTCAAGGTCAGACTGTTTTTTTATGGCTTATGTTTGTCGTTGAAGTAAAGATACATAAATCATAATCTCACGTTAAAAACAATAAGTACAACAGAAGACATTTAACCATTAAAATCCAGTAGCATAGTACCTCATCACTTGCCTCAAGTTCAGCTTGCCTTATTTGGAATTCCTCCTGTTTCTTAGTGAGATTTACAAGTTGATCTAGTGCCTTCTTGTTTACATGGCTGAACTACAAAAGTTGCTCATTGCACCAATGAAGCATTTTATGCAACTCTTTCACACTCCACTTATACCTATATGTTCCAATAAAAAAAAGCATGCCACTTTTGAAAAGCTGAATGCTTCAGTGGAACCATGTAAACATGACCTATCTTAGTAAGTAACGAGTACATGTGGAGGAAGATCAAATCATCATCTCCTAGGATTTCAGCAAAGATAATAATGGTTGGCAAATCAAGCAAGATAAATTGATTTAAAACATTGATTACAAGATATAATAGTTTAACATTATATTAAATGGTAAGAACAAAAAACTAAAGCTCAGACTAGTCATTTATCACATACAGAAACAATAAAGCAAATTCACAATTCAGAGTTCTTGTGTTGTGACTTCAGTCAATGAGTCTATCCATCCTATCAAAAACACCTAGAAGAACAGTTAGTCAAAAAAAATCTCTTTATAGTGAACTATTAAAATCAAGTTTCTAGAAGCAACTCAAAACACACTTTAAAGTTATTGTGTTATGACTTCAGCCAATGAGTTAGCATCATTTAGTTCATGCCCCTTCAATTATGTACCATGTAACATCTTAAACTTCACAAAGGATATTATGGCTTCCAACTTCTGTTTTTTTCATTTTAGAGTAGTTATTAAATTAGTCTTTAGCTCTGTTTTCTCATTTTAGTCTATGTGATAGAAACTACACATTCATGAGATTTCTTACATAATCATGTTCATAAACATAATCATGTTCATAAACTTCAACTTTGAGCATCGATAACCATAAAAGCCCCCTGTCATAACAACTTTCTTCCTTACTTAATTACCTGATCATTAGTAACTTGTCAAGGCATCATAAACATGTACTAGGATCATCATAAAATATAAGATTTTTATCATAACCATCCACAATAATGCAGTCCAAACTATCAATTTGTGGACACATCCAAATCTGGACAGATCACAGTTTAGGTAAAAACTTAGGAGAATAAGAAGAATATGCACCTACATAAGCATGCAGGCCATTGCACGAGTCATATCAACATCATTAACAATTTAGCTCATGCAAATTTTCAAAAAGTATTTATAGACAAGCCCTTGCGCATAAATAATGCTCCACCAGTATTCAAGAACATGTCAGTCAAATAATTTAAGTTACTCACAAATATCATATTAAGGAAAAAGTGTTTTAGAGGGTGTTTGGGAGTGTGGTTGTTGTTGCTTTTCAAAGTGTTTTTCACTCAGAAAAGCATGTCAATAATGTTTTTTTATTTTTTAAAAATCATTTTTGAGATCAGCACATCAAAATGATTTGGAAACATCAAAAACATATTAATTCAAAGCAAAAAAAAAATTCAAAATTTTTGAAAAGTGCTTTTGGACCACAATGCCAAACGCGCTCTTACTTTTGAAATCATATAATTTCCTAATAGCATATTTGCAGGTACTTTATAGCTTACTTTTATTATTGGTACCAATCAACCACAATTATCAAATTAAAACGTTTTCTCACAACTATCCATCCTTGGATTCCAAAAGCAATAACTACTACTGAGCTTCTCACACCAAAAACTTTCAACCTAAATTTGCACACCAAGCTAATGAAAACATCAGCAATCAATTAACAAAACATGTAGAGAAATAACCTTCTCGAACAAAATAGCACAAGTAATTAATTAGTTTTCACTTGTGTGTAGACCAACATACAAATTATTAACAACATAACTCGAACCAATGTTTTTTCTAGATAATTACTATTTCAATTAGAACAAGCACGGTGGAGAACTAACCTGCACTAATCTAGGGAAAAAATTGGGAGAAACTTCAACTTCTTTAATAAAGGGACAACATCAGAACCACGTTGATGAATAAGTTAAATGAGGAGACTTGCATATAAATTCAGAACAGCAAAACTTGAATCAATGTTTCTATTGAATTAATACTATTTCAATTAGAACAAGCATGGTGGAGGACTATCCCATGCAAATACTGGGATAAAATTAGGAGAAAACTTCAACATTTTTAATAAAGGTACCACATATGAACCATGTGGATAAGTTACACACGGATACTTTATCCTTACCTGTTAAGCGGGATAAAAGTGGCTTGTCCTCATTTCAAAGCATTAAGGTGCCTAATTATCTGAGTTGATATGTTATTATCCCCAACTATCACTTGAAATAAGTTGCTCTAAGGACATATTGATATGAAGTACATCATTCAAACGATAGTGTGACCATGGTAGAAGGTCAAGAGATTGCTAGTGATACCATATCGTCTAGCAGATTGGGAACACAACTCTATGAGAGAAAATATTTAACATAATAGAATAGACTAGGTAAATTACCTGCGAGATGGTTGTTATAGGAATGATGCAAGAAGTCAATTGTGGGTTACTTGAACTAATCCAATAAGCTGAGCAGAAAAAGAACCTAGTAAAAATGGGAAAGGAAATCAACAGTGTTTTAAGTCAAAATGTGCAATCATATGGAGAAGCTTCTAATTAAGATGTCTTAATAGTTGAAAAGGCTAGAGCACAAAACATTCAGATCGATAATCACAGTTGATATCCGATTACAATAGTGTGACTAAAAGTGATGTAACAAAAAGAGCTATGAGGAATAGAAGCAAAAGAGTTGAATGGGATTAGTAAAGGTAAACGGTGCTGGAATGATACGAATGACAGGTATTCTTGCAAAGCTACTCAAAAGTGTGGCAACTTGGTTTGATGTAGTTGTTCTACTTTAGGATAAAAGTGTTAGCACTTGAATGTGATGCAAATATAGGCGTCCTCCTAATGTACATAATGTTTTGTAATAAGCACACAAATAAAGGAAAGGTACAACAACCAGTGGAAGAAACAAGAGACTTCATACATCTATAATGACTGACCAGTTTGATTATATTTATTTTCCTCTTTGTCAGCTGCTAGCATGCCTCTCCTTGTAGACTTCAACTAGTAATTTTGGGCAACATTCTATGAGTCATAAAAGCACTAAATGAATAAACCTTTATGCATGTCCAAGCACCTAAAAGGTACTGACCTCCAATAATTTTTGTCGAGCATCATGGAGTTCCGTATCATAAATAGTATATTCTAGATATTTTCGCTGCTTGTTAAGCTGATGATATTTTCTCACCTCTTCTTTCTCTTCATCCCTTTCCTTCAGCCTCTCATCCAAGTACAAAACAATTGTAATTATTTGCTTTATTTCATTCCTTAGGTACCACAGAAAATAAAATTATACATGCTGAAAACAACCTCAAAAGAAAACCCAACTCAACTATCCCTTAACCCCCAAGAACAACAACAACAACAAGTTGAAGAGCCAATCAGGACAAAATTAACATAGAAAGACTAAAACTAATCAAACGCAAAGGGGAGAAAAAAACATAAGCCAGAAATAATACAATAAGAACATAAACACAATCGAGGAACTGAAATATTAAAAAAGAATAAAGAAAATAGAAGAAGCAGGAACTAACAAAACGAGTAGGCTTGAACCAACCAAGCACTAATAGAAAAAACATTCATTACACAACAAAGATAAATAAGGCAATATCAAAGTACAAAAAACAACAAAATCTGCAGCAAGCACAATCAAGAAAGCAATCATATTTGTTAACTCTAAGCAGCGAAAAAACCCAACAAGCAACAAAAAAAATCATAGTGAAATGCACAACAACCAAAAAAAGAGCAAAAATGATCCGCTTCAACTAAAACACCAAGCTAGAGGTAACAAAAACATGTCCAAACCAATTATGAAAGCTATTAAAAATTAAATGTACAAACACAAATACAAAAATCATCAAAGCCCGTCCCATTAATCATTTTCTCAAAAATCATTCTACAAAAATGGTTTTTTCCGAAGCGCACCTTAAACCCAACAAAACAATTAAATCATCAGAAAACAAAAAAAAAAAAAATCTACAAACATCTTTGAAAAAAATTTTAACCAAACACCTCTCAAAACCTTAAATGAACACCTTGCATGCAACTCATGAGAAAGACAGAACTAACAAAGAAAAGGCCCTATTAAGGTCCCAGACCAACAAGTAGAGCCTGAGCAGAATTCAATCAGTTCTAAGAAACAATTATTAACATGTCTGGCCAGTGATGGAAAATTTTGCTTGTTAGGGAGCACAAGTAATACATTTATTTACCAAGAGCAATATAGCCACACAAATAGTGTGTCTTGAGTTGTGTTTCATACATGTTCTTGTTTCATCATCTTAGGAAAAAAAATGAAAAGTTACATGAAAGTCATAATAAACATAATCATGAATGCTAAGGTCCTTACTATTTATGCTAAGAGAAAAGCTTATGCAATAGATATCTTATAGTAAGTTAAAGCTTCCAGCCATTTTACCTAAGAAAAGCTTCATAAGAAAAATTTTAAGGTCAGTCAAACTCCAAGTATTTAAAGGTAACAAAGTACCCAAAAAGACGTATTAGAAATATTTAACATGAATGTATGGTATGACTGATTTATTGTATTCTTGAGAGGAGTTGCATCTCACTGTGTGGATTAAATATTCTATGCACTTTCAACATTTGTAGAAACTGGGGATAGCTTAATTATTCATATTAAGAATGTGGTTGATAGAGTAAGACTATGAGTACAACATAAATGTTTGGCAACAAAATAGAGCTATGCTGCGCAACAAGATTAATATATATATTTTCCCATAATTATTGGTCCGTACATAACCCCTTAAATTTGCATCCATCCACAGTCTAGACAACATGAAATCAATTAGTTAAAGATCATATCATGACAGAATCATAACTTAGGATCATTGAATGACTCGAAACTTATCAAAAGGTGAGTTAACAACATGATTAATACTAAGAGTGATAGAAAGATAAATCTACACAAGCCCAAAGCAGCATTCAGGACCTCTTTAACCCAATGAATCTAATGCTTGAATGAAATGGGAGATTCAGTGATCAGCAATGTAAAACCATTTTTCCTTCCTGTATTTATCAACAAGTACAAGGGTATAAATTTAGATCTACTTCTAATAAATCTACACAAGATCAACGCGGGTTTCTTGGACCTCATCTGCCCAGCAAATCTATTGCTTGAATGAAATGGGATGTTCAGTGACTAAAAATTTAAAAACATTTTTATTTCTCATAGTTATCAACTAATATGAGGGTAGAAAATTGGTAGAAAATTCCATATACGTTCTCTCTATTTTATGTTTGTTTCTATTTCTAATCTAGCAATATATCATAAGAACATTTTAATTTTTCTATTTATCAATAGCATATTTTTAATGTCAAGCAGAAAGAGCACTTAATTGAATCTTTGGGCTTAACCTTTTATCTAGAGAGCAACCATAGATCCCATAGCATTTTTAATCCTAGGAAAAAATAGCTTGTTTTAAATGTAAATTCACGGGGAAATTTTCCATGCTTCTAACAACATTGCTAAAATCATGGATACACCGTGTTATAAGACCATCATCAGAACTTAAAAGCTAATCTTTCTAACACCATCATCAAATAAGGTGCAACTTTAAGATGACTAACCTGGATGTGATCTTTTACCGCATAAAACATGAGTTCTTCAGGTCTTTTCCATCATGATCGTGACCATTAGGGTACAAAATAATCAATTACCATTTAAGAGAGTTGTTGTAGCCATAAATATACAGGAATGAAAGATTGTAAAATATTACACCTTTACCAACCAAAAGCACATTCAACCAATTAAGCACTTCTAAAAAAGATTCTTAAAAAATGAATTTTAAGGAAAAACAATGATCACCTAATAAATGGAAAAACAAGCAATTATTTCTAAGATAATCCAATAAAAAATCAGAAGGATGAGGCAGGTTTGGTATATGATCGTGCCAAATGAGGCACCAAATCTGTAAGAGATTAACACAGAGAAGTGCATCGTAGATTGTAAAAGATGTGGTGAGCAATAGAAAGATGACATAATATAATTGATAAAACCAACCACGCCGACTACAGATCCACACCAGCACAACAAAGAAAATAAAAATATTCCTGAACATTAGGTTTCATAAACGACAACAAACCTACATGGAAGCACAAAAACAAATCTTTTCTGGATGGACAACCAAAACAGTAATGAAATATATATTATAAAACATCCTAATAAAAAATTAACAAAATTGGTTGATCTATGTGATCAAAATATTCACAAAGAACAACATGTAAACTGAGCACTTTCGAATAAGAAAAGAGTAATCAGGTTTCTTTTCATCTTTTGAGGGTCGAGAGGGATGAAGAAAATAGAGAAAAAAAAATTGTACAGAGCACTTCTCAAAGAAAATTATGCCACAGTTTGACTTTTTAAACTACTTAAAGAAAATTATGCCTCACGGCAGAACAACTAATTCAAAAGAAATTATTAAGCATTGTGGGAGAAGATTTGTAACGATAAAGATAAGATTATATGTTAGAAGAAGAAAAAAATTAACATAAAAATCAGGATCCTTCTCCTTTCATAATAAAATCTAGACCATTATTTACACTTCATACCTCGGAAAAGAAAAGGAAGTAGGTTATGAAGTATTACTCGGATGCCATTGTCACAATTATGAACACAATCTCAATGAAAGCAGATAAAACTTGATGTCCTACACATCCCTGTTAAATAACAACAATTATTAGAATACAAACTTAAAAGGGTGACATTGAGAAAATACCTTAATCTCATAGATTGGAAATGAGAGTGTATGATGAAACATACATGAGTAGTTGATGTCTGTCATAATTGCATAGGTTGTGGAAGAGATCACTTAATACAAAACGAATGGCTACTAAAGAAACGTATTGTAAGCCCATAACAAAATTTTGATATCAATTAACTCCAATAAAAGTTTATTGAAAAGGACACCAACAAAAACAAAATCAAGGACATGATCACTCAATAATGAAAAAAAAATATTCTTGTCAGGTCCGTCCAACTGTAGAAGACACTTATAAGAGAAAGCACAGGGTAGCTCAATTTAAATGGATCAAGCAAAAGTCAAATAAATTGATGAAACAAAGAAAGCACAAAAGAAAATTAATAAATTAACCAAGATCCAATCAGTTCCTGAAAACAAGGAACAACAAAGAAATGCATCCCTCATCCCCATCTTGATCCTCGCTCCCCCACTTTTAACTCCCATAAGGTGCACACAGTGTTAACATTTCTAGAATTTCATGATTTCAAAAGGATTACACACAAACACATGTATGATGACAAAGTGATTATATACATATTAAATGACGATACTTTTAATAAAAGACAGATTTATGGAACTACCATGCTTTCTCGGCATGAATCTCGGTACGCTAGATTACATGATGGACAATTTATTACAGAAGATGCAGGAATTATACATTTTATAGGAAGTAGTTTTTGATCCAGTTACATTTCTCTAGTTTTTGATGACTTTGTACACTATTTACTTCTTTAAGTATGTAAGATATGGATCTTAAGCAATGGTCAAAACATCTGGTCTCTCTGCTTGGTTATATAGGTCAAACATCCACGAATCAAATCATGTAATCCATCAGATGCACAAACAAAAATCATCATCCATTGTTGCTATGAGAATAAGACCAAAGAAAATATGTTGTGAAAACTGCCAAACTCAAATCAAACTCACGTTCGCCTCATTTGAGATAGTAGGCTTTGTAGGGAATTCAACCCTGCAAGCTTTTATAATTGTGTTCATGTAGTATTCGTTCTTGAGTTTGGTCATGCCCAAAAGGGCGTCTGCCAAAGATCATTTGGTAAAATAGAACTCCAGCTGACCAGACACCAACCTGCATCCCAAGAAAAGGCATTTTAAAGAAGGTTAAATAGATTAAGCTTAAGCAATCAATTATATATGGTGATAAACAACTCTTTGGAATTCTCATGGAGGTCTAAATAGACTCAATCACTAAACAACAGGTGAGCAACGAGTTAGAGGACCATGAATCCCAAAAAATAGGGACATTTTCATTTCAGTAAATGCATTTTATTCTCTTGTCTATGACTAAATGTCCTTGATGGAGAGAAAATATACCTTCAATGATATTAAAGGAGTCTTGTTGAGCTCAAAGCATGCTGGTGGCAAATACCTAAAATTACAAAAGAAGAAAACATAATCAGAATTTTGCCCATGTAGCTAAACTGGAGAAGATTTATCAAGAGAGTAGGAAATAATTGTCTAGGAAATTACTGGAAGTGCATTTATTTCTTGAAGCAAAAGATCAAACATTTACAACATCCAAAATCACAGATGACAAATTTCAGAGTTAATTGCCAGTAAGTTCCAGCTCCCTGAGATGTAAGTTCCATTCCCTGGGATCCAACATCTTCCTCCACTATCTTGCTAAGATCAAAATCAGTAACTTTTTGATGTGCAGAACAACTTTTGATGTAGGTCCCATACTTTGTCATTATAATTTCTTCATCAGTATTTATTCTCTTTATGTGCAGAACAAAATCTATTTTTTTTCCTTATAGAGCTATATTCAATCAGATACATCATATAAGAATGTCATTTCATGGATACAAACATGAAAAGCATAATTATGTGTCATACATACATGCAAGCAATATTTACAAGTAAAGAGCAGAAGTGTGTGATTGATATTCATAAATATACCAATGGACAGAATATGATGTTTTATAGCAAGGTATGACAAAGCAGAAGAAATTGAAGTTTTTGTTATCCTTCTAAACTATAGCCAGCACAAACATGAAGTTCAAAAGGAGCTAAATCCCAGAACAAAACTGAATGTTCAACTAGATTACCTATATTCAGCGAACTTTGAAAGTCGCCTAGCATCCAAGCCTGTAATAAATTTTTGAGCAGCTTGAACATGGTCTTTACCTGAAAAAATAATTCCAAAGCATAGCATTAAGGAAACCTCTTAGTTTTCCCGATTCACATTAAACAATGCAAAAGAATTAGAAGACCAAAAACTAGTCATTGAAAGATGAAAGATGGAAGGATCAATTTTAATCTCACTTGACAATTAAAAGACACATAATCAACAGAAAACTGATATTGAATCAATATATGAAGGAAATACCTTTTGTCATCTGGAATGCATGCACAACACATCTTTCTGCGGCTAGCCTCACCGGAGTACTACTGTCCTTCAAACATTTAGCAAATGCAGGGCCAATAATGGAAACATGGACCATAATTGATGGAGGACTTGCCTGAAAAATAAACGCCTCATTAAAGTTCCTGAAATTAAATGTTCATGGATTCCTTATTAGAGTAGAGACACATGAGGGCATATTTTTGCAACACCTTTTAAAGCAGATAAACCTCTCCTTCTGACTTCACTGGAGTCATCTTGCAAAGCAGACATGATTGTCGAAATGATATCAACATATGCAGTGGCTTCAGAAGAATCGCTCTGAATCTGATGAAGTATAAGCCTTCCCAATGCCTTCGTTGAAGTTTCACGAAGAGGAAACTAATTTGCAGAAGAGCACATTCAGTAACTGGTACAATACAAACACATAAAATTACAACTGTTAGAACTGCAATACCTTCTCATCTTTCAAGGCATCTTTAAGGCAGTGTATGATAGATGGTGTGCCGTGAATGATTCAAAAATCGGCAACAATGATTCTAACGAAAATGGATGAAGGATGGATCTGGTTGTGTTGTCTTTCTTTTGGTATTTAGGCTGAATTGTAGTAATTTAAGGTAAATAAGATGGAGGATAGACTAGAATGATACTTTGATAAGTCGATCTAGACGCCACAAAGATCAATCTAGGATTTCGACGCCACACTCTTTGTGATTGAAGAGTGATAAGTCAGGTAGGGTTCTTCACAAAAACGAATTTGGAAGAACAACTCTTAATTCTCTGAATTAAGTTTCACATATTGGCCAAAAGTGTTTATTACATATTCTGATACATATTTATCTTTGAAACATCCCTCCAAAGTTAGGTGAATTCAACATGATAGAAGTCAAGCCTAAAAAGTAGACTTTTAATAAAGTAAGTAAACAAATTTAACTAACACACGTTTTTGTTGACATTTCTAAAACATAAGCAGACCAAATTTAAAACAGCCATAACTTTTCACACAAAAGTCCAATGCAATCATGGTTGGACAATCTAGAAAGATCACATTCTGAACTTTAAATTTACCTACATAAATCTTGTTTTCACATGCATTGGATGACTTCAAATTCGAGTTCAAATCCATCCACTGTTCTGACCGTAAACAACATCAATTCCTTCACCTGCATTATCAATCCAAATACAAGTAGCCCAGCATGAAAAGAACCATTAAGGGCTTTTCCCATCTCCAAGTTCCAATTGTAGGCAAATAAGCACCCTTGAACCAATTTCAAACTGATTGCTAATTTTTAACTCCGACACAGCTTCAATCATTGCAATTTGATTCGTCATGGCCTATTGTAGTTGTTTTGCTCTCGCTCTTGTCATTGGACCATCTGCACCCTCTTGCATATTAGATTCAGCTTTACGAGATGGATTATAATTCTCATGATGCACATCATCAGCCCCGGGTTGATAATGATTTGTCCTCAAATCAGAATCGTCATCATCATCCAAGTATGGAGTCAAGTCTTTCACATTAAAAGTAGCTGATACGTTGTAATCACCAGGAAGATCTACCTTATATGCATTGTCATTCACCTTCTCTATAATCAGAAATGGACCATCGGCTCTTGGCATCAACTTGGACTTACGTTTGCTTGGAAATCTGCCCTTACTAATATGAATCCAAACAAGATCTCCAGGTTCAAACCTTACCATCTTTCACCCCTTGTTAGCTTGTTTAGCATACTTTGTTGTTTTCTCCTCAATATGTAGTCGAACCTGCTCATGTAGTTTCTTCATCAATTCTGCCTTTCTAATTCCATCCATAGATGCCCTCTCATCAATTGGAATATGAACAAGATCAATAGGAACACAAGGATTAAAGCCATACACAACCTCAAATGGTGAAAATTTTGTAGCCCCATGCACACTACGATTATATGCAAACTCCACAATAGGCAAACAAGTATCCCAACTCTTCAAATTCTTATGTATAACAGCTCGTAACAAAGAAGATAAAGTTCGATTTACTACCTCAGTTTGTCTATCAGTTTGTGGATGACATGCCGTACTGAAGAGTAACTTCGTTCCAAGTTTCCTCCAAAGAGTCTTCCAAAAGTGGCTTAAGAACTTTGTATCACGATCAGAGACAATACTTTTAGGAATTCCATGCAAACGAACAATCTCTTAAAAGAACAAATCAGCAACATGTACTGCATCGTCGGTTTTCTTACAAGGAATGAAATGGGACATTTTGGAGAATCGATCAACCACCACCATTATTGAATCCTTCCCACGTTGTGTTCTTGGTAATCCAAGTACAAAGTCCATGCTAATGTCCATCCATGGTTGCTCTGGAATAGGCAGTGGCATATATAGCCCATACGCATTCTCTTTACCCTTAGCTCTCTTGCAAATAGCACATCTTTTAATCACCTTGTGTACATCCCGTAACATACTGGGCCAAAAAAAAAGTTCTTTCAGCAGCTCATAAGTCTTCTTCTCCCCAAAATGACCACTAAGACCACCACTATGAGCCTCTCGCACAAGCAACTCCCGTAACGAACCTGAAGGAATACACATTCTGCCCATTTTGAACAAGTAACCTTCATGCATAAAGAACCCATCACAAGCTCCCTTTGCACATTCGACAACCACATTAGCAAAGTAGGAATCAATGGCATACTGATCCTTCACCTGTTCAAAACCCATCAGCCTTGCATTCAACATAGAGATCAGTGCATACCTCCTAGAAAGAGCATCAGCAACCACATTAACTTGCCCTTTCTTGTACTTTATGACATAAGGAAATGACTCCATGAACTCCACCCATTTAGCGTGTCTTCGATTCAGCTTGTTTTGCCCCTTAAGATACTTCAATGCTTCATGATCAGTATGTATAACAAATTCTTTAGGCAACAAGTAGTGTTGCCATACCTCCAGAGCCCGAATCAAAGCATAGAACTCCTTATCATAAATAGAGTAGTTCAAACATGCTCCATTTAACTTTTCACTGAAGAATGCAATCGGCCTCTTTTCTTGCATCAAAACAGCACCAATTCCAACCCCAGAAGCATCGCACTCTATTTTGAATGTTATAGCAAAGTCTGGAAGTGCTAAAACTGGAGCAGTACACAACGTTTTCTTAATTAGCTCAAAAGCTTTCTGCGCATCTTCACTCCATCTAAACTCCTTCCCTTTTTTCAAGCATTCTGTCATAGGAGCAACAATAGAGCTGAAGTCTTTCACAAATCGCTTGTAGAAAGAAGCTAAACCATGGAAACTCCTCACATCAGCGATACTAGCAGGTTTTGGCCAGTCTCGAATTGCCTCAATTTTCTCCTCATCAACTCTAACTCCCCTGCTAGAGATAATATATCCAAGAAACACGACACTTTCTTTACAGAAGTAACACTTTGTGTGTTTCCCATACAACTTAGAATCTTGCAAAGTCTCAAACACAACTCTAAGATGCTTCACATGATCATCAAAGGTCTTGCTATACACCAGGATGTTGTCAAAATATACTACAACAAACAACCCAATATACTTCCTCAAAACATGATTCATAAGCCTCATAAATGTACTAGGCGCATTAGATAACCCAAACGGCATTACCATCCATTCATATAACCCCTGTTTAGTTTTAAATGTTGTTTTCCATTCATCTCCCTCTTTCATTCTAATTTGGTGATAGCCACTCATCAAATCGACTTTAGAAAACAATGCAGCACCATGCAACTCATCAAGCAAATCATCAAGTCTGGGTATAGGAAATCGATACTTAACTGTTATTTTGTTGATAGCACGGTTGTCCATACACATCCTCATGGTACCATCTTTCTTCGGTACAGGCAAAGTAGGTACGGAATGACACGACCAAAAGATTGATGTCTTCTCCCAAGTGCAGGAGTGTCGAAGTAATAAATAACCCGGCAAGACCGGGGTCGAACCACAGAGAGGTTAATTGTATAAATTATAAATAACAAGAAAACAACAACAACAACAACAATAATAATAATACTAAGTACGTGGCGTTGTTATACTTGAGAATGATCTAAAAGATCGGGTCACAAGTTTCTAGCCTATATACTGAGTTTATGAAAAGATCAAAGAGATATATAATATAAACAGAATAATAATAATAATAATAATAATAATAATAATAATAATAGTAATAGTAATAAAGAGAGCTTTGAGAGGTAAGGTTGATGTAAGGATTAAACAATGATAAAAACAAATGTCAAGGTTAGAGGATTCACTAATGGTATTTCAAACAAGTATAGTATAAACTCTTATTACTCAATTGGAAACCACACATAAAGGAGGTTCCAATCAGATTATAAATTGTTAACATGATTACATTAGTTATCTTATTCGAATAAAGCTAATACCTGTAAATGTTGTCAGGCATTCATGATTATAACTTATGTTAACAACAAATCAAGTTCCTTTCATAGCTCAGGTGTCGGTTATACCATACAGTATGGGCTATGAAAGTGCCAAGTATTTGTTGTACCAAGTATTATACAACATAAATCTAGATTAACCATTTAACAAGCAAAGTATTAAAAGCGAACAAGATAACAAATATAAAGCATGTTAGTATCCAACATTAAGGTCCATGTTAAGTTTATATTATACTTATTCTTACACCATTAGTGTACCATTTTCACCTTGACATAATTAACTTAACTAGACATAATAAAAGAAAGAAACATAAATGAACAAGATAAGAACATAAATGAGAAAGAAGTTAACTAAGTAAAGGAAATGAAGTGCATAAACTTGATATTAATGAAAGCAAGACATAAGCAATACAAAGAGAGAAAGCAAGAGCATGATCTTGATCTGGAACCAAGATGCCTCAATACATGGTAAGTGCCTCCTTTTATAGGCCAAAATTTGGAACTATTGATTTGTTGACTAATTGATGAGTGGGTGGCCACATCTTGACTTGGTGACAATCCTTATCTTCTTGTCTGAACAAAACGTCATTGCTAACATCATAATTTACCCAGAATCCTCAAGAATGTTCTAGGAAATTGTCTCAGCTTTCCAACAAAAAAAAGATGAGGTCATTTGGACTTCTAGAACTCAAGATATAGGTTGAACACTAAATAGTGTCTGGGCTGCAGGACAGCTTCGGACTTCTTCGTTGTTCCAACAATTTGGACTTCAAAACGGCCTTTTTAATTCTTGGGTTCCCCATGGAAGTTGTAGGCCTATGTCTTAGCTTTCCATCCATATAAAATGGACCTAAATCTAAGATCTAGAGCTCCAGATATGATCCAATTACCGAATAGTGTTCCAGTTTAGACTGCACCAACATCTCTTTTCTAAGCTTCACCCTTCTTTATCTTCAAAATTTCAGTAGTTGAATTCATCAATCAATCCTTTGATTTATGTGATAAGCCTGCATTTAAGATGAACATTGACCATAAATTAAGGTATCTTATAATATCAAACTTGTTATTATAAAACATGCTTTAGTTAAGGAGTTATTGATACTTCAAATGCAAAATGATGATATAAAACCTTGATAAACATGCACTTTTAAGTACTAATTACACCCCCCAACCAGCTTATTACTAGTCCCTAGTAATCAAAGCGTTAAAATAGAAAAACAATTTGCAAGTTCCATAAAGCAAGGCATTCATCATTCAACTTCCATTAATCTATCCAGATAAACAAACTCTCATTAAATTTATATTTCTGCTTCATACTTCTTAAACAAGATATTAATAAACCTTCTTTTTATGTGCTCAATGTATGAAAACATAGATAATGGAGCTTTTGTTGGAAGAAAACAATATTATGTTCGAATGTTTAAGGTTAACTTCCTTGGGTTGGGATTATTATTATTATATATATTTTTTCTTTTTTCTTTTTTTTTCTTCTTCTTTTTATATATATATATATACACACATACAACTTAAAACACAATGTATCTTTAACCCATGTAATGAGTTTTAGGCTAATGACTCCCAGACTAGTTGGTCTTAGGGCATTAGGTGTTGAGACACCCCTACGAGCTTAGCAACTCGGGTTGCAGATACTGATACGTAGATAGTGCAATGTTTGATTCCCTTAAGCTTTTCTCCTTAACCCATGTAACAAGCTTTGGGCTAATAGCTCCCAAGTTAGTTGACTTTAGGGTATTAGGTGTTAAAACACCTCTTCGGGCTTAATTGCTTAGGTTGGGGAGGCTACGAAACCAAACTTATCTACGTTTTTATTATCATTAATATTATCATTTTTTTTTTGAAAATTATATATTATCCCTTTCCTTTAGTTGTTACCTTCAACAAAAGAACATAAATAATGTAATAATCCAATGTGCAACCCACAATCATATGTTGAAGTGTGTGTGTGAAAATGAAGGTTTAATAATACTTGTTAAATGAGTATAGGAGCAGAATCAAGTGATAACAATGCGAGAGTTTGTAAACCTGAATATTTCAAGAAGTATTCTAATAGGCCTTGTTATGAATATTGCAAATAACCATTAGAAATTTTTTACTAAGATGCGTCTCAAGAATAATTCCTCTTTACTCTGCCATCCTAGTAATAATAGTTTTGCCAAATGGTTTTTTAAAGACAAAAACAGTTAGTTGGTTAGTTTTTTTTTTTTTCAAAAAAAAACTACTACCCTCTCCCCCCAACCAAAACGAGACATTGTCCTCAATGTTCTAAGGTAGAAAGATAGAGTATAGAAGACATCACCTGAAACAGCGATCAATGACAAACCTGAAACACACTTAAACAAATATAAGAAGTAACAAAACAAAATAATATGATATTAATAAAACCACAAGACACAAGGTTTCACAGATGAAGGCTCAAATCTAATCTAAGTTTTTTACGGCTTTCCTTAGTTGACCAATCTAGGTGACTCATGCAGGGATCAATGACAGGGATGAAAGATTGTAGTTGGTCAATCAATTGTTCAGTAGTAGCAGCAGAGATTATGATTTGTCGTGCCGAAGATGTTAGAAATTCCTGTTCCACAGCTTGATCAAGGAAAGACATCAACTTATCATAAAAACCATTAACATTTAACAAACCTATAGGTTTATGGTGAATTTGCAATTGGGCCCAAGATGAAATATGAAAGATCTCTTCCAATGTGCCCAGACCACCTGGTAAGGCAATGAAGGCATCAGCATGGCTAAACATGGCGTTCAGTCGGTCAGACATTGTGGAGACCTGTAGTTCCTCTCCAATTGTTTTTCCAATGATGTCTCCATTTGCTAAAGCTTTGGGGACAACCCCCAAAACTTGACTGCCTCCTAAAAATGCAGCCATTGACACACCTCCCATTAACCCAAGGTTGCCTCCCCCATACACTAAATGAATCTTTCTCTCAGCTAGTACCCGACCAAGATGATTTGCTGATTCTAAAAACTCTTTTTTTTTTCCCAGGACTGGATCCACCGAAAACACAAATATTTCTTATGTGATGACTTGAGGAACCTGCCTTTTCTACACACTTCTATATTTGATGAATGTATGGGATGAGTAGAAATGAAGGGAAGGAAGAGAAGAATTTATAGATGAAAAATTGAAAATGCAATCATACCACCTATATGTAGGTCAACTGTAGTCTCACAAACTCTCTCTCTCTCTCTTTATTAATTATTTATTTTGAAAAAGCATGTATGTACAGGTAGTTGTGATTGTGGCTCACATCTTCCCTTGGTTTTACGTCCAAGAACGGCTTAAACGCCCTCTATGGGTCGGGGATAGGCTTTCCATCCAGTTTTCTTAAAAACTGGCAAACAGGGTCTTTTTTAGTCAGATTCCCAAGACTAAGTCGATCATGTTCTTTATGAAAATGGAGTCATAAGTCATGAAATGCACAATGCATATCTCCACCAGGATATGCCTCAAAAGTCAATAGAAGATTATCTAAAGATTCCTTATGTTTTGAAATGAATCCTGACTTTTGACAATTTTCACATGTTTTGCAGAACACATATGCATCTTTGAACATGGTGGGCCAATAAAATCCACATTGTAAGATTTTTACAGTCGTCTTTCTTGATGAGAATTGACTCCCACATGCTTCAGAATGACAAATTTAATGACACTACTTACCTCATTGTCAGGAATGCATCTTTGAAATTTTTGAACAGGACAATATTTAAATAAGTTAGGGTCATCCCAAAGAAAGTTCTTCACTTCGTTCAAAAACTTTCCTTTGTCTTCAGTACTCCAGTGAGCTGGCAAATCTCCTGTTGCAAGAAAATTGATATTTTTAGTAAACCAAGGCATTGAACTATGAGAAAGTAAGGATTCTTCAGGAAAGTAATCATCGATTGGTGTGATGTCAGATGTCAAAATTGTTGTCACTCTTGACAAAAGATCAGCATCAACATTTTTGTTGTCTTTTCATCCGTGATTTCTTCCTGAGAATAAATCATTTGCAAATCTTCATATTCATCCAACTCAATTTTACTCAAAGTAGATTCAAGTTGATCATGAACTAATTCTTCAATAATATCTACTTCTTGTAAATCATTATCATCTCCAGGTTGCTTGCAAATGTTGAAAATATTCATCTCCAATGTCATGTTTCCAAAAGATAACTTCATGAGTCCATTCCTACAATTAATCAATGCATTAGAAGTTGCAAGAAAGGGACGTCCTAAAATAATAGGAAATGAATTACATGCTTCAACAGGTTGCGTATCCAAGACAATAAAATCCATAGGATAAATGAATTTATCGACTTGTACTAACACATCCTCAACTATTCCTCTAGGCACTTTTACAGATCTATCGGCAAGTAAAAGAGTTACAGAGGTTGGTTTTAACTCACCTAGATTGAGA
This sequence comes from Populus davidiana, assembly GCA_030145905.1. Taxonomy (NCBI): domain Eukaryota; kingdom Viridiplantae; phylum Streptophyta; class Magnoliopsida; order Malpighiales; family Salicaceae; genus Populus; species Populus davidiana. Next base: position 12,070,173 of record CM057806.1, read on the forward strand.
CTTTGAAAGACTGAATATGGAAGTAAATTCACACTAGCTCCAAGATCAAGTAAGGCTCTTTCAATTTTATGTTCTCCAATAAAGCAAGAAATTGTAGGACTACCAGGGTCTTTATATTTCAAAGCATTATTGTTTTGAAGAATGACACTTACTTGTTCGGCTAAAAAGGCTTTCTTTTTCACATTCAGTTTTCTCTTCACAGTGCACAGATCTTTCAAAAATTTAGCATAGGAAGGAACCTGTTTAATAGCATCCAACAAAGGTATATTGATCCTTACCTGTTTGAAAGTTTCAAAGATTTCAGAGTTATGATTGACTTTCCTTTGTTTGGTCATGGCATGAGGAAATGGAAGTGCTGGCGGGGAATCAGTCTTTTCTTTGCAATGTTCAGGTTCAACCCCTTCCTTACCCTCAGAGATAGACTCATCATCTTTCTCACAAGGTTCAAGAATGGGTTTTTCAATAACCTTACCACTACGAAGAGTGATGACTGATTTGACTTGATCCATGTGTTGGCTTCCAGAACTACTTGCATTTGCATTGTATTGCCCCTTTGGATTTTGTTGTGGTTGAGAAGGAAACTTACCTTTCTCTTGGAAACTGAGAGCAAATGTTAACTTTGCAAGAGTATCTTTGAAATCTGTCATGCCTTGAGCAAGTTGAGTGTTGATTGCCTCTTGCTTTTCAATGAATGCATGCAATGTTTCCTCAAGATTTCTTCTAGGAGGTGGAGCATAAGGAGGTGCATATCCATGAGAATTTTGGAAATTATGGTGTGCTTGAAATGGTGGCTGTGAAGTTTGTGCATTGTTGCTATCACTCTTCCAACTGAAATTTGGGTGATTTCTCCAACCAGGGTTATACGTTTGTGAGTATGGGTTATGGTTGGGTCTTTGGAAATTGTTTAAAGCATGGGCTTTTTCATGGAGGCATTCCCTAAAAGAAGGCAAAGTTGGACAATCATTTGTTGAGTGTTCTTTGGTTTCACAGATTTGACACACAATGTCTTGAACAGATTTTAATTGACCACTCTTTTTCAATTCAAGTGCTTCGACTTTTCTAGCTAAAGATGCAAACTTGGCTTGGAGGTCATGATCTTCCCTAAGGTTGTGCATACCTCCACTAGATGTATGAGGTTGAGTTTTACTTGGTGCCTCATAAGTACCTGTCGTGTCCCAATTTTGAGCATTTTCGGCTAGCAAGTCTAGGTACTCCATTGCTTCATTAGGGTCTTTATCTTCAAAAGTTCCATTGCACATCAATTCAACCATTTGCCTATCTCTAGGTGTTAAACCTTCATAAAAATGTGAAACCAATCTCCATGTTTCAAAACCATGATGAGGGCAAGTATTAAGCAAGTCTCGATACCTATCCCAACATTGGTAAAATGTTTCTCCTGGCTTTTGAGTGAAAGTGATGATTTGTCTTTTGAAAGAGTTTGTTCTGTGAGACGGAAAAAACTTCTTTAAAAATTGTTGTTGCATTTCATCCCAAGCACGAATAGATCCCGGTCTCAAATTTTGTAGCCATGTTTTAGCTTTATCTTTTAATGAAAAAGGAAAAAGCTTTAATCTAATGGTGCTCATGCTACAATTTGAGTTATTATAGGTATTACAGACCTCCTTAAATTCCCTTAAATGCAAGTATGGATTTTCTATGTCTAAGCCATGAAAAGAAGGTAAAAGTTGAATAATGCCTGACTTAAAATTAAAATGAGATGCATCAGGAGGGAAAACTATGCATGATGGTGCACTTGTTCTTGCGGGATTCATGTGGTCTCTAAGTGTTCTCATACGGTTATTCTCATTATTCTCATTATGAAGTGATTGATTATCTTCTTCGGCCATATTTTCTGAAAATTATGAGGATACCCTACAAAGTCGACCACTTAATGTACGTGACCAAACTCTCATGCACGTGTAAGAAGAGAATGAAAGGAAGAAAAGAAAATAGAAGAAAACGAAACAAAACAAAACAAAGAAAACAAAAGTTAGATAAAATGAAAAGTGAATAGAGAAAATAAATTAAATATTATAATTTATACAAAAATTTACCTCCCCGGCAACGGCGCCAAAAACTTGACACGACCAAAAGATTGATGTCTTCTCCCAAGTGCAGGAGTGTCGAAGTAATAAATAACCCGGCAAGACCAGGGTCGAACCACAGAGAGGTTAATTGTATAAATTATAAATAACAAGACAACAACAACAACAACAACAACAATAATAATACTTAGTACGTGGCGTTGTTGTACCTGAGAATGATCTAAAAGATCGGGTCACAGGTTTCCAGCCTATATACTGAGTTTATGAAAAGATCAAAGAGATATATAATATAAACAGAATGTAAATAATAATAATAATAATAATAATAATAATAATAATAATAATAGTAATAAAGAGAGCCTTGAGAGGTAAGGTTGATGTAAGGATTAAACAATGATAAAAACAAATGTCAAGGTTAGAGGATCCACTAATGATATTTCAAACAATTATAGTATAAACTCTTATTACTCAATTGGAAACCACACATAAAGGAGGTTCCAATCAGATTATAAATTGTTAACATGATTACATTAGTTATCTTATTCGAATAAAGCTAATACCTGTAAATGTTGTCAGGCATTCATGATTATAACTTATGTTAACAACAAATCAAGTTCCTTTCATAGCTCAGGTGTCGGTTATACCATACAGTATGGGCTATGAAAGTGCCAAGTATTTGTTGTACCAAGTGTTATACAACATAAATCTAGATTAACCATTTAACAAGCAAAGTATTAAAAGTGAACAAGATAACAAATATAAAGCATGTTAGTATCCAACATTAAGGTCCATGTTAAGTTTATATTATACTTATTCTTACACCATTAGTGTACCCTTTTCACCTTGACATAATTAACTTAACTAGACATAATAAAAGAAAGAAACATAAATGAACAAGATAAGAACATAAATGAGAAAGAAGTTAACTAAGTAAAGGAAAGGAAATGAAGTGCATAAACTTGATATTAATGAAAGCAAGACATAAGCAATACAAAGAGAGAAAGCAAGAGCATGATCTTGATCTGGAAACCAAGATGCCTCAATACATGGTAAGTGCCTCCTTTTATAGGCCAAAATTTGGAACTATTGATTTGTTGACTAATTGATGAGTGGGTGGCCACATCTTGACTTGGTGACAATCCTTATCTTCTTGTCTGAACAAAACGTCATTTCTAACATCATAATTTACCTAGAATCCTCAGGAATGTTCTAGGAAATTGTCTCATCTTTCCAACAAAAAAAAGATGAGGTCATTTGGACTTCTAGAACTCAAGATATGGGCTGAACACTAAATAGTGTCTGGGCTGCAGGACAGCTTCAGACTTCTTCCTTGTTCCAACAATTTGGACTTCAAAACGGCCTTTTTAATTCTTGGGTTCCCATGGAAGTTGTAGGCCTATGTCTTAGCTTTCCATCCATATAAAATGGACCTAAATCTGAGATCTAGAGCTCCAGATATGATCCAATTACCGAATAGTGTTCCAGTTTAGACTGCACCAACATCTCTTTTCTAAGCTTCACCCTTCTTTATCTTCAAAATTTCAGTAGTTGAATTCATCAATCAATCCTTTGATTTATGTGATAAGCCTGCATTTAAGATGAACATTTACCATAAATTAAGGTATCTTATAATATCAAACTTGTTATTATAAAACATGCTTTAGTTAAGGAGTTATTAATACTTCAAGTGCAAAATGATGATATAAAACCTTGATAAACATGCACTTTTAAGTACTAATCACGGAACATGGACTAAGTGATTCTCGCACATAGCCCTTCTCTAAGAGCTCACCGACCTGCCTTTGAATCTCTTTCGCTTTCTCTGTATTACATCTGTATGCTGGTCTATTAGGAAGTGAAGCTCCAGACACCAAATCAATTTGATGCTCAATACCACAAATAGGTGGTAACCCTTTAGGTAATTCATCTGGAAACACATCTTTAAATTCTTCAAGTAATTCCTTAATCTGTCTTGGTATGTCCAATCCTTCTACTTGTAGTAGTTGCTTTACCCAGACCATGAAAACAATCCCTGTTGTGGCTAATGCTTGTTTGATGTCTCCTTTTTTGGCTAACAACAGCCCCTTTTGTGATGCCACCTCCTTTTGTTGGCTTCGTAACTGATCCTCTCTAACTCAGTGGTAACAAGTTCACCTTCTTTCAGCATAAAAGAATAAGTGTTCTTTCGTCCATTGTAGGTCACATCCTTATCAAACTGCCATGGACGGCCCAGCAACAAATGGCTAGCTGACATAGGCGCAACATCACACAAAACCTCGTCGTGATAGGTTTTAATGGAAAAAGGTACACGAACTTGCTTTGTCACCCGAATCTCCCCATTCTCATTCAGCCATCGCAAACTATAGGGTCTGGGATGTGGAAGGGTATTTAAACCCAATTTCTCCACCAAGGTAGTTGACGCAACATTAGTGCAACTTCCATTATCAATGATCATCCCGCACACCTTATCTCGAATCTGACATCGAGTATGAAAGATGTTCTCGCGTTGCTCATCACTAACATCAATTTGTGCATTCAGAACCCGTTGAACAACCAACAAATCTCCCTTCACTAGTTCGAAATCCTCTTCTTGTTCGGCCACTTGTACCTCATCTTCATCTTTAGTTTCAACCTCATCTCCACTGATCAGCTCTCCATGATCCCCATTCAAAATCATCACCCTTTTATTTGGACATTCCGAAGTAATATGCCCATGTCCCAAGCACTTCAAGCACTTGATGTCCCGAGACCTCCTAGGATGTTGAGGTTCTGTCACCTTCTCCTTTCCCTTCAAAGAAGCAGAACTAGTATTCCCCTTGCTAAACTCCACCTTCTCATCTCGTTTAAGTGTGCTCCATGTTCGTGTAGGCGTAGAAACAGCCCTTGTCGCGCTTGACATAGTTACACCAGTTCGGACACCTCCTCGTCTTTGCTGCCTCTCTACTCGGGTAGCAAGCTTTATAACTTCCTCAAGGAAGATGTACGGCTGTAACTCAACAACATTAGCTATATCCTTCCTCAAACCTCCAAGAAATCTAGCTATTGTTTGCTCTTGAGGTTCCATCAATTCACATCGAATCAGCAGCAGCTCAAACTCTTTCACATACTCTTCCACACTCAAAGATCCTTGTCGCAAAGTCTGAAGTCTGATGTATAGCTCCTGTTTATAGTAATCAGGAACAAATCTCTTCTTCATCACTCTTTTCATAGTTGCCCATGTTGTAATCTCCTCCTCTCCATCCCTTCTCCTCTGAATCTTTACGTTTTCCCACCATAAAAGAGCATAATCTGTAAACTCAAGTGCTGCCACCTTGCACTTCCTTTCTTCAGGATATTCATACCATTCAAATACCTTTTCAACCTTCTGAATCCACTCCAAGTATTCCTCAGGTGAACTACTTCCTCTAAATGGTGGAATCTTAAGTTTGAGACCATTAGGAGGATTATAATTCTGCCTTCTTGGTCTGACCCTATCATCAGCCTCATCATCCCCATTTGGATCTTCGTCAGCTTCTATAATATCATTTCATGGCACCCTAAGTGCTTGCCTCGGTTGGGGTTGCAAATTATTTCTTTGGATCCTTTGCATAAGGGTATTCAACTGTTCACGAATTCCAGTCATCTCATCCCGAATCTCAGCATGAGATCGTTGTAAGCCCTTAACCTGTGCCTGTTCCAAACTTAACCCGCTTGGCAAATCTTCTTTATCTCTAGCCATAGTTAAGCCTGTCAACCTCAATTCCAGCAAACCTTTCTTCTTCTTGTTGTTGTTTTTAGCTCCTGTCTTAGATCGCAACTGATGCTCTGATACCAGATGATGTGCCGTGAATGATTCGAAAATCAGCAACAATGATTCTAACGAAAATGGATGAAGGATGGGTCTGGTTGTGTTGTCTTTCTTTTGGTATTTAGGCTGGATTGTAGTGATTTAAGGTAAATAAGATGGAGGATAGACTAGAATGATACTTTGATAAGTCGATCTGGACGCCACAAAGATCAATCTAGGATTTCGACGCCACACTCTTTGTGATTGAAGAGTGATAAGTCAGGTAGGGTTCTTCACAAAAACGAATTTGGAAGAACAACTCTTAATTCTCTGAATTAAGTTTCAAATCTTGGCCAAAAGTGTTTATTACATATTTATCTTTGAAACATCCCTCCAAAGTTAGGTGAATTCAACATGACAGAAGTAAAGCCTAAAAAGTAGACTTTTAATAAAGTAAGTAAACAAATTTAACTAACACACGTTTTTGTTGACATTTCTAAAACATAAGCAGACCAAATTTAAAACAGCCATAACTTTTGACATAAAAGTCCAATGCAATCATGGTTGAACAATCTAGAAAGATCACGTTCGGAACTTGAAATTTACCTACATAAATCTTGTTTTCACATTCATTGGATGACTTCAAATTCGGGTTCAAATCCATCTACTGTTCTGACCGTAAATAGCATCAATTCCTTCACCTGCATTATCAATCCAAATACAAGTAGCCCAGCATGAAAAGAACCATTAAGGGCTTTTCCCATCTCCAAGTTCCAATTGTAGGCAAATAAGCACCCTTGAACCAATTTCAAACTGATTGCTAATTTTTAACTCCGACGTAGCTTCAATCATTGCAATTTGATTCGTAATGGCCTGTTGTAGTTGTTTTGCTCTCGCTCTTGTCATTGGACCATCTACACCCTCTTGCATATTAGATTCAGCTTTACGAGATGGATTATAATTCCCATGATGCACATCATAAGAGAACGACCTATAAATTTATATTCAGTGTTGTCATCGTATTGGAACACTAAATATTGAATTTGAGGTCATTTGGAGATCGTTTGGTCCAGGTTTAAATCCTGGTACGTAAATGGTTAGATTTGCGTCTTGTTTTGGAGGTTCATTTCGGCCGTAAAGGGTTTGGGTACCGAGACATAAGAGAAGAACCTATAAATTTATATTTGGTGTTGTCATCGTATTGGAATACAAAATATTGAGTTTTAGGTCATTTTGAGATCGTTTGGTCCGGGTTTCAATACGGGTACGTAAAATGATACGGTTCAGCCCTGTGATACGACCCAAGTAAGGTTAGATTCGGATTTTGGCGTAAAAAGCGCAACAATCCAGGTTTACGGAAACAATCACAATTCTCAATCCGACCGTTGGATCGGGCTAATATTTTATGTGGACTCTCCAGACATATCTTACTACCATGGGTTAAAAATTCAAGTCAATCGGAGGTCAGGAAGGAACCACAATACTGGTCAACGGAGGTTGTACGGATTTTGTTATTTACTTCCATTTGACTTGTGAACTTCCTATTTGGTTAGGATTCTTTTCCTACAAGGATGTGGCATCTGGTTTTGGAAATTTCCTAGTTCCACAAGGATCTTTAATGAGCTGCAATATGATCTACAAGTGTGGCGGTGATTCATTAATGTTTCAGAATCCTTTTCTTATAAGAATTCCTTATTCATCCTAGCTACACAAGGAAAGAAGAGCTGGTGGTATTTAATGACAGATTAGTTATTTTTATTATTTTCTTTCATGTCTGGGCTTAATTAAGACTTTGTTTTGAGCTAGGATCCAAGGCTTGTTTGGATCAGGTTATTGGCTTTTCAATTTAGGGTTTCGGGCCAGTTTTGAGTGGACCTCATATAAGTCCACATAAGAGGTCCATTAGGGTTAACTTTTCAAGAACTATTTAAACTCATGTAGGCCAAAATTTTGGCAGCTTTTGATGAATATTATTCTGAATTTTTCAGTTTTAATGTGTGAGAGTGATTCTTGCATTCTTCAGTTCTTGAACGAACTGAATCTGACTTATCGAAGATTAACTGGCTTCGTGGCATCATTCTACTCATTTCAATAGTGTTGGTGCCTTGGGGCAGGTTTCCATTGTGTCACACTCCTATCAGACCTATTTTGGCTTTCCGGGATCAGATCTCAATCTTGATGGTGGGTTGCGTGACCACGTGATCACGAGGTTCAGGATTCAATCCTGGTACGTAAAAGGTTAGATACGCGTCATGTTTTAGATGTTCAATTCGGCCAGAAAGGGTTTGGGTACCTAGACATAAGAGAACGACCTATAAATTTATATTCGGTGTTGTCTTTGTATTGGAATACTGAATATTGAATTTGAGGTCATTTGGAGATCGTTTGGTCCGGGATTCAATCCTCGTACGTAAAAGGTTAGATACGCGTCACGTTTTAGATGTTCAATTCGGCTGCAAAGGGTTTGGGTACCTAGACTTAAGAGAACGACCTATAAATTTATATTCAGTGTTGTCATCGTATTGGAATACTAGATATTTATTTTGAGGTCATTCGGAGATCGTTTGGTAGGGGTTTCAATCCTAGTACGTAAAAGGTTAGATTTACGTACTGTTTCGGAGGTTCAACTAGGCCGCAAAGGGTTTGGGTACCTAGAAATAAGAGAACGACCTATAAATTTATATTCGGTGTTGTCATCGTATTGGAATACTAAATATTGAGTTTGAGGTCATTTTTAGATCGTTTGGTCCGGGTTTGAATCCTGGTACGTAAAACGTTAGATATGCGTCCTGTTTTGGAGATTCAATTCGGCCGCAAAGGGTTTGGGTACCTAGACTTAAGAGAACGACCTATAAATTTATATTCGGTGTTGTCATCGTATTGGAATACTAGATATTTATTTTGAGGTCATTCGGAGATCGTTTGGTCGGGGTTTCAATCCTGGTACGTAAAAGGTTAGATTTGCGTCCTGTTTGGGAGGTTCAATTCGGCCGCAAAGGGTTTGGGTACCTAGACATAAATGAACGACCTATAAATTTATATTCGGTGTTGTCATAGTATTGTAATACTAAAAGTTTAATTTTAGGTCATTTGGAGATCGTTTGGTCCGGGTTTCAATACTGGTACGAAAAAGGTTAGATTTGTGTACTGTTTCGGAGGTTCAACTCGGCCGCAAAGGGTTTGGGTACCTAAAAATAAGAGAAAGACCTATAAATTTATATTCGGTGTTTTCATCGTATTGGAACTCTAAATATTGAATTTGATGTCATTTGGAGATCGTTTGGTCTGGGTTTAGATCCTGGTACGTAAATGGTAAGATTTGCGTTTTGTTTTGGAGTTTCATTTCGGCCGCAAAGGGTTTGGGTACGACCTATAAATTTATATTCGGTGTTGTCATCATATTGGAATAAGAAATATTGAGTTTGAGGTCATTTTGAGATCGTTTGGTCCGGGTTTCAATACTGGTACGTAAAATGTTACAATTGAGTCCTGTTTTGGAGGTTCATTTCGGCCGCAAAGGGTTTGCGTACCTAGAAATACGAGAACGACCTATAAATTTATATTCGGTGTTGTCATCGTATTGAAATACTAAATATTGAATTTGAGGTCATTTTGAGATCGTTTGGTCCGGGTTTCAATCCTGGTACGTAAAACGTTAGATATGCGTCCTGTTTTGGAGATTCAATTCGGCCGCAAAGGGTTTGGGTACCTAGTCTTAAGAGAACGACCTAGAAATTTATATTCAGTGTTATCATTGTATTGGAATATTAAATATTGAATTTGAGGTCATTTGGAGATCGTTTGGTCTGGGATTCAATACTGGTACGTAAAAGGTTAGATACGCGTCATGTTTTAGATGTTCAACTCGCCCGCAAAGGGTTTGGGTACCTAGAGTTAAGAGAAGGACCTATAAATTTATATTCGGTGTTGTCATCGTATTTGAACACTAAATAATGAATTTGAGGTCATTTGGAGATCGTTTGGTCCGGGTTTAAATCCTGGTACGTAAATGGTTAGATTGGCATCATGTTTTGGAGGTTCATTTCGGCCGCAGAGGGTTTGGGTACCTAGAAATAAGAGAACGACCTATAAATTTATATTCCGTGTTGTTATCATATTGGAATACTAAATATTGAATTTTAGACCTTTTGGAGATCGTTTGGTCAAGGTTTCAATCTTGGTACGTAAAAGGTTAAAATTGCGTGCTGTTTTGGATGTTCATTTCGGCCGCAAAGGGTTTGGGTACCTAGACATAAGAGAACGACCTATAAATTTATATTCGGTGTTGTCATAGTATTGTGATACTAAAAGTTGAATTTAAGGTCATTTGGAGATCGTTTGGTCCGGGTTTCAATCCTGGTACGTAAAAGGATATGTGTCCTGTTTTGGAGGTTCAATTCGTCCGCAAAGGGTTTGGGTACCTAGACTTAAGAGAACGACCTATAAATTTATATTCGGTGTTTTCATTGTATTGCAAAACTAAATATTGAATTTGAGGTCATTTGAACATCGTTTGGTCGGTGTTTCTATCCTGGTACGTAAAAGGTTACTTTGGCGTCATGTTTTAGAGGTTCAATATGGCCGGAAAGGGTTTGGGTACCTAGACATAAGAGAAGGACCTATAAATTTATATTCGGTGTTGTCATTGTATTGGAATACGAAAAGTTTAATTTTAGGTCATTTGGAGATCGTTTGGTCCGGGATTCAATCCTGGTACGTAAAAGGTTAGATACGCGTCATGTTTTAGATGTTCAATTCGGTCGCAAAGGGTTTGGGTACCTAGACTTAAGAGAATGACCTATAAACTTATATTCAGTGTTATCATTGTATTGGAATACTGAATATTGAATTTGAAGTCATTTGGAGATCGTTTGGTCCGGGATTCAATACTGGTACGTAAAAGGTTAGATACGCGTCATGTTTTAGATGTTCAACTCGGCCGTAAAGGGTTTGGGTACCTAGACTTAAGAGAACGACCTATAAATTTATATCCGGTGTTGTCATCGTATTGGAACACTAAATATTGAATTTGCGGTCCTTTGGAGATCGTTTGGTCCAGGTTTAAATCCTGGTACGTAAATGGTTAGATTGACGTCATGTTTTGGAGGTTCATTTCGTCCACAGAGGGTTTGGGTACCTAGAAATAAGAGAACGACCTATAAATTTATATTCGGTGTTTTCATCGTATTGGAATACTAAATATTGAATTTTAGACCTTTTGGAGATCGTTTGGTCAAGGTTTCAATCTTGGTACGTAAAAGGTTAAAATTGCGTTCTGTTTTGGATGTTCATTTCGGCCGCAAAGGGTTTGGGTACCTAGACATAAGAGAACGACCTATAAATTTATATTCGGTGTTGTCATAGTATTGTGATACTAAAAGTTGAATTTAAGGTCATTTGGAGATCGTTTGGTCCGGGTTTCAATCCTGGTACGTAAAAGGTTAGATATGTGTCCTGTTTTGGAGGTTCAATTCGTTCGCAAAGGGTTTGGGTACCTAGACTTAAGAGAACGACCTATAAATTTATATTCGGTGTTTTCATTGTATTGCAAAACTAAATATTGAATTTGAGGTCATTTGAACATCGTTTGGTCAGTGTTTCTATCCTGGTACGTAAAAGGTTACTTTGGCGTCATGTTTTAGAGGTTCAATATGGTCGGAAAGGTTTTGGGTACCTAGACATAAGAGAACGACCTATAAATTTATATTCGGTGTTGTCATCGTATTGGAATACGAAAAGTTTAATTTTAGGTCATTTGGAGATCGTTTGGTCCGGGATTCAATCCTGGTACGTAAAAGGTTAGATACGCGTCATGTTTTAGATGTTCAATTCGGTCGCAAAGGGTTTGGGTACCTAGACTTAAGAGAATGACCTATAAATTTATATTCAGTGTTATCATTGTATTGGAATACTGAATATTGAATTTGAGGTCATTTGGAGATCGTTTGGTCCGGGATTCAATACTGGTACGTAAAAGGTTAGATACGCGTCATGTTTTAGATGTTCAACTCGGCCGCAAAGGGTTTGGGTACCTAGACTTAAGAGAACGACCTATAAATTTATATCCGGTGTTGTCATCGTATTGGAACACTAAATATTGAATTTGCGGTCATTTAGAGATCGTTTGGTCCAGGTTTAAATCCTGGTACGTAAATGGTTAGATTGACGTCATGTTTTGGAGGTTCATTTCGGCCACAGAGGGTTTGGGTACCTAGAAATAAGAGAACGACCTATAAATTTATATTCGGTGTTTTCATCGTATTGGAATACTAAATATTGAATTTTAGACCTTTTGGAGATCGTTTGGTCAAGGTTTCAATCTTGGTACGTAAAAGGTTAGAATTGCGTCCTGTTTTGGATGTTCATTTCGGCCGCAAAGGGTTTGGGTACCTAGACATAAGAGAACGACCTATAAATTTATATTCGGTGTTGTCATAGAATTGTGATACTAAAAGTTGCATTTTAGGTCATGTGGAGATTGTTTGGTCCGGGTTCAATCCTGGTATGTAAAAGGTTAGATATGCGTCCTGTTTTGGAGGTTCCATTCGTTCGCAAAGTGTTTGGGTACCTAGACTTAAGAGAACGACTTATAAATTTATATTCGGTGTTTTCATTGTATTACAATACTAAATATTGAATTTGAGGTCATTTGAACATCGTTTGGTCGGTGTTTCTATCCTGGTACGTAAAAGGTTACTTTGGCGTCATGTTTTAGAGGTTCAATATGGCCGGAAAGGGTTTGGGTACCTAGACATAAGAGAACGACCTATAAATTTATATTCGGTGTTGTCATCGTATTGGAATACTATATATTGAGTTTGAGGTCATTTTGAGATCGTTTGGTCCGGGTTTCAATCCTGGTACGTAAAACGTTAGATATGCGTCCTGTTTTGGAGATTCAATTCGGCCGCAAAGGGTTTGGGTACCTAGACTTAAGAGAACGACCTATAAATTTATATTCGATGTTGTCATAGTATTGTAATATGAAAAGTTTAATTTTAGGTCATTTGGAGATCGTTTGGTCCGGGATTCAATCCTCGTACATAAAAGGTTAGATACGCGTCTTGTTTTAGATGTTCAATTCGGCCGCAAAGGGTTTGGGTACCTAGACTTAAGAGAATGACTTATAAATTTATATTCGGTGTTGTCATCGTATTGGAATACTAGATATTTATTTTGAGGTCATTCGGAGATCGTTTGGTTGGGGTTTCAATCCTGGTACGTAAAAGGTTAGATTTGCGTCCTATTTGGGAGGTTCAATTCGGCCGCAAAGGGTTTGGGTACCTAAACATAAATGAACAACCTATAAATTTATATTCGGTGTTTCCATCGTATTGCAAAACTAAATATTGAATTTCAGGTCATTTGGAGATCGTTTGGTCCGGGTTTCAATCCTGGGACGTAAAAGGTTAGATTTGCGTCCTGTTTTGGATGTTCGTTTCGGCCGCAAAGGGTTTGGGTACCTAAACTTAAGAGAACGACCTATAAATTTATATTCGGTGTTTCCATCGTATTGCAAAACTAAATATTGAATTTCAAGTCATTTGGAGATCGTTTGGTCCGGGTTTCAATCCTGGGACGTAAAAGGTTAGATTTGCGTCCTGTGTTGGATGTTCGTTTCGGCCGCAATGGGTTTGGGTACCTAGACGTAAGAGAACGACCTATAAATTTATAATCGGTGTTTTCATTGTATTCCAATACTAAATATTAAATTTGAGGTCATTTGAACATCGTTTGGTCGGTGTTTCTATCCTGGTACGTAAAAGGTTACTCTGGCGTCATGTTTTAGAGGTTCAATATGGCCGGAAAGGGTTTGGGTACCTAGACATAAGAGAACGACCTATAAATTTATATTCGGTGTTGTCATCGTAATGGAATACTAAATATTGAGTTTGAGGTCATTTTGAGATCGTTTGGTCCGGGTTTCAATCCTGGTACGTAAAACGTTAGATATGCGTCCTGTTTTGGAGATTCAATTCGGCCGCAAAGGGTTTGGGTACCTAGACTTAAGAGAACGACCTATAAATTTATATTCGGTGTTGTCATAGTATTGTAATACTAAAAATTTAATTTTAGGTCATTTGGAGATCATTTGGTCCGCAGCAGGCAATATGAGTGCCAACCAAAACTTCAAGTTCCACTGGAGATGCAAGAAGGACAGAATTTCTCATCTTTGCTTTGCCGATGACTTGATGATATTCAACAAAGGGGATGTACATTCAATTCGTATGATCAAAAATGTACTCACAGAGTTTCAAGTTCTATCAGGTCTATATCCAAATCCAAACAAAAATGACATCTTCTTGAGCGGTCCGTTAGGTGCTGAGAGGGAACAGATTATCATTATTCTTGGGTTTAGAGAGGGGGAGCTTCCTATGAAATATTTGGGAGTGCCTCTTATCTCGTCCAAACTAAAGGCTGTTAATTGTAAGGGCCTCGTGGATCGAATCACCGCTAAAGTTCGACATTGGACCTGCAGAACACTCTCTTTCGCAGGGCGAGTACAACTGATTAACTCAGTCTTATTCTCCATCCAGGTCTATTGGGCATCTCTATTCCTATTACCTGGGGAAGTAGTGAAAAATGTTGAGCAAATTATGAGATCCTTTCTTTGGTCAGGTTCAGATATGAGCACTACTAGGGCTAAAGTGGCTTGGGATCAGGTATGTCTTCCAAAAAAGGAGGGGGGGCTAGGCATAAAAAGGATAGCAGAATGGAACAAGATTGCCTTGTTGAAACATATTTGGAACGTCATCGTATTGGAATACTGAATATTGAATTTGAGGTCATTTGGATATCGTTTGGTCCGGGATTCAATCCTGGTACGTAAAAGTTTAGATACGCGTCATGTTTTGGATGTTCAATTCGGCCGCAAAGCGTTTGGGTACCTACGCTTAAGAGAACGACCTATAAATTTATATTCCATGTTTCCATCGTATTGCAAAACTAAATATTGAATTTCAGGTCATTTGGAGATCGTTTGGTCCGGGTTTCAATCCTGGGACGTAAAAGGTTAGATTTGCGTCCTCTTTTGGATGTTCGTTTCGGCCGCAATGGGTTTGGGTACCTAGTCTTAAGAGAACGACCTATGAATTTATAATCGGTGTTTTCATTGTATTACAATACTAAATATTAAATTTGAGGTCATTTGAACATCGTTTGGTCGGTGTTTCTATCCTGGTACGTAAAAGGTTACTTTGGCGTCGTGTTTTAGAGGTTCAATATGGCCGCAATGGGTTTGGGTACCTATACATAAGAGAACGACGTATAAATTTATATTCGGTGTTGTCATCGTATTGGAATACTGAATATTGAATTTGAGGTCATTTGGATATCGTTTGGTCCGGGATTCAATCCTGGTACGTAAAAGTTTAGATACGCGTCATCTTTTGGATGTTCAATTCGGCCGCAAACGGTTTGGGTACCTACACTTAAGAGAACGACCTATAAATTTATATTCCGTGTTTCCATCGTATTGCAAAACTAAATATTGAATTTCAGGTCATTTGGAGACCGTTTGGTCCGGGTTTCAATCCTGGGACGTAAAAGGTTAGATTTGCGTCCTCTTTTGGATGTTCGTTTCGGCCGCAATGGGTTTGGGTACCTAGTCTTAAGAGAACGACCTATAAATTTATAATCGGTGTTTTCATTGTATTGCAATACTAAATATTAAATTTGAGGTCATTTGAACATCGTTTGGTCGGTGTTTCTATCCTGGTACGTAAAAGGTTACTTTGGCGTCATGTTTTAGAGGTTCAATATGGCCGCAATGGGTTTGGGTACCTATACATAAGAGAACGACGTATAAATTTATATTCGGTGTTGTCATCGTATTGGAATACTGAATATTGAATTTAAGGTCATTTGGATATCGTTTGGTCCGGGATTCAATCCTGGTACGTAAAAGTTTAGATACGCGTCATGTTTTGGATGTTCAATTCGGCGGCAAAGGGTTTGGGTACCTACACTTAAGAGAAAGACGTATAAATTTATATTCCGTGTTTCCATCGTATTGCAAAACTAAATATTGAATTTCAGGTCATTTGGAGATCGTTTGGTCCGGGTTTCAATCCTGGGACGTAAAAGGTTAGATTTGCGTCCTCTTTTGGATGTTCGTTTCGGCCGCAATGGGTTTGGGTGCCTATACAAAAGAGAACGACGTATAAATTTATATTCGGTGTTGTCATCGTATTGGAATACTGAATATTGAATTTCAGGTCATTTGGAGATCGTTTGGTCCGGGTTTCAATCCTGGGACGTAAAAGGTTAGATTTGCGTCCTCTTTTGGATGTTCGTTTCGGCCGCGATCGTTTGGTCCGGGTTTCAATCCTGGTACGTAAAAGGTTAGATTTGCGTCCTCTTTTGGATGTTCGTTTCGGCCGCAATGGGTTTGGGTGCCTATACATAAGAGAACGACGTATAAATTTATATTCGGTGTTGTCATCGTATTGGAATACTGAATATTGAATTTGAGGTCATTTGGATATCGTTTGGTCCGGGATTCAATCCTGGTACGTAAAAGTTTAGATACGCGTCATGTTTTGGATGTTCAATTCGGCCGCAAAGGGTTTGGGTACCTACACTTAAGAGAACGACCTATAAATTTATATTCCGTGTTTCCATCGTATTGCAAAACTAAATATTGAATTTGAGGTCATTTGGATATCGTTTGGTCCGGGATTCAATCCTGGTACGTAAAAGTTTAGATACACGTCATCTTTTGGATGTTCAATTCGGCCGCAAAGGGTTTGGGTACCTACGCTTTAGAGAACAACCTATAAATTTATATTCCGTGTTTCCATCGTATTGCAAAACTAAATATTGAATTTCAGGTCATTTGGAGATCGTTTGGTCCGGGTTTCAATCCTGGGACGTAAAAGGTTAGATTTGCGTCCTCTTTTGGATGTTCGTTTCGGCCGCAATGGGTTTGGATGCCTATACATAAGAGAACGACGTATAAATTTATATTCGGTGTTGTCATCGTATTGGAATACTGAATATTGAATTTGAGGTCATTTGGATATCGTTTGGTCCGGTATTCAATCCTGGTACGTAAAAGTTTAGATACGCATCATGTTTTGGATGTTCAATTCGGCCGCAAAGGGTTTGGGTACCTACACTTAAGAGAACGACCTATAAATTTATATTCCGTGTTTCCATCGAATTGCAATACTAAATATTAAATTTGAGGTCATTTGAACATCGTTTGGTCGGTGTTTCTATCCTGGTACGTAAAAGGTTACTTTGGCGTCATGTTTTAGAGGTTCAATATGGCCGCAATGGGTTTGGGTACCTATACATAAGAGAACGACGTATAAATTTATATTCGATGTTGTCATCGTATTGGAATACTGAATATTGAATTTGAGATCATTTGGATATCGTTTGGTCCGGGTTTCAATCCTGGGACGTAAAAGGTTAGATTTGCGTCCTCTTTTGGATGTTCGTTTCGGCCGCAATGGGTTTGGGTACCTAGTCTTAAGAGAACGACCTATCAATTTATAATCGGTGTTTTCATTGTATTGCAATACTAAATATTAAATTTGAGGTCATTTGAACATCGTTTGGTCGGTGTTTCTATCCTGGTACGTAAAAGGTTACTTTGGCGTCATGTTTTACAGGTTCAATATGGCCGCAATGGGTTTGGGTACCTATACATAAGAGAACGACGTATAAATTTATATTCGGTGTTGTCATCGTATTGGAATACTGAATATTGAATTTGAGGTCATTTGGATATCGTTTGGCCCGGGATTCAATCCTGGTAGGTAAAAGTTTAGATACGCGTCATGTTTTGGATGTTCAATTCGGCCGCAAAGGGTTTGGGTACCTACACTTAAGAGAACGACCTATAAATTTATATTTCGTGTTTCCATCGTATTGCAAAACTAAATATTGAATTTCAGGTCATTTGGAGATCGTTTGGTCCGGGTTTCAATCCTGGGACGTAAAAGGTTAGATTTGCGTCCTCTTTTGGATGTTCGTTTCGGCCGCAATGGGTTTGGGTACCTAGTCTTAAGAGAACGACCTATAAATTTATAATCGGTGTTTTCATTGTATTGCAATACTAAATATTAAATTTGAGGTCATTTGAACCTCGTTTGGTCGGTGTTTCTATCCTGGTACGTAAAAGGTTACTTTGGCGTCATGTTTTAGAGGTTCAATATGGCCGCAATGGGTTTGGGTACCTATACATAAGAGAACGACGTATAAATTTATATTCGATGTTGTCATCGTATTGGAATACTGAATATTGAATTTGAGATCATTTGGATATCGTTTGGTCCGGGTTTCAATCCTGGGACGTAAAAGGTTAGATTTGCGTCCTCTTTTGGATGTTCGTTTCGGCCGCAATGGGTTTGGGTACCTAGTCTTAAGAGAACGACCTATCAATTTATAATCGGTGTTTTCATTGTATTGCAATACTAAATATTAAATTTGAGGTCATTTGAACATCGTTTGGTCGGTGTTTCTATCCTGGTACGTAAAAGGTTACTTTCGCGTCATGTTTTAGAGGTTCAATATGGCCGCAATGGGTTTGGGTACCTATACATAAGAGAACGACGTATAAATTTATATTCGGTGTTGTCATCGTATTGGAATACTGAATATTGAATTTGAGGTCATTTGGATATCGTTTGGCCCGGGATTCAATCCTGGTACGTAAAAGTTTAGATACGCGTCATGTTTTGGATGTTCAATTCGGCCGCAAAGGGTTTGGGTACCTACACTTAAGAGAACGACCTATAAATTTATATTCCGTGTTTCCATCGTATTGCAAAACTAAATATTGAATTTCAGGTCATTTGGAGATCGTTTGGTCCGGGTTTCAATCCTGGGACTTAAAAGGTTAATTGGCGTCCTCTTTTGGATGTTCGTTTCGGCCGCAATGGGTTTGAGTACCTAGTCTTAAGAGAACGGCCTATAAATTTATATTCCGTGTTTCCATCGTATTGCAAAACTAAATATTAAATTTGAGGTCATTTGAACATCGTTTGGTCGGTGTTTCTATCCTGGTACGTAAAAGGTTACTTTGGCGTCATGTTTTAGAGGTTCAATATGGCCGCAATGGGTTTGGGTACCTATACATAAGAGAACGACGTATAAATTTATATTCGGTGTTGTCATCGTATTGGAATACTGAATATTGAATTTGAGGTCATGTGGATATCGTTTGGTCCGGGATTCAATCCTGGTACGTAAAAGTTTAGATACGCGTCATGTTTTGGATGTTCAATTCGGCCGCAAAGGGTTTGGGTACCTACACTTAAGAGAACGACCTATAAATTTATATTCCGTGTTTCCATCGTATTCCAAAACTAAATATTGAATTTCAGGTCATTTGGAGATCGTTTGGTTCGGGTTTCAATCCTGGGACGTAAAAGGTTAGATTGGCGTCCTCTTTTGGATGTTCCTTTCGGCCGCAATGGGTTTGGGTACCTAGTCTTAAGAGAACGTCCTATAAATTTATATTCCGTGTTTCCATCGTATTGCAAAACTAAATATTAAATTTGAGGTCATTTGAACATCGTTTGGTCGGTGTTTCTATCCTGGTACGTAAAAGGTTACTTTGGCGTCATGTTTTAGAGGTTCAATATGGCCGCAATGGGTTTGGGTACCTATACATAAGAGAACGACGTATAAATTTATATTCGGTGTTGTCATCGTATTGGAATACTGAATATTGAATTTGAGGTCATTTGGATATCGTTTGGTCCGGGATTCAATCCTGGTACGTAAAAGTTTAGATACGCGTCATGTTTTGGATGTTCAATTCGGCCGCAAAGGGTTTGGGTACCTACACTTAAGAGAACGACCTATAAATTTATATTCCGTGTTTCCATCGTATTGCAAAACGAAATATTGAATTTCAGGTCATTTGGAGACCGTTTGGTCCGGGTTTCAATCCTGGGACGTAAAAGGTTAGATTTGCGTCCTCTTTTGAATGTTCGTTTCGGCCGCAATGGGTTTGGGTACCTAGTCTTAAGAGAACGGCCTATAAATTTATATTCCGTGTTTCCATCGTATTGCAATACTAAATATTAAATTTGAGGGCATTTGAACATCGTTTGGTCGGTGTTTCTATCCTGGTACGTAAAAGGTTACTTTGGCGTCATGTTTTAGAGGTTCAATATGGCCGCAATGGGTTTGGGTACCTATACATAAGAGAACGATGTATAAATTTATATTCGGTGTTGTCATCGTATTGGAATACTGAATATTGAATTTGAGGTCATTTGGATATCGTTTGGACCGGGATTCAATCCTGGTACGTAAAAGTTTAGATACGCGTCATGTTTTGGATGTTCAATTCGGCGGCAAAGGGTTTGGGTACCTACACTTAAGAGAAAGGCGTATAAATTTATATTCCGTGTTTCCATCGTATTGCAAAACTAAATATTGAATTTCAGGTCATTTCGAGATCGTTTGGTCCGGGTTTCAATCCTGGGACGTAAAAGGTTAGATTTTCGTCCTCTTTTGGATGTTCGTTTCGGCCGCAATGGGTTTGGGTGCCTATACATAAGAGAACGACGTATAAATTTATATTCGGTGTTGTAATCGTATTGGAATACTGAATATTGAATTTCAGGTCATTTGGAGATCGTTTGGTCCGGGTTTCAATCCTGGGACGTAAAAGGTTAGATTTGCGTCCTCTTTTGGATGTTCGTTTCGGCCGCAATGGGTTTGGGTACCTAGTCTTAAGAGAACGACCTATCAATTTATAATCGGTGTTTTCATTGTATTGCAATACTAAATATTAAATTTGAGGTCATTTGAACATCGTTTGGTCGGTGTTTCTATCCTGGTACGTAAAAGGTTACTTTGGCGTCATGTTTTAGAGGTTCAATATGGCCGCAATGGGTTTGGGTACCTATACATAAGAGAACGACGTATAAATTTATATTCGGTGTTGTCATCGTATTGGAATACTGAATATTGAATTTGAGGTCATTTGGATATCGTTTGGTCCGGGATTCAATCCTGGTACGTAAAAGTTTAGATACGCGTCATGTTTTGGATGTTCAATTCGGCCGCAAAGGGTTTGGGTACCTACACTTAAGAGAACGACCTATAAATTTATATTCCGTGTTTCCATCGTATTGCAAAAGTAAATATTGAATTTCAGGTCATTTGGAGATCGTTTGGTCCGGGTTTCAATCCTGGGACGTAAAAGGTTAGATTTGCGTCCTCTTTTGGATGTTCGTTTCGGCCGCAATGGGTTTGGGTACCTAGTCTTAAGAGAACGACCTATAAATTTATAATCGGTGTTTTCATTGAATTGCAATACTAAATATTAAATTTGAGGTCATTTGAACATCGTTTGGTCGGTGTTTCTATCCTGGTACGTAAAAGGTTACTTTGGCGTCATGTTTTACAGGTTCAATATGGCCGCAATGGGTTTGGGTACCTATACATAAGAGAACGACGTATAAATTTATATTCGGTGTTGTCATCGTATTGGAATACTGAATATTGAATTTGAGGTCATTTGGATATCGTTTGGTCCGGGATTCAATCCTGGTACGTAAAAGTTTAGATACGCGTCATGTTTTGGATGTTCAATTCGGCCGCAAAGGGTTTGGGTACCTACACTTAAGAGAACGACCTATAAATTTATATTCCGTGTTTCCATCGTATTGCAAAACGAAATATTGAATTTCAGGTCATTTGGAGACCGTTTGGTCCGGGTTTCAATCCTGGGACGTAAAAGGTTAGATTTGCGTCCTCTTTTGAATGTTCGTTTCGGCCGCAATGGGTTTGGGTACCTAGTCTTAAGAGAACGGCCTATAAATTTATATTCCGTGTTTCCATCGTATTGCAATACTAAATATTAAATTTGAGGGCATTTGAACATCGTTTGGTCGGTGTTTCTATCCTGGTACGTAAAAGGTTACTTTGGCGTCATGTTTTAGAGGTTCAATATGGCCGCAATGGGTTTGGGTACCTATACATAAGAGAACGATGTATAAATTTATATTCGGTGTTGTCATCGTATTGGAATACTGAATATTGAATTTGAGGTCATTTGGATATCGTTTGGACCGGGATTCAATCCTGGTACGTAAAAGTTTAGATACGCGTCATGTTTTGGATGTTCAATTCGGCGGCAAAGGGTTTGGGTACCTACACTTAAGAGAAAGGCGTATAAATTTATATTCCGTGTTTCCATCGTATTGCAAAACTAAATATTGAATTTCAGGTCATTTCGAGATCGTTTGGTCCGGGTTTCAATCCTGGGACGTAAAAGGTTAGATTTTCGTCCTCTTTTGGATGTTCGTTTCGGCCGCAATGGGTTTGGGTGCCTATACATAAGAGAACGACGTATAAATTTATATTCGGTGTTGTAATCGTATTGGAATACTGAATATTGAATTTCAGGTCATTTGGAGATCGTTTGGTCCGGGTTTCAATCCTGGGACGTAAAAGGTTAGATTTGCGTCCTCTTTTGGATGTTCGTTTCGGCCGCAATGGGTTTGGGTACCTAGTCTTAAGAGAACGACCTATCAATTTATAATCGGTGTTTTCATTGTATTGCAATACTAAATATTAAATTTGAGGTCATTTGAACATCGTTTGGTCGGTGTTTCTATCCTGGTACGTAAAAGGTTACTTTGGCGTCATGTTTTAGAGGTTCAATATGGCCGCAATGGGTTTGGGTACCTATACATAAGAGAACGACGTATAAATTTATATTCGGTGTTGTCATCGTATTGGAATACTGAATATTGAATTTGAGGTCATTTGGATATCGTTTGGTCCGGGATTCAATCCTGGTACGTAAAAGTTTAGATACGCGTCATGTTTTGGATGTTCAATTCGGCCGCAAAGGGTTTGGGTACCTACACTTAAGAGAACGACCTATAAATTTATATTCCGTGTTTCCATCGTATTGCAAAAGTAAATATTGAATTTCAGGTCATTTGGAGATCGTTTGGTCCGGGTTTCAATCCTGGGACGTAAAAGGTTAGATTTGCGTCCTCTTTTGGATGTTCGTTTCGGCCGCAATGGGTTTGGGTACCTAGTCTTAAGAGAACGACCTATAAATTTATAATCGGTGTTTTCATTGAATTGCAATACTAAATATTAAATTTGAGGTCATTTGAACATCGTTTGGTCGGTGTTTCTATCCTGGTACGTAAAAGGTTACTTTGGCGTCATGTTTTACAGGTTCAATATGGCCGCAATGGGTTTGGGTACCTATACATAAGAGAACGACGTATAAATTTATATTCGGTGTTGTCATCGTATTGGAATACTGAATATTGAATTTGAGGTCATTTGGATATCGTTTGGTCCGGGATTCAATCCTGGTACGTAAAAGTTTAGATACGCGTCATGTTTTGGATGTTCAATTCGGCCGCAAAGGGTTTGGGTACCTACACTTAAGAGAACGACCTATAAATTTATATTCCGTGTTTCCATCGTATTGCAAAACTAAATATTGAATTTCAGGTCATTTGGAGATCGTTTGGTCCGGGTTTCAATCCTGGGACGTAAAAGGTTAGATTTGCGTCCTCTTTTGGATGTTCGTTTCGGCCGCAATGGGTTTGGGTACCTAGTCTTAAGAGAACGACCTATAAATTTATAATCGGTGTTTTCATTGAATTGCAATACTAAATATTAAATTTGAGGTCATTTGAACATCGTTTGGTCGGTGTTTCTATCCTGGTACGTAAAAGGTTACTTTGGCGTCATGTTTTAGAGGTTCAATATGGCCGCAATGGGTTTGGGTACCTATACATAAGAGAACGACGTATAAATTTATATTCGGTGTTGTCATCGTATTGGAATACTGAATATTGAATTTGAGGTCATTTGGATATCGTTTGGTCCGGGATTCAATCCTGGTACGTAAAAGTTTAGATACGCGTCATGTTTTGGATGTTCAATTCGGCCGCAAAGGGTTTGGGTACCTACACTTAAGAGAACGACCTATAAATTTATATTCCGTGTTTCCATCGTATTGCAAAACTAAATATTGAATTTCAGGTCATTTGGAGATCGTTTGGTCCGGGTTTCAATCCTGGGACGTAAAAGGTTAGATTTGCGTCCTCTTTTGGATGTTCGTTTCGGCCGCAATGGGTTTGGGTACCTAGTCTTAAGAGAACGACCTATAAATTTATAATCGGTGTTTTCATTGAATTGCAATACTAAATATTAAATTTGAGGTCATTTGAACATCGTTTGGTCGGTGTTTCTATCCTGGTACGTAAAAGGTTACTTTGGCGTCATGTTTTACAGGTTCAATATGGCCGCAATGGGTTTGGGTACCTATACATAAGAGAACGACGTATAAATTTATATTCGGTGTTGTCATCGTATTGGAATACTGAATATTGAATTTGAGGTCATTTGGATATCGTTTGGCCCGGGATTCAATCCTGGTAGGTAAAAGTTTAGATACGCGTCATGTTTTGGATGTTCAATTCGGCCGCAAAGGGTTTGGGTACCTACACTTAAGAGAACGACCTATAAATTTATATTTCGTGTTTCCATCGTATTGCAAAACTAAATATTGAATTTCAGGTCATTTGGAGATCGTTTGGTCCGGGTTTCAATCCTGGGACGTAAAAGGTTAGATTTGCGTCCTCTTTTGGATGTTCGTTTCGGCCGCAATGGGTTTGGGTACCTAGTCTTAAGAGAACGACCTATAAATTTATAATCGGTGTTTTCATTGTATTGCAATACTAAATATTAAATTTGAGGTCATTTGAACCTCGTTTGGTCGGTGTTTCTATCCTGGTACGTAAAAGGTTACTTTGGCGTCATGTTTTAGAGGTTCAATATGGCCGCAATGGGTTTGGGTACCTATACATAAGAGAACGACGTATAAATTTATATTCGATGTTGTCATCGTATTGGAATACTGAATATTGAATTTGAGATCATTTGGATATCGTTTGGTCCGGGTTTCAATCCTGGGACGTAAAAGGTTAGATTTGCGTCCTCTTTTGGATGTTCGTTTCGGCCGCAATGGGTTTGGGTACCTAGTCTTAAGAGAACGACCTATCAATTTATAATCGGTGTTTTCATTGTATTGCAATACTAAATATTAAATTTGAGGTCATTTGAACATCGTTTGGTCGGTGTTTCTATCCTGGTACGTAAAAGGTTACTTTCGCGTCATGTTTTAGAGGTTCAATATGGCCGCAATGGGTTTGGGTACCTATACATAAGAGAACGACGTATAAATTTATATTCGGTGTTGTCATCGTATTGGAATACTGAATATTGAATTTGAGGTCATTTGGATATCGTTTGGCCCGGGATTCAATCCTGGTACGTAAAAGTTTAGATACGCGTCATGTTTTGGATGTTCAATTCGGCCGCAAAGGGTTTGGGTACCTACACTTAAGAGAACGACCTATAAATTTATATTCCGTGTTTCCATCGTATTGCAAAACTAAATATTGAATTTCAGGTCATTTGGAGATCGTTTGGTCCGGGTTTCAATCCTGGGACTTAAAAGGTTAATTGGCGTCCTCTTTTGGATGTTCGTTTCGGCCGCAATGGGTTTGAGTACCTAGTCTTAAGAGAACGGCCTATAAATTTATATTCCGTGTTTCCATCGTATTGCAAAACTAAATATTAAATTTGAGGTCATTTGAACATCGTTTGGTCGGTGTTTCTATCCTGGTACGTAAAAGGTTACTTTGGCGTCATGTTTTAGAGGTTCAATATGGCCGCAATGGGTTTGGGTACCTATACATAAGAGAACGACGTATAAATTTATATTCGGTGTTGTCATCGTATTGGAATACTGAATATTGAATTTGAGGTCATGTGGATATCGTTTGGTCCGGGATTCAATCCTGGTACGTAAAAGTTTAGATACGCGTCATGTTTTGGATGTTCAATTCGGCCGCAAAGGGTTTGGGTACCTACACTTAAGAGAACGACCTATAAATTTATATTCCGTGTTTCCATCGTATTCCAAAACTAAATATTGAATTTCAGGTCATTTGGAGATCGTTTGGTTCGGGTTTCAATCCTGGGACGTAAAAGGTTAGATTGGCGTCCTCTTTTGGATGTTCCTTTCGGCCGCAATGGGTTTGGGTACCTAGTCTTAAGAGAACGTCCTATAAATTTATATTCCGTGTTTCCATCGTATTGCAAAACTAAATATTAAATTTGAGGTCATTTGAACATCGTTTGGTCGGTGTTTCTATCCTGGTACGTAAAAGGTTACTTTGGCGTCATGTTTTAGAGGTTCAATATGGCCGCAATGGGTTTGGGTACCTATACATAAGAGAACGACGTATAAATTTATATTCGGTGTTGTCATCGTATTGGAATACTGAATATTGAATTTGAGGTCATTTGGATATCGTTTGGTCCGGGATTCAATCCTGGTACGTAAAAGTTTAGATACGCGTCATGTTTTGGATGTTCAATTCGGCCGCAAAGGGTTTGGGTACCTACACTTAAGAGAACGACCTATAAATTTATATTCCGTGTTTCCATCGTATTGCAAAACGAAATATTGAATTTCAGGTCATTTGGAGACCGTTTGGTCCGGGTTTCAATCCTGGGACGTAAAAGGTTAGATTTGCGTCCTCTTTTGAATGTTCGTTTCGGCCGCAATGGGTTTGGGTACCTAGTCTTAAGAGAACGGCCTATAAATTTATATTCCGTGTTTCCATCGTATTGCAATACTAAATATTAAATTTGAGGGCATTTGAACATCGTTTGGTCGGTGTTTCTATCCTGGTACGTAAAAGGTTACTTTGGCGTCATGTTTTAGAGGTTCAATATGGCCGCAATGGGTTTGGGTACCTATACATAAGAGAACGATGTATAAATTTATATTCGGTGTTGTCATCGTATTGGAATACTGAATATTGAATTTGAGGTCATTTGGATATCGTTTGGACCGGGATTCAATCCTGGTACGTAAAAGTTTAGATACGCGTCATGTTTTGGATGTTCAATTCGGCGGCAAAGGGTTTGGGTACCTACACTTAAGAGAAAGGCGTATAAATTTATATTCCGTGTTTCCATCGTATTGCAAAACTAAATATTGAATTTCAGGTCATTTCGAGATCGTTTGGTCCGGGTTTCAATCCTGGGACGTAAAAGGTTAGATTTTCGTCCTCTTTTGGATGTTCGTTTCGGCCGCAATGGGTTTGGGTGCCTATACATAAGAGAACGACGTATAAATTTATATTCGGTGTTGTAATCGTATTGGAATACTGAATATTGAATTTCAGGTCATTTGGAGATCGTTTGGTCCGGGTTTCAATCCTGGGACGTAAAAGGTTAGATTTGCGTCCTCTTTTGGATGTTCGTTTCGGCCGCAATGGGTTTGGGTACCTAGTCTTAAGAGAACGACCTATCAATTTATAATCGGTGTTTTCATTGTATTGCAATACTAAATATTAAATTTGAGGTCATTTGAACATCGTTTGGTCGGTGTTTCTATCCTGGTACGTAAAAGGTTACTTTGGCGTCATGTTTTAGAGGTTCAATATGGCCGCAATGGGTTTGGGTACCTATACATAAGAGAACGACGTATAAATTTATATTCGGTGTTGTCATCGTATTGGAATACTGAATATTGAATTTGAGGTCATTTGGATATCGTTTGGTCCGGGATTCAATCCTGGTACGTAAAAGTTTAGATACGCGTCATGTTTTGGATGTTCAATTCGGCCGCAAAGGGTTTGGGTACCTACACTTAAGAGAACGACCTATAAATTTATATTCCGTGTTTCCATCGTATTGCAAAAGTAAATATTGAATTTCAGGTCATTTGGAGATCGTTTGGTCCGGGTTTCAATCCTGGGACGTAAAAGGTTAGATTTGCGTCCTCTTTTGGATGTTCGTTTCGGCCGCAATGGGTTTGGGTACCTAGTCTTAAGAGAACGACCTATAAATTTATAATCGGTGTTTTCATTGAATTGCAATACTAAATATTAAATTTGAGGTCATTTGAACATCGTTTGGTCGGTGTTTCTATCCTGGTACGTAAAAGGTTACTTTGGCGTCATGTTTTACAGGTTCAATATGGCCGCAATGGGTTTGGGTACCTATACATAAGAGAACGACGTATAAATTTATATTCGGTGTTGTCATCGTATTGGAATACTGAATATTGAATTTGAGGTCATTTGGATATCGTTTGGTCCGGGATTCAATCCTGGTACGTAAAAGTTTAGATACGCGTCATGTTTTGGATGTTCAATTCGGCCGCAAAGGGTTTGGGTACCTACACTTAAGAGAACGACCTATAAATTTATATTCCGTGTTTCCATCGTATTGCAAAACTAAATATTGAATTTCAGGTCATTTGGAGATCGTTTGGTCCGGGTTTCAATCCTGGGACGTAAAAGGTTAGATTTGCGTCCTCTTTTGGATGTTCGTTTCGGCCGCAATGGGTTTGGGTACCTAGTCTTAAGAGAACGACCTATAAATTTATAATCGGTGTTTTCATTGAATTGCAATACTAAATATTAAATTTGAGGTCATTTGAACATCGTTTGGTCGGTGTTTCTATCCTGGTACGTAAAAGGTTACTTTGGCGTCATGTTTTAGAGGTTCAATATGGCCGCAATGGGTTTGGGTACCTATACATAAGAGAACGACGTATAAATTTATATTCGGTGTTGTCATCGTATTGGAATACTGAATATTGAATTTGAGGTCATTTGGATATCGTTTGGTCCGGGATTCAATCCTGGTACGTAAAAGTTTAGATACGCGTCATGTTTTGGATGTTCAATTCGGCCGCAAAGGGTTTGGGTACCTACACTTAAGAGAACGACCTATAAATTTATATTCCGTGTTTCCATCGTATTGCAAAACTAAATATTGAATTTCAGGTCATTTGGAGATCGTTTGGTCCGGGTTTCAATCCTGGGACGTAAAAGGTTAGATTTGCGTCCTCTTTTGGATGTTCGTTTCGGCCGCAATGGGTTTGGGTACCTAGTCTTAAGAGAACGACCTATAAATTTATAATCGGTGTTTTCATTGAATTGCAATACTAAATATTAAATTTGAGGTCATTTGAACATCGTTTGGTCGGTGTTTCTATCCTGGTACGTAAAAGGTTACTTTGGCGTCATGTTTTAGAGGTTCAATATGGCCGCAATGGGTTTGGGTACCTATACATAAGAGAACGACGTATAAATTTATATTCGGTGTTGTCATCGTATTGGAATACTGAATATTGAATTTGAGGTCATTTGGATATCGTTTGGTCCGGGATTCAATCCTGGTACGTAAAAGTTTAGATACGCGTCATGTTTTGGATGTTCAATTCGGCCGCAAAGGGTTTGGGTACCTACACTTAAGAGAACGACCTATAAATTTATATTCCGTGTTTCCATCGTATTGCAAAACTAAATATTGAATTTCAGGTCATTTGGAGATCGTTTGGTCCGGGTTTCAATCCTGGGACGTAAAAGGTTAGATTTGCGTCCTCTTTTGGATGTTCGTTTCGGCCGCAATGGGTTTGGGTACCTAGTCTTAAGAGAACGACCTATAAATTTATAATCGGTGTTTTCATTGAATTGCAATACTAAATATTAAATTTGAGGTCATTTGAACATCGTTTGGTCGGTGTTTCTATCCTGGTACGTAAAAGGTTACTTTGGCGTCATGTTTTAGAGGTTCAATATGGCCGCAATGGGTTTGGGTACCTATACATAAGAGAACGACGTATAAATTTATATTCGGTGTTGTCATCGTATTGGAATACTGAATATTGAATTTGAGGTCATTTGGATATCGTTTGGTCCGGGATTCAATCCTGGTACGTAAAAGTTTAGATACGCGTCATGTTTTGGATGTTCAATTCGGCCGCAAAGGGTTTGGGTACCTACACTTAAGAGAACGACCTATAAATTTATATTCCGTGTTTCCATCGTATTGCAAAACTAAATATTGAATTTCAGGTCATTTGGAGATCGTTTGGTCCGGGTTTCAATCCTGGGACGTAAAAGGTTAGATTTGCGTCCTCTTTTGGATGTTCGTTTCGGCCGCAATGGGTTTGGGTACCTAGTCTTAAGAGAACGACCTATCAATTTATAATCGGTGTTTTCATTGTATTGCAATACTAAATATTAAATTTGAGGTCATTTGAACATCGTTTGGTCGGTGTTTCTATCCTGGTACGTAAAAGGTTACTTTGGCGTCATGTTTTAGAGGTTCAATATGGCCGCAATGGGTTTGGGTACCTATACATAAGAGAACGACGTATAAATTTATATTCGGTGTTGTCATCGTATTGGAATACTGAATATTGAATTTGAGGTCATCTGGATATCGTTTGGTCCGGGATTCAATCCTGGTACGTAAAAGTTTAGATACGCGTCATGTTTTGGATGTTCAATTCGGCCGCAAAGGGTTTGGGTACCTACACTTAAGAGAACGACCTATAAATTTATATTCCGTGTTTCCATCGTATTGCAAAACTAAATATTGAATTTCAGGTCATTTGGAGATCGTTTGGTCCGGGTTTCAATCCTGGGACGTAAAAGGTTAGATTTGCGTCCTCTTTTGGATGTTCGTTTCGGCCGCAATGGGTTTGGGTACCTAGTCTTAAGAGAACGACCTATCAATATATAATCGGTGTTTTCATTGTATTGCAATACTAAATATTAAATTTGAGGTCATTTGAACATCGTTTGGTCGGTGTTTCTATCCAGGTACGTAAAAGGTTACTTTGGCGTCATGTTTTAGAGGTTCAATATGGCCGCAATGGGTTTGGGTACCTATACATAAGAGAACGACGTATAAATTTATATTCGGTGTTGTCATCGTATTGGAATACTGAATATTGAATTTGAGGTCATTTGGATATCGTTTGGCCCGGGATTCAATCCTGGTACGTAAACGTTTAGATACGCGTCATGTTTTGGATGTTCAATTCGGCCGCAAAGGGTTTGGGTACCTACACTTAAGAGAACGACCTATAAATTTATATTCCGTGTTTCCATCGTATTGCAAAACTAAATATTGAATTTCAGGTCATTTGGAGATCGTTTGGTCCGGGTTTCAATCCTGGGACGTAAAAGGTTAGATTTGCGTCCTCTTTTGGATGTTCGTTTCGGCCGCAATGGGTTTGGGTACCTAGTCTTAAGAGAACGGCCTATAAATTTATATTCCGTGTTTCCATCGTATTGCAATACTAAATATTGAATTTCAGGTCATTTGGAGAATCGTTTGGTCCGGGTTTCAATCCTGGGACGTAAAAGGTTACTTTGGCGTCATGTTTTAGAGGTTCAATATGGCCGCAATGGGTTTGGGTACCTATACATAAGAGAACGACGTATAAATTTATATTCGGTGTTGTCATCGTATTGGAATACTGAATATTGAATTTGAGGTCATTTAAACATCGTTTTGTCGGTGTTTCTATCCTGGTACGTAAAAGGTTACTTTGGCGTCATGTTTTAGAGGTTCAATATGGCCGGAATGGGTTTGCGTACCTATACATAAGAGAACGACGTATAAATTTATATTCGGTGTTGTCATTCTATTGGAATACTGAATATTGAATTTGAGGTCATTTGGATATCGTTTGGTCTGGGATTCAATCCTGGTACGTAAAAGTTTAGGTACGCGTCATGTTTTGGATGTTCGTTTCGGCCGCAAAGGGTTTGGGTACCTACACTTAAGAGAACGGCCTATAAATTTATATTCCATGTTTCCATCGTATTGCAAAACTAAATATTGAATTTCAGGTCATTTGGAGAATCGTTTGGTCCGGGTTTCAATCCTGGGACGTAAAAGGTTAGATTTGCGTCCTCTTTTGGATGTTCGTTTCGGCCACAATGGGTTTGGGTACCTAGTCTTAAGAGAACGACCTATAAATTTATATTCGCTGTTGTCATCGTATTGGAATACTGAATATTGAATTTGAGGTCATTTGGATATCGTTTGGTCCGGGATTCAATCCTGGTACGTAAAAGTTTAGATACGCGTCATGTTTTGGATGTTCGTTTCGGCCGCAAAGGGTTTGGGTACCTACACTTAAGAGAACGACCTATAAATTTATATTCCGTGTTTCCATCGTATTGCAAAACTAAATATTGAATTTCAGGTCATTTGGAGATCGTTTGGTCCGGGATTCAATCCTGGTACGTAAAAGTTTAGATACGCGTCATGTTTTGGATGTTCGTTTCGGCCGCAAAGGGTTTGGGTACCTACACTTAAGAGAACGGCCTATAAATTTATATTCCGTGTTTCCATCGTACTGAAAAACTAAATATTGAATTTCAGGTCATTTGGAGAATCGTTTGGTCCGGGTTTCAATCCTGGGACGTAAAAGGTTAGATTTGCGTCCTCTTTTGGATGTTCGTTTCGGCCGCAATGGGTTTGGGTACCTAGTCTTAAGAGAACGACCTATAAATTTATATTCGCTGTTGTCATCGTATTGGAATACTGAATATTGAATTTGAGGTCATTTGGATATCGTTTGGTCCGGGATTCAATCCTGGTACGTAAAAGTTTAGATACGCGTCCTGTTTTGGATGTTCGTTTCGGCCGCAAAGGGTTTGGGTACCTACACTTAAGAGAACGACCTATAAATTTATATTCCGTGTTTCCATCGTATTGCAAAACTAAATATTGAATTTCAGGTCATTTGGAGATCGTTTGGTCCGGGTTTCAATCCTGGGACGTAAAAGGTTAGATTTGCGTCCTCTTTTGGATGTTCGTTCCGGCCGCAATGGGTTTGGGTACCTACACTTAAGAGAACGACCTATAAATTTTTAATCGGTGTTTCCATCGTATTGCAATACTAAATATTAAATTTGAGGTCATTTGAACCTCGTTTGGTCGGTGTTTCTATCCTGGTACGTAAAACGTTACTTTGGCGTCATGTTTTAGAGGTTCAATATGGCCGCAATGGGTTTGGGTACCTATACATAAGAGAACGACATATAAATTTATATTCGGTGTTGTCATCGTATTGGAATACTGAATATTGAATTTGAGGTCATTTGGATATCGTTTGGTCCGGGATTCAATCCTGGTACGTAAAAGTTTAGATACGCGTCATGTTTTGGATGTTCGTTCCGGCTGCAAAGGGTTTGGGTACCTACACTTAAGAGAACGGCCTATAAATTTATATTTCGTGTTTCCATCGTATTGCAGAACTAAATATTGAATTTCAGGTCATTTGGAGAATCGTTTGGTCCGGGATTCAATCCTGGGACGTAAAAGGTTAGATACGCGTCATGTTTTGGATGTTCAATTCGGCCGCAAAGGGTTTGGGTACCTACACTTAAGAGAACGACCTATAAATTTATATTCCGTGTTTCCATCGTATTGCAAAACTAAATATTGAATTTCAGGTCATTTGGAGATCGTTTGGTCCGGGTTTCAATACTGGGACGTAAAAGGTTAGATTTGCGTCCTCTTTTGGATGTTCGTTTCGGCCGCAATGGGTTTGGGTACCTAGTCTTAAGAGAACGACCTATCAATTTATAATCGGTGTTTTCATTGTATTGCAATACTAAATATTAAATTTGAGGTCATTTGAACATCGTTTGGTCGGTGTTTCTATCCTGGTACGTAAAAGGTTACTTTGGCGTCATGTTTTAGAGGTTCAATATGGCCGCAATGGGTTTGGGTACCTATACATAAGAGAACGACGTATAAATTTATATTCGGTGTTGTCATTGTATTGGAATACTGAATATTGAATTTGAGGTCATTTGGATATCGTTTGGTCCGGGATTCAATCCTGGTACGTAAAAGTTTAGATACGCGTCATGTTTTGGATGTTCAATTCGGCCGCAAAGGGTTTGGGTACCTACACTTCGACCTATAAATTTAAATTCTGTGTTTCCATCGTATTGCAAAACTAAATATTGAATTTCAGGTCATTTGGAGAATCGTTTGGTCCGGGTTTCAATCCGGGGACGTAAAAGGTTACTTTAGCGTAATGTTTTAGAGGTTCAATATGGCCGCAATGGGTTTGGGTACCTATACATAAGAGAACGACGTATAAATTTATATTCGGTGTTGTCATCGTATTGGAATACTGAATATTGAATTTGAGGTCATTTGGATATCGTTTGGTCCGGGATTCAATCCTGGTACGTAAAAGTTTAGATTTGCGTCCTCTTTTGGATGTTCGTTTCGGCCGCAATGGGTTTGGGTACCTAGTCTTAAGAGAACGACCTATAAATTTATAATCGGTGTTTTCATTGTATTACAATACTAAATATTAAATTTGAGGTCATTTGAAAATCGTTTGGTCGGTGTTTCTATCCTGGTACGTAAAAGGTTACTTTGGCGTCATGTTTTAGAGGTTCAATATGGACGCAATGGGTTTGGGTACCTAAACATAAGAGAACGACGTATAAATTTATATTCGGTGTTGTCATCGTATTGGAATACTGAATATTGAATTTGAGGTCATTTGGATATCGTTTGGTCCGGGATTCAATCCTGGTACGTAAAAGTTTAGATACGCGTCATGTTTTGGATGTTCGTTTCGGCCGCAAAGGGTTTGGGTACCTACACTTAAGAGAACGACCTATAAATTTATATTCCGTGTTTCCATCGTATTGCAAAACTAAATATTGAATTTCAGGTCATTTGGAGAATCGTTTGGTCCGGGTTTCAATCCGGGGACGTAAAAGGTTAGTTTGGCGTCATGTTTTATAGGTTCAATATGGCCGGAATGGGTTTGTGTACCTATACATAAGAGAACGACGTATAAATTTATATTCGGTGTTGTCATCGTATTGGAATACTGAATATTGAATTTGAGGTCATTTGGATATCGTTTGGTCCGGGATTCAATCCTGGTACGTAAAAGTTTAGATACGCGTCATGTTTTGGATGTTCGTTTCGGCCGCAAAGGGTTTGAGTACCTACACTTAAGAGAACGACCTATAAATTTATATTCCGTGTTTCCATCGTATTGCAAAACTAAATATTGAATTTCAGGTCATTTGGAGAATCGTTTGGTCCGGGTTTCAATTCTGGGATGTAAAAGGTTAGATTTGCGTCCTCTTTTGGATGTTCGTTTCGGCCGCAATGGGTTTGGGTACCTAGTCTTAAGAGAACGACCTATAAATTTATAATCGGTGTTGTCATCGTATTGGAATACTGAATATTGAATTTGAGGTCATTTGAACATCGTTTGGTCGGTGTTTCTATCCTGGTACGTAAAAGGTTACTTTGGCGTCATGTTTTAGAGGTTCAATATGGCCGGAATGGGTTTGGGAACCTATACATAAGAGAACGACGTATAAATTTATATTCGGTGTTGTCATCGTATTGGAATACTGAATATTGAATTTGAGGTCATTTGGATATCGTTTGGTACGGGATTCAATCCTGGTACGTAAAAGTTTAGATACGCGTCATGTTTTGGATGTTCAATTCAGCCGCAAAGGGTTTGGGTACCTACACTTAAGAGAACGACCTATAAATTTATATTCCGTGTTTCCATCGTATTGCAAAACTAAATATTGAATTTCAGATCATTTGGAGAATCGTTTGGTCCGGGTTTCAATCCTGGGACGTAAAAGGTTAGATTTGCGTCCTCTTTTGGATGTTCGTTTCGGCCGCAATGGGTTTGGGTACCAAGTCTTAAGAGAACGGCCTATAAATTTATAATCGGTGTTTTCATTGTATTCCAATACTAAATATTGAATTTGAGGTCATTTGAACATCGTTTGGTCGGTGTTTCTATCCTGGTACGTAAAAGGTTACTTTGGCGTCATGTTTTAGAGGTTCAATATGGCCGCAATGGGTTTGGGTACCTATACATAAGAGAACGACGTATAAATTTATATTCGGTGTTGTCATCGTATTGGAATACTGAATATTGAATTTGAGGTCATTTGGATATCGTTTGGTCCGGGATTCAATCCTGGTACGTAAAAGTTTAGATTTGCGTCCTCTTTTGGATGTTCATTTCGGCCGCAATGGGTTTGGGTACCTAGTCTTAAGAGAACGACCTATAAATTTATAATCGGTGTTTTCATTGTATTACAATACTAAATATTAAATTTGAGGTCATTTGAAAATCGTTTGGTCGGTGTTTCTATCCTGGTACGTAAAAGGTTACTTTGGCGTCATGTTTTAGAGGTTCAATATGGCCGCAATGGGTTTGGGTACCTAAACATAAGAGAACGACGTATAAATTTATATTCGGTGTTGTCATCATATTGGAATACTGAATATTGAATTTGAGGTCATTTGGATATCGTTTGGTCCGGGATTCAATCCTGGTACGTAAAAGTTTAGATTTGCGTCCTCTTTTGGATGTTTATTTCGGCCGCAATGGGTTTGGGTACCAAGTCTTAAGAGAACGGCTATATAAATTTATAATCGGTGTTTTCATTGTATTCCAATACTAAATATTAAATTTGAGGTCATTTGAACATCGTTTGGTCGGTGTTTCTATCCTGGTACGTAAAAGGTTACTTTGGCGTCATGTTTTAGAGGTTCAATATGGCCGCAATGGGTTTGGGTACCTATACATAAGAGAACGACGTATAAATTTATAATCGGTGTTGTCATCGTATTGGAATACTGAATATTGAATTTGAGGTCATTTGAACATCGTTTGGTCGGTGTTTCTATCCTGGTACGTAAAAGGTTACTTTGGCGTCATGTTTTAGAGGTTCAATATGGCCGGAATGGGTTTGGGAACCTATACATAAGAGAATGATGTATAAATTTATATTCGGTGTTGTCATCGTATTGGAATACTGAATATTGAATTTGAGGTCATTTGGATATCGTTTGGTCCGGGATTCAATCCTGGTACGTAAAAGTTTAGATACGCGTCATGTTTTGGATGTTCATTTCGGCCGCAAAGGATTTGGGTACCTACACTTAAGAGAACGACCTATAAATTTATATTCCGTGTTTCCATCGTATTGCAAAACTAAATATTGAATTTCAGGTCATTTGGAGATCGTTTGGTCCGGGTTTCAATCCTGGTACGTAAAAGTTTAGATACGCGTCATGTTTTGGATGTTCGTTTCGGCCGCAAATGGTTTGGGTACCTACACTTAACAGAACGGCCTATAAATTTATATTCCGTGTTTCCATCGTATTGCAAAACTAAATATTGAATTTCAGGTCATTTGGAGAATCGTTTGGTCCGGGTTTCAATCCTGGGACGTAAAAGGTTAGATTTGCGTCCTCTTTTGGATTTTCGTTTCGGCCGCAATGGGTTTGGGTACCTAGTCTTAAGAGAACGACCTATAAATTTATATTCGGTGTTATCATCGTATTGGAATACTGAATATTGAATTTGAGGTCATTTGGATATCGTTTGGTCAGGGATTCAATCCTGGTACGTAAAAGTTTAGATACGCGTCATGTTTTGGATGTTCGTTGCGGCCGCAAAGGGTTTGGGTACCTACACTTAAGAGAACGACCTATAAATTTATATTCCGTGTTTCCATCGTATTGCAAAACTAAATATTGAATTTCAGGTCATTTGGAGATCGTTTGGTCCGGGTTTCAATCCTGGGACGTAAAAGGTTAGATTTGCGTCCTCTTTTGGATGTTCGTTTCGGCCGCAATAGGTTTGGGTACCAAGTCTTAAGAGAACGGCTATATAAATTTATAATCAGTGTTGTCATCGTATTAGAATACTGAATATTGAATTTGAGGTCATTTGAACATCGTTTGGTCGGTGTTTCTATCCTGGTACGTAAAAGGTTACTTTGGCGTCATGTTTTAGAGGTTCAATATGGCCGCAATGGGTTTGGGTACCTATACATAAGAGAACGATGTATAAATTTATA
This sequence comes from Populus davidiana, assembly GCA_030145905.1. Classification (NCBI taxonomy): domain Eukaryota; kingdom Viridiplantae; phylum Streptophyta; class Magnoliopsida; order Malpighiales; family Salicaceae; genus Populus; species Populus davidiana. Next base: position 12,107,717 of record CM057806.1, read on the forward strand.
TTCGGTGTTGTCATCGTATTGGAATACTGAATATTGAATTTGAGGTCATTTGGATATCGTTTGGTCCGGGATTCAATCCTGGTACGTAAAAGTTTAGATACGCGTCATGTTTTGGATGTTCGTTTCGGCCGCAAAGGGTTTGGGTACCTACACTTAAGAGAACGACCTATAAATTTATATTCCGTGTTTCCATCGTATTGCAAAACTAAATATTGAATTTCAGATCATTTGGAGAATCGTTTGGTCCGGGTTTCAATCCTGGGACGTAAAAGGTTAGATTTGCGTCCTCTTTTGGATGTTCGTTTCGGCCGCAATGGGTTTGGGTACCTAGTCTTAAGAGAACGACCTATAAATTTATATTTGGTGTTGTCATCGTATTGGAATACTGAATATTGAATTTGAGGTCATTTGGATATCGTTTGGTCCGGGATTCAATCCTGGTACGTAAAAGTTTAGATACGCGTCATGTTTTGGATGTTCGTTTCGGCCGCAAAGGGTTTGGGTACCTACACTTAAGAGAACGACCTATAAATTTATATTCCGTGTTTCCATCGTATTGCAAAACTAAATATTGAATTTCAGATCATTTGGAGAATCGTTTGGTCCGGGTTTCAATCCTGGGACGTAAAAGGTTAGATTTGCGTCCTCTTTTGGATGTTCGTTTCGGCCGCAATGGGTTTGGGTACCTAGTCTTAAGAGAACGACCTATAAATTTATATTTGGTGTTGTCATCGTATTGGAATACTGAATATTGAATTTGAGGTCATTTGGATATCGTTTGGTCAGGGATTCAATCCTGGTACGTAAAAGTTTAGATACGCGTCATGTTTTGGATGTTCCATTCGGCCGCAAAGGGTTTGGGTACCTACACTTAAGAGAACGACCTATAAATTTATATTCCGTGTTTCCATCGTATTGCAAAACTAAATATTGAATTTCAGGTCATTTGGAGAATCGTTTGGTCCGGGTTTCAATCCTGGGACGTAAAAGCTTAGATTTGCGTCCTCTTTTGGATGTTCGTTTCGGCCGCAATGGGTTTGGGTACCTAGTCTTAAGAGAACGGCCTATAAATTTATAATCGGTGTTTTCATTTTATTCCAATACTAAATATTAAATTTGAGGTCATTTGAACATCGTTTGGTCGGTGTTTCTATCCTGGTACGTAAAAGGTTACTTTGGCGTCATGTTTTAGAGGTTCAATATGGCCGCAATGGGTTTGGGTACCTATACATAAGAGAACGACATATAAATTTATATTCGGTGTTGTCATCGTATTGGAATACTGAATATTGAATTTGAGGTCATTTGGATATCGTTTGGTCCGGGATTCAATCCTGGTACGTAAAAGTTTAGATACGCGTCATGTTTTGGATGTTCCATTCGGCCGCAAAGGGTTTGGGTACCTACACTTAAGAGAACGACCTATAAATTTATATTCCGTGTTTCCATCGTATTGCAAAACTAAATATTGAATTTCAGGTCATTTGGAGATCGTTTGGTCCGGGTTTCAATCCTGGGACGTAAAAGGTTAGATTTGCATCCTCTTTTGGATGTTCGTTTCGGCCGCAATGGGTTTGGGTACCAAGTCTTAAGAGAACGGCTATATAAATTTATAATCGGTGTTGTCATCGTATTGGAATACTGAATATTGAATTTGAGGTCATTTGAACATCGTTTGGTCGGTGTTTCTATCCTGGTACGTAAAAGGTTACTTTGGCGTCATGTTTTAGAGGTTCAATATGGCCGCAATGGGTTTGGGTACCTATACATAAGAGAACGACGTATAAATTTATATTCGGTGTTGTCATCGTATTGGAATACTGAATATTGAATTTGAGGTCATTTGGATATCGTTTGGTCCGGGATTCAATCCTGGTACGTAAAAGTTTAGATACGCGTCATGTTTTGGATGTTCGTTTCGGCCGCAAAGGGTTTGGGTACCTACACTTAAGAGAACGACCTATAAATTTATATTCCGTGTTTCCATCGTATTGCAAAACTAAATATTGAATTTCAGATCATTTGGAGAATCGTTTGGTCCGGGTTTCAATCCTGGGACGTAAAAGGTTAGATTTGCGTCCTCTTTTGGATGTTCGTTTCGGCCGCAATGGGTTTGGGTACCTAGTCTTAAGAGAACGACCTATAAATTTATATTCGGTGTTGTCATCGTATTGGAATACTGAATATTGAATTTGAGGTCATTTGGATATCGTTTGGTCAGGGATTCAATCCTGGTACGTAAAAGTTTAGATACGCGTCATGTTTTGGATGTTCCATTCGGCCGCAAAGGGTTTGGGTACCTACACTTAAGAGAACGACCTATAAATTTATATTCCGTGTTTCCATCGTATTGCAAAACTAAATATTGAATTTCAGGTCATTTGGAGAATCGTTTGGTCCGGGTTTCAATCCGGGGACGTAAAAGGTTACTTTGGCGTCATGTTTTAGAGGTTCAATATGGCCGCAATGGGTTTGGGTACCTATACATAAGAGAACGACGTATAAATTTATATTCGGTGTTGTCATCGTATTGGAATACTGAATATTGAATTTGAGGTCATTTGGATATCGTTTGGTCCGGGATTCAATCCTGGTACGTAAAAGTTTAGATACGCGTCATGTTTTGGATGTTCGTTTCGGCCGCAAAGGGTTTGGGTACCTACACTTAAGAGAACGACCTATAAATTTATATTCCGTGTTTCCATCGTATTGCAAAACTAAATATTGAATTTCAGGTCATTTGGAGATCGTTTGGTCCGGGTTTCAATCCTGGGACGTAAAAGGTTAGATTTGCATCCTCTTTTGGATGTTCGTTTCGGCCGCAATGGGTTTGGGTACCAAGTCTTAAGAGAACGGCTATATAAATTTATAATCGGTGTTGTCATCGTATTGGAATACTGAATATTGAATTTGAGGTCATTTGAACATCGTTTGGTCGGTGTTTCTATCCTGGTACGTAAAAGGTTACTTTGGCGTCATGTTTTAGAGGTTCAATATGGCCGCAATGGGTTTGGGTACCTATACATAAGAGAACGACGTATAAATTTATATTCGGTGTTGTCATCGTATTGGAATACTGAATATTGAATTTGAGGTCATTTGGATATCGTTTGGTCCGGGATTCAATCCTGGTACGTAAAAGTTTAGATACGCGTCATGTTTTGGATGTTCGTTTCGGCCGCAAAGGGTTTGGGTACCTACACTTAAGAGAACGACCTATAAATTTATATTCCGTGTTTCCATCGTATTGCAAAACTAAATATTGAATTTCAGATCATTTGGAGAATCGTTTGGTCCGGGTTTCAATCCTGGGACGTAAAAGGTTAGATTTGCGTCCTCTTTTGGATGTTCGTTTCGGCCGCAATGGGTTTGGGTACCTAGTCTTAAGAGAACGACCTATAAATTTATATTCGGTGTTGTCATCGTATTGGAATACTGAATATTGAATTTGAGGTCATTTGGATATCGTTTGGTCAGGGATTCAATCCTGGTACGTAAAAGTTTAGATACGCGTCATGTTTTGGATGTTCCATTCGGCCGCAAAGGGTTTGGGTACCTACACTTAAGAGAACGACCTATAAATTTATATTCCGTGTTTCCATCGTATTGCAAAACTAAATATTGAATTTCAGGTCATTTGGAGAATCGTTTGGTCCGGGTTTCAATCCGGGGACGTAAAAGGTTACTTTGGCGTCATGTTTTAGAGGTTCAATATGGCCGCAATGGGTTTGGGTACCTATACATAAGAGAACGACGTATAAATTTATATTCGGTGTTGTCATCGTATTGGAATACTGAATATTGAATTTGAGGTCATTTGGATATCGTTTGGTCCGGGATTCAATCCTGGTACGTAAAAGTTTAGATACGCGTCATGTTTTGGATGTTCGTTTCGGCCGCAAAGGGTTTGGGTACCTACACTTAAGAGAACGACCTATAAATTTATATTCCGTGTTTCCATCGTATTGCAAAACTAAATATTGAATTTCAGGTCATTTGGAGATCGTTTGGTCCGGGTTTCAATCCTGGGACGTAAAAGGTTAGATTTGCATCCTCTTTTGGATGTTCGTTTCGGCCGCAATGGGTTTGGGTACCAAGTCTTAAGAGAACGGCTATATAAATTTATAATCGGTGTTGTCATCGTATTGGAATACTGAATATTGAATTTGAGGTCATTTGAACATCGTTTGGTCGGTGTTTCTATCCTGGTACGTAAAAGGTTACTTTGGCGTCATGTTTTAGAGGTTCAATATGGCCGCAATGGGTTTGGGTACCTATACATAAGAGAACGACGTATAAATTTATATTCGGTGTTGTCATCGTATTGGAATACTGAATATTGAATTTGAGGTCATTTGGATATCGTTTGGTCCGGGATTCAATCCTGGTACGTAAAAGTTTAGATACGCGTCATGTTTTGGATGTTCGTTTCGGCCGCAAAGGGTTTGGGTACCTACACTTAAGAGAACGACCTATAAATTTATATTCCGTGTTTCCATCGTATTGCAAAACTAAATATTGAATTTCAGATCATTTGGAGAATCGTTTGGTCCGGGTTTCAATCCTGGGACGTAAAAGGTTAGATTTGCGTCCTCTTTTGGATGTTCATTTCGGCCGCAATGGGTTTGGGTACCTAGTCTTAAGAGAACGACCTATAAATTTATATTCGGTGTTGTCATCGTATTGGAATACTGAATATTGAATTTGAGGTCATTTGGATATCGTTTGGTCAGGGATTCAATCCTGGTACGTAAAAGTTTAGATACGCGTCATGTTTTGGATGTTCCATTCGGCCGCAAAGGGTTTGGGTACCTACACTTAAGAGAACGACCTATAAATTTATATTCCGTGTTTCCATCGTATTGCAAAACTAAATATTGAATTTCAGGTCATTTGGAGAATCGTTTGGTCCGGGTTTCAATCCTGGGACGTAAAAGCTTAGATTTGCGTCCTCTTTTGGATGTTCGTTTCGGCCGCAATGGGTTTGGGTACCTAGTCTTAAGAGAACGGCCTATAAATTTATAATCGATGTTTTCATTTTATTCCAATACTAAATATTAAATTTGAGGTCATTTGAACATCGTTTGGTCGGTGTTTCTATCCTGGTACGTAAAAGGTTACTTTGGCGTCATGTTTTAGAGGTTCAATATGGCCGCAATGGGTTTGGGTACCTATACATAAGAGAACGACGTATAAATTTATATTCGGTGTTGTCATCGTATTGGAATACTGAATATTGAATTTGAGGTCATTTGGATATCGTTTGGTCCGGGATTCAATCCTGGTACGTAAAAGTTTAGATACGCGTCATGTTTTGGATGTTCGTTTCGGCCGCAAAGGGTTTGGGTACCTACACTTAAGAGAACGACCTATAAATTTATATTCCGTGTTTCCATCGTATTGTAAAACTAAATATTGAATTTCAGGTCATTTGGAGATCATTTGGTCCGAGTTTCAATCCTAGGACGTAAAAGGTTAGATTTGCGTCCTCTTTTGGATGTTCGTTTCGGCCGCAATGGGTTTGGGTACCTAGTCTTAAGAGAACGGCCTATAAATTTATATTCCGTGTTTCCATCGTATTGCAATACTAAATATTGAATTTCAGGTCATTTGGAGAATCGTTTGGTCCGGGTTTCAATCCTGGGACGTAAAAGGTTACTTTGGCGTCATGTTTTAGAGGTTCAATATGGCCGCAATGGGTTTGGGTACCTATACATAAGAGAACGACGTATAAATTTATATTCGGTGTTGTCATCGTATTGGAATACTGAATATTGAATTTGAGGTCATTTGAACATCGTTTTGTCGGTGTTTCTATCCTGGTACGTAAAAGGTTACTTTGGCGTCATGTTTTCGAGGTTCAATATGGCCGCAATGGGTTTGGGTACCTAAACATAAGAGAACGACGTATAAATTTATATTCGGTGTTGTCATCGTATTGGAATACTGAATATTGAATTTGAGGTCATTTGGATATCGTTTGGTCCGGGATTCAATCCTGGTACGTAAAAGTTTAGATACGCGTCATGTTTTGGATGTTCGTTTCGGCCGCAAAGGGTTTGGGTACCTATACATAACAGAACGATGTATAAATTTATATTCGGTGTTGTCATCGTATTGGAATACTGAATATTGAATTTGAGGTCATTTGAACATCGTTTGGTCGGTGTTTCTATCCTGGTACGTAAAAGGTTACTTTGGCGTCATGTTTTAGAGGTTCAATATGGCCGCAATGGGTTTGGGTACCTATACATAAGAGAACGACCTATAAATTTATAATCGGTGTTGTCATCGTATTGGAATACTGAATATTGAATTTGAGGTCATTTGAACATCGTTTGGTCGGTGTTTCTATCCTGGTACGTAAAAGGTTACTTTGGCGTCATGTTTTAGAGGTTCAATATGGCCGCAATGGGTTTGGGTACCTATACATAAGAGAACGACGTATAAATTTATATTCGGTGTTGTCATCGTATTGGAATACTGAATATTGAATTTGAGGTCATTTGGAGAATCGTTTGGTCCGGGTTTCAATCCGGGGACGTAAAAGGTTACTTTGGCGTCATGTTTTAGAGGTTCAATATGGCCGCAATGGGTTTGGGTACCTATACATAAGAGAACGACGTATAAATTTATATTCGGTGTTGTCATCGTATTGGAATACTGAATATTGAATTTGAGGTCATTTGGATATCGTTTGGTCCGGGATTCAATCCTGGTACGTAAAAGTTTAGATACGCGTCATGTTTTGGATGTTCCATTCGGCCGCAAAGGGTTTGGGTACCTACACTTAAGAGAACGACCTATAAATTTATATTCCGTGTTTCCATCGTATTGCAAAACTAAATATTGAATTTCAGGTCATTTGGAGATCGTTTGGTCCGGGTTTCAATCCTGGGACGTAAAAGGTTAGATTTGCATCCTCTTTTGGATGTTCGTTTCGGCCGCAATGGGTTTGGGTACCTAGTCTTAAGAGAACGGCCTATAAATTTATAATCGGTGTTTTCATTGTATTCCAATACTAAATATTAAATTTCAGGTCATTTGAACATCGTTTGGTTGGTGTTTCTATCCTGGTACGTAAAAGGTTACTTTGGCGTCATGTTTTAGAGGTTCAATATGGCCGCAATGGGTTTGGGTACCTATACATAAGAGAACGACGTATAAATTTATATTCGGTGTTGTCATCGTATTGGAATACTGAATATTGAATTTGAGGTCATTTGGATATCGTTTGGTCCGGGATTCAATCCTGGTACGTAAAAGTTTAGATACGCGTCATGTTTTGGATGTTCAATTCGGCCGCAAAGGGTTTGGGTACCTACACTTAAGAGAACGACCTATAAATTTATATTCCGTGTTTCCATCGTACTGGAAAACTAAATATTGAATTTCAGGTCATTTGGAGATCATTTGGTCCGAGTTTCAATCCTAGGACGTAAAAGGTTAGATTTGCGTCCTCTTTTGGATGTTCGTTTCGGCCGCAATGGGTTTGGGTACCTAGTCTTAAGAGAACGGCCTATAAATTTATATTCCGTGTTTCCATCGTATTGCAATACTAAATATTGAATTTCAGGTCATTTGGAGAATCGATTGGTCCGGGTTTCAATCCTGGGACGTAAAAGGTTACTTTGGCGTCATGTTTTAGAGGTTCAATATGGCCGCAATGGGTTTGGGTACCTATACATAAGAGAACGACGTATAAATTTATATTCGGTGTTGTCATCGTATTGGAATACTGAATATTGAATTTGAGGTCATTTGAACATCGTTTTGTCGGTGTTTCTATCCTGGTACGTAAAAGGTTACTTTGGCGTCATGTTTTCGAGGTTCAATATGGCCGCAATGGGTTTGGGTACCTAAACATAAGAGAACGACGTATAAATTTATATTCGGTGTTGTCATCGTATTGGAATACTGAATATTGAATTTGAGGTCATTTGGATATCGTTTGGTCCGGGATTCAATCCTGGTACGTAAAAGTTTAGATACGCGTCATGTTTTGGATGTTCGTTTCGGCCGCAAAGGGTTTGGGTACCTATACATAAGAGAACGACGTATAAATTTATATTCGGTGTTGTCATCGTATTGGAATACTGAATATTGAATTTGAGGTCATTTGAACATCGTTTGGTAGGTGTTTCTATCCTGGTACTTAAAAGGTTACTTTGGCGTCATGTTTTAGAGGTTCAATATGGCCGCAATGGGTTTGGGTACCTATACATAAGAGAACGACCTATAAATTTATAATCGGTGTTGTCAACGTATTGGAATACTGAATATTGAATTTGAGGTCATTTGAACATCGTTTGATCGGTGTTTCTATCCTGGTACGTAAAAGGTTACTTTGGCGTCATGTTTTAGAGGTTCAATATGGCCGCAATGGGTTTGGGTACCTATACATAAGACAACGACGTATAAATTTATATTCGGTGTTGTCATCGTATTGGAATACTGAATATTGAATTTGAGGTCATTTGAACATCGTTTGGTCGGTGTTTCTATCCTGGTACGTAAAAGGTTACTTTGGCGTCATGTTTTAGAGGTTCAATATGGCCGCAATAGGTTTGGGTACCTATACATAAGAGAATGACGTATAAATTTATATTCGGTGTTGTCATCGTATTGGAATACTGAATATTGAATTTGAGGTCATTTGGATATCGTTTGGTCCGGGATTCAATCCTGGTACGTAAAAGTTTAGATTTGCGTCATGTTTTGGATGTTCAATTCGGCCGCAAAGGGTTTGGAGAACCTAGTCTTAAGAGAACGACCTATAAATTTATAATCGGTGTTTTCATTGTATTACAATACTAAATTTTAAATTTGAGGTCATTTGAACATCGTTTGGTCGGTGTTTCTATCCTGGTACGTAAAAGGTTACTATGACGTTTTAGAGGTTCAATATGGCCGCAATGGGTTTGGGTACCTAAACATAAGAGAACGACGTATAAATTTATATTCGGTGTTGTCATCGTATTGGAATACTGAATATTGAATTTGAGGTCATTTGGATATCGTTTGGTCCGGGATTCAATCCTGGTACGTAAAAGTTTAGATACGCGTCATGTTTTGGATGTTCGTTTCGGCCGCAAAGGGTTTGGGTACCTACACTTAAGAGAACGACCTATAAATTTATATTCCGTGTTTCCATCGTATTGCAAAACTAAATATTGAATTTCAGGTCATTTGGAGAATTGTTTGGTCCGGGTTTCAATCCGGGGACGTAAAAGTTTACTTTGGCGTCATGTTTTAGAGGTTCAATATGGCCGCAATGGGTTTGGGTACCTATACATAAGAGAACGACGTATAAATTTATATTCGGTGTTGTCATCGTATTGGAATACTGAATATTGAATTTGAGGTCATTTGGATATCGTTTGGTCCGGGATTCAATCCTGGTACGTAAAAGTTTAGATTTGCGTCCTCTTTTGGATGTTCGTTTCGGCCGCAATGGGTTTGGGTACCTAGTCTTAAGAGAACGACCTATAAATTTATAATCGGTGTTTTCATCGTATTACAATACTAAATATTAAATTTGAGGTCATTTGAACATCGTTTGGTCGGTGTTTCTATCCTGGTACGTAAAAGGTTACTTTGGCGTCATGTTTTAGAGGTTCAATATGGCCGCAATGGGTTTGGATACCTAAACATAAGAGAACGACGTATAAATTTATATTCGGTGTTGTCATCGTATTGGAATACTGAATATTGAATTTGAGGTCATTTGGATATCGTTTGGTCCGGGATTCAATCCTGGTACGTAAAAGTTTAGATACGCGTCATGTTTTGGATGTTCGTTTCGGCCGCAAAGGGTTTGGGTACCTACACTTAAGAGAACGACCTATAAATTTATATTCCGTGTTTACATCGTATTGCAAAACTAAATATTGAATTTCAGGTCATTTGGAGAATCGTTTGGTCCGGGTTTCAATCCGGGGACGTAAAAGGTTACTTTGGCGTCATGTTTTAGAGGTTCAATATGGCCGCAATGGGTTTGGGTACCTATACATAAGAGAACGACGTATAAATTTATATTCGGTGTTGTCATCGTATTGGAATACTGAATATTGAATTTGAGGTCATTTGAACATCGTTTGGTCGGTGTTTCTATCCTGGTACGTAAAAGGTTACTTTGGCGTCATGTTTTAGAGGTTCAATATGGCCGCAATGGGTTTGGGTACCTATACATAAGAGAACGACCTATAAATTTATAATCGGTGTTGTCATCATATTGGAATACTGAATATTGAATTTGAGGTCCTTTGAACATCGTTTGGTCGGTGTTTCTATCCTGGTACGTAAAAGGTTACTTTGGCGTCATGTTTTAGAGGTTCAATATGGCCGCAATGGGTTTGGGTACCTACACATAAGAGAACGACGTATAAATTTATATTCGGTGTTGTCATCGTATTGGAATACTGAATATTGAATTTGAGGTCATTTGGATATCGTTTGGTCCGGGATTCAATCCTGGTACGTAAAAGTTTAGATACGCGTCATGTTTTGGATGTTCGTTTCGGCCGCAAAGGGTTTGGGTACCTATACATAAGAGAACGACGTATAAATTTATATTCGGTGTTGTCAACGTATTGGAATACTGAATATTGAATTTGAGGTCATTTGAACATCGTTTGATCGGTGTTTCTATCCTGGTACGTAAAAGGTTACTTTGGCGTCATGTTTTAGAGGTTCAATATGGCCGCAATGGGTTTGGGTACCTATACATAAGAGAACGACGTATAAATTTATATTCGGTGTTGTCATCGTATTGGAATACTGAATATTGAATTTGAGGTCATTTGAACATCGTTTGGTCGGTGTTTCTATCCTGGTACGTAAAAGGTTACTTTGGCGTCATGTTTTAGAGGTTCAATATGGCCGCAATAGGTTTGGGTACCTATACATAAGAGAATGACGTATAAATTTATATTCGGTGTTGTCATCGTATTGGAATACTGAATATTGAATTTGAGGTCATTTGGATATCGTTTGGTCCGGGATTCAATCCTGGTACGTAAAAGTTTAGATTTGCGTCATGTTTTGGATGTTCAATTCGGCCGCAAAGGGTTTGGAGAACCTAGTCTTAAGAGAACGACCTATAAATTTATAATCGGTGTTTTCATTGTATTACAATACTAAATTTTAAATTTGAGGTCATTTGAACATCGTTTGGTCGGTGTTTCTATCCTGGTACGTAAAAGGTTACTATGACGTTTTAGAGGTTCAATATGGCCGCAATGGGTTTGGGTACCTAAACATAAGAGAACGACGTATAAATTTATATTCGGTGTTGTCATCGTATTGGAATACTGAATATTGAATTTGAGGTCATTTGGATATCGTTTGGTCCGGGATTCAATCCTGGTACGTAAAAGTTTAGATACGCGTCATGTTTTGGATGTTCGTTTCGGCCGCAAAGGGTTTGGGTACCTACACTTAAGAGAACGACCTATAAATTTATATTCCGTGTTTCCATCGTATTGCAAAACTAAATATTGAATTTCAGGTCATTTGGAGAATCGTTTGGTCCGGGTTTCAATCCGGGGACGTAAAAGTTTACTTTGGCGTCATGTTTTAGAGGTTCAATATGGCCGCAATGGGTTTGGGTACCTATACATAAGAGAACGACGTATAAATTTATATTCGGTGTTGTCATCGTATTGGAATACTGAATATTGAATTTGAGGTCATTTGGATATCGTTTGGTCCGGGATTCAATCCTGGTACGTAAAAGTTTAGATTTGCGTCCTCTTTTGGATGTTCGTTTCGGCCGCAATGGGTTTGGGTACCTAGTCTTAAGAGAACGACCTATAAATTTATAATCGGTGTTTTCATCGTATTACAATACTAAATATTAAATTTGAGGTCATTTGAACATCGTTTGGTCGGTGTTTCTATCCTGGTACGTAAAAGGTTACTTTGGCGTCATGTTTTAGAGGTTCAATATGGCCGCAATGGGTTTGGATACCTAAACATAAGAGAACGACGTATAAATTTATATTCGGTGTTGTCATCGTATTGGAATACTGAATATTGAATTTGAGGTCATTTGGATATCGTTTGGTCCGGGATTCAATCCTGGTACGTAAAAGTTTAGATACGCGTCATGTTTTGGATGTTCGTTTCGGCCGCAAAGGGTTTGGGTACCTACACTTAAGAGAACGACCTATAAATTTATATTCCGTGTTTCCATCGTATTGCAAAACTAAATATTGAATTTCAGGTCATTTGGAGAATCGTTTGGTCCGGGTTTCAATCCGGGGACGTAAAAGGTTACTTTGGCGTCATGTTTTAGAGGTTCAATATGGCCGCAATGGGTTTGGGTACCTATACATAAGAGAACGACGTATAAATTTATATTCGGTGTTGTCATCGTATTGGAATACTGAATATTGAATTTGAGGTCATTTGAACATCGTTTGGTCGGTGTTTCTATCCTGGTACGTAAAAGGTTACTTTGGCGTCATGTTTTAGAGGTTCAATATGGCCGCAATGGGTTTGGGTACCTATACATAAGAGAACGACCTATAAATTTATAATCGGTGTTGTCATCATATTGGAATACTGAATATTGAATTTGAGGTCCTTTGAACATCGTTTGGTCGGTGTTTCTATCCTGGTACGTAAAAGGTTACTTTGGCGTCATGTTTTAGAGGTTCAATATGGCCGCAATGGGTTTGGGTACCTACACATAAGAGAACGACGTATAAATTTATATTCGGTGTTGTCATCGTATTGGAATACTGAATATTGAATTTGAGGTCATTTGGATATCGTTTGGTCCGGGATTCAATCCTGGTACGTAAAAGTTTAGATACGCGTCATGTTTTAGATGTTCGTTTCGGCCGCAAAGGGTTTGGGTACCTACACTTAAGAGAACGACCTATAAATTTATATTCCGTGTTTCCATCGTATTGCAAAACTAAATATTGAATTTCAGGTCATTTGGAGAATCGTTTGGTCCGGGTTTCAATCCTGGGATGTAAAAGGTTAGATTTGCGTCCTCTTTTGGATGTTCGTTTCGGCCGCAATGGGTTTGGGTACCAAGTCTTAAGAGAACGGCTATATAAATTTATAATCGGTGTTGTCATCGTATTGGAATACTGAATATTGAATTTGAGGTCATTTGAACATCGTTTGGTCGGTGTTTCTATCCTGGTACGTAAAAGGTTACTTTGGCGTCATGTTTTAGAGGTTCAATATGGCCGCAATGGGTTTGGGTACCTATACATAAGAGAACGACGTATAAATTTATATTCGGTGTTGTCATCGTATTGGAATACTGAATATTGAATTTGAGGTCATTTGGATATCGTTTGGTCCGGGATTCAATCCTGGTACGTAAAAGTTTAGATTTGCGTCCTCTTTTGGATGTTCGTTTCGGCCGCAATGGGTTTGGGTACCTAGTCTTAAGAGAACGACCTATAAATTTATAATCGGTGTTTTCATTGTATTACAATACTAAATATTAAATTTGAGGTCATTTGAACATCGTTTGGTCGGTGTTTCTATCCTGGTACGTAAAAGGTTACTTTGGCGTCATGTTTTAGAGGTTCAATATGGCCGCAATGGGTTTGGGTACCTAAACATAAGAGAACGACGTATAAATTTATATTCGGTGTTGTCATCGTATTGGAATACTGAATATTGAATTTGAGGTCATTTGGATATCGTTTGGTCCGGGATTCAATCCTGGTACGTAAAAGTTTAGATACGCGTCATGTTTTGGATGTTCGTTTCGGCCGCAAAGGGTTTGGGTACCTACACTTAAGAGAACGACCTATAAATTTATATTCCGTGTTTCCATCGTATTGCAAAACTAAATATTGAATTTCAGGTCATTTGGAGAATCGTTTGGTCCGGGTTTCAATCCGGGGACGTAAAAGGTTACTTTGGCGTCATGTTTTAGAGGTTCAATATGGCCGCAATGGGTTTGGGTACCTATACATAAGAGAACGACGTATAAATTTATATTCGGTGTTGTCATCGTATTGGAATACTGAATATTGAATTTGAGGTCATTTGAACATCGTTTGGTCGGTGTTTCTATCCTGGTACGTAAAAGGTTACTTTGGCGTCATGTTTTAGAGGTTCAATATGGCCGCAATGGGTTTGGGTACCTATACATAAGAGAACGACCTATAAATTTATAATCGGTGTTGTCATCATATTGGAATACTGAATATTGAATTTGAGGTCCTTTGAACATCGTTTGGTCGGTGTTTCTATCCTGGTACGTAAAAGGTTACTTTGGCGTCATGTTTTAGAGGTTCAATATGGCCGCAATGGGTTTGGGTACCTACACATAAGAGAACGACGTATAAATTTATATTCGGTGTTGTCATCGTATTGGAATACTGAATATTGAATTTGAGGTCATTTGGATATCGTTTGGTCCGGGATTCAATCCTGGTACGTAAAAGTTTAGATACGCGTCATGTTTTAGATGTTCGTTTCGGCCGCAAAGGGTTTGGGTACCTACACTTAAGAGAACGACCTATAAATTTATATTCCGTGTTTCCATCGTATTGCAAAACTAAATATTGAATTTCAGGTCATTTGGAGAATCGTTTGGTCCGGGTTTCAATCCTGGGATGTAAAAGGTTAGATTTGCGTCCTCTTTTGGATGTTCGTTTCGGCCGCAATGGGTTTGGGTACCAAGTCTTAAGAGAACGGCTATATAAATTTATAATCGGTGTTGTCATCGTATTGGAATACTGAATATTGAATTTGAGGTCATTTGAACATCGTTTGGTCGGTGTTTCTATCCTGGTACGTAAAAGGTTACTTTGGCGTCATGTTTTAGAGGTTCAATATGGCCGCAATGGGTTTGGGTACCTATACATAAGAGAACGACGTATAAATTTATATTCGGTGTTGTCATCGTATTGGAATACTGAATATTGAATTTGAGGTCATTTGGATATCGTTTGGTCCGGGATTCAATCCTGGTACGTAAAAGTTTAGATTTGCGTCCTCTTTTGGATGTTCGTTTCGGCCGCAATGGGTTTGGGTACCTAGTCTTAAGAGAACGACCTATAAATTTATAATCGGTGTTTTCATTGTATTACAATACTAAATATTAAATTTGAGGTCATTTGAACATCGTTTGGTCGGTGTTTCTATCCTGGTACGTAAAAGGTTACTTTGGCGTCATGTTTTAGAGGTTCAATATGGCCGCAATGGGTTTGGGTACCTAAACATAAGAGAACGACGTATAAATTTATATTCGGTGTTGTCATCGTATTGGAATACTGAATATTGAATTTGAGGTCATTTGGATATCGTTTGGTCCGGGATTCAATCCTGGTACGTAAAAGTTTAGATACGCGTCATGTTTTGGATGTTCGTTTCGGCCGCAAAGGGTTTGGGTACCTACACTTAAGAGAACGACCTATAAATTTATATTCCGTGTTTCCATCGTATTGCAAAACTAAATATTGAATTTCAGGTCATTTGGAGAATCGTTTGGTCCGGGTTTCAATCCGGGGACGTAAAAGGTTACTTTGGCGTCATGTTTTAGAGGTTCAATATGGCCGCAATGGGTTTGGGTACCTATACATAAGAGAACGACGTATAAATTTATATTCGGTGTTGTCATCGTATTGGAATACTGAATATTGAATTTGAGGTCATTTGGATATCGTTTGGTCCGGGATTCAATCCTGGTACGTAAAAGTTTAGATACGCGTCATGTTTTGGATGTTCGTTTCGGCCGCAAAGGGTTTGGGTACCTACACTTAAGAGAACGACCTATAAATTTATATTCCGTGTTTCCATCGTATTGCAAAACTAAATATTGAATTTCAGGTCATTTGGAGAATCGTTTGGTCCGGGTTTCAATCCGGGGACGTAAAAGGTTACTTTGGCGTCATGTTTTAGAGGTTCAATATGGCCGCAATGGGTTTGGGTACCTATACATAAGAGAACGACGTATAAATTTATATTCGGTGTTGTCATCGTATTGGAATACTGAATATTGAATTTGAGGTCATTTGAACATCGTTTGGTCGGTGTTTCTATCCTGGTACGTAAAAGGTTACTTTGGCGTCATGTTTTAGAGGTTCAATATGGCCGCAATGGGTTTGGGTACCTATACATAAGAGAACGACCTATAAATTTATAATCGGTGTTGTCATCATATTGGAATACTGAATATTGAATTTGAGGTCCTTTGAACATCGTTTGGTCGGTGTTTCTATCCTGGTACGTAAAAGGTTACTTTGGCGTCATGTTTTAGAGGTTCAATATGGCCGCAATGGGTTTGGGTACCTACACATAAGAGAACGACGTATAAATTTATATTCGGTGTTGTCATCGTATTGGAATACTGAATATTGAATTTGAGGTCATTTGGATATCGTTTGGTCCGGGATTCAATCCTGGTACGTAAAAGTTTAGATACGCGTCATGTTTTAGATGTTCGTTTCGGCCGCAAAGGGTTTGGGTACCTACACTTAAGAGAACGACCTATAAATTTATATTCCGTGTTTCCATCGTATTGCAAAACTAAATATTGAATTTCAGGTCATTTGGAGAATCGTTTGGTCCGGGTTTCAATCCTGGGATGTAAAAGGTTAGATTTGCGTCCTCTTTTGGATGTTCGTTTCGGCCGCAATGGGTTTGGGTACCAAGTCTTAAGAGAACGGCTATATAAATTTATAATCGGTGTTGTCATCGTATTGGAATACTGAATATTGAATTTGAGGTCATTTGAACATCGTTTGGTCGGTGTTTCTATCCTGGTACGTAAAAGGTTACTTTGGCGTCATGTTTTAGAGGTTCAATATGGCCGCAATGGGTTTGGGTACCTATACATAAGAGAACGACGTATAAATTTATATTCGGTGTTGTCATCGTATTGGAATACTGAATATTGAATTTGAGGTCATTTGGATATCGTTTGGTCCGGGATTCAATCCTGGTACGTAAAAGTTTAGATTTGCGTCCTCTTTTGGATGTTCGTTTCGGCCGCAATGGGTTTGGGTACCTAGTCTTAAGAGAACGACCTATAAATTTATAATCGGTGTTTTCATTGTATTACAATACTAAATATTAAATTTGAGGTCATTTGAACATCGTTTGGTCGGTGTTTCTATCCTGGTACGTAAAAGGTTACTTTGGCGTCATGTTTTAGAGGTTCAATATGGCCGCAATGGGTTTGGGTACCTAAACATAAGAGAACGACGTATAAATTTATATTCGGTGTTGTCATCGTATTGGAATACTGAATATTGAATTTGAGGTCATTTGGATATCGTTTGGTCCGGGATTCAATCCTGGTACGTAAAAGTTTAGATACGCGTCATGTTTTGGATGTTCGTTTCTGCCGCAAAGGGTTTGGGTACCTACACTTAAGAGAACGACCTATAAATTTATATTCCGTGTTTCCATCGTATTGCAAAACTAAATATTGAATTTCAGGTCATTTGAACATCGTTTGATCGGTGTTTCTATCCTGGTACGTAAAAGGTTACTTTGGCGTCATGTTTTAGAGGTTCAATATGGCCGCAATGGGTTTGGGTACCTATACATAAGAGAACGACGTATAAATTTATATTCGGTGTTGTCATCGTATTGGAATACTGAATATTGAATTTGAGGTCATTTGGATATCGTTTGGTCCGGGATTCAATCCTGGTACGTAAAAGTTTAGATACGCGTCATGTTTTGGATGTTCGTTTCGGCCGCAAAGGGTTTGGGTACCTATACATAAGAGAACGACGTATAAATTTATATTCGGTGTTGTCATCGTATTGGAATACTGAATATTGAATTTGAGGTCATTTGAACATCGTTTGGTCGGTGTTTCTATCCTGGTACTTAAAAGGTTACTTTGGCGTCATGTTTTAGAGGTTCAATATGGCCGCAATGGGTTTGGGTACCTATACATAAGAGAACGACCTATAAATTTATAATCGGTGTTGTCATCGTATTGGAATACTGAATATTGAATTTGAGGTCATTTGAACATCGTTTGATCGGTGTTTCTATCCTGGTACGTAAAAGGTTACTTTGGCGTCATGTTTTAGAGGTTCAATATGGCCGCAATGGGTTTGGGTACCTATACATAAGAGAACGACGTATAAATTTATATTCGGTGTTGTCATCGTATTGGAATACTGAATATTGAATTTGAGGTCATTTGGATATCGTTTGGTCCGGGATTCAATCCTGGTACGTAAAAGTTTAGATACGCGTCATGTTTTGGATGTTCAATTCGGCCGCAAAGGGTTTGGGTACCTACACTTAAAAGAACGACCTATAAATTTATATTCCGTGTTTCCATCATACTGCAAAACTAAATATTGAATTTCCGGTCATTTGGAGATCATTTGGTCCGAGTTTCAATCCTAGGACGTAAAAGGTTAGATTTGCGTCCTCTTTTGGATGTTCGTTTCGGCCGCAATGGGTTTGGGTACCTAGTCTTAAGAGAACGGCCTATAAATTTATATTCCGTGTTTCCATCGTATTGCAATACTAAATATTGAATTTCAGGTCATTTGGAGAATCGTTTGGTCCGGGTTTCAATCCTGGGACGTAAAAGGTTACTTTGGCGTCATGTTTTAGAGGTTCAATATGGCCGCAATGGGTTTGGGTACCTATACATAAGAGAACGACGTATAAATTTATAATCGGTGTTTTCATTGTATTACAATACTAAATATTAAATTTGAGGTCATTTGAACATCGTTTGGTCGGTGTTTCTATCCTGGTACGTAAAAGGTTACTTTGGCGTCATGTTTTAGAGGTTCAATATGGCCGCAATGGGTTTGGGTACCTAATCATAAGAGATAGAAACATAAATTTATATTCGGTGTTGTCATCGTATTGGAATACTGAATATTGAATTTCAGGTCATTTGGATATCGTTTGGTCCGGGATTCAATCCTGGTACTTAAAAGTTTAGATACGCGTCATGTTTTGGATGTTCATTTCGGCCGCAAAGGATTTGGGTACCTACACTTAAGAGAACGACCTATAAATTTATATTCCGTGTTTCCATCGTATTGCAAAACTAAATATTGAATTTCAGGTCATTTGGAGATCGTTTGGTCCGGGTTTCAATCCTGGTACGTAAAAGTTTAGATACGCGTCATGTTTTGGATGTTCGTTTCGGCCGCAAAGGGTTTGGGTACCTGCACTTAAGAGAACGGCCTATAAATTTATATTTCGTGTTTCCATCGTATTGCAAAACTAAATATTGAATTTCAGGTCATTTGGAGAATCGTTTGGTCCGGGTTTCAATCCGGGGACGTAAAAGGTTACTTTGGCGTCATGTTTTAGAGGTTCAATATGGCCGCAATGGGTTTGGGTACCTATACATAAGAGAACGACGTATAAATTTATTTTCGGTGTTGTCATCGTATTGGAATACTGAATATTGAATTTGAGGTCATTTGAACATCGTTTGATCGGTGTTTCTATCCTGGTACGTAAAAGGTTACTTTGGCGTCATGTTTTAGAGGTTCAATATGGCCGCAATGGGTTTGGGTACCTATACATAAGAGAACGACGTATAAATTTATATTCGGTGTTGTCATCGTATTGGAATACTGAATATTGAATTTGAGGTCATTTGGATATCGTTTGGTCCGGGATTCAATCCTGGTACGTAAAAGTTTAGATACGCGTCATGTTTTGGATGTTCAATTCGGCCGCAAAGGGTTTGGGTACCTACACTTAAAAGAACGACCTATAAATTTATATTCCGTGTTTCCATCATACTGCAAAACTAAATATTGAATTTCCGGTCATTTGGAGATCATTTGGTCCGAGTTTCAATCCTAGGACGTAAAAGGTTAGATTTGCGTCCTCTTTTGGATGTTCGTTTCGGCCGCAATGGGTTTGGGTACCTAGTCTTAAGAGAACGGCCTATAAATTTATATTCCGTGTTTCCATCGTATTGCAATACTAAATATTGAATTTCAGGTCATTTGGAGAATCGTTTGGTCCGGGTTTCAATCCTGGGACGTAAAAGGTTACTTTGGCGTCATGTTTTAGAGGTTCAATATGGCCGCAATGGGTTTGGGTACCTATACATAAGAGAACGACGTATAAATTTATAATCGGTGTTTTCATTGTATTACAATACTAAATATTAAATTTGAGGTCATTTGAACATCGTTTGGTCGGTGTTTCTATCCTGGTACGTAAAAGGTTACTTTGGCGTCATGTTTTAGAGGTTCAATATGGCCGCAATGGGTTTGGGTACCTAATCATAAGAGATAGAAACATAAATTTATATTCGGTGTTGTCATCGTATTGGAATACTGAATATTGAATTTCAGGTCATTTGGATATCGTTTGGTCCGGGATTCAATCCTGGTACTTAAAAGTTTAGATACGCGTCATGTTTTGGATGTTCATTTCGGCCGCAAAGGATTTGGGTACCTACACTTAAGAGAACGACCTATAAATTTATATTCCGTGTTTCCATCGTATTGCAAAACTAAATATTGAATTTCAGGTCATTTGGAGATCGTTTGGTCCGGGTTTCAATCCTGGTACGTAAAAGTTTAGATACGCGTCATGTTTTGGATGTTCGTTTCGGCCGCAAAGGGTTTGGGTACCTGCACTTAAGAGAACGGCCTATAAATTTATATTTCGTGTTTCCATCGTATTGCAAAACTAAATATTGAATTTCAGGTCATTTGGAGAATCGTTTGGTCCGGGTTTCAATCCGGGGACGTAAAAGGTTACTTTGGCGTCATGTTTTAGAGGTTCAATATGGCCGCAATGGGTTTGGGTACCTATACATAAGAGAACGACGTATAAATTTATTTTCGGTGTTGTCATCGTATTGGAATACTGAATATTGAATTTGAGGTCATTTGAACATCGTTTGGTCCGGGATTCAATCCTGGTACGTAAAAGTTTAGATTTGCGTCCTCTTTTGGATGTTTGTTTCGGCCGCAATGGGTTTGGGTACCTATACATAAGAGAACGACCTATAAATTTATAATCGGTGTTGTCATCGTATTGGAATACTGAATATTGAATTTGAGGTCCTTTGAACATCGTTTGGTCGGTGTTTCTATCCTGGTACGTAAAAGGTTACTTTGGCGTCATGTTTTAGAGGTTCAATATGGCCGCAATGGGTTTGGGTACCTATACATAAGAGAACGACGTATAAATTTATATTCGGTGTTGTCATCGTATTGGAATACTGAATATTAAATTTGAGGTCATTTGGATATCGTTTGGTCCGGGATTCAATCCTGGTACGTAAACGTTTAGATACGCGTCATGTTTTGGATGTTCGTTTCGGCCGCAAAGGGTTTGGGTACCTACACTTAAGAGAACGACCTATAAATTTATATTCCGTGTTTCCATCGTATTGCAAAACTAAATATTGAATTTCAGGTCATTTGGAGAATCGTTTGGTCCGGGTTTCAATCCGGGGACGTAAAAGGTTACTTTGGCGTCATGTTTTAGAGGTTCAATATGGCCGCAATGGGTTTGGGTACCTATACATAAGAGAACGACGTATAAATTTATATTCGGTGTTGTCATCGTATTGGAATACTGAATATTGAATTTGAGGTCATTTGGATATCGTTTGGTCCGGGATTCAATCCTGGTACGTAAAAGTTTAGATACGCGTCATGTTTTGGATGTTCGTTTCGGCCGCAAAGGGTTTGGGTACCTACACTTAAGAGAACGACCTATAAATTTATATTCCGTGTTTCCATCGTATTGCAAAACTAAATATTGAATTTCAGGTCATTTGGAGAATCGTTTGGTCCGGGTTTCAATCCGGGGACGTAAAAGGTTACTTTGGCGTCATGTTTTAGAGGTTCAATATGGCCGCAATGGGTTTGGGTACCTATACATAAGAGAACGACGTATAAATTTATATTCGGTGTTGTCATCGTATTGGAATACTGAATATTGAATTTGAGGTCATTTGGATATCGTTTGGTCCGGGATTCAATCCTGGTACGTAAAAGTTTAGATTTGCGTCCTCTTTTGGATGTTCGTTTCGGCCGCAATGGGTTTGGGTACCTAGTCTTAAGAGAACGACCTATAAATTTATAATCGGTGTTTTCATTGTATTACAATACTAAATATTAAATTTGAGGTCATTTGAACATCGTTTGGTCGGTGTTTCTATCCTGGTACGTAAAAGGCTACTTTGGCGTCATGTTTTAGAGGTTCAATATGGCCGCAATGGGTTTGGGTACCTAAACATAAGAGAACGACGTATAAATTTATATTCGGTGTTGTCATCGTATTGGAATACTGAATATTGAATTTGAGGTCATTTGGATATCGTTTGGTCCGGGATTCAATCCTGGTACGTAAAAGTTTAGATACGCGTCATGTTTTGGATGTTCGTTTCTGCCGCAAAGGGTTTGGGTACCTACACTTAAGAGAACGACCTATAAATTTATATTCCGTGTTTCCATCGTATTGCAAAACTAAATATTGAATTTCAGGTCATTTGGAGAATCGTTTGGTCCGGGTTTCAATCCGGGGACGTAAAAGGTTACTTTGGCGTCATGTTTTAGAGGTTCAATATGGCCGCAATGGGTTTGGGTACCTATACATAAGAGAACGACGTATAAATTTATATTCGGTGTTGTCATCGTATTGGAATACTGAATATTGAATTTGAGGTCATTTGGATATCGTTTGGTCCGGGATTCAATCCTGGTACGTAAAAGTTTAGATTTGCGTCCTCTTTTGGATGTTCGTTTCGGCCGCAATGGGTTTGGGTACCTAGTCTTAAGAGAACGACCTATAAATTTATAATCGGTGTTTTCATTGTATTACAATACTAAATATTAAATTTGAGGTCATTTGAACATCGTTTGGTCGGTGTTTCTATCCGGGGACGTAAAAGGTTACTTTGGCGTCATGTTTTAGAGGTTCAATATGGCCGCAATGGGTTTGGGTACCTATACATAAGAGAACGACGTATAAATTTATATTCGGTGTTGTCATCGTATTGGAATATTGAATATTGAATTTGAGGTCATTTGGATATCGTTTGGTCCGGGATTCAATCCTGGTACGTAAAAGTTTAGATACGCGTCATGTTTTGGATGTTCGTTTCGGCCGCAAAGGGTTTGGGTACCTATACATAAGAGAACGACGTATAAATTTATATTCGGTGTTGTCATCGTATTGGAATACTGAATATTGAATTTGAGGTCATTTGAACATCGTTTGGTCGGTGTTTCTATCCTGGTACTTAAAAGGTTACTTTGGCGTCATGTTTTAGAGGTTCAATATGGCCGCAATGGGTTTGGGTACCTATACATAAGAGAACGACCTATAAATTTATAATCGGTGTTGTCATCGTATTGGAATACTGAATATTGAATTTGAGGTCATTTGAACATCGTTTGATCGGTGTTTCTATCCTGGTACGTAAAAGGTTACTTTGGCGTCATGTTTTAGAGGTTCAATATGGCCGCAATGGGTTTGGGTACCTATACATAAGAGAACGACGTATAAATTTATATTCAGTGTTGTCATCGTATTGGAATACTGAATATTGAATTTGAGGTCATTTGAACATCGTTTGGTCGGTGTTTCTATCCTGGTACGTAAAAGGTTACTTTGGCGTCATGTTTTAGAGGTTCAATATGGCCGCAATGGGTTTGGGTACCTATACATAAGAGAACGACCTATAAATTTATAATCGGTGTTGTCATCGTATTGGAATACTGAATATTGAATTTGAGGTCATTTGAACATCGTTTGGTCCGGGATTCAATCCTGGTACGTAAAAGTTTAGATTTGCGTCCTCTTTTGGATGTTTGTTTCGGCCGCAATGGGTTTGGGTACCTATACATAAGAGAACGACCTATAAATTTATAATCGGTGTTGTCATCGTATTGGAATACTGAATATTGAATTTGAGGTCCTTTGAACATCGTTTGGTCGGTGTTTCTATCCTGGTACGTAAAAGGTTACTTTGGCGTCATGTTTTAGAGGTTCAATATGGCCGCAATGGGTTTGGGTACCTATACATAAGAGAACGACGTATAAATTTATATTCGGTGTTGTCATCGTATTAGAATACTGAATATTAAATTTGAGGTCATTTGGATATCGTTTGGTCCGGGATTCAATCCTGGTACGTAAACGTTTAGATACGCGTCATGTTTTGGATGTTCGTTTCGGCCGCAAAGGGTTTGGGTACCTACACTTAAGAGAACGACCTATAAATTTATATTCCGTGTTTCCATCGTATTGCAAAACTAAATATTGAATTTCAGGTCATTTGGAGAATCGTTTGGTCCGGGTTTCAATCCGGGGACGTAAAAGGTTACTTTGGCGTCATGTTTTAGAGGTTCAATATGGCCGCAATGGGTTTGGGTACCTATACATAAGAGAACGACGTATAAATTTATATTCGGTGTTGTCATCGTATTGGAATACTGAATATTGAATTTGAGGTCATTTGGATATCGTTTGGTCCGGGATTCAATCCTGGTACGTAAAAGTTTAGATACGCGTCATGTTTTGGATGTTCGTTTCGGCCGCAAAGGGTTTGGGTACCTACACTTAAGAGAACGACCTATAAATTTATATTCCGTGTTTCCATCGTATTGCAAAACTAAATATTGAATTTCAGGTCATTTGGAGAATCGTTTGGTCCGGGTTTCAATCCGGGGACGTAAAAGGTTACTTTGGCGTCATGTTTTAGAGGTTCAATATGGCCGCAATGGGTTTGGGTACCTATACATAAGAGAACGACGTATAAATTTATAATCGGTGTTTTCATTGTATTACAATACTAAATATTAAATTTGAGGTCATTTGAACATCGTTTGGTCGGTGTTTCTATCCTGGTACGTAAAAGGTTACTTTGGCGTCATGTTTTAGAGGTTCAATATGGCCGCAATGGGTTTGGGTACCTATACATAAGAGAACGACGTATAAATTTATATTCGGTGTTGTCATCGTATTGGAATACTGAATATTGAATTTGAGGTCATTTGGATATCGTTTGGTCCGGGATTCAATCCTGGTACGTAAAAGTTTAGATACGCGTCATGTTTTGGATGTTCGTTTCGGCCGCAAAGGGTTTGGGTACCTATACATAAGAGAACGACGTATAAATTTATATTCGGTGTTGTCATCGTATTGGAATACTGAATATTGAATTTGAGGTCATTTGAACATCGTTTGGTCGGTGTTTCTATCCTGGTACTTAAAAGGTTACTTTGGCGTCATGTTTTAGAGGTTCAATATGGCCGCAATGGGTTTGGGTACCTATACATAAGAGAACGACCTATAAATTTATAATCGGTGTTGTCATCGTATTGGAATACTGAATATTGAATTTGAGGTCATTTGAACATCGTTTGATCGGTGTTTCTATCCTGGTACGTAAAAGGTTACTTTGGCGTCATGTTTTAGAGGTTCAATATGGCCGCAATGGGTTTGGGTACCTATACATAAGAGAACGACGTATAAATTTATATTCGGTGTTGTCATCGTATTGGAATACTGAATATTGAATTTGAGGTCATTTGAACATCGTTTGATCGGTGTTTCTATCCTGGTACGTAAAAGGTTACTTTGGCGTCATGTTTTAGAGGTTCAATATGGCCGCAATGGGTTTGGGTACCTATACATAAGAGAACGACCTATAAATTTATAATCGGTGTTGTCATCGTATTGGAATACTGAATATTGAATTTGAGGTCCTTTGAACATCGTTTGGTCGGTGTTTCTATCCTGGTACGTAAAAGGTTACTTTGGCGTCATGTTTTAGAGGTTCAATATGGCCGCAATGGGTTTGGGTACCTATACATAAGAGAACGACGTATAAATTTATATTCGGTGTTGTCATCGTATTGGAATACTGAATATTGAATTTGAGGTCATTTGGATATCGTTTGGTCCGGGATTCAATCCTGGTACGTAAAAGTTTAGATACGCGTCATGTTTTGGATGTTCAATTCGGCCGCAAAGGGTTTGGGTACCTACACTTAAGAGAACGACCTATAAATTTATATTCCGTGTTTCCATCATACTGCAAAACTAAATATTGAATTTCCGGTCATTTGGAGATCATTTGGTCCGAGTTTCAATCCTAGGACGTAAAAGGTTAGATTTGCGTCCTCTTTTGGATGTTCGTTTTGGCCGCAATGGGTTTGGGTACCTAGTCTTAAGAGAACGGCCTATAAATTTATATTCCGTGTTTCCATCGTATTGCAATACTAAATATTGAATTTCAGGTCATTTGGAGAATCGTTTGGTCCGGGTTTCAATCCTGGGACGTAAAAGGTTACTTTGGCGTCATGTTTTAGAGGTTCAATATGGCCGCAATGGGTTTGGGTACCTATACATAAGAGAACGACGTATAAATTTATAATCGGTGTTTTCATTGTATTACAATACTAAATATTAAATTTGAGGTCATTTGAACATCGTTTGGTCGGTGTTTCTATCCTGGTACGTAAAAGGTTACTTTGGCGTCATGTTTTAGAGTTTCAATATGGCCGCAATGGGTTTGGGTACCTATACATAAGAGAACGACGTATAAATTTATATTCGGTGTTGTCATCGTATTGGAATACTGAATATTGAATTTGAGGTCATTTGAACATCGTTTGGTCCGGGATTCAATCCTGGTACGTAAAAGTTTAGATTTGCGTCCTCTTTTGGATGTTTGTTTCGGCCGCAATGGGTTTGGGTTACCTATTCATAAGAGAACGACCTATAAATTTATAATCGGTGTTGTCATCGTATTGGAATACTGAATATTGAATTTGAGGTCCTTTGAACATCGTTTGGTCGGTGTTTCTATCCTGGTACGTAAAAGGTTACTTTGGCGTCATGTTTTAGAGGTTCAATATGGCCGCAATGGGTTTGGGTACCTATACATAAGAGAACGACGTATAAATTTATATTCGGTGTTGTCATCGTATTGGAATACTGAATATTGAATTTGAGGTCATTTGGATATCGTTTGGTCCGGGATTCAATCCTGGTACGTAAAAGTTTAGATACGCGTCATGTTTTGGATGTTCGTTTCGGCCGCAAAGGGTTTGGGTACCTACACTTAAGAGAACGACCTATAAATTTATATTCCGTGTTTCCATCGTATTGCAAAACTAAATATTGAATTTCAGGTCATTTGGAGAATCGTTTGGTCCGGGTTTCAATCCGGGGACGTAAAAGGTTACTTTGGCGTCATGTTTTAGAGGTTCAATATGGCCGCAATGGGTTTGGGTACCTATACATAAGAGAACGACGTATAAATTTATATTCGGTGTTGTCATCGTATTGGAATACTGAATATTGAATTTGAGGTCATTTGGATATCGTTTGGTCCGGGATTCAATCCTGGTACGTAAAAGTTTAGATACGCGTCATGTTTTGGATGTTCGTTTCGGCCGCAAAGGGTTTGGGTACCTACACTTAAGAGAACGACCTATAAATTTATATTCCGTGTTTCCATCGTATTGCAAAACTAAATATTGAATTTCAGGTCATTTGGAGAATCGTTTGGTCCGGGTTTCAATCCGGGGACGTAAAAGGTTACTTTGGCGTCATGTTTTAGAGGTTCAATATGGCCGCAATGGGTTTGGGTACCTATACATAAGAGAACGACGTATAAATTTATATTCGGTGTTGTCATCGTATTGGAATACTGAATATTGAATTTGAGGTCATTTGGATATCGTTTGGTCCGGGATTCAATCCTGGTACGTAAAAGTTTAGATACGCGTCATGTTTTGGATGTTCGTTTCGGCCGCAAAGGGTTTGGGTACCTAGTCTTAAGAGAACGACCTATAAATTTATAATCGGTGTTTTCATTGTATTACAATACTAAATATTAAATTTGAGGTCATTTGAACATCGTTTGGTCGGTGTTTCTATCCTGGTACGTAAAAGGTTACTTTGGCGTCATGTTTTAGAGGTTCAATATGGCCGCAATGGGTTTGGGTACCTAAACATAAGAGAACGACGTATAAATTTATATTCGGTGTTGTCATCGTATTGGAATACTGAATATTGAATTTGAGGTCATTTGGATATCGTTTGGTCCGGGATTCAATCCTGGTACGTAAAAGTTTAGATACGCGTCATGTTTTGGATGTTCGTTTCGGCCGCAAAGGGTTTGGGTACCTACACTTAAGAGAACGACCTATAAATTTATATTCCGTGTTTCCATCGTATTGCAAAACTAAATATTGAATTTCAGGTCATTTGGAGAATCGTTTGGTCCGGGTTTCAATCCGGGGACGTAAAAGGTTACTTTGGCGTCATGTTTTAGTGGTTCAATATGGCCGCAATGGGTTTGGGTACCTATACATAAGAGAACGACGTATAAATTTATATTCGGTGTTGTCATCGTATTGGAATACTGAATATTGAATTTGAGGTCATTTGAACATCGTTTGGTCGGTGTTTCTATCCTGGTACGTAAAAGGTTACTTTGGCGTCATGTTTTAGAGGTTCAATATGGCCGCAATGGGTTTGGGTACCTATACATAAGAGAACGACCTATAAATTTATAATCGGTGTTGTCATCGTATTGGAATACTGAATATTGAATTTGAGGTCCTTTGAACATCGTTTGGTCGGTGTTTCTATCCTGGTACGTAAAAGGTTACTTTGGCGTCATGTTTTAGAGGTTCAATATGGCCGCAATGGGTTTGGGTACCTATACATAAGAGAACGACGTATAAATTTATATTCGGTGTTGTCATCGTATTGGAATACTGAATATTGAATTTGAGGTCATTTGGATATCGTTTGGTCCGGGATTCAATCCTGGTACGTAAAAGTTTAGATACGCGTCATGTTTTGGATGTTCAATTCGGCCGCAAAGGGTTTGGGTACCTACACTTAAGAGAACGACCTATAAATTTATATTCCGTGTTTCCATCGTACTGCAAAACTAAATATTGAATTTCCGGTCATTTGGAGATCATTTGGTCCGAGTTTCAATCCTAGGACGTAAAAGGTTAGATTTGCGTCCTCTTTTGGATGTTCGTTTCGGCCGCAATGGGTTTGGGTACCTAGTCTTAAGAGAACGGCCTATAAATTTATATTCCGTGTTTCCATCGTATTGCAATACTAAATATTGAATTTCAGGTCATTTGGAGAATCGTTTGGTCCGGGTTTCAATCCTGGGACGTAAAAGGTTACTTTGGCGTCATGTTTTAGAGGTTCAATATGGCCGCAATGGGTTTGGGTACCTATACATAAGAGAACGACGTATAAATTTATATTCGGTGTTGTCATCGTATTGGAATACTGA
Source organism: Populus davidiana (assembly GCA_030145905.1). NCBI lineage: Eukaryota > Viridiplantae > Streptophyta > Magnoliopsida > Malpighiales > Salicaceae > Populus > Populus davidiana. The sequence goes on from CM057806.1 coordinate 12,136,959, forward strand.
ATATTGAATTTGAGGTCATTTGGATATCGTTTGGTCCGGGATTCAATCCTGGTACGTAAAAGTTTAGATACGCGTCATGTTTTGGATGTTCGTTTCGGCCGCAAAGGGTTTGGGTACCTACACTTAAGAGAACGACCTATAAATTTATATTCCGTGTTTCCATCGTATTGCAAAACTAAATATTGAATTTCAGGTCATTTGGAGAATCGTTTGGTCCGGGTTTCAATCCGGGGACGTAAAAGGTTACTTTGGCGTCATGTTTTAGAGGTTCAATATGGCCGCAATGGGTTTGGGTACCTATACATAAGAGAACGACGTATAAATTTATATTCGGTGTTGTCATCGTATTGGAATACTGAATATTGAATTTGAGGTCATTTGGATATCGTTTGGTCCGGGATTCAATCCTGGTACGTAAAAGTTTAGATACGCGTCATGTTTTGGATGTTCGTTTCGGCCGCAAAGGGTTTGGGTACCTACACTTAAGAGAACGACCTATAAATTTATATTCCGTGTTTCCATCGTATTGCAAAACTAAATATTGAATTTCAGGTCATTTGGAGAATCGTTTGGTCCGGGTTTCAATCCGGGGACGTAAAAGGTTACTTTGGCGTCATGTTTTAGAGGTTCAATATGGCCGCAATGGGTTTGGGTACCTATACATAAGAGAACGACGTATAAATTTATATTCGGTGTTGTCATCGTATTGGAATACTGAATATTGAATTTGAGGTCATTTGGATATCGTTTGGTCCGGGATTCAATCCTGGTACGTAAAAGTTTAGATACGCGTCATGTTTTGGATGTTCGTTTCGGCCGCAAAGGGTTTGGGTACCTAGTCTTAAGAGAACGACCTATAAATTTATAATCGGTGTTTTCATTGTATTACAATACTAAATATTAAATTTGAGGTCATTTGAACATCGTTTGGTCGGTGTTTCTATCCTGGTACGTAAAAGGTTACTTTGGCGTCATGTTTTAGAGGTTCAATATGGCCGCAATGGGTTTGGGTACCTAAACATAAGAGAACGACGTATAAATTTATATTCGGTGTTGTCATCGTATTGGAATACTGAATATTGAATTTGAGGTCATTTGGATATCGTTTGGTCCGGGATTCAATCCTGGTACGTAAAAGTTTAGATACGCGTCATGTTTTGGATGTTCGTTTCGGCCGCAAAGGGTTTGGGTACCTACACTTAAGAGAACGACCTATAAATTTATATTCCGTGTTTCCATCGTATTGCAAAACTAAATATTGAATTTCAGGTCATTTGGAGAATCGTTTGGTCCGGGTTTCAATCCGGGGACGTAAAAGGTTACTTTGGCGTCATGTTTTAGTGGTTCAATATGGCCGCAATGGGTTTGGGTACCTATACATAAGAGAACGACGTATAAATTTATATTCGGTGTTGTCATCGTATTGGAATACTGAATATTGAATTTGAGGTCATTTGAACATCGTTTGGTCGGTGTTTCTATCCTGGTACGTAAAAGGTTACTTTGGCGTCATGTTTTAGAGGTTCAATATGGCCGCAATGGGTTTGGGTACCTATACATAAGAGAACGACCTATAAATTTATAATCGGTGTTGTCATCGTATTGGAATACTGAATATTGAATTTGAGGTCCTTTGAACATCGTTTGGTCGGTGTTTCTATCCTGGTACGTAAAAGGTTACTTTGGCGTCATGTTTTAGAGGTTCAATATGGCCGCAATGGGTTTGGGTACCTATACATAAGAGAACGACGTATAAATTTATATTCGGTGTTGTCATCGTATTGGAATACTGAATATTGAATTTGAGGTCATTTGGATATCGTTTGGTCCGGGATTCAATCCTGGTACGTAAAAGTTTAGATACGCGTCATGTTTTGGATGTTCAATTCGGCCGCAAAGGGTTTGGGTACCTACACTTAAGAGAACGACCTATAAATTTATATTCCGTGTTTCCATCGTACTGCAAAACTAAATATTGAATTTCCGGTCATTTGGAGATCATTTGGTCCGAGTTTCAATCCTAGGACGTAAAAGGTTAGATTTGCGTCCTCTTTTGGATGTTCGTTTCGGCCGCAATGGGTTTGGGTACCTAGTCTTAAGAGAACGGCCTATAAATTTATATTCCGTGTTTCCATCGTATTGCAATACTAAATATTGAATTTCAGGTCATTTGGAGAATCGTTTGGTCCGGGTTTCAATCCTGGGACGTAAAAGGTTACTTTGGCGTCATGTTTTAGAGGTTCAATATGGCCGCAATGGGTTTGGGTACCTATACATAAGAGAACGACGTATAAATTTATAATCGGTGTTTTCATTGTATTACAATACTAAATATTAAATTTGAGGTCATTTGAACATCGTTTGGTCGGTGTTTCTATCCTGGTACGTAAAAGGTTACTTTGGCGTCATGTTTTAGAGGTTCAATATGGCCGCAATGGGTTTGGGTACCTAAACATAAGAGATAGAAACATAAATTTATATTCGGTGTTGTCATCGTATTGGAATACTGAATATTGAATTTCAGGTCATTTGGATATCGTTTGGTCCGGGATTCAATCCTGGTACGTAAAAGTTTAGATACGCGTCATGTTTTGGATGTTCGTTTCGGCCGCAAAGGGTTTGGGTACCTAGTCTTAAGAGAACGACCTATAAATTTATAATCGGTGTTTTCATTGTATTACAATACTAAATATTAAATTTGAGGTCATTTGAACATCGTTTGGTCGGTGTTTCTATCCTGGTACGTAAAAGGTTACTTTGGCGTCATGTTTTAGAGGTTCAATATGGCCGCAATGGGTTTGGGTACCTAAACATAAGAGAACGACGTATAAATTTATATTCGGTGTTGTCATCGTATTGGAATACTGAATATTGAATTTGAGGTCATTTGGATATCGTTTGGTCCGGGATTCAATCCTGGTACGTAAAAGTTTAGATACGCGTCATGTTTTGGATGTTCGTTTCGGCCGCAAAGGGTTTGGGTACCTACACTTAAGAGAACGACCTATAAATTTATATTCCGTGTTTCCATCGTATTGCAAAACTAAATATTGAATTTCAGGTCATTTGGAGAATCGTTTGGTCCGGGTTTCAATCCGGGGACGTAAAAGGTTACTTTGGCGTCATGTTTTAGTGGTTCAATATGGCCGCAATGGGTTTGGGTACCTATACATAAGAGAACGACGTATAAATTTATATTCGGTGTTGTCATCGTATTGGAATACTGAATATTGAATTTGAGGTCATTTGAACATCGTTTGGTCGGTGTTTCTATCCTGGTACGTAAAAGGTTACTTTGGCGTCATGTTTTAGAGGTTCAATATGGCCGCAATGGGTTTGGGTACCTATACATAAGAGAACGACCTATAAATTTATAATCGGTGTTGTCATCGTATTGGAATACTGAATATTGAATTTGAGGTCCTTTGAACATCGTTTGGTCGGTGTTTCTATCCTGGTACGTAAAAGGTTACTTTGGCGTCATGTTTTAGAGGTTCAATATGGCCGCAATGGGTTTGGGTACCTATACATAAGAGAACGACGTATAAATTTATATTCGGTGTTGTCATCGTATTGGAATACTGAATATTGAATTTGAGGTCATTTGGATATCGTTTGGTCCGGGATTCAATCCTGGTACGTAAAAGTTTAGATACGCGTCATGTTTTGGATGTTCGTTTCGGCCGCAAAGGGTTTGGGTACCTATACATAAGAGAACGACGTATAAATTTATATTCGGTGTTGTCATCGTATTGGAATACTGAATATTGAATTTGAGGTCATTTGAACATCGTTTGGTCGGTGTTTCTATCCTGGTACTTAAAAGGTTACTTTGGCGTCATGTTTTAGAGGTTCAATATGGCCGCAATGGGTTTGGGTACCTATACATAAGAGAACGACCTATAAATTTATAATCGGTGTTGTCATCGTATTGGAATACTGAATATTGAATTTGAGGTCATTTGAACATCGTTTGATCGGTGTTTCTATCCTGGTACGTAAAAGGTTACTTTGGCGTCATGTTTTAGAGGTTCAATATGGCCGCAATGGGTTTGGGTACCTATACATAAGAGAACGACCTATAAATTTATAATCGGTGTTGTCATCGTATTGGAATACTGAATATTGAATTTGAGGTCATTTGAACATCGTTTGATCGGTGTTTCTATCCTGGTACGTAAAAGGTTACTTTGGCGTCATGTTTTAGAGGTTCAATATGGCCGCAATGGGTTTGGGTACCTAAACATAAGAGATAGAAACATAAATTTATATTCGGTGTTGTCATCGTATTGGAATACTGAATATTGAATTTGAGGTCATTTGAACATCGTTTGGTCCGGGATTCAATCCTGGTACGTAAAAGTTTAGATTTGCGTCCTCTTTTGGATGTTTGTTTCGGCCGCAATGGGTTTGGGTACCTATACATAAGAGAACGACCTATAAATTTATAATCGGTGTTGTCATCGTATTGGAATACTGAATATTGAATTTGAGGTCCTTTGAACATCGTTTGGTCGGTGTTTCTATCCTGGTACGTAAAAGGTTACTTTGGCGTCATGTTTTAGAGGTTCAATATGGCCGCAATGGGTTTGGGTACCTATACATAAGAGAACGACGTATAAATTTATATTCGGTGTTGTCATCGTATTGGAATACTGAATATTGAATTTGAGGTCATTTGGATATCGTTTGGTCCGGGATTCAATCCTGGTACGTAAAAGTTTAGATACGCGTCATGTTTTGGATGTTCGTTTCGGCCGCAAAGGGTTTGGGTACCTACACTTAAGAGAACGACCTATAAATTTATATTCCGTGTTTCCATCGTATTGCAAAACTAAATATTGAATTTCAGGTCATTTGGAGAATCGTTTGGTCCGGGTTTCAATCCGGGGACGTAAAAGGTTACTTTGGCGTCATGTTTTAGAGGTTCAATATGGCCGCAATGGGTTTGGGTACCTATACATAAGAGAACGACGTATAAATTTATATTCGGTGTTGTCATCGTATTGGAATACTGAATATTGAATTTGAGGTCATTTGGATATCGTTTGGTCCGGGATTCAATCCTGGTACGTAAAAGTTTAGATACGCGTCATGTTTTGGATGTTCGTTTCGGCCGCAAAGGGTTTGGGTACCTACACTTAAGAGAACGACCTATAAATTTATATTCCGTGTTTCCATCGTATTGCAAAACTAAATATTGAATTTCAGGTCATTTGGAGAATCGTTTGGTCCGGGTTTCAATCCGGGGACGTAAAAGGTTACTTTGGCGTCATGTTTTAGAGGTTCAATATGGCCGCAATGGGTTTGGGTACCTATACATAAGAGAACGACGTATAAATTTATATTCGGTGTTGTCATCGTATTGGAATACTGAATATTGAATTTGAGGTCATTTGGATATCGTTTGGTCCGGGATTCAATCCTGGTACGTAAAAGTTTAGATTTGCGTCCTCTTTTGGATGTTCGTTTCGGCCGCAATGGGTTTGGGTACCTAGTCTTAAGAGAACGACCTATAAATTTATAATCGGTGTTTTCATTGTATTACAATACTAAATATTAAATTTGAGGTCATTTGAACATCGTTTGGTCGGTGTTTCTATCCTGGTACGTAAAAGGCTACTTTGGCGTCATGTTTTAGAGGTTCAATATGGCCGCAATGGGTTTGGGTACCTAAACATAAGAGAACGACGTATAAATTTATATTCGGTGTTGTCATCGTATTGGAATACTGAATATTGAATTTGAGGTCATTTGGATATCGTTTGGTCCGGGATTCAATCCTGGTACGTAAAAGTTTAGATACGCGTCATGTTTTGGATGTTCGTTTCTGCCGCAAAGGGTTTGGGTACCTACACTTAAGAGAACGACCTATAAATTTATATTCCGTGTTTCCATCGTATTGCAAAACTAAATATTGAATTTCAGGTCATTTGGAGAATCGTTTGGTCCGGGTTTCAATCCGGGGACGTAAAAGGTTACTTTGGCGTCATGTTTTAGAGGTTCAATATGGCCGCAATGGGTTTGGGTACCTATACATAAGAGAACGACGTATAAATTTATATTCGGTGTTGTCATCGTATTGGAATACTGAATATTGAATTTGAGGTCATTTGGATATCGTTTGGTCCGGGATTCAATCCTGGTACGTAAAAGTTTAGATTTGCGTCCTCTTTTGGATGTTCGTTTCGGCCGCAATGGGTTTGGGTACCTAGTCTTAAGAGAACGACCTATAAATTTATAATCGGTGTTTTCATTGTATTACAATACTAAATATTAAATTTGAGGTCATTTGAACATCGTTTGGTCGGTGTTTCTATCCGGGGACGTAAAAGGTTACTTTGGCGTCATGTTTTAGAGGTTCAATATGGCCGCAATGGGTTTGGGTACCTATACATAAGAGAACGACGTATAAATTTATATTCGGTGTTGTCATCGTATTGGAATATTGAATATTGAATTTGAGGTCATTTGGATATCGTTTGGTCCGGGATTCAATCCTGGTACGTAAAAGTTTAGATACGCGTCATGTTTTGGATGTTCGTTTCGGCCGCAAAGGGTTTGGGTACCTATACATAAGAGAACGACGTATAAATTTATATTCGGTGTTGTCATCGTATTGGAATACTGAATATTGAATTTGAGGTCATTTGAACATCGTTTGGTCGGTGTTTCTATCCTGGTACTTAAAAGGTTACTTTGGCGTCATGTTTTAGAGGTTCAATATGGCCGCAATGGGTTTGGGTACCTATACATAAGAGAACGACCTATAAATTTATAATCGGTGTTGTCATCGTATTGGAATACTGAATATTGAATTTGAGGTCATTTGAACATCGTTTGATCGGTGTTTCTATCCTGGTACGTAAAAGGTTACTTTGGCGTCATGTTTTAGAGGTTCAATATGGCCGCAATGGGTTTGGGTACCTATACATAAGAGAACGACGTATAAATTTATATTCAGTGTTGTCATCGTATTGGAATACTGAATATTGAATTTGAGGTCATTTGAACATCGTTTGGTCGGTGTTTCTATCCTGGTACGTAAAAGGTTACTTTGGCGTCATGTTTTAGAGGTTCAATATGGCCGCAATGGGTTTGGGTACCTATACATAAGAGAACGACCTATAAATTTATAATCGGTGTTGTCATCGTATTGGAATACTGAATATTGAATTTGAGGTCATTTGAACATCGTTTGGTCCGGGATTCAATCCTGGTACGTAAAAGTTTAGATTTGCGTCCTCTTTTGGATGTTTGTTTCGGCCGCAATGGGTTTGGGTACCTATACATAAGAGAACGACCTATAAATTTATAATCGGTGTTGTCATCGTATTGGAATACTGAATATTGAATTTGAGGTCCTTTGAACATCGTTTGGTCGGTGTTTCTATCCTGGTACGTAAAAGGTTACTTTGGCGTCATGTTTTAGAGGTTCAATATGGCCGCAATGGGTTTGGGTACCTATACATAAGAGAACGACGTATAAATTTATATTCGGTGTTGTCATCGTATTGGAATACTGAATATTAAATTTGAGGTCATTTGGATATCGTTTGGTCCGGGATTCAATCCTGGTACGTAAACGTTTAGATACGCGTCATGTTTTGGATGTTCGTTTCGGCCGCAAAGGGTTTGGGTACCTACACTTAAGAGAACGACCTATAAATTTATATTCCGTGTTTCCATCGTATTGCAAAACTAAATATTGAATTTCAGGTCATTTGGAGAATCGTTTGGTCCGGGTTTCAATCCGGGGACGTAAAAGGTTACTTTGGCGTCATGTTTTAGAGGTTCAATATGGCCGCAATGGGTTTGGGTACCTATACATAAGAGAACGACGTATAAATTTATATTCGGTGTTGTCATCGTATTGGAATACTGAATATTGAATTTGAGGTCATTTGGATATCGTTTGGTCCGGGATTCAATCCTGGTACGTAAAAGTTTAGATACGCGTCATGTTTTGGATGTTCGTTTCGGCCGCAAAGGGTTTGGGTACCTACACTTAAGAGAACGACCTATAAATTTATATTCCGTGTTTCCATCGTATTGCAAAACTAAATATTGAATTTCAGGTCATTTGGAGAATCGTTTGGTCCGGGTTTCAATCCGGGGACGTAAAAGGTTACTTTGGCGTCATGTTTTAGAGGTTCAATATGGCCGCAATGGGTTTGGGTACCTATACATAAGAGAACGACGTATAAATTTATAATCGGTGTTTTCATTGTATTACAATACTAAATATTAAATTTGAGGTCATTTGAACATCGTTTGGTCGGTGTTTCTATCCTGGTACGTAAAAGGTTACTTTGGCGTCATGTTTTAGAGGTTCAATATGGCCGCAATGGGTTTGGGTACCTATACATAAGAGAACGACGTATAAATTTATATTCGGTGTTGTCATCGTATTGGAATACTGAATATTGAATTTGAGGTCATTTGGATATCGTTTGGTCCGGGATTCAATCCTGGTACGTAAAAGTTTAGATACGCGTCATGTTTTGGATGTTCGTTTCGGCCGCAAAGGGTTTGGGTACCTATACATAAGAGAACGACGTATAAATTTATATTCGGTGTTGTCATCGTATTGGAATACTGAATATTGAATTTGAGGTCATTTGAACATCGTTTGGTCGGTGTTTCTATCCTGGTACTTAAAAGGTTACTTTGGCGTCATGTTTTAGAGGTTCAATATGGCCGCAATGGGTTTGGGTACCTATACATAAGAGAACGACCTATAAATTTATAATCGGTGTTGTCATCGTATTGGAATACTGAATATTGAATTTGAGGTCATTTGAACATCGTTTGATCGGTGTTTCTATCCTGGTACGTAAAAGGTTACTTTGGCGTCATGTTTTAGAGGTTCAATATGGCCGCAATGGGTTTGGGTACCTATACATAAGAGAACGACGTATAAATTTATATTCGGTGTTGTCATCGTATTGGAATACTGAATATTGAATTTGAGGTCATTTGAACATCGTTTGATCGGTGTTTCTATCCTGGTACGTAAAAGGTTACTTTGGCGTCATGTTTTAGAGGTTCAATATGGCCGCAATGGGTTTGGGTACCTATACATAAGAGAACGACCTATAAATTTATAATCGGTGTTGTCATCGTATTGGAATACTGAATATTGAATTTGAGGTCCTTTGAACATCGTTTGGTCGGTGTTTCTATCCTGGTACGTAAAAGGTTACTTTGGCGTCATGTTTTAGAGGTTCAATATGGCCGCAATGGGTTTGGGTACCTATACATAAGAGAACGACGTATAAATTTATATTCGGTGTTGTCATCGTATTGGAATACTGAATATTGAATTTGAGGTCATTTGGATATCGTTTGGTCCGGGATTCAATCCTGGTACGTAAAAGTTTAGATACGCGTCATGTTTTGGATGTTCAATTCGGCCGCAAAGGGTTTGGGTACCTACACTTAAGAGAACGACCTATAAATTTATATTCCGTGTTTCCATCATACTGCAAAACTAAATATTGAATTTCCGGTCATTTGGAGATCATTTGGTCCGAGTTTCAATCCTAGGACGTAAAAGGTTAGATTTGCGTCCTCTTTTGGATGTTCGTTTTGGCCGCAATGGGTTTGGGTACCTAGTCTTAAGAGAACGGCCTATAAATTTATATTCCGTGTTTCCATCGTATTGCAATACTAAATATTGAATTTCAGGTCATTTGGAGAATCGTTTGGTCCGGGTTTCAATCCTGGGACGTAAAAGGTTACTTTGGCGTCATGTTTTAGAGGTTCAATATGGCCGCAATGGGTTTGGGTACCTATACATAAGAGAACGACGTATAAATTTATAATCGGTGTTTTCATTGTATTACAATACTAAATATTAAATTTGAGGTCATTTGAACATCGTTTGGTCGGTGTTTCTATCCTGGTACGTAAAAGGTTACTTTGGCGTCATGTTTTAGAGTTTCAATATGGCCGCAATGGGTTTGGGTACCTATACATAAGAGAACGACGTATAAATTTATATTCGGTGTTGTCATCGTATTGGAATACTGAATATTGAATTTGAGGTCATTTGAACATCGTTTGGTCCGGGATTCAATCCTGGTACGTAAAAGTTTAGATTTGCGTCCTCTTTTGGATGTTTGTTTCGGCCGCAATGGGTTTGGGTTACCTATTCATAAGAGAACGACCTATAAATTTATAATCGGTGTTGTCATCGTATTGGAATACTGAATATTGAATTTGAGGTCCTTTGAACATCGTTTGGTCGGTGTTTCTATCCTGGTACGTAAAAGGTTACTTTGGCGTCATGTTTTAGAGGTTCAATATGGCCGCAATGGGTTTGGGTACCTATACATAAGAGAACGACGTATAAATTTATATTCGGTGTTGTCATCGTATTGGAATACTGAATATTGAATTTGAGGTCATTTGGATATCGTTTGGTCCGGGATTCAATCCTGGTACGTAAAAGTTTAGATACGCGTCATGTTTTGGATGTTCGTTTCGGCCGCAAAGGGTTTGGGTACCTACACTTAAGAGAACGACCTATAAATTTATATTCCGTGTTTCCATCGTATTGCAAAACTAAATATTGAATTTCAGGTCATTTGGAGAATCGTTTGGTCCGGGTTTCAATCCGGGGACGTAAAAGGTTACTTTGGCGTCATGTTTTAGAGGTTCAATATGGCCGCAATGGGTTTGGGTACCTATACATAAGAGAACGACGTATAAATTTATATTCGGTGTTGTCATCGTATTGGAATACTGAATATTGAATTTGAGGTCATTTGGATATCGTTTGGTCCGGGATTCAATCCTGGTACGTAAAAGTTTAGATACGCGTCATGTTTTGGATGTTCGTTTCGGCCGCAAAGGGTTTGGGTACCTACACTTAAGAGAACGACCTATAAATTTATATTCCGTGTTTCCATCGTATTGCAAAACTAAATATTGAATTTCAGGTCATTTGGAGAATCGTTTGGTCCGGGTTTCAATCCGGGGACGTAAAAGGTTACTTTGGCGTCATGTTTTAGAGGTTCAATATGGCCGCAATGGGTTTGGGTACCTATACATAAGAGAACGACGTATAAATTTATATTCGGTGTTGTCATCGTATTGGAATACTGAATATTGAATTTGAGGTCATTTGGATATCGTTTGGTCCGGGATTCAATCCTGGTACGTAAAAGTTTAGATACGCGTCATGTTTTGGATGTTCGTTTCGGCCGCAAAGGGTTTGGGTACCTAGTCTTAAGAGAACGACCTATAAATTTATAATCGGTGTTTTCATTGTATTACAATACTAAATATTAAATTTGAGGTCATTTGAACATCGTTTGGTCGGTGTTTCTATCCTGGTACGTAAAAGGTTACTTTGGCGTCATGTTTTAGAGGTTCAATATGGCCGCAATGGGTTTGGGTACCTAAACATAAGAGAACGACGTATAAATTTATATTCGGTGTTGTCATCGTATTGGAATACTGAATATTGAATTTGAGGTCATTTGGATATCGTTTGGTCCGGGATTCAATCCTGGTACGTAAAAGTTTAGATACGCGTCATGTTTTGGATGTTCGTTTCGGCCGCAAAGGGTTTGGGTACCTACACTTAAGAGAACGACCTATAAATTTATATTCCGTGTTTCCATCGTATTGCAAAACTAAATATTGAATTTCAGGTCATTTGGAGAATCGTTTGGTCCGGGTTTCAATCCGGGGACGTAAAAGGTTACTTTGGCGTCATGTTTTAGTGGTTCAATATGGCCGCAATGGGTTTGGGTACCTATACATAAGAGAACGACGTATAAAATTTATATTCGGTGTTGTCATCGTATTGGAATACTGAATATTGAATTTGAGGTCATTTGAACATCGTTTGGTCGGTGTTTCTATCCTGGTACGTAAAAGGTTACTTTGGCGTCATGTTTTAGAGGTTCAATATGGCCGCAATGGGTTTGGGTACCTATACATAAGAGAACGACCTATAAATTTATAATCGGTGTTGTCATCGTATTGGAATACTGAATATTGAATTTGAGGTCCTTTGAACATCGTTTGGTCGGTGTTTCTATCCTGGTACGTAAAAGGTTACTTTGGCGTCATGTTTTAGAGGTTCAATATGGCCGCAATGGGTTTGGGTACCTATACATAAGAGAACGACGTATAAATTTATATTCGGTGTTGTCATCGTATTGGAATACTGAATATTGAATTTGAGGTCATTTGGATATCGTTTGGTCCGGGATTCAATCCTGGTACGTAAAAGTTTAGATACGCGTCATGTTTTGGATGTTCAATTCGGCCGCAAAGGGTTTGGGTACCTACACTTAAGAGAACGACCTATAAATTTATATTCCGTGTTTCCATCGTACTGCAAAACTAAATATTGAATTTCCGGTCATTTGGAGATCATTTGGTCCGAGTTTCAATCCTAGGACGTAAAAGGTTAGATTTGCGTCCTCTTTTGGATGTTCGTTTCGGCCGCAATGGGTTTTGGGTACCTAGTCTTAAGAGAACGGCCTATAAATTTATATTCCGTGTTTCCATCGTATTGCAATACTAAATATTGAATTTCAGGTCATTTGGAGAATCGTTTGGTCCGGGTTTCAATCCTGGGACGTAAAAGGTTACTTTGGCGTCATGTTTTAGAGGTTCAATATGGCCGCAATGGGTTTGGGTACCTATACATAAGAGAACGACGTATAAATTTATATTCGGTGTTGTCATCGTATTGGAATACTGAATATTGAATTTGAGGTCATTTGGATATCGTTTGGTCCGGGATTCAATCCTGGTACGTAAAAGTTTAGATACGCGTCATGTTTTGGGATGTTCGTTTCGGCCGCAAAGGGTTTGGGTACCTACACTTAAGAGAACGACCTATAAATTTATATTCCGTGTTTCCATCGTATTGCAAAACTAAATATTGAATTTCAGGTCATTTGGAGAATCGTTTGGTCCGGGTTTCAATCCGGGGACGTAAAAGGTTACTTTGGCGTCATGTTTTAGAGGTTCAATATGGCCGCAATGGGTTTGGGTACCTATACATAAGAGAACGACGTATAAATTTATATTCGGTGTTGTCATCGTATTGGAATACTGAATATTGAATTTGAGGTCATTTGGATATCGTTTGGTCCGGGATTCAATCCTGGTACGTAAAAGTTTAGATACGCGTCATGTTTTGGATGTTCGTTTCGGCCGCAAAGGGTTTGGGTACCTACACTTAAGAGAACGACCTATAAATTTATATTCCGTGTTTCCATCGTATTGCAAAACTAAATATTGAATTTCAGGTCATTTGGAGAATCGTTTGGTCCGGGGTTTCAATCCGGGGGACGTAAAAGGTTACTTTGGCGTCATGTTTTAGAGGTTCAATATGGCCGCAATGGGTTTGGGTACCTATACATAAGAGAACGACGTATAAATTTATATTCGGTGTTGTCATCGTATTGGAATACTGAATATTGAATTTGAGGTCATTTGGATATCGTTTGGTCCGGGATTCAATCCTGGTACGTAAAAGTTTAGATACGCGTCATGTTTTGGATGTTCGTTTCGGCCGCAAAGGGTTTGGGTACCTAGTCTTAAGAGAACGACCTATAAATTTATAATCGGTGTTTTCATTGTATTACAATACTAAATATTAAATTTGAGGTCATTTGAACATCGTTTGGTCGGTGTTTCTATCCTGGTACGTAAAAGGTTACTTTGGCGTCATGTTTTAGAGGTTCAATATGGCCGCAATGGGTTTGGGTACCTAAACATAAGAGAACGACGTATAAATTTATATTCGGTGTTGTCATCGTATTGGAATACTGAATATTGAATTTGAGGTCATTTGGATATCGTTTGGTCCGGGATTCAATCCTGGTACGTAAAAGTTTAGATACGCGTCATGTTTTGGATGTTCGTTTCGGCCGCAAAGGGTTTGGGTACCTACACTTAAGAGAACGACCTATAAATTTATATTCCGTGTTTCCATCGTATTGCAAAACTAAATATTGAATTTCAGGTCATTTGGAGAATCGTTTGGTCCGGGTTTCAATCCGGGGACGTAAAAGGTTACTTTGGCGTCATGTTTTAGTGGTTCAATATGGCCGCAATGGGTTTGGGTACCTATACATAAGAGAACGACGTATAAATTTATATTCGGTGTTGTCATCGTATTGGAATACTGAATATTGAATTTGAGGTCATTTGAACATCGTTTGGTCGGTGTTTCTATCCTGGTACGTAAAAGGTTACTTTGGCGTCATGTTTTAGAGGTTCAATATGGCCGCAATGGGTTTTGGGTACCTATACATAAGAGAACGACCTATAAATTTATAATCGGTGTTGTCATCGTATTGGAATACTGAATATTGAATTTGAGGTCCTTTGAACATCGTTTGGTCGGTGTTTCTATCCTGGTACGTAAAAGGTTACTTTGGCGTCATGTTTTAGAGGTTCAATATGGCCGCAATGGGTTTGGGTACCTATACATAAGAGAACGACGTATAAATTTATATTCGGTGTTGTCATCGTATTGGAATACTGAATATTGAATTTGAGGTCATTTGGATATCGTTTGGTCCGGGATTCAATCCTGGTACGTAAAAGTTTAGATACGCGTCATGTTTTGGATGTTCAATTCGGCCGCAAAGGGTTTGGGTACCTACACTTAAGAGAACGACCTATAAATTTATATTCCGTGTTTCCATCGTACTGCAAAACTAAATATTGAATTTCGGTCATTTGGAGATCATTTGGTCCGAGTTTCAATCCTAGGACGTAAAAGGTTAGATTTGCGTCCTCTTTTGGATGTTCGTTTCGGCCGCAATGGGTTTGGGTACCTAGTCTTAAGAGAACGGCCTATAAATTTATATTCCGTGTTTCCATCGTATTGCAATACTAAATATTGAATTTCAGGTCATTTGGAGAATCGTTTGGTCCGGGTTTCAATCCTGGGACGTAAAAGGTTACTTTGGCGTCATGTTTTAGAGGTTCAATATGGCCGCAATGGGTTTGGGTACCTATACATAAGAGAACGACGTATAAATTTATAATCGGTGTTTTCATTGTATTACAATACTAAATATTAAATTTGAGGTCATTTGAACATCGTTTGGTCGGTGTTTCTATCCTGGTACGTAAAAGGTTACTTTGGCGTCATGTTTTAGAGGTTCAATATGGCCGCAATGGGTTTGGGTACCTAAACATAAGAGATAGAAACATAAATTTATATTCGGTGTTGTCATCGTATTGGAATACTGAATATTGAATTTCAGGTCATTTGGATATCGTTTGGTCCGGGATTCAATCCTGGTACGTAAAAGTTTAGATACGCGTCATGTTTTGGATGTTCGTTTCGGCCGCAAAGGGTTTGGGTACCTAGTCTTAAGAGAACGACCTATAAATTTATAATCGGTGTTTTCATTGTATTACAATACTAAATATTAAATTTGAGGTCATTTGAACATCGTTTGGTCGGTGTTTCTATCCTGGTACGTAAAAGGTTACTTTGGCGTCATGTTTTAGAGGTTCAATATGGCCGCAATGGGTTTGGGTACCTAAACATAAGAGAACGACGTATAAATTTATATTCGGTGTTGTCATCGTATTGGAATACTGAATATTGAATTTGAGGTCATTTGGATATCGTTTGGTCCGGGATTCAATCCTGGTACGTAAAAGTTTAGATACGCGTCATGTTTTGGATGTTCGTTTCGGCCGCAAAGGGTTTGGGTACCTACACTTAAGAGAACGACCTATAAATTTATATTCCGTGTTTCCATCGTATTGCAAAACTAAATATTGAATTTCAGGTCATTTGGAGAATCGTTTGGTCCGGGTTTCAATCCGGGGACGTAAAAGGTTACTTTGGCGTCATGTTTTAGTGGTTCAATATGGCCGCAATGGGTTTGGGTACCTATACATAAGAGAACGACGTATAAATTTATATTCGGTGTTGTCATCGTATTGGAATACTGAATATTGAATTTGAGGTCATTTGAACATCGTTTGGTCGGTGTTTCTATCCTGGTACGTAAAAGGTTACTTTGGCGTCATGTTTTAGAGGTTCAATATGGCCGCAATGGGTTTGGGTACCTATACATAAGAGAACGACCTATAAATTTATAATCGGTGTTGTCATCGTATTGGAATACTGAATATTGAATTTGAGGTCCTTTGAACATCGTTTGGTCGGTGTTTCTATCCTGGTACGTAAAAGGTTACTTTGGCGTCATGTTTTAGAGGTTCAATATGGCCGCAATGGGTTTGGGTACCTATACATAAGAGAACGACGTATAAATTTATATTCGGTGTTGTCATCGTATTGGAATACTGAATATTGAATTTGAGGTCATTTGGATATCGTTTGGTCCGGGATTCAATCCTGGTACGTAAAAGTTTAGATACGCGTCATGTTTTGGATGTTCGTTTCGGCCGCAAAGGGTTTGGGTACCTATACATAAGAGAACGACGTATAAATTTATATTCGGTGTTGTCATCGTATTGGAATACTGAATATTGAATTTGAGGTCATTTGAACATCGTTTGGTCGGTGTTTCTATCCTGGTACTTAAAAGGTTACTTTGGCGTCATGTTTTAGAGGTTCAATATGGCCGCAATGGGTTTGGGTACCTATACATAAGAGAACGACCTATAAATTTATAATCGGTGTTGTCATCGTATTGGAATACTGAATATTGAATTTGAGGTCATTTGAACATCGTTTGATCGGTGTTTCTATCCTGGTACGTAAAAGGTTACTTTGGCGTCATGTTTTAGAGGTTCAATATGGCCGCAATGGGTTTGGGTACCTATACATAAGAGAACGACCTATAAATTTATAATCGGTGTTGTCATCGTATTGGAATACTGAATATTGAATTTGAGGTCATTTGAACATCGTTTGATCGGTGTTTCTATCCTGGTACGTAAAAGGTTACTTTGGCGTCATGTTTTAGAGGTTCAATATGGCCGCAATGGGTTTGGGTACCTAAACATAAGAGATAGAAACATAAATTTATATTCGGTGTTGTCATCGTATTGGAATACTGAATATTGAATTTGAGGTCATTTGAACATCGTTTGGTCCGGGATTCAATCCTGGTACGTAAAAGTTTAGATTTGCGTCCTCTTTTGGATGTTTGTTTCGGCCGCAATGGGTTTGGGTACCTATACATAAGAGAACGACCTATAAATTTATAATCGGTGTTGTCATCGTATTGGAATACTGAATATTGAATTTGAGGTCCTTTGAACATCGTTTGGTCGGTGTTTCTATCCTGGTACGTAAAAGGTTACTTTGGCGTCATGTTTTAGAGGTTCAATATGGCCGCAATGGGTTTGGGTACCTATACATAAGAGAACGACGTATAAATTTATATTCGGTGTTGTCATCGTATTGGAATACTGAATATTGAATTTGAGGTCATTTGGATATCGTTTGGTCCGGGATTCAATCCTGGTACGTAAAAGTTTAGATACGCGTCATGTTTTGGATGTTCGTTTCGGCCGCAAAGGGTTTGGGTACCTACACTTAAGAGAACGACCTATAAATTTATATTCCGTGTTTCCATCGTATTGCAAAACTAAATATTGAATTTCAGGTCATTTGGAGAATCGTTTGGTCCGGGTTTCAATCCGGGGACGTAAAAGGTTACTTTGGCGTCATGTTTTAGAGGTTCAATATGGCCGCAATGGGTTTGGGTACCTATACATAAGAGAACGACGTATAAATTTATATTCGGTGTTGTCATCGTATTGGAATACTGAATATTGAATTTGAGGTCATTTGGATATCGTTTGGTCCGGGATTCAATCCTGGTACGTAAAAGTTTAGATACGCGTCATGTTTTGGATGTTCGTTTCGGCCGCAAAGGGTTTGGGTACCTACACTTAAGAGAACGACCTATAAATTTATATTCCGTGTTTCCATCGTATTGCAAAACTAAATATTGAATTTCAGGTCATTTGGAGAATCGTTTGGTCCGGGTTTCAATCCGGGGACGTAAAAGGTTACTTTGGCGTCATGTTTTAGAGGTTCAATATGGCCGCAATGGGTTTGGGTACCTATACATAAGAGAACGACGTATAAATTTATATTCGGTGTTGTCATCGTATTGGAATACTGAATATTGAATTTGAGGTCATTTGGATATCGTTTGGTCCGGGATTCAATCCTGGTACGTAAAAGTTTAGATTTGCGTCCTCTTTTGGATGTTCGTTTCGGCCGCAATGGGTTTGGGTACCTAGTCTTAAGAGAACGACCTATAAATTTATAATCGGTGTTTTCATTGTATTACAATACTAAATATTAAATTTGAGGTCATTTGAACATCGTTTGGTCGGTGTTTCTATCCTGGTACGTAAAAGGCTACTTTGGCGTCATGTTTTAGAGGTTCAATATGGCCGCAATGGGTTTGGGTACCTAAACATAAGAGAACGACGTATAAATTTATATTCGGTGTTGTCATCGTATTGGAATACTGAATATTGAATTTGAGGTCATTTGGATATCGTTTGGTCCGGGATTCAATCCTGGTACGTAAAAGTTTAGATACGCGTCATGTTTTGGATGTTCGTTTCTGCCGCAAAGGGTTTGGGTACCTACACTTAAGAGAACGACCTATAAATTTATATTCCGTGTTTCCATCGTATTGCAAAACTAAATATTGAATTTCAGGTCATTTGGAGAATCGTTTGGTCCGGGTTTCAATCCGGGGACGTAAAAGGTTACTTTGGCGTCATGTTTTAGAGGTTCAATATGGCCGCAATGGGTTTGGGTACCTATACATAAGAGAACGACGTATAAATTTATATTCGGTGTTGTCATCGTATTGGAATACTGAATATTGAATTTGAGGTCATTTGGATATCGTTTGGTCCGGGATTCAATCCTGGTACGTAAAAGTTTAGATTTGCGTCCTCTTTTGGATGTTCGTTTCGGCCGCAATGGGTTTGGGTACCTAGTCTTAAGAGAACGACCTATAAATTTATAATCGGTGTTTTCATTGTATTACAATACTAAATATTAAATTTGAGGTCATTTGAACATCGTTTGGTCGGTGTTTCTATCCGGGGGACGTAAAAGGTTACTTTGGCGTCATGTTTTAGAGGTTCAATATGGCCGCAATGGGTTTGGGTACCTATACATAAGAGAACGACGTATAAATTTATATTCGGTGTTGTCATCGTATTGGAATATTGAATATTGAATTTGAGGTCATTTGGATATCGTTTGGTCCGGGATTCAATCCTGGTACGTAAAAGTTTAGATACGCGTCATGTTTTGGATGTTCGTTTCGGCCGCAAAGGGTTTGGGTACCTATACATAAGAGAACGACGTATAAATTTATATTCGGTGTTGTCATCGTATTGGAATACTGAATATTGAATTTGAGGTCATTTGAACATCGTTTGGTCGGTGTTTCTATCCTGGTACTTAAAAGGTTACTTTGGCGTCATGTTTTAGAGGTTCAATATGGCCGCAATGGGTTTGGGTACCTATACATAAGAGAACGACCTATAAATTTATAATCGGTGTTGTCATCGTATTGGAATACTGAATATTGAATTTGAGGTCATTTGAACATCGTTTGATCGGTGTTTCTATCCTGGTACGTAAAAGGTTACTTTGGCGTCATGTTTTAGAGGTTCAATATGGCCGCAATGGGTTTGGGTACCTATACATAAGAGAACGACGTATAAATTTATATTCAGTGTTGTCATCGTATTGGAATACTGAATATTGAATTTGAGGTCATTTGAACATCGTTTGGTCGGTGTTTCTATCCTGGTACGTAAAAGGTTACTTTGGCGTCATGTTTTAGAGGTTCAATATGGCCGCAATGGGTTTGGGTACCTATACATAAGAGAACGACCTATAAATTTATAATCGGTGTTGTCATCGTATTGGAATACTGAATATTGAATTTGAGGTCATTTGAACATCGTTTGGTCCGGGATTCAATCCTGGTACGTAAAAGTTTAGATTTGCGTCCTCTTTTGGATGTTTGTTTCGGCCGCAATGGGTTTGGGTACCTATACATAAGAGAACGACCTATAAATTTATAATCGGTGTTGTCATCGTATTGGAATACTGAATATTGAATTTGAGGTCCTTTGAACATCGTTTGGTCGGTGTTTCTATCCTGGTACGTAAAAGGTTACTTTGGCGTCATGTTTTAGAGGTTCAATATGGCCGCAATGGGTTTGGGTACCTATACATAAGAGAACGACGTATAAATTTATATTCGGTGTTGTCATCGTATTGGAATACTGAATATTAAATTTGAGGTCATTTGGATATCGTTTGGTCCGGGATTCAATCCTGGTACGTAAACGTTTAGATACGCGTCATGTTTTGGATGTTCGTTTCGGCCGCAAAGGGTTTGGGTACCTACACTTAAGAGAACGACCTATAAATTTATATTCCGTGTTTCCATCGTATTGCAAAACTAAATATTGAATTTCAGGTCATTTGGAGAATCGTTTGGTCCGGGTTTCAATCCGGGGACGTAAAAGGTTACTTTGGCGTCATGTTTTAGAGGTTCAATATGGCCGCAATGGGTTTGGGTACCTATACATAAGAGAACGACGTATAAATTTATATTCGGTGTTGTCATCGTATTGGAATACTGAATATTGAATTTGAGGTCATTTGGATATCGTTTGGTCCGGGATTCAATCCTGGTACGTAAAAGTTTAGATACGCGTCATGTTTTGGATGTTCGTTTCGGCCGCAAAGGGTTTGGGTACCTACACTTAAGAGAACGACCTATAAATTTATATTCCGTGTTTCCATCGTATTGCAAAACTAAATATTGAATTTCAGGTCATTTGGAGAATCGTTTGGTCCGGGTTTCAATCCGGGGACGTAAAAGGTTACTTTGGCGTCATGTTTTAGAGGTTCAATATGGCCGCAATGGGTTTGGGTACCTATACATAAGAGAACGACGTATAAATTTATAATCGGTGTTTTCATTGTATTACAATACTAAATATTAAATTTGAGGTCATTTGAACATCGTTTGGTCGGTGTTTCTATCCTGGTACGTAAAAGGTTACTTTGGCGTCATGTTTTAGAGGTTCAATATGGCCGCAATGGGTTTGGGTACCTATACATAAGAGAACGACGTATAAATTTATATTCGGTGTTGTCATCGTATTGGAATACTGAATATTGAATTTGAGGTCATTTGGATATCGTTTGGTCCGGGATTCAATCCTGGTACGTAAAAGTTTAGATACGCGTCATGTTTTGGATGTTCGTTTCGGCCGCAAAGGGTTTGGGTACCTATACATAAGAGAACGACGTATAAATTTATATTCGGTGTTGTCATCGTATTGGAATACTGAATATTGAATTTGAGGTCATTTGAACATCGTTTGGTCGGTGTTTCTATCCTGGTACTTAAAAGGTTACTTTGGCGTCATGTTTTAGAGGTTCAATATGGCCGCAATGGGTTTGGGTACCTATACATAAGAGAACGACCTATAAATTTATAATCGGTGTTGTCATCGTATTGGAATACTGAATATTGAATTTGAGGTCATTTGAACATCGTTTGATCGGTGTTTCTATCCTGGTACGTAAAAGGTTACTTTGGCGTCATGTTTTAGAGGTTCAATATGGCCGCAATGGGTTTGGGTACCTATACATAAGAGAACGACGTATAAATTTATATTCGGTGTTGTCATCGTATTGGAATACTGAATATTGAATTTGAGGTCATTTGAACATCGTTTGATCGGTGTTTCTATCCTGGTACGTAAAAGGTTACTTTGGCGTCATGTTTTAGAGGTTCAATATGGCCGCAATGGGTTTGGGTACCTATACATAAGAGAACGACCTATAAATTTATAATCGGTGTTGTCATCGTATTGGAATACTGAATATTGAATTTGAGGTCCTTTGAACATCGTTTGGTCGGTGTTTCTATCCTGGTACGTAAAAGGTTACTTTGGCGTCATGTTTTAGAGGTTCAATATGGCCGCAATGGGTTTGGGTACCTATACATAAGAGAACGACGTATAAATTTATATTCGGTGTTGTCATCGTATTGGAATACTGAATATTGAATTTGAGGTCATTTGGATATCGTTTGGTCCGGGATTCAATCCTGGTACGTAAAAGTTTAGATACGCGTCATGTTTTGGATGTTCAATTCGGCCGCAAAGGGTTTGGGTACCTACACTTAAGAGAACGACCTATAAATTTATATTCCGTGTTTCCATCATACTGCAAAACTAAATATTGAATTTCCGGTCATTTGGAGATCATTTGGTCCGAGTTTCAATCCTAGGACGTAAAAGGTTAGATTTGCGTCCTCTTTTGGATGTTCGTTTTGGCCGCAATGGGTTTGGGTACCTAGTCTTAAGAGAACGGCCTATAAATTTATATTCCGTGTTTCCATCGTATTGCAATACTAAATATTGAATTTCAGGTCATTTGGAGAATCGTTTGGTCCGGGTTTCAATCCTGGGACGTAAAAGGTTACTTTGGCGTCATGTTTTAGAGGTTCAATATGGCCGCAATGGGTTTGGGTACCTATACATAAGAGAACGACGTATAAATTTATAATCGGTGTTTTCATTGTATTACAATACTAAATATTAAATTTGAGGTCATTTGAACATCGTTTGGTCGGTGTTTCTATCCTGGTACGTAAAAGGTTACTTTGGCGTCATGTTTTAGAGTTTCAATATGGCCGCAATGGGTTTGGGTACCTATACATAAGAGAACGACGTATAAATTTATATTCGGTGTTGTCATCGTATTGGAATACTGAATATTGAATTTGAGGTCATTTGAACATCGTTTGGTCCGGGATTCAATCCTGGTACGTAAAAGTTTAGATTTGCGTCCTCTTTTGGATGTTTGTTTCGGCCGCAATGGGTTTGGGTTACCTATTCATAAGAGAACGACCTATAAATTTATAATCGGTGTTGTCATCGTATTGGAATACTGAATATTGAATTTGAGGTCCTTTGAACATCGTTTGGTCGGTGTTTCTATCCTGGTACGTAAAAGGTTACTTTGGCGTCATGTTTTAGAGGTTCAATATGGCCGCAATGGGTTTGGGTACCTATACATAAGAGAACGACGTATAAATTTATATTCGGTGTTGTCATCGTATTGGAATACTGAATATTGAATTTGAGGTCATTTGGATATCGTTTGGTCCGGGATTCAATCCTGGTACGTAAAAGTTTAGATACGCGTCATGTTTTGGATGTTCGTTTCGGCCGCAAAGGGTTTGGGTACCTACACTTAAGAGAACGACCTATAAATTTATATTCCGTGTTTCCATCGTATTGCAAAACTAAATATTGAATTTCAGGTCATTTGGAGAATCGTTTGGTCCGGGTTTCAATCCGGGGACGTAAAAGGTTACTTTGGCGTCATGTTTTAGAGGTTCAATATGGCCGCAATGGGTTTGGGTACCTATACATAAGAGAACGACGTATAAATTTATATTCGGTGTTGTCATCGTATTGGAATACTGAATATTGAATTTGAGGTCATTTGGATATCGTTTGGTCCGGGATTCAATCCTGGTACGTAAAAGTTTAGATACGCGTCATGTTTTGGATGTTCGTTTCGGCCGCAAAGGGTTTGGGTACCTACACTTAAGAGAACGACCTATAAATTTATATTCCGTGTTTCCATCGTATTGCAAAACTAAATATTGAATTTCAGGTCATTTGGAGAATCGTTTGGTCCGGGTTTCAATCCGGGGACGTAAAAGGTTACTTTGGCGTCATGTTTTAGAGGTTCAATATGGCCGCAATGGGTTTGGGTACCTATACATAAGAGAACGACGTATAAATTTATATTCGGTGTTGTCATCGTATTGGAATACTGAATATTGAATTTGAGGTCATTTGGATATCGTTTGGTCCGGGATTCAATCCTGGTACGTAAAAGTTTAGATACGCGTCATGTTTTGGATGTTCGTTTCGGCCGCAAAGGGTTTGGGTACCTAGTCTTAAGAGAACGACCTATAAATTTATAATCGGTGTTTTCATTGTATTACAATACTAAATATTAAATTTGAGGTCATTTGAACATCGTTTGGTCGGTGTTTCTATCCTGGTACGTAAAAGGTTACTTTGGCGTCATGTTTTAGAGGTTCAATATGGCCGCAATGGGTTTGGGTACCTAAACATAAGAGAACGACGTATAAATTTATATTCGGTGTTGTCATCGTATTGGAATACTGAATATTGAATTTGAGGTCATTTGGATATCGTTTGGTCCGGGATTCAATCCTGGTACGTAAAAGTTTAGATACGCGTCATGTTTTGGATGTTCGTTTCGGCCGCAAAGGGTTTGGGTACCTACACTTAAGAGAACGACCTATAAATTTATATTCCGTGTTTCCATCGTATTGCAAAACTAAATATTGAATTTCAGGTCATTTGGAGAATCGTTTGGTCCGGGTTTCAATCCGGGGACGTAAAAGGTTACTTTGGCGTCATGTTTTAGTGGTTCAATATGGCCGCAATGGGTTTGGGTACCTATACATAAGAGAACGACGTATAAATTTATATTCGGTGTTGTCATCGTATTGGAATACTGAATATTGAATTTGAGGTCATTTGAACATCGTTTGGTCGGTGTTTCTATCCTGGTACGTAAAAGGTTACTTTGGCGTCATGTTTTAGAGGTTCAATATGGCCGCAATGGGTTTGGGTACCTATACATAAGAGAACGACCTATAAATTTATAATCGGTGTTGTCATCGTATTGGAATACTGAATATTGAATTTGAGGTCCTTTGAACATCGTTTGGTCGGTGTTTCTATCCTGGTACGTAAAAGGTTACTTTGGCGTCATGTTTTAGAGGTTCAATATGGCCGCAATGGGTTTGGGTACCTATACATAAGAGAACGACGTATAAATTTATATTCGGTGTTGTCATCGTATTGGAATACTGAATATTGAATTTGAGGTCATTTGGATATCGTTTGGTCCGGGATTCAATCCTGGTACGTAAAAGTTTAGATACGCGTCATGTTTTGGATGTTCAATTCGGCCGCAAAGGGTTTGGGTACCTACACTTAAGAGAACGACCTATAAATTTATATTCCGTGTTTCCATCGTACTGCAAAACTAAATATTGAATTTCCGGTCATTTGGAGATCATTTGGTCCGAGTTTCAATCCTAGGACGTAAAAGGTTAGATTTGCGTCCTCTTTTGGATGTTCGTTTCGGCCGCAATGGGTTTGGGTACCTAGTCTTAAGAGAACGGCCTATAAATTTATATTCCGTGTTTCCATCGTATTGCAATACTAAATATTGAATTTCAGGTCATTTGGAGAATCGTTTGGTCCGGGTTTCAATCCTGGGACGTAAAAGGTTACTTTGGCGTCATGTTTTAGAGGTTCAATATGGCCGCAATGGGTTTGGGTACCTATACATAAGAGAACGACGTATAAATTTATAATCGGTGTTTTCATTGTATTACAATACTAAATATTAAATTTGAGGTCATTTGAACATCGTTTGGTCGGTGTTTCTATCCTGGTACGTAAAAGGTTACTTTGGCGTCATGTTTTAGAGGTTCAATATGGCCGCAATGGGTTTGGGTACCTAAACATAAGAGATAGAAACATAAATTTATATTCGGTGTTGTCATCGTATTGGAATACTGAATATTGAATTTCAGGTCATTTGGATATCGTTTGGTCCGGGATTCAATCCTGGTACGTAAAAGTTTAGATACGCGTCATGTTTTGGATGTTCGTTTCGGCCGCAAAGGGTTTGGGTACCTAGTCTTAAGAGAACGACCTATAAATTTATAATCGGTGTTTTCATTGTATTACAATACTAAATATTAAATTTGAGGTCATTTGAACATCGTTTGGTCGGTGTTTCTATCCTGGTACGTAAAAGGTTACTTTGGCGTCATGTTTTAGAGGTTCAATATGGCCGCAATGGGTTTGGGTACCTAAACATAAGAGAACGACGTATAAATTTATATTCGGTGTTGTCATCGTATTGGAATACTGAATATTGAATTTGAGGTCATTTGGATATCGTTTGGTCCGGGATTCAATCCTGGTACGTAAAAGTTTAGATACGCGTCATGTTTTGGATGTTCGTTTCGGCCGCAAAGGGTTTGGGTACCTACACTTAAGAGAACGACCTATAAATTTATATTCCGTGTTTCCATCGTATTGCAAAACTAAATATTGAATTTCAGGTCATTTGGAGAATCGTTTGGTCCGGGTTTCAATCCGGGGACGTAAAAGGTTACTTTGGCGTCATGTTTTAGTGGTTCAATATGGCCGCAATGGGTTTGGGTACCTATACATAAGAGAACGACGTATAAATTTATATTCGGTGTTGTCATCGTATTGGAATACTGAATATTGAATTTGAGGTCATTTGAACATCGTTTGGTCGGTGTTTCTATCCTGGTACGTAAAAGGTTACTTTGGCGTCATGTTTTAGAGGTTCAATATGGCCGCAATGGGTTTGGGTACCTATACATAAGAGAACGACCTATAAATTTATAATCGGTGTTGTCATCGTATTGGAATACTGAATATTGAATTTGAGGTCCTTTGAACATCGTTTGGTCGGTGTTTCTATCCTGGTACGTAAAAGGTTACTTTGGCGTCATGTTTTAGAGGTTCAATATGGCCGCAATGGGTTTGGGTACCTATACATAAGAGAACGACGTATAAATTTATATTCGGTGTTGTCATCGTATTGGAATACTGAATATTGAATTTGAGGTCATTTGGATATCGTTTGGTCCGGGATTCAATCCTGGTACGTAAAAGTTTAGATACGCGTCATGTTTTGGATGTTCAATTCGGCCGCAAAGGGTTTGGGTACCTACACTTAAGAGAACGACCTATAAATTTATATTCCGTGTTTCCATCGTACTGCAAAACTAAATATTGAATTTCCGGTCATTTGGAGATCATTTGGTCCGAGTTTCAATCCTAGGACGTAAAAGGTTAGATTTGCGTCCTCTTTTGGATGTTCGTTTCGGCCGCAATGGGTTTGGGAACCTAGTCTTAAGAGAACGGCCTATAAATTTATATTCCGTGTTTCCATCGTATTGCAATACTAAATATTGAATTTCAGGTCATTTGGAGAATCGTTTGGTCCGGGTTTCAATCCTGGGACGTAAAAGGTTACTTTGGCGTCATGTTTTAGAGGTTCAATATGGCCGCAATGGGTTTGGGTACCTATACATAAGAGAACGACGTATAAATTTATAATCGGTGTTTTCATTGTATTACAATACTAAATATTAAATTTGAGGTCATTTGAACATCGTTTGGTCGGTGTTTCTATCCTGGTACGTAAAAGGTTACTTTGGCGTCATGTTTTAGAGGTTCAATATGGCCGCAATGGGTTTGGGTACCTAAACATAAGAGATAGAAACATAAATTTATATTCGGTGTTGTCATCGTATTGGAATACTGAATATTGAATTTCAGGTCATTTGGATATCGTTTGGTCCGGGATTCAATCCTGGTACTTAAAAGTTTAGATACGCGTCATGTTTTGGATGTTCATTTCGGCCGCAAAGGATTTGGGTACCTACACTTAAGAGAACGACCTATAAATTTATATTCCGTGTTTCCATCGTATTGCAAAACTAAATATTGAATTTCAGGTCATTTGGAGATCGTTTGGTCCGGGTTTCAATCCTGGTACGTAAAAGTTTAGATACGCGTCATGTTTTGGATGTTCGTTTCGGCCGCAAAGGGTTTGGGTACCTACACTTAAGAGAACTGCCTATAAATTTATATTTCGTGTTTCCATCGTATTGCAAAACTAAATATTGAATTTCAGGTCATTTGGAGAATCGTTTGGTCCGGGTTTCAATCCGGGGACGTAAAAGGTTACTTTGGCGTCATGTTTTAGAGGTTCAATATGGCCGCAATGGGTTTGGGTACCTATACATAAGAGAACGACGTATAAATTTATATTCGGTGTTGTCATCGTATTGGAATACTGAATATTGAATTTGAGGTCATTTGAACATCGTTTGGTCCGGGATTCAATCCTGGTACGTAAAAGTTTAGATTTGCGTCCTCTTTTGGATGTTCGTTTCGGCCGCAATGGGTTTGGGTACCTATACATAAGAGAACGACCTATAAATTTATAATCGGTGTTGTCATCGTATTGGAATACTGAATATTGAATTTGAGGTCCTTTGAACATCGTTTGGTCGGTGTTTCTATCCTGGTACGTAAAAGGTTACTTTGGCGTCATGTTTTAGAGGTTCAATATGGCCGCAATGGGTTTGGGTACCTATACATAAGAGAACGACGTATAAATTTATATTCGGTGTTGTCATCGTATTGGAATACTGAATATTGAATTTGAGGTCATTTGGATATCGTTTGGTCCGGGATTCAATCCTGGTACGTAAAAGTTTAGATACGCGTCATGTTTTGGATGTTCGTTTCGGCCGCAAAGGGTTTGGGTACCTACACTTAAGAGAACGACCTATAAATTTATATTCCGTGTTTCCATCGTATTGCAAAACTAAATATTGAATTTCAGGTCATTTGGAGAATCGTTTGGTCCGGGTTTCAATCCGGGGACGTAAAAGGTTAGTTTGGCGTCATGTTTTATAGGTTCAATATGGCCGGAATGGGTTTGTGTACCTATACATAAGAGAACGACGTATAAATTTATATTCGGTGTTGTCATCGTATTGGAATACTGAATATTGAATTTGAGGTCATTTGGATATCGTTTGGTCCGGGATTCAATCCTGGTACGTAAAAGTTTAGATACGCGTCATGTTTTGGATGTTCGTTTCGGCCGCAAAGGGTTTGGGTACCTACACTTAAGAGAACGACCTATAAATTTATATTCCGTGTTTCCATCGTATTGCAAAACTAAATATTGAATTTCAGGTCATTTGGAGAATCGTTTGGTCCGGGTTTCAATCCTGGGATGTAAAAGGTTAGATTTGCGTCCTCTTTTGGATGTTCGTTTCGGCCGCAATGGGTTTGGGTACCTAGTCTTAAGAGAACGACCTATAAATTTATAATCGGTGTTGTCATCGTATTGGAATACTGAATATTGAATTTGAGGTCATTTGAACATCGTTTTGTCGGTGTTTCTATCCTGGTACGTAAAAGGTTACTTTGGCGTCATGTTTTAGAGGTTCAATATGGCCGGAATGGGTTTGGGAACCTATACATAAGAGAACGACGTATAAATTTATATTCGGTGTTGTCATCGTATTGGAATACTGAATATTGAATTTGAGGTCATTTGGATATCGTTTGGTCCGGGATTCAATCCTGGTACGTAAAAGTTTAGATACGCGTCATGTTTTGGATGTTCAATTCAGCCGCAAAGGGTTTGGGTACCTACACTTAAGAGAACGACCTATAAATTTATATTCCGTGTTTCCATCGTATTGCAAAACTAAATATTGAATTTCAGATCATTTGGAGAATCGTTTGGTCCGGGTTTCAATCCTGGGACGTAAAAGGTTAGATTTGCGTCCTCTTTTGGATGTTCGTTTCGGCCGCAATGGGTTTGGGTACCAAGTCTTAAGAGAACGGCCTATAAAATTTATAATCGGTGTTTTCATTGTATTCCAATACTAAATATTGAATTTGAGGTCATTTGAACATCGTTTGGTCGGTGTTTCTATCCTGGTACGTAAAAGGTTACTTTGGCGTCATGTTTTAGAGGTTCAATATGGCCGCAATGGGTTTGGGTACCTATACATAAGAGAACGACGTATAAATTTATATTCGGTGTTGTCATCGTATTGGAATACTGAATATTGAATTTGAGGTCATTTGGATATCGTTTGGTCTGGGATTCAATCCTGGTACGTAAAAGTTTAGATTTGCGTCCTCTTTTGCATGTTCGTTTCGGCCGCAATGGGTTTGGGTACCTAGTCTTAAGAGAACGACCTATAAATTTATAATCGGTGTTTTCATTGTATTACAATACTAAATATTAAATTTGAGATCATTTGAAAATCGTTTGGTCGGTGTTTCTATCCTGGTACGTAAAAGGTTACTTTGGCGTCATGTTTTAGAGGTTCAATATGGCCGCAATGGGTTTGGGTACCTAAACATAAGAGAACGACGTATAAATTTATATTCGGTGTTGTCATCGTATTGGAATACTGAATATTGAATTTGAGGTCCTTTGGATATCGTTTGGTCCGGGATTCAATCCTGGTACGTAAAAGTTTAGATACGCGTCATGTTTTGGATGTTCGTTTCGGCCGCAAAGGGTTTGGGTACCTACACTTAAGAGAACGACCTATAAATTTATATTCCGTGTTTCCATCGTATTGCAAAACTAAATATTGAATTTCAGGTCATTTGGAGATCGTTTGGTCCGGGTTTCAATCCTGGTACGTAAAAGTTTAGATACGCGTCATGTTTTGGATGTTCGTTTCGGCCGCAAAGGGTTTGGGTACCTACACTTAAGAGAACTGCCTATAAATTTATATTTCGTGTTTCCATCGTATTGCAAAACTAAATATTGAATTTCAGGTCATTTGGAGAATCGTTTGGTCCGGGTTTCAATCCGGGGACGTAAAAGGTTACTTTGGCGTCATGTTTTAGAGGTTCAATATGGCCGCAATGGGTTTGGGTACCTATACATAAGAGAACGACGTATAAATTTATATTCGGTGTTGTCATCGTATTGGAATACTGAATATTGAATTTGAGGTCATTTGAACATCGTTTGGTCCGGGATTCAATCCTGGTACGTAAAAGTTTAGATTTGCGTCCTCTTTTGGATGTTCGTTTCGGCCGCAATGGGTTTGGGTACCTATACATAAGAGAACGACCTATAAATTTATAATCGGTGTTGTCATCGTATTGGAATACTGAATATTGAATTTGAGGTCCTTTGAACATCGTTTGGTCGGTGTTTCTATCCTGGTACGTAAAAGGTTACTTTGG
Source organism: Populus davidiana (assembly GCA_030145905.1). Taxonomy (NCBI): domain Eukaryota; kingdom Viridiplantae; phylum Streptophyta; class Magnoliopsida; order Malpighiales; family Salicaceae; genus Populus; species Populus davidiana. The sequence goes on from CM057806.1 coordinate 12,167,865, forward strand.
CGTCATGTTTTAGAGGTTCAATATGGCCGCAATGGGTTTGGGTACCTATACATAAGAGAACGACGTATAAATTTATATTCGGTGTTGTCATCGTATTGGAATACTGAATATTGAATTTGAGGTCATTTGGATATCGTTTGGTCCGGGATTCAATCCTGGTACGTAAAAGTTTAGATACGCGTCATGTTTTGGATGTTCGTTTCGGCCGCAAAGGGTTTGGGTACCTACACTTAAGAGAACGACCTATAAATTTATATTCCGTGTTTCCATCGTATTGCAAAACTAAATATTGAATTTCAGGTCATTTGGAGAATCGTTTGGTCCGGGTTTCAATCCGGGGACGTAAAAGGTTACTTTGGCGTCATGTTTTAGAGGTTCAATATGGCCGCAATGGGTTTGGGTACCTATACATAAGAGAACGACGTATAAATTTATATTCGGTGTTGTCATCGTATTGGAATACTGAATATTGAATTTGAGGTCATTTGGATATCGTTTGGTCCGGGATTCAATCCTGGTACGTAAAAGTTTAGATTTGCGTCCTCTTTTGGATGTTCGTTTCGGCCGCAATGGGTTTGGGTACCTAGTCTTAAGAGAACGACCTATAAATTTATAATCGGTGTTTTCATTGTATTACAATACTAAATATTAAATTTGAGGTCATTTGAACATCGTTTGGTCGGTGTTTCTATCCTGGTACGTAAAAGGTTACTTTGGCGTCATGTTTTAGAGGTTCAATATGGCCGCAATGGGTTTGGGTACCTAAACATAAGAGAACGACGTATAAATTTATATTCGGTGTTGTCATCGTATTGGAATACTGAATATTGAATTTGAGGTCATTTGGATATCGTTTGGTCCGGGATTCAATCCTGGTACGTAAAAGTTTAGATACGCGTCATGTTTTGGATGTTCAATTCGGCCGCAAAGGGTTTGGGTACCTACACTTAAGAGAACGACCTATAAATTTATATTCTGTGTTTCCATCGTACTGCAAAACTAAATATTGAATTTCCGGTCATTTGGAGATCATTTGGTCCGAGTTTCAATCCTAGGACGTAAAAGGTTAGATTTGCGTCCTCTTTTGGATGTTCGTTTCGGCCGCAATGGGTTTGGGTACCTAGTCTTAAGAGAACGGCCTATAAATTTATATTCCGTGTTTCCATCGTATTGCAATACTAAATATTGAATTTCAGGTCATTTGGAGAATCGTTTGGTCCGGGTTTCAATCCTGGGACGTAAAAGGTTACTTTGGCGTCATGTTTTAGAGGTTCAATATGGCCGCAATGGGTTTGGGTACCTATACATAAGAGAACGACGTATAAATTTATAATCGGTGTTTTCATTGTATTACAATACTAAATATTAAATTTGAGGTCATTTGAACATCGTTTGGTCGGTGTTTCTATCCTGGTACGTAAAAGGTTACTTTGGCGTCATGTTTTAGAGGTTCAATATGGCCGCAATGGGTTTGGGTACCTAAACATAAGAGATAGAAACATAAATTTATATTCGGTGTTGTCATCGTATTGGAATACTGAATATTGAATTTCAGGTCATTTGGATATCGTTTGGTCCGGGATTCAATCCTGGTACTTAAAAGTTTAGATACGCGTCATGTTTTGGATGTTCATTTCGGCCGCAAAGGATTTGGGTACCTACACTTAAGAGAACGACCAATAAATTTATATTCCGTGTTTCCATCGTATTGCAAAACTAAATATTGAATTTCAGGTCATTTGGAGATCGTTTGGTCCGGGTTTCAATCCTGGTACGTAAAAGTTTAGATACGCGTCATGTTTTGGATTTTGTTTCGGCCGCAAAGGGTTTGGGTACCTACACTTAAGAGAACTGCCTATAAATTTATATTTCGTGTTTCCATCGTATTGCAAAACTAAATATTGAATTTCAGGTCATTTGGAGAATCGTTTGGTCCGGGTTTCAATCCGGGGACGTAAAAGGTTACTTTGGCGTCATGTTTTAGAGGTTCAATATGGCCGCAATGGGTTTGGGTACCTATACATAAGAGAACGACGTATAAATTTATATTCGGTGTTGTCATCGTATTGGAATACTGAATATTGAATTTGAGGTCATTTGAACATCGTTTGGTCCGGGATTCAATCCTGGTACGTAAAAGTTTAGATTTGCGTCCTCTTTTGGATGTTCGTTTCGGCCGCAATGGGTTTGGGTACCTATACATAAGAGAACGACCTATAAATTTATAATCGGTGTTATCATCGTATTGGAATACTGAATATTGAATTTGAGGTCCTTTGAACATCGTTTGGTCGGTGTTTCTATCCTGGTACGTAAAAGGTTACTTTGGCGTCATGTTTTAGAGGTTCAATATGGCCGCAATGGGTTTGGGTACCTATACATAAGAGAACGACGTATAAATTTATATTCGGTGTTGTCATCGTATTGGAATACTGAATATTGAATTTGAGGTCATTTGGATATCGTTTGGTCCGGGATTCAATCCTGGTACGTAAAAGTTTAGATACGCGTCATGTTTTGGATGTTCGTTTCGGCCGCAAAGGGTTTGGGTACCTACACTTAAGAGAACGACCTATAAATTTATATTCCGTGTTTCCATCGTATTGCAAAACTAAATATTGAATTTCAGGTCATTTGGAGAATCGTTTGGTCCGGGTTTCAATCCGGGGACGTAAAAGGTTACTTTGGCGTCATGTTTTAGAGGTTCAATATGGCCGGAATGGGTTTGGGTACCTATACATAAGAGAACGACGTATAAATTTATATTCGGTGTTGTCATCGTATTGGAATACTGAATATTGAATTTGAGGTCATTTGGATATCGTTTGGTCCGGGATTCAATCCTGGTACGTAAAAGTTTAGATTTGCGTCCTCTTTTGGATGTTCGTTTCGGCCGCAATGGGTTTGGGTACCTAGTCTTAAGAGAACGACCTATAAATTTATAATAGGTGTTTTCATTGTATTACAATACTAAATATTAAATTTGAGGTCATTTGAACATTGTTTGGTCGGTGTTTCTATCCTGGTACGTAAAAGGTTACTTTGGCGTCATGTTTTAGAGGTTCAATATGGCCGCAATGGGTTTGGGTACCTAAACATAAGAGAACGACGTATAAATTTATATTCGGTGTTGTCATCGTATTGGAATACTGAATATTGAATTTGAGGTCATTTGGATATCGTTTGGCCCGGGATTCAATCCTGGTACGTAAAAGTTTAGATACGCGTCATGTTTTGGATGTTCGTTTCGGCCGCAAAGGGTTTGGGTACCTACACTTAAGAGAACGACCTATAAATTTATATTCCGTGTTTCCATCGTATTGCAAAACTAAATATTGAATTTCAGGTCATTTGGAGATCGTTTGGTCCGGGATTCAATCCTGGTACGTAAAAGTTTAGATACGCGTCATGTTTTGGATGTTCGTTTCGGCCGCAAAGGGTTTGGGTACCTACACTTAAGAGAACGGCCTATAAATTTATATTCCGTGTTTCCATCGTACTGAAAAACTAAATATTGAATTTCAGGTCATTTGGAGATCGTTTGGTCCGGGTTTCAATCCTGGGACGTAAAAGGTTAGATTTGCGTCCTCTTTTGGATGTTCGTTTAGGCCGCAATGGGTTTGGGTACCTAGTCTTAAGAGAACGACCTATCAATATATAATCGGTGTTTTCATTGTATTGCAATACTAAATATTAAATTTGAGGTCATTTGAACATCGTTTGGTCGGTGTTTCTATCCAGGTACGTAAAAGGTTACTTTGGCGTCATGTTTTAGAGGTTCAATATGGCCGCAATGGGTTTGGGTACCTATACATAAGAGAACGACGTATAAATTTATATTCGGTGTTGTCATCGTATTGGAATACTGAATATTGAATTTGAGGTCATTTGGATATCGTTTGGCCCGGGATTCAATCCTGGTACGTAAAAGTTTAGATACGCGTCATGTTTTGGATGTTCAATTCGGCCGCAAAGGGTTTGGGTACCTACACTTAAGAGAACGACCTATAAATTTATATTCCGTGTTTCCATCGTATTGCAAAACTAAATATTGAATTTCAGGTCATTTGGAGATCGTTTGGTCCGGGTTTCAATCCTGGGACGTAAAAGGTTAGATTTGCGTCCTCTTTTGTATGTTCGTTTCGGCCGCAATGGGTTTGGGTACCTAGTCTTAAGAGAACGGCCTATAAATTTATATTCCGTGTTTCCATCGTATTGCAATACTAAATATTGAATTTCAGGTCATTTGGAGAATCGTTTGGTCCGGGTTTCAATCCTGGGACGTAAAAGGTTACTTTGGCGTCATGTTTTAGAGGTTCAATATGGCCGCAATGGGTTTGGGTACCTATACATAAGAGAACGACGTATAAATTTATATTCGGTGTTGTCATCGTATTGGAATACTGAATATTGAATTTGAGGTCATTTGAACATCGTTTTGTCGGTGTTTCTATCCTGGTACGTAAAAGGTTACTTTGGCGTCATGTTTTAGAGGTTCAATATGGCCGGAATGGGTTTGCGTACCTATACATAAGAGAACGACGTATAAATTTATATTCGGTGTTGTCATTCTATTGGAATACTGAATATTGAATTTGAGGTCATTTGGATATCGTTTGGTCTGGGATTCAATCCGGGCACGTAAAAGTTTAGGTACGCGTCATGTTTTGGATGTTCGTTTCGGCCGCAAAGGGTTTGGGTACCTACACTTAAGAGAACGCCCTATAAATTTATATTCCATGTTTCCATCGTATTGCAAAACTAAATATTGAATTTCAGGTCATTTGGAGAATCGTTTGGTCCGGGTTTCAATCCTGGGACGTAAAAGGTTAGATTTGCGTCCTCTTTTGGATGTTCGTTTCGGCCGCAATGGGTTTGGGTACCTAGTCTTAAGAGAACGACCTATAAATTTATATTCGGTGTTGTCATCGTATTGGAATACTGAATATTGAATTTGAGGTCATTTGGATATCGTTTGGTCCGGGATTCAATCCTGGTACGTAAAAGTTTAGATACGCGTCATGTTTTGGATGTTCGTTTCGGCCGCAAAGGGTTTGGGTACCTACACTTAAGAGAACGACCTATAAATTTATATTCCGTGTTTCCATCGTATTGCAAAACTAAATATTGAATTTCAGGTCATTTGGAGATCGTTTGGTCCGGGATTCAATCCTGGTACGTAAAAGTTTAGATACGCGTCATGTTTTGGATGTTCGTTTCGGCCGCAAAGGGTTTGGGTACCTACACTTAAGAGAACGGCCTATAAATTTATATTCCGTGTTTCCATCGTACTGAAAAACTAAATATTGAATTTCAGGTCATTTGGAGAATCGTTTGGTCCGGGTTTCAATCCTGGGACGTAAAAGGTTAGATTTGCGTCCTCTTTTGGATGTTCGTTTCGGCCGCAATGGGTTTGGGTACCTAGTCTTAAGAGAACGACCTATAAATTTATATTCGGTGTTGTCATCGTATTGGAATACTGAATATTGAATTTGAGGTCATTTGGATATCGTTTGGTCCGGGATTCAATCCTGGTACGTAAAAGTTTAGATACGCGTCCTGTTTTGGATGTTCGTTTCGGCCGCAAAGGGTTTGGGTACCTACACTTAAGAGAACGACCTATAAATTTATATTCCGTGTTTCCATCGTATTGCAAAACTAAATATTGAATTTCAGGTCATTTGGAGATCGTTTGGTCCGGGTTTCAATCCTGGGACGTAAAAGGTTAGATTTGCGTCCTCTTTTGGATGTTCGTTCCGGCCGCAATGGGTTTGGGTACCTACACTTAAGAGAACGACCTATAAATTTTTAATCGGTGTTTCCATCGTATTGCAATACTAAATATTAAATTTGAGGTCATTTGAACCTCGTTTGGTCAGTGTTTCTATCCTGGTACGTAAAACGTTACTTTGGCGTCATGTTTTAGAGGTTCAATATGGCCGGAATGGGTTTGGGTACCTATACATAAGAGAACGACGTATAAATTTATATTCGGTGTTGTCATCGTATTGGAATACTGAATATTGAATTTGAGGTCATTTGGATATCGTTTGGTCCGGGATTCAATCCTGGTACGTAAAAGTTTAGATACGCGTCATGTTTTGGATGTTCGTTCCGGCTGCAAAGGGTTTGGGTACCTACACTTAAGAGAACGACCTATAAATTTATATTCCGTGTTTCCATCGTATTGCAAAACTAAATATTGAATTTCAGGTCATTTGGAGATCGTTTGGTCCGGGTTTCAATCCTGGGACGTAAAAGGTTAGATTTGCGTCCTCTTTTGGATGTTCGTTTCGGCCGCAATGGGTTTGGGTACCTAGTCTTAAGAGAACGGCCTAGAAATTTATAATCTGTGTTTTCATTGTATTCCAATACTAAATATTAAATTTGAGCTCATTTGAACATCGTTTGGTCGGTGTTTCTATCCTGGTACGTAAAAGGTTACTTTGGCGTCATGTTTTAGAGGTTCAATATGGCCGCAATGGGTTTGGGTACCTATATATAAGAGAACGACGTATAAATTTATATTCGGTGTTGTCATCGTATTGGAATACTGAATATTGAATTTGAGGTCATTTGGATATCGTTTGGTCCGGGATTCAATCCTGGTACGTAAAAGTTTAGATACGCGTCATGTTTTGGATGTTCAATTCGGCCGCAAAGGGTTTGGGTACCTACACTTAAGAGAACGACCTATAAATTTATATCCCTTGTTTCCATCGTACTGTAAAACTAAATATTGAATTTCAGGTCATTTGGAGATCATTTGGTCCGGGTTTCAATCCTAGGACGTAAAAGGTTAGATTTGCGTCCTCTTTTGGATGTTCGTGTCGGCCGCAATGGGTTTGGGTACCTAGTCTTAAGAGAACGGCCTATAAATTTATATTCCGTGTTTCCATCGTATTGCAATACTAAACATTGAATTTCAGGTCATTTGGAGAATCGTTTGGTCCGGGTTTCAATCCTGGGACGTAAAAGGTTACTTTGGCGTCATGTTTTAGAGGTTCAATATGGCCGCAATGGGTTTGGGTACCTATACATAAGAGAACGACGTATAAATTTATATTCGGTGTTGTCATCGTATTGGAATACTGAATATTGAATTTGAGGTCATTTGAACATCGTTTTGTCGGTGTTTCTATCCTGGTACGTAAAAGGTTACTTTGGCGTCATGTTTTCGAGGTTCAATATGGCCGGAATGGGTTTGGGTACCTAAACATAAGAGAACGACGTATAAATTTATATTCGGTGTTGTCATCGTATTGGAATACTGAATATTGAATTTGAGGTCATTTGGATATCATTTGGTCCGGGATTCAATCCTGGTACGTAAAAGTTTAGATACGCGTCATGTTTTGGATGTTCGTTTCGGCCGCAAAGGGTTTGGGTACCTACACTTAAGAGAACGGCCTATAAATTTATATTTCGTGTTTCCATCGTATTGCAAAACTAAATATTGAATTTCAGGTCATTTGGAGAATCGTTTGGTCCGGGTTTCAATCCTGGGACGTAAAAGGTTAGATTTGCGTCCTCTTTTGGATGTTCGTTTCGGCCGCAATGGGTTTGGGTACCTAGTCTTAAGAGAATGACCTATAAATTTATAATCGGTGTTTTCATTGTATTACAATACTAAATATTAAATTTGAGGTCATTTGAACATCGTTTGGTCGGTGTTTCTATCCTGGTACGTAAAAGGTTACTTTGGCGTCATGTTTTAGAGGTTCAATATGGCCACAATGGGTTTGGGTACCTATACTTAAGAGAATGACGTATAAATTTGTATTCGGTGTTGTCATCGTATTGGAATACTGAATATTGAATTTGAGGTCATTTGGATATCGTTTGGTCCGGGATTCAATCCTGGTACGTAAAAGTTTAGATACGCGTCATGTTTTGGATGTTCGTTTCGGCCGCAAAGGGTTTGGGTACCTACACTTAAGAGAACGACCTATAAATTTATATTCCGTGTTTCCATCGTATTGGAATACTGAATATTGAATTTGAGGTCATTTGGATATCGTTTGGTCCGGGATTCAATCCTGGTACGTAAAAGTTTAGATACGCGTCATGTTTTGGATGTTCAATTCGGCCGCAAAGGGTTTGGGTACCTACACTTAAGAGAACGACCTATAAATTTATATTCCGTGTTTCCATCGTATTGCAAAACTAAATATTGAATTTCAGGTCATTTGGAGATCGTTTGGTCCGGGTTTCAATCCTGGGACGTAAAAGGTTAGATTTGCGTCCTCTTTTGGATGTTCGTTTCGGCCGCAATGGGTTTGGGTACCTAGTCTTAAGAGAACGACCTATCAATTTATAATCGGTGTTTTCATTGTATTGCAAAACTAAATATTAAATTTGAGGTCATTTGAACATCGTTTGGTCGGTGTTTCTATCCTGGTACGTAAAAGGTTACTTTGGCGTCATGTTTTAGAGGTTCAATATGGCCGCAATGGGTTTGGGTACCTATACATAAGAGAACGACGTATAAATTTATATTCGGTGTTGTCATCGTATTGGAATACTGAATATTGAATTTGAGGTCATTTGGATATCGTTTGGTCCGGGATTCAATCCTGGTACGTAAAAGTTTAGATACGCGTCATGTTTTGGATGTTCAATTCGGCCGCAAAGGGTTTGGGTACCTACACTTCGACCTATAAATTTAAATTCTGTGTTTCCATCGTATTGCAAAACTAAATATTGAATTTCAGGTCATTTGGAGAATCGTTTGGTCCGGGTTTCAATCCGGGGACGTAAAAGGTTACTTTAGCGTAATGTTTTAGAGGTTCAATATGGCCGCAATGGGTTTGGGTACCTATACATAAGAGAACGACGTATAAATTTATATTCGGTGTTGTCATCGTATTGGAATACTGAATATTGAATTTGAGGTCATTTGGATATCGTTTGGTCCGGGATTCAATCCTGGTACGTAAAAGTTTAGATTTGCGTCCTCTTTTGCATGTTCGTTTCGGCCGCAATGGGTTTGGGTACCTAGTCTTAAGAGAACGACCTATAAATTTATAATCGGTGTTTTCATTGTATTACAATACTAAATATTAAATTTGAGGTCATTTGAAAATCGTTTGGTCCGTGTTTCTATCCTGGTACGTAAAAGGTTACTTTGGCGTCATGTTTTAGAGGTTCAATATGGCCGCAATGGGTTTGGGTACCTAAACATAAGAGAACGACGTATAAATTTATATTCGGTGTTGTCATCGTATTGGAATACTGAATATTGAATTTGAGGTCATTTGGATATCGTTTGGTCCGGGATTCAATCCTGGTACGTAAAAGTTTAGATACGCGTCATGTTTTGGATGTTCGTTTCGGCCGCAAAGGGTTTGGGTACCTACACTTAAGAGAACGACCTATAAATTTATATTCCGTGTTTCCATCGTATTGCAAAACTAAATATTGAATTTCAGGTCATTTGGAGAATCGTTTGGTCCGGGTTTCAATCCGGGGACGTAAAAGGTTAGTTTGGCGTCATGTTTTATAGGTTCAATATGGCCGGAATGGGTTTGTGTACCTATACATAAGAGAACGACGTATAAATTTATATTCGGTGTTGTCATCATATTGGAATACTGAATATTGAATTTGAGGTCATTTGGATATCGTTTGGTCCGGGATTCAATCCTGGTACGTAAAAGTTTAGATACGCGTCATGTTTTGGATGTTCGTTTCGGCCGCAAAGGGTTTGAGTACCTACACTTAAGAGAACGACCTATAAATTTATATTCCGTGTTTCCATCGTATTGCAAAACTAAATATTGAATTTCAGGTCATTTGGAGAATCGTTTGGTCCGGGTTTCAATCCTGGGATGTAAAAGGTTAGATTTGCGTCCTCTTTTGGATGTTCGTTTCGGCCGCAATGGGTTTGGGTACCTAGTCTTAAGAGAACGACCTATAAATTTATAATCGGTGTTGTCATCGTATTGGAATACTGAATATTGAATTTGAGGTCATTTGAACATCGTTTTGTCGGTGTTTCTATCCTGGTACGTAAAAGGTTACTTTGGCGTCATGTTTTAGAGGTTCAATATGGCCGGAATGGGTTTGGGAACCTATACATAAGAGAACGACGTATAAATTTATATTCGGTGTTGTCATCGTATTGGAATACTGAATATTGAATTTGAGGTCATTTGGATATCGTTTGGTCCGGGATTCAATCCTGGTACGTAAAAGTTTAGATACGCGTCATGTTTTGGATGTTCAATTCAGCCGCAAAGGGTTTGGGTACCTACACTTAAGAGAACGACCTATAAATTTATATTCCGTGTTTCCATCGTATTGCAAAACTAAATATTGAATTTCAGATCATTTGGAGAATCGTTTGGTCCGGGTTTCAATCCTGGGACGTAAAAGGTTAGATTTGCGTCCTCTTTTGGATGTTCGTTTCGGCCGCAATGGGTTTGGGTACCAAGTCTTAAGAGAACGGCCTATAAATTTATAATCGGTGTTTTCATTGTATTCCAATACTAAATATTGAATTTGAGGTCATTTGAACATCGTTTGGTCGGTGTTTCTATCCTGGTACGTAAAAGGTTACTTTGGCGTCATGTTTTAGAGGTTCAATATGGCCGCAATGGGTTTGGGTACCTATACATAAGAGAACGACGTATAAATTTATATTCGGTGTTGTCATCGTATTGGAATACTGAATATTGAATTTGAGGTCATTTGGATATCGTTTGGTCTGGGATTCAATCCTGGTACGTAAAAGTTTAGATTTGCGTCCTCTTTTGCATGTTCGTTTCGGCCGCAATGGGTTTGGGTACCTAGTCTTAAGAGAACGACCTATAAATTTATAATCGGTGTTTTCATTGTATTACAATACTAAATATTAAATTTGAGGTCATTTGAAAATCGTTTGGTCGGTGTTTCTATCCTGGTACGTAAAAGGTTACTTTGGCGTCATGTTTTAGAGGTTCAATATGGCCGCAATGGGTTTGGGTACCTAAACATAAGAGAACGACGTATAAATTTATATTCGGTGTTGTCATCGTATTGGAATACTGAATATTGAATTTGAGGTCATTTGGATATCGTTTGGTCCGGGATTCAATCCTGGTACGTAAAAGTTTAGATTTGCGTCCTCTTTTGGATGTTTATTTCGGCCGCAATGGGTTTGGGTACCAAGTCTTAAGAGAACGACGTATAAATTTATAATCGGTGTTGTCATCGTATTGGAATACTGAATATTGAATTTGAGGTCATTTGAACATCGTTTGGTCGGTGTTTCTATCCTGGTACGTAAAAGGTTACTTTGGCGTCATGTTTTAGAGGTTCAATATGGCCGGAATGGGTTTGGGAACCTATACATAAGAGAATGACGTATAAATTTATATTCGGTGTTGTCATCGTATTGGAATACTGAATATTGAATTTGAGGTCATTTGGATATCGTTTGGTCCGGGATTCAATCCTGGTACGTAAAAGTTTAGATACGCGTCATGTTTTGGATGTTCATTTCGGCCGCAAAGGATTTGGGTACCTACACTTAAGAGAACGACCTATAAATTTATATTCCGTGTTTCCATCGTATTGCAAAACTAAATATTGAATTTCAGGTAATTTGGAGATCGTTTGGTCCGGGTTTCAATCCTGGTACGTAAAAGTTTAGATACGCGTCATGTTTTGGATGTTCGTTTCGGCCGCAAATGGTTTGGGTACCTACACTTAAGAGAACGGCCTATAAATTTATATTCCGTGTTTCCATCGTATTGCAAAACTAAATATTGAATTTCAGGTCATTTGGAGAATCGTTTGGTCCGGGTTTCAATCCTGGGACGTAAAAGGTTAGATTTGCGTCCTCTTTTGGATGTTCGTTTCGGCCGCAATGGGTTTGGGTACCAAGTCTTAAGAGAACGGCTATATAAATTTATAATCGGTGTTGTCATCGTATTGGAATACTGAATATTGAATTTGAGGTCATTTGAACATCGTTTGGTCGGTGTTTCTATCCTGGTACGTAAAAGGTTACTTTGGCGTCATGTTTTAGAGGTTCAATATGGCCGCAATGGGTTTGGGTACCTATACATAAGAGAACGACGTCTAAATTTATATTCGGTGTTGTCATCGTATTGGAATACTGAATATTGAATTTGAGGTCATTTGGATATCGTTTGGTCCGGGATTCAATCCTGGTACGTAAAAGTTTAGATACGCGTCATGTTTTGGATGTTCCATTCGGCCGCAAAGGGTTTGGGTACCTACACTTAAGAGAACGACCTATAAATTTATATTCTGTGTTTCCATCGTATTGCAAAACTAAATATTGAATTTCAGGTCATTTGGAGATCGTTTGGTCCGGGTTTCAATCCTGGGACGTAAAAGGTTAGATTTGCATCCTCTTTTGGATGTTCGTTTCGGCCGCAATGGGTTTGGGTACCAAGTCTTAAGAGAACGGCTATATAAATTTATAATCGGTGTTGTCATCGTATTGGAATACTGAATATTGAATTTGAGGTCATTTGAACATCGTTTGGTCGGTGTTTCTATCCTGGTACGTAAAAGGTTACTTTGGCGTCATGTTTTAGAGGTTCAATATGGCCGCAATGGGTTTGGGTACCTATACATAAGAGAACGACGTATAAATTTATATTCGGTGTTGTCATCGTATTGGAATACTGAATATTGAATTTGAGGTCATTTGGATATCGTTTGGTCCGGGATTCAATCCTGGTACGTAAAAGTTTAGATACGCGTCATGTTTTGGATGTTCGTTTCGGCCGCAAAGGATTTGGGTACCTACACTTAAGAGAACGACCTATAAATTTATATTCCGTGTTTCCATCGTATTGCAAAACTAAATATTGAATTTCAGGTAATTTGGAGATCGTTTGGTCCGGGTTTCAATCCTGGTACGTAAAAGTTTAGATACGCGTCATGTTTTGGATGTTCGTTTCGGCCGCAAATGGTTTGGGTACCTACACTTAAGAGAACGGCCTATAAATTTATATTCCGTGTTTCCATCGTATTGCAAAACTAAATATTGAATTTCAGGTCATTTGGAGAATCGTTTGGTCCGGGTTTCAATCCTGGGACGTAAAAGGTTAGATTTGCGTCCTCTTTTGGATGTTCGTTTCGGCCGCAATGGGTTTGGGTACCTAGTCTTAAGAGAACGACCTATAAATTTATAATCGGTGTTGTCATCGTATTGGAATACTGAATATTGAATTTGAGGTCATTTGAACATCGTTTTGTCGGTGTTTCTATCCTGGTACGTAAAAGGTTACTTTGGCGTCATGTTTTAGAGGTTCAATATGGCCGGAATGGGTTTGGGAACCTATACATAAGAGAACGACGTATAAATTTATATTCGGTGTTGTCATCGTATTGGAATACTGAATATTGAATTTGAGGTCATTTGGATATCGTTTGGTCCGGGATTCAATCCTGGTACGTAAAAGTTTAGATACGCGTCATGTTTTGGATGTTCAATTCAGCCGCAAAGGGTTTGGGTACCTACACTTAAGAGAACGACCTATAAATTTATATTCCGTGTTTCCATCGTATTGCAAAACTAAATATTGAATTTCAGATCATTTGGAGAATCGTTTGGTCCGGGTTTCAATCCTGGGACGTAAAAGGTTAGATTTGCGTCCTCTTTTGGATGTTCGTTTCGGCCGCAATGGGTTTGGGTACCAAGTCTTAAGAGAACGGCCTATAAATTTATAATCGGTGTTTTCATTGTATTCCAATACTAAATATTGAATTTGAGGTCATTTGAACATCGTTTGGTCGGTGTTTCTATCCTGGTACGTAAAAGGTTACTTTGGCGTCATGTTTTAGAGGTTCAATATGGCCGCAATGGGTTTGGGTACCTATACATAAGAGAACGACGTATAAATTTATATTCGGTGTTGTCATCGTATTGGAATACTGAATATTGAATTTGAGGTCATTTGGATATCGTTTGGTCTGGGATTCAATCCTGGTACGTAAAAGTTTAGATTTGCGTCCTCTTTTGCATGTTCGTTTCGGCCGCAATGGGTTTGGGTACCTAGTCTTAAGAGAACGACCTATAAATTTATAATCGGTGTTTTCATTGTATTACAATACTAAATATTAAATTTGAGGTCATTTGAAAATCGTTTGGTCGGTGTTTCTATCCTGGTACGTAAAAGGTTACTTTGGCGTCATGTTTTAGAGGTTCAATATGGCCGCAATGGGTTTGGGTACCTAAACATAAGAGAACGACGTATAAATTTATATTCGGTGTTGTCATCGTATTGGAATACTGAATATTGAATTTGAGGTCATTTGGATATCGTTTGGTCCGGGATTCAATCCTGGTACGTAAAAGTTTAGATTTGCGTCCTCTTTTGGATGTTTATTTCGGCCGCAATGGGTTTGGGTACCAAGTCTTAAGAGAACGACGTATAAATTTATAATCGGTGTTGTCATCGTATTGGAATACTGAATATTGAATTTGAGGTCATTTGAACATCGTTTGGTCGGTGTTTCTATCCTGGTACGTAAAAGGTTACTTTGGCGTCATGTTTTAGAGGTTCAATATGGCCGGAATGGGTTTGGGAACCTATACATAAGAGAATGACGTATAAATTTATATTCGGTGTTGTCATCGTATTGGAATACTGAATATTGAATTTGAGGTCATTTGGATATCGTTTGGTCCGGGATTCAATCCTGGTACGTAAAAGTTTAGATACGCGTCATGTTTTGGATGTTCATTTCGGCCGCAAAGGATTTGGGTACCTACACTTAAGAGAACGACCTATAAATTTATATTCCGTGTTTCCATCGTATTGCAAAACTAAATATTGAATTTCAGGTAATTTGGAGATCGTTTGGTCCGGGTTTCAATCCTGGTACGTAAAAGTTTAGATACGCGTCATGTTTTGGATGTTCGTTTCGGCCGCAAATGGTTTGGGTACCTACACTTAAGAGAACGGCCTATAAATTTATATTCCGTGTTTCCATCGTATTGCAAAACTAAATATTGAATTTCAGGTCATTTGGAGAATCGTTTGGTCCGGGTTTCAATCCTGGGACGTAAAAGGTTAGATTTGCGTCCTCTTTTGGATGTTCGTTTCGGCCGCAATGGGTTTGGGTACCAAGTCTTAAGAGAACGGCTATATAAATTTATAATCGGTGTTGTCATCGTATTGGAATACTGAATATTGAATTTGAGGTCATTTGAACATCGTTTGGTCGGTGTTTCTATCCTGGTACGTAAAAGGTTACTTTGGCGTCATGTTTTAGAGGTTCAATATGGCCGCAATGGGTTTGGGTACCTATACATAAGAGAACGACGTCTAAATTTATATTCGGTGTTGTCATCGTATTGGAATACTGAATATTGAATTTGAGGTCATTTGGATATCGTTTGGTCCGGGATTCAATCCTGGTACGTAAAAGTTTAGATACGCGTCATGTTTTGGATGTTCCATTCGGCCGCAAAGGGTTTGGGTACCTACACTTAAGAGAACGACCTATAAATTTATATTCTGTGTTTCCATCGTATTGCAAAACTAAATATTGAATTTCAGGTCATTTGGAGATCGTTTGGTCCGGGTTTCAATCCTGGGACGTAAAAGGTTAGATTTGCATCCTCTTTTGGATGTTCGTTTCGGCCGCAATGGGTTTGGGTACCAAGTCTTAAGAGAACGGCTATATAAATTTATAATCGGTGTTGTCATCGTATTGGAATACTGAATATTGAATTTGAGGTCATTTGAACATCGTTTGGTCGGTGTTTCTATCCTGGTACGTAAAAGGTTACTTTGGCGTCATGTTTTAGAGGTTCAATATGGCCGCAATGGGTTTGGGTACCTATACATAAGAGAACGACGTATAAATTTATATTCGGTGTTGTCATCGTATTGGAATACTGAATATTGAATTTGAGGTCATTTGGATATCGTTTGGTCCGGGATTCAATCCTGGTACGTAAAAGTTTAGATACGCGTCATGTTTTGGATGTTCGTTTCGGCCGCAAAGGGTTTGGGTACCTACACTTAAGAGAACGACCTATAAATTTATATTCCGTGTTTCCATCGTATTGCAAAACTAAATATTGAATTTCAGATCATTTGGAGAATCGTTTGGTCCGGGTTTCAATCCTGGGACGTAAAAGGTTAGATTTGCGTCCTCTTTTGGATGTTCGTTTCGGCCGCAATGGGTTTGGGTACCTAGTCTTAAGAGAACGACCTATAAATTTATATTCGGTGTTGTCATCGTATTGGAATACTGAATATTGAATTTGAGGTCATTTGGATATCGTTTGGTCAGGGATTCAATCCTGGTACGTAAACGTTTAGATACGCGTCATGTTTTGGATGTTCCATTCGGCCGCAAAGGGTTTGGGTACCTACACTTAAGAGAACGACCTATAAATTTATATTCCGTGTTTCCATCGTATTGCAAAACTAAATATTGAATTTCAGGTCATTTGGAGAATCGTTTGGTCCGGGTTTCAATCCTGGGACGTAAAAGGTTAGATTTGCGTCCTCTTTTGGATGTTCGTTTCGGCCGCAATGGGTTTGGGTACCTAGTCTTAAGAGAACGGCCTATAAATTTATATTCCGTGTTTCCATTGTATTGCAATACTAAATATTGAATTTCAGGTCATTTGGAGAATCGTTTGGTCCGGGTTTCAATCCTGGGACGTAAAAGGTTACTTTGGCGTCATGTTTTAGAGGTTCAATATGGCCGCAATGGGTTTGGGTACCTATACATAAGAGAACGACGTATAAATTTATATTCGGTGTTGTCATCGTATTGGAATACTGAATATTGAATTTGAGGTCATTTGAACATCGTTTTGTCGGTGTTTCTATCCTGGTACGTAAAAGGTTAATTTGGCGTCATGTTTTCGAGGTTCAATATGGCCGCAATGGGTTTGGGTACCTAAACATAAGAGAACGACGTATAAATTTATATTCGGTGTTGTCATCGTATTGGAATACTGAATATTGAATTTGAGGTCATTTGGATATCGTTTGGTCCGGGATTCAATCCTGGTACGTAAAAGTTTAGATACGCGTCATGTTTTGGATGTTCGTTTCGGCCGCAAAGGGTTTGGGTACCTATACATAACAGAACGACGTATAAATTTATATTCGGTGTTGTCATCGTATTGGAATACTGAATATTGAATTTGAGGTCATTTGAACATCGTTTGGTCGGTGTTTCTATCCTGGTACGTAAAAGGTTACTTTGGCGTCATGTTTTAGAGGTTCAATATGGCCGCAATGGGTTTGGGTACCTATACATAAGAGAACGACCTATAAATTTATAATCGGTGTTGTCATCGTATTGGAATACTGAATATTGAATTTGAGGTCATTTGAACATCGTTTGGTCGGTGTTTCTATCCTGGTACGTAAAAGGTTACTTTGGCGTCATGTTTTAGAGGTTCAATATGGCCGCAATGGGTTTGGGTACCTATACATAAGAGAACGACGTATAAATTTATATTCGGTGTTGTCATCGTATTGGAATACTGAATATTGAATTTGAGGTCATTTGGATATCGTTTGGTCCGGGATTCAATCCTGGTACGTAAAAGTTTAGATACGCGTCATGTTTTGGATGTTCAATTCGGCCGCAAAGGGTTTGGGTACCTACACTTCGACCTATAAATTTATATTCTGTGTTTCCATCGTATTGCAAAACTAAATATTGAATTTCAGGTCATTTGGAGAATCGTTTGGTCCGGGTTTCAATCCGGGGACGTAAAAGGTTACTTTGGCGTCATGTTTTAGAGGTTCAATATGGCCGCAATAGGTTTGGGTACCTATACATAAGAGAACGACGTATAAATTTATATTCGGTGTTGTCATCGTATTGGAATATTGAATATTGAATTTGAGGTCATTTGGATATCGTTTGGTCCGGGATTCAATCCTGGTACGTAAAAGTTTAGATTTGCGTCCTCTTTTGGATGTTCGTTTCGGCCGCAATGGGTTTGGGTACCTAGTCTTAAGAGAACGACCTATAAATTTATAATCGGTGTTTTCATTGTATTACAATACTAAATATTAAATTTGAGGTCATTTGAACATCGTTTGGTCGGTGTTTCTATCCTGGTACGTAAAAGGTTACTATGACGTTTTAGAGGTTCAATATGGCCGCAATGGGTTTGGATACCTAAACATAAGAGAACGACGTATAAATTTATATTCGGTGTTGTCATCGTATTGGAATACTGAATATTGAATTTGAGGTCATTTGGATATCGTTTGGTCCGGGATTCAATCCTGGTACGTAAAAGTTTAGATACGCGTCATGTTTTGGATGTTCGTTTCGGCCGCAAAGGGTTTGGGTACCTACACTTAAGAGAACGACCTATAAATTTATATTCCGTGTTTCCATCGTATTGCAAAACTAAATATTGAATTTCAGGTCATTTGGAGAATCGTTTGGTCCGGGTTTCAATCCGGGGACGTAAAAGGTTACTTTGGCGTCATGTTTTAGAGGTTCAATATGGCCGCAATGGGTTTGGGTACCTATACATAAGAGAACGACGTATAAATTTATATTCGGTGTTGTCATCGTATTGGAATACTGAATATTGAATTTGAGGTCATTTGGATATCGTTTGGTCCGGGATTCAATCCTGGTACGTAAAAGTTTAGATACGCGTCATGTTTTGGATGTTCCATTCGGCCGCAAAGGGTTTGGGTACCTACACTTAAGAGAACGACCTATAAATTTATATTCCGTGTTTCCATCGTATTGCAAAACTAAATATTGAATTTCAGGTCATTTGGAGATCGTTTGGTCCGGGTTTCAATCCTGGGACGTAAAAGGTTAGATTTGCATCCTCTTTTGGATGGTCGTTTCGGCCGCAATGGGTTTGGGTACCTAGTCTTAAGAGAACGGCCTATAAATTTATAATCGGTGTTTTCATTGTATTCCAATACTAAATATTAAATTTCAGGTCATTTGAACATCGTTTGGTTGGTGTTTCTATCCTGGTACGTAAAAGGTTACTTTGGCGTCATGTTTTAGAGGTTCAATATGGCCGCAATGGGTTTGGGTACCTATACATAAGAGAACGACGTATAAATTTATATTCGGTGTTGTCATCATATTGGAATACTGAATATTGAATTTGAGGTCATTTGGATATCGTTTGGTCCGGGATTCAATCCTGGTACTTAAAAGTTTAGATACGCGTCATGTTTTGGATGTTCAATTCGGCCGCAAAGGGTTTGGGTACCTACACTTAAGAGAACGACCTATAAATTTATATTCCGTGTTTCCATCGTACTGGAAAACTAAATATTGAATTTCAGGTCATTTGGAGATCATTTGGTCCGAGTTTCAATCCTAGGACGTAAAAGGTTAGATTTGCGTCCTCTTTTGGATGTTCGTTTCGGCTGCAATGGGTTTGGGTACCTAGTCTTAAGAGAACGGCCTATAAATTTATATTCCGTGTTTCCATCGTATTGCAATACTAAATATTGAATTTCAGGTCATTTGGAGATCGTTTGGTCCGGGTTTCAATCCTGGGACGTAAAAGGTTAGATTTGCATCCTCTTTTGGATGTTCGTTTCGGCCGCAATGGGTTTGGGTACCTAGTCTTAAGAGAACGGCCTATAAATTTATAATCGGTGTTTTCATTGTATTCCAATACTAAATATTAAATTTCAGGTCATTTGAACATCGTTTGGTTGGTGTTTCTATCCTGGTACGTAAAAGGTTACTTTGGCGTCATGTTTTAGAGGTTCAATATGGCCGCAATGGGTTTGGGTACCTATACATAAGAGAACGACGTATAAATTTATATTCGGTGTTGTCATCGTATTGGAATACTGAATATTGAATTTGAGGTCATTTGAACATCGTTTTGTCGGTGTTTCTATCCTGGTACGTAAAAGGTTACTTTGGCGTCATGTTTTCGAGGTTCAATATGGCCGCAATGGGTTTGGGTACCTAAACATAAGAGAACGACGTATAAATTTATATTCGGTGTTGTCATCGTATTGGAATACTGAATATTGAATTTGAGGTCATTTGGATATCGTTTGGTCCGGGATTCAATCCTGGTACGTAAAAGTTTAGATACGCGTCATGTTTTGGATGTTCGTTTCGGCCGCAAAGGGTTTGGGTACCTATACATAAGACAACGACGTATAAATTTATATTCGGTGTTGTCATCGTATTGGAATACTGAATATTGAATTTGAGGTCATTTGAACATCGTTTGGTCGGTGTTTCTATCCTGGTACTTAAAAGGTTACTTTGGCGTCATGTTTTAGAGGTTCAATATGGCCGCAATGGGTTTGGGTACCTATACATAAGAGAACGACCTATAAATTTATAATCGGTGTTGTCATCGTATTGGAATACTGAATATTGAATTTGAGGTCATTTGAACATCGTTTGATCGGTGTTTCTATCCTGGTACGTAAAAGGTTACTTTGGCGTCATGTTTTAGAGGTTCAATATGGCCGCAATGGGTTTGGGTACCTATACATAAGAGAACGACGTATAAATTTATATTCGGTGTTGTCATCGTATTGGAATACTGAATATTGAATTTGAGGTCATTTGAACATCGTTTGGTCGGTGTTTCTATCCTGGTACGTAAAAGGTTACTTTGGCGTCATGTTTTAGAGGTTCAATATGGCCGCAATAGGTTTGGGTACCTATACATAAGAGAATGACGTATAAATTTATATTCGGTGTTGTCATCGTATTGGAATACTGAATATTGAATTTGAGGTCATTTGGATATCGTTTGGTCCGGGATTCAATCCTGGTACGTAAAAGTTTAGATTTGCGTCATGTTTTGGATGTTCAATTCGGCCGCAAAGGGTTTGGAGAACCTAGTCTTAAGAGAACGACCTATAAATTTATAATCGGTGTTTTCATTGTATTACAATACTAAATTTTAAATTTGAGGTCATTTGAACATCGTTTGGTCGGTGTTTCTATCCTGGTACGTAAAAGGTTACTATGACGTTTTAGAGGTTCAATATGGCCGCAATGGGTTTGGGTACCTAAACATAAGAGAACGACGTATAAATTTATATTTGGTGTTGTCATCGTATTGGAATACTGAATATTGAATTTGAGGTCATTTGGATATCGTTTGGTCCGGGATTCAATCCTGGTACGTAAAAGTTTAGATACGCGTCATGTTTTGGATGTTCGTTTCGGCCGCAAAGGGTTTGGGTACCTACACTTAAGAGAACGACCTATAAATTTATATTCCGTGTTTCCATCGTATTGCAAAACTAAATATTGAATTTCAGGTCATTTGGAGAATCGTTTGGTCCGGGTTTCAATCCGGGGACGTAAAAGGTTACTTTGGCGTCATGTTTTAGAGGTTCAATATGGCCGCAATGGGTTTGGGTACCTATACATAAGAGAACGACGTATAAATTTATATTCGGTGTTGTCATCGTATTGGAATACTGAATATTGAATTTGAGGTCATTTGGATATCGTTTGGTCCGGGATTCAATCCTGGTACGTAAAAGTTTAGATTTGCGTCCTCTTTTGGATGTTCGTTTCGGACGCAATGGGTTTGGGTACCTAGTCTTAAGAGAACGACCTATAAATTTATAATCGGTGTTTTCATTGTATTACAATACTAAATATTAAATTTGAGGTCATTTGAACATCGTTTGGTCGGTGTTTCTATCCTGGTACGTAAAAGGTTACTTTGGCGTCATGTTTTAGAGGTTCAATATGGCCGCAATGGGTTTGGATACCTAAACATAAGAGAACGACGTATAAATTTTTATTCGGTGTTGTCATCGTATTGGAATACTGAATATTGAATTTGAGGTCATTTGGATATCGTTTGGTCCGGGATTCAATCCTGGTACGTAAAAGTTTAGATACGCGTCATGTTTTGGATGTTCGTTTCGGCCGCAAAGGGTTTGGGTACCTACACTTAAGAGAACGACCTATAAATTTATATTCCGTGTTTCCATCGTATTGCAAAACTAAATATTGAATTTCAGGTCATTTGGAGAATCGTTTGGTCCGGGTTTCAATCCGGGGACGTAAAAGGTTACTTTGGCGTCATGTTTTAGAGGTTCAATATGGCCGCAATGGGTTTGGGTACCTATACATAAGAGAACGACGTATAAATTTATATTCGGTGTTGTCATCGTATTGGAATACTGAATATTGAATTTGAGGTCATTTGAACATCGTTTGGTCGGTGTTTCTATCCTGGTACGTAAAAGGTTACTTTGGCGTCATGTTTTAGAGGTTCAATATGGCCGCAATGGGTTTGGGTACCTATACATAAGAGAACGACCTATAAATTTATAATCGGTGTTGTCATCGTATTGGAATACTGAATATTGAATTTGAGGTCCTTTGAACATCGTTTGGTCGGTGTTTCTATCCTGGTACGTAAAAGGTTACTTTGGCGTCATGTTTTAGAGGTTCAATATGGCCGCAATGGGTTTGGGTACCTACACATAAGAGAACGACGTATAAATTTATATTCGGTGTTGTCATCGTATTGGAATACTGAATATTGAATTTGAGGTCATTTGGATATCGTTTGGTCCGGGATTCAATCCTGGTACTTAAAAGTTTAGATACGCGTCATGTTTTGGATGTTCGTTTCGGCCGCAAAGGGTTTGGGTACCTACACTTAAGAGAACGACCTATAAATTTATATTCCGTGTTTCCATCGTATTGCAAAACTAAATATTGAATTTCAGGTCATTTGGAGAATCGTTTGGTCCGGGTTTCAATCCTGCGATGTAAAAGGTTAGATTTGCGTCCTCTTTTGGATGTTCGTTTCGGCCGCAATGGGTTTGGGTACCAAGTCTTAAGAGAACGGCTATATAAATTTATAATCGGTGTTGTCATCGTATTGGAATACTGAATATTGAATTTGAGGTCATTTGAACATCGTTTGGTCGGTGTTTCTATCCTGGTACGTAAAAGGTTACTTTGGCGTCATGTTTTAGAGGTTCAATATGGCCGCAATGGGTTTGGGTACCTATACATAAGAGAACGACGTATAAATTTATATTCGGTGTTGTCATCGTATTGGAATACTGAATATTGAATTTGAGGTCATTTGGATATCGTTTGGTCCGGGATTCAATCCTGGTACGTAAAAGTTTAGATTTGCGTCATGTTTTCGATGTTCAATTCGGCCACAAAGGGTTTGGAGAACCTAGTCTTAAGAGAACGACCTATAAATTTATAATCGGTGTTTTCATTGTATTACAATACTAAATTTTAAATTTGAGGTCATTTGAACATCGTTTGGTCGGTGTTTCTATCCTGGTACGTAAAAGGTTACTATGACGTTTTAGAGGTTCAATATGGCCGCAATGGGTTTGGGTACCTAAACATAAGATAACGACGTATAAATTTATATTCGGTGTTGTCATCGTATTGGAATACTGAATATTGAATTTGAGGTCATTTGGATATCGTTTGGTCCGGGATTCAATCCTGGTACGTAAAAGTTTAGATACGCGTCATGTTTTGGATGTTCGTTTCGGCCGCAAAGGGTTTGGGTACCTACACTTAAGAGAACGACCTATAAATTTATATTCCGTGTTTCCATCGTATTGCAAAACTAAATATTGAATTTCAGGTCATTTGGAGAATCGTTTGGTCCGGGTTTCAATCCGGGGACGTAAAAGGTTACTTTGGCGTCATGTTTTAGAGGTTCAATATGGCCGCAATGGGTTTGGGTACCTATACATAAGAGAACGACGTATAAATTTATATTCGGTGTTGTCATCGTATTGGAATACTGAATATTGAATTTGAGGTCATTTGGATATCGTTTGGTCCGGGATTCAATCCTGGTACGTAAAAGTTTAGATTTGCGTCCTCTTTTGGATGTTCGTTTCGGACGCAATGGGTTTGGGTACCTAGTCTTAAGAGAACGACCTATAAATTTATATTCGCTGTTGTCATCGTATTGGAATACTGAATATTGAATTTGAGGTCATTTGGATATCGTTTGGTCCGAGATTCAATCCTGGTACGTAAAAGTTTAGATACGCGTCATGTTTTGGATGTTCGTTTCGGCCGCAAAGGGTTTGGGTACCTATACATAAGAGAACGACGTATAAATTTATATTCGGTGTTGTCATCGTATTGGAATACTGAATATTGAATTTGAGGTCATTTGAACATCGTTTGGTCGGTGTTTCTATCCTGGTACGTAAAAGGTTACTTTGGCGTCATGTTTTAGAGGTTCAATATGGCCGCAATGGGTTTGGGTACCTATACATAAGAGAACGACCTATAAATTTATAATCGGTGTTGTCATCGTATTGGAATACTGAATATTGAATTTGAGGTCCTTTGAACATCGTTTGGTCGGTGTTTCTATCCTGGTACGTAAAAGGTTACTTTGGCGTCATGTTTTAGAGGTTCAATATGGCCGCAATGGGTTTGGGTACCTACACATAAGAGAACGACGTATAAATTTATATTCGGTGTTGTCATCGTATTGGAATACTGAATATTGAATTTGAGGTCATTTGGATATCGTTTGGTCCGGGATTCAATCCTGGTACGTAAAAGTTTAGATACGCGTCATGTTTTGGATGTTCGTTTCGGCCGCAAAGGGTTTGGGTACCTACACTTAAGAGAACGACCTATAAATTTATATTCCGTGTTTCCATCGTATTGCAAAACTAAATATTGAATTTCAGGTCATTTGGAGAATCGTTTGGTCCGGGTTTCAATCCTGCGATGTAAAAGGTTAGATTTGCGTCCTCTTTTGGATGTTCGTTTCGGCCGCAATGGGTTTGGGTACCAAGTCTTAAGAGAACGGCTATATAAATTTATAATCGGTGTTGTCATCGTATTGGAATACTGAATATTGAATTTGAGGTCATTTGAACATCGTTTGGTCGGTGTTTCTATCCTGGTACGTAAAAGGTTACTTTGGCGTCATGTTTTAGAGGTTCAATATGGCCGCAATGGGTTTGGGTACCTATACATAAGAGAACGACGTATAAATTTATATTCGGTGTTGTCATCGTATTGGAATACTGAATATTGAATTTGAGGTCATTTGGATATCGTTTGGTCCGGGATTCAATCCTGGTACGTAAAAGTTTAGATTTGCGTCATGTTTTGGATGTTCAATTCGGCCACAAAGGGTTTGGAGAACCTAGTCTTAAGAGAACGACCTATAAATTTATAATCGGTGTTTTCATTGTATTACAATACTAAATTTTAAATTTGAGGTCATTTGAACATCGTTTGGTCGGTGTTTCTATCCTGGTACGTAAAAGGTTACTATGACGTTTTAGAGGTTCAATATGGCCGCAATGGGTTTGGGTACCTAAACATAAGAGAACGACGTATAAATTTATATTCGGTGTTGTCATCGTATTGGAATACTGAATATTGAATTTGAGGTCATTTGGATATCGTTTGGTCCGGGATTCAATCCTGGTACGTAAAAGTTTAGATACGCGTCATGTTTTGGATGTTCGTTTCGGCCGCAAAGGGTTTGGGTACCTACACTTAAGAGAACGACCTATAAATTTATATTCCGTGTTTCCATCGTATTGCAAAACTAAATATTGAATTTCAGGTCATTTGGAGAATCGTTTGGTCCGGGTTTCAATCCGGGGACGTAAAAGGTTACTTTGGCGTCATGTTTTAGAGGTTCAATATGGCCGCAATGGGTTTGGGTACCTATACATAAGAGAACGACGTATAAATTTATATTCGGTGTTGTCATCGTATTGGAATACTGAATATTGAATTTGAGGTCATTTGGATATCGTTTGGTCCGGGATTCAATCCTGGTACGTAAAAGTTTAGATTTGCGTCCTCTTTTGGATGTTCGTTTCGGACGCAATGGGTTTGGGTACCTAGTCTTAAGAGAACGACCTATAAATTTATAATCGGTGTTTTCATTGTATTACAATACTAAATATTAAATTTGAGGTCATTTGAACATCGTTTGGTCGGTGTTTCTATCCTGGTACGTAAAAGGTTACTTTGGCGTCATGTTTTAGAGGTTCAATATGGCCGCAATGGGTTTGGATACCTAAACATAAGAGAACGACGTATAAATTTATATTCGGTGTTGTCATCGTATTGGAATACTGAATATTGAATTTGAGGTCATTTGGATATCGTTTGGTCCGGGATTCAATCCTGGTACGTAAAAGTTTAGATACGCGTCATGTTTTGGATGTTCGTTTCGGCCGCAAAGGGTTTGGGTAGCTACACTTAAGAGAACGACCTATAAATTTATATTCCGTGTTTCCATCGTATTGCAAAACTAAATATTGAATTTCAGGTCATTTGGAGAATCGTTTGGTCCGGGTTTCAATCCGGGGACGTAAAAGGTTACTTTGGCGTCATGTTTTAGAGGTTCAATATGGCCGCAATGGGTTTGGGTACCTATACATAAGAGAACGACGTATAAATTTATATTCGGTGTTGTCATCGTATTGGAATACTGAATATTGAATTTGAGGTCATTTGGATATCGTTTGGTCCGGGATTCAATCCTGGTACGTAAAAGTTTAGATTTGCGTCCTCTTTTGGATGTTCGTTTCGGACGCAATGGGTTTGGGTACCTAGTCTTAAGAGAACGACCTATAAATTTATATTCGCTGTTGTCATCGTATTGGAATACTGAATATTGAATTTGAGGTCATTTGGATATCGTTTGGTCCGAGATTCAATCCTGGTACGTAAAAGTTTAGATACGCGTCATGTTTTGGATGTTCGTTTCGGCCGCAAAGGGTTTGGGTACCTATACATAAGAGAACGACGTATAAATTTATATTCGGTGTTGTCATCGTATTGGAATACTGAATATTGAATTTGAGGTCATTTGAACATCGTTTGGTCGGTGTTTCTATCCTGGTACGTAAAAGGTTACTTTGGCGTCATGTTTTAGAGGTTCAATATGGCCGCAATGGGTTTGGGTACCTATACATAAGAGAACGACCTATAAATTTATAATCGGTGTTGTCATCGTATTGGAATACTGAATATTGAATTTGAGGTCCTTTGAACATCGTTTGGTCGGTGTTTCTATCCTGGTACGTAAAAGGTTACTTTGGCGTCATGTTTTAGAGGTTCAATATGGCCGCAATGGGTTTGGGTACCTACACATAAGAGAACGACGTATAAATTTATATTCGGTGTTGTCATCGTATTGGAATACTGAATATTGAATTTGAGGTCATTTGGATATCGTTTGGTCCGGGATTCAATCCTGGTACGTAAAAGTTTAGATACGCGTCATGTTTTGGATGTTCGTTTCGGCCGCAAAGGGTTTGGGTACCTACACTTAAGAGAACGACCTATAAATTTATATTCCGTGTTTCCATCGTATTGCAAAACTAAATATTGAATTTCAGGTCATTTGGAGAATCGTTTGGTCCGGGTTTCAATCCTGCGATGTAAAAGGTTAGATTTGCGTCCTCTTTTGGATGTTCGTTTCGGCCGCAATGGGTTTGGGTACCAAGTCTTAAGAGAACGGCTATATAAATTTATAATCGGTGTTGTCATCGTATTGGAATACTGAATATTGAATTTGAGGTCATTTGAACATCGTTTGGTCGGTGTTTCTATCCTGGTACGTAAAAGGTTACTTTGGCGTCATGTTTTAGAGGTTCAATATGGCCGCAATGGGTTTGGGTACCTATACATAAGAGAACGACGTATAAATTTATATTCGGTGTTGTCATCGTATTGGAATACTGAATATTGAATTTGAGGTCATTTGGATATCGTTTGGTCCGGGATTCAATCCTGGTACGTAAAAGTTTAGATTTGCGTCATGTTTTGGATGTTCAATTCGGCCACAAAGGGTTTGGAGAACCTAGTCTTAAGAGAACGACCTATAAATTTATAATCGGTGTTTTCATTGTATTACAATACTAAATTTTAAATTTGAGGTCATTTGAACATCGTTTGGTCGGTGTTTCTATCCTGGTACGTAAAAGGTTACTATGACGTTTTAGAGGTTCAATATGGCCGCAATGGGTTTGGGTACCTAAACATAAGAGAACGACGTATAAATTTATATTCGGTGTTGTCATCGTATTGGAATACTGAATATTGAATTTGAGGTCATTTGGATATCGTTTGGTCCGGGATTCAATCCTGGTACGTAAAAGTTTAGATACGCGTCATGTTTTGGATGTTCGTTTCGGCCGCAAAGGGTTTGGGTACCTACACTTAAGAGAACGACCTATAAATTTATATTCCGTGTTTCCATCGTATTGCAAAACTAAATATTGAATTTCAGGTCATTTGGAGAATCGTTTGGTCCGGGTTTCAATCCGGGGACGTAAAAGGTTACTTTGGCGTCATGTTTTAGAGGTTCAATATGGCCGCAATGGGTTTGGGTACCTATACATAAGAGAACGACGTATAAATTTATATTCGGTGTTGTCATCGTATTGGAATACTGAATATTGAATTTGAGGTCATTTGGATATCGTTTGGTCCGGGATTCAATCCTGGTACGTAAAAGTTTAGATTTGCGTCCTCTTTTGGATGTTCGTTTCGGACGCAATGGGTTTGGGTACCTAGTCTTAAGAGAACGACCTATAAATTTATAATCGGTGTTTTCATTGTATTACAATACTAAATATTAAATTTGAGGTCATTTGAACATCGTTTGGTCGGTGTTTCTATCCTGGTACGTAAAAGGTTACTTTGGCGTCATGTTTTAGAGGTTCAATATGGCCGCAATGGGTTTGGATACCTAAACATAAGAGAACGACGTATAAATTTATATTCGGTGTTGTCATCGTATTGGAATACTGAATATTGAATTTGAGGTCATTTGGATATCGTTTGGTCCGGGATTCAATCCTGGTACGTAAAAGTTTAGATACGCGTCATGTTTTGGATGTTCGTTTCGGCCGCAAAGGGTTTGGGTAGCTACACTTAAGAGAACGACCTATAAATTTATATTCCGTGTTTCCATCGTATTGCAAAACTAAATATTGAATTTCAGGTCATTTGGAGAATCGTTTGGTCCGGGTTTCAATCCGGGGACGTAAAAGGTTACTTTGGCGTCATGTTTTAGAGGTTCAATATGGCCGCAATGGGTTTGGGTACCTATACATAAGAGAACGACGTATAAATTTATATTCGGTGTTGTCATCGTATTGGAATACTGAATATTGAATTTGAGGTCATTTGGATATCGTTTGGTCCGGGATTCAATCCTGGTACGTAAAAGTTTAGATACGCGTCATGTTTTGGATGTTCGTTTCGGCCGCAAAGGGTTTGGGTACCTATACATAAGAGAACGACGTATAAATTTATATTCGGTGTTGTCATCGTATTGGAATACTGAATATTGAATTTGAGGTCATTTGAACATCGTTTGGTCGGTGTTTCTATCCTGGTACTTAAAAGGTTACTTTGGCGTCATGTTTTAGAGGTTCAATATGGCCGCAATGGGTTTGGGTACCTAAACATAAGAGAACGACCTATAAATTTATAATCGGTGTTGTCATCGTATTGGAATACTGAATATTGAATTTGAGGTCATTTGAACATCGTTTGATCGGTGTTTCTATCCTGGTACGTAAAAGGTTACTTTGGCGTCATGTTTTAGAGGTTCAATATGGCCGCAATGGGTTTGGGTACCTATACATAAGAGAACGACGTATAAATTTATATTCGGTGTTGTCATCGTATTGGAATACTGAATATTGAATTTGAGGTCATTTGAACATCGTTTGGTCGGTGTTTCTATCCTGGTACGTAAAAGGTTACTTTGGCGTCATGTTTTAGAGGTTCAATATGGCCGCAATGGGTTTGGGTACCTATACATAAGAGAACGACCTATAAATTTATAATCGGTGTTGTCATCGTATTGGAATACTGAATATTGAATTTGAGGTCATTTGAACATCGTTTGGTCGGTGTTTCTATCCTGGTACGTAAAAGGTTACTTTGGCGTCATGTTTTAGAGGTTCAATATGGCCGCAATGGGTTTGGGTACCTATACATAAGAGAACGACGTATAAATTTATATTCGGTGTTATCATCGTATTGGAATACTGAATATTGAATTTGAGGTCATTTGGATATCGTTTGGTCCGGGATTCAATCCTGGTACGTAAAAGTTTAGATACGCGTCATGTTTTGGATGTTCAATTCGGCCGCAAAGGGTTTGGGTACCTACACTTAAGAGAACGACCTATAAATTTATATTCCGTGTTTCCATCGTACTGCAAAACTAAATATTGAATTTCCGGTCATTTGGAGATCATTTGGTCCGAGTTTCAATCCTAGGACGTAAAAGGTTAGATTTGCGTCCTCTTTTGGATGTTCGTTTCGGCCGCAATGGGTTTGGGTACCTAGTCTTAAGAGAACGGCCTATAAATTTATATTCCGTGTTTCCATCGTATTGCAATACTAAATATTGAATTTCAGGTCATTTGGAGAATCGTTTGGTCCGGGTTTCAATCCTGGGACGTAAAAGGTTACTTTGGCGTCATGTTTTAGAGGTTCAATATGGCCGCAATGGGTTTGGGTACCTATACATAAGAGAACGACGTATAAATTTATAATCGGTGTTTTCATTGTATTACAATACTAAATATTAAATTTGAGGTCATTTGAACATCGTTTGGTCGGTGTTTCTATCCTGGTACGTAAAAGGTTACTTTGGCGTCATGTTTTAGAGGTTCAATATGGCCGCAATGGGTTTGGGTACCTAAACATAAGAGAACGACGTATAAATTTATATTCGGTGTTGTCATCGTATTGGAATACTGAATATTGAATTTGAGGTCATTTGGATATCGTTTGGTCCGGGATTCAATCCTGGTACGTAAAAGTTTAGATACGCGTCATGTTTTGGATGTTCGTTTCGGCCGCAAAGGGTTTGGGTACCTACACTTAAGAGAACGACCTATAAATTTATATTCCGTGTTTCCATCGTATTGCAAAACTAAATATTGAATTTCAGGTCATTTGGAGAATCGTTTGGTCCGGGTTTCAATCCGGGGACGTAAAAGGTTACTTTGGCGTCATGTTTTAGAGGTTCAATATGGCCGCAATGGGTTTGGGTACCTATACATAAGAGAACGACGTATAAATTTATATTCGGTGTTGTCATCGTATTGGAATACTGAATATTGAATTTGAGGTCATTTGAACATCGTTTGGTCGGTGTTTCTATCCTGGTACGTAAAAGGTTACTTTGGCGTCATGTTTTAGAGGTTCAATATGGCCGCAATGGGTTTGGGTACCTATACATAAGAGAACGACCTATAAATTTATAAACGGTGTTGTCATCGTATTGGAATACTGAATATTGAATTTGAGGTCCTTTGAACATCGTTTGGTCGGTGTTTCTATCCTGGTACGTAAAAGGTTACTTTGGCGTCATGTTTTAGAGGTTCAATATGGCCGCAATGGGTTTGGGTACCTATACATAAGAGAACGACGTATAAATTTATATTCGGTGTTGTCATCGTATTGGAATACTGAATATTGAATTTGAGGTCATTTGGATATCGTTTGGTCCGGGATTCAATCCTGGTACGTAAAAGTTTAGATACGCGTCATGTTTTGGATGTTCCATTCGGCCGCAAAGGGTTTGGGTACCTACACTTAAGAGAACGACCTATAAATTTATATTCCGTGTTTCCATCGTACTGCAAAACTAAATATTGAATTTCCGGTCATTTGGAGATCATTTGGTCCGAGTTTCAATCCTAGGACGTAAAAGGTTAGATTTGCGTCCTCTTTTGGATGTTCGTTTCGGCCGCAATGGGTTTGGGTACCTAGTCTTAAGAGAACGGCCTATAAATTTATATTCCGTGTTTCCATCGTATTGCAAAACTAAATATTGAATTTCAGGTCATTTGGAGATCGTTTGGTCCGGGTTTCAATCCTGGGACGTAAAAGGTTAGATACGCGTCATGTTTTGGATGTTCGTTTCGGCCGCAATGGGTTTGGGTACCTACACTTAAGAGAACGACCTATAAATTTATAATCGGTGTTTTCATTGTAATACAATACTAAATATTAAATTTGAGGTCATTTGAACATCGTTTGGTCGGTGTTTCTATCCTGGTACGTAAAAGGTTACTTTGGCGTCATGTTTTAGAGGTTCAATATGGCCGCAATGGGTTTGGGTACCTAAACATAAGAGATAGAAACATAAATTTATATTCGGTGTTGTCATCGTATTGGAATACTGAATATTGAATTTCAGGTCATTTGGATATCGTTTGGTCCGGGATTCAATCCTGGTACTTAAAAGTTTAGATACGCGTCATGTTTTGGATGTTCATTTCGGCCGCAAAGGATTTGGGTACCTACACTTAAGAGAACGACCTATAAATTTATATTCCGTGTTTCCATCGTATTGCAAAACTAAATATTGAATTTCAGGTCATTTGGAGATCGTTTGGTCCGGGTTTCAATCCTGGTACGTAAAAGTTTAGATACGCGTCATGTTTTGGATGTTCGTTTCGGCCGCAAAGGGTTTGGGTACCTACACTTAAGAGAACGGCCTATAAATTTATATTTCGTGTTTCCATCGTATTGCAAAACTAAATATTGAATTTCAGGTCATTTGGAGAATCGTTTGGTCCGGGTTTCAATCCGGGGACGTAAAAGGTTACTTTGGCGTCATGTTTTAGAGGTTCAATATGGCCGCAATGGGTTTGGGTACCTATACATAAGAGAACGACGTATAAATTTATATTCGGTGTTGTCATCGTATTGGAATACTGAATATTGAATTTGAGGTCATTTGAACATCGTTTGGTCCGGGATTCAATCCTGGTACGTAAAAGTTTAGATACGCGTCATGTTTTGGATGTTCGTTTCGGCCGCAAAGGGTTTGGGTACCTACACTTAAGAGAACGACCTATAAATTTATATTCCGTGTTTCCATCGTATTGCAAAACTAAATATTGAATTTCAGGTCATTTGGAGAATCGTTTGGTCCGGGTTTCAATCCGGGGACGTAAAAGGTTACTTTGGCGTCATGTTTTAGAGGTTCAATATGGCCGCAATGGGTTTGGGTACCTATACATAAGAGAACGACGTATAAATTTATATTCGGTGTTGTCATCGTATTGGAATACTGAATATTGAATTTGAGGTCATTTGGATATCGTTTGGTCCGGGATTCAATCCTGGTACGTAAAAGTTTAGATACGCGTCATGTTTTGGATATTCGTTTCGGCCGCAAAGGGTTTGGGTACCTACACTTAAGAGAACGACCTATAAATTTATATTCCGTGTTTCCATCGTATTGCAAAACTAAATATTGAATTTCAGGTCATTTGGAGAATCGTTTGGTCCGGGTTTCAATCCGGGGACGTAAAAGGTTACTTTGGCGTCATGTTTTAGAGGTTCAATATGGCCGCAATGGGTTTGGGTACCTATACATAAGAGAACGACGTATAAATTTATATTCGGTGTTGTCATCGTATTGGAATACTGAATATTGAATTTGAGGTCATTTGGATATCGTTTGGTCCGGGATTCAATCCTGGTACGTAAAAGTTTAGATTTGCGTCCTCTTTTGGATGTTCGTTTCGGCCGCAATGGGTTTGGGTACCTAGTCTTAAGAGAACGACCTATAAATTTATAATCGGTGTTTTCATTGTATTACAATACTAAATATTAAATTTGAGGTCATTTGAACATCGTTTGGTCGGTGTTTCTATCCTGGTACGTAAAAGGTTACTTTGGCGTCATGTTTTAGAGGTTCAATATGGCCGCAATGGGTTTGGGTACCTAAACATAAGAGAACGACGTATAAATTTATATTCGGTGTTGTCATCGTATTGGAATACTGAATATTGAATTTGAGGTCATTTGGATATCGTTTGGTCCGGGATTCAATCCTGGTACGTAAAAGTTTAGATACGCGTCATGTTTTGGATGTTCGTTTCGGCCGCAAAGGGTTTGGGTACCTACACTTAAGAGAACGACCTATAAATTTATATTCCGTGTTTCCATCGTATTTGATACGGTTCAGCCCTGTGATACGACCCAAGTAAGGTCAGATTCGGATTTTGGCGTAAAAAGCGCAACAGTCCAGGTTTACGGCAACAGTCATAATTCTCAATCCGACTGTTGGATCGGGCTAATATTTTATGTGGACTCTCCAGACATATCTTACTACCTTGGGTTAAAATGGCAGGTCAATCGGAGTTCGGGAAGGCACCCCAATACTGGTCAACAGAGGCTGTACGGATTTTGTTATTTACTTCCATTTGACTTGTGGACTTCCTATTTGATTAGGATTCTTTTCCTCCAAGGATGTGGGAACTGGTTTTGGGAATTTCCTAGTTCCACAAGGATCTTTAATGAGTTGCAATATAATCTCCTAGTGTGGCAAGGATTCATTAATGTTTCAGAATCCTTTTCTTTTAAGGATTCCTTATTCATCCTAGCTACACAAGGAAAGAAGGGCTGGTGGTATTTAATGACAAGTTACTTATTTTTATTATTTTCTTTCATGTTTGGGCTTAATTAATAGTTTGTTTTTAGCTAGGATCCAAGGCTTGTTTGGATCAGGTTATGGGCTTTTTAGTTTAGGGTTTTGGGCCAGTTTTGAGTGGACCTCATATAAGTCCACATAAGAGGTCCATTAGGGTTAATTTTTCAAGAACTATTTAAACTCATGTAAGCCACAATTTCGGCAGCTTTGATGATTATTATTCTGAATTTTTCAGTTTTAACGTGTGAGAGTGATTCTTGCATTCTTCAGTTCTTGAACGAACTGAATCTGACTTATCGAAGATTAACTGGCTTCGTGGCGTCATTCTACTCATTCCAATAGTGTTGGTGCCTTGGGGCAGGTTTCCATTGTGTCGCACTCCTATCAGACCTATTTCGGCTTTCCGGGATCAGATCTCAATCTTGATTGTGGGTTGCGTGACCACGTGATCACGAGGTTCGCATCAGTATTGCAAAACTAAATATTGAATTTTAGGTCATTTGGAGAATCGTTTGGTCCGGGTTTGAATCCGGGGACGTAAAAGGTTACTTTGGCGTCATGTTTTAGAGGTTCAATATGGCCGCAATGGGTTTGGGTACCTATACATAACAGAACGACGTATAAATTTATATTCGGTGTTGTCATCGTATTGGAATACTGAATATTGAATTTGAGGTCATTTGAACATCGTTTGGTCGGTGTTTCTATCCTGGTACGTAAAAGGTTACTTTGGCGTCATGTTTTAGAGGTTCAATATGGCCGCAATGGGTTTGGGTACCTATACATAAGAGAACGACCTATAAATTTATAATCGGTGTTGTCATCGTATTGGAATACTGAATATTGAATTTGAGGTCCTTTGAACATCGTTTGGTCGGTGTTTCTATCCTGGTACGTAAAAGGTTACTTTGGCGTCATGTTTTAGAGGTTCAATATGGCCGCAATGGGTTTGGGTACCTATACATAAGAGAACGACGTATAAATTTATATTCGGTGTTGTCATCGTATTGGAATACTGAATATTGAATTTGAGGTCATTTGGATATCTTTTGGTCCGGGATTCAATCCTGGTACGTAAAAGTTTAGATACGCGTCATGTTTTGGATGTTCAATTCGGCCGCAAAGGGTTTGGGTACCTACACTTAAGAGAACGACCTATAAATTTATATTCCGTGTTTCCATCGTACTGCAAAACTAAATATTGAATTTCAGGTCATTTGGAGATCATTTGGTCCGAGTTTCAATCCTAGGACGTAAAAGGTTAGATTTGCGTCCTGTTTTGGATGTTCGTTTCGGCCGCAATGGGTTTGGGTACCTAGTCTTAAGAGAACGGCCTATAAATTTATATTCCGTGTTTCCATCGTACTGCAAAACTAAATATTGAATTTCAGGTCATTTGGAGATCATTTGGTCCGAGTTTCAACCCTAGGACGTAAAAGGTTAGATTTGCGTCCTCTTTTGGATGTTCGTTTCGGCCGCAATGGGTTTGGGTACCTAGTCTTAAGAGAACGGCCTATAAATTTATATTCCGTGTTTCCATCGTATTGCAATACTAAATATTGAATTTCAGGTCATTTGGAGAATCGTTTGGTCCGGGTTTCAATCCTGGGACGTAAAAGGTTACTTTGGCGTCATGTTTTAGAGGTTCAATATGCCGCAATGGGTTTGGGTACCTATACATAAGAGAACGACGTATAAATTTATAATCGGTGTTTTCATTGTATTACGATACTAAATATTAAATTTGAGGTCATTTGAACATCGTTTGGTCGGTGTTTCTATCCTGGTACGTAAAAGGTTACTTTGGCGTCATGTTTTAGAGGTTCAATATGGCCGCAATGGGTTTGGGTACCTAAACATAAGAGATAGAAACATAAATTTATATTCGGTGTTGTCATCGTATTGGAATACTGAATATTGAATTTCAGGTCATTTGGATATCGTTTGGTCCGGGATTCAATCCTGGTACTTAAAAGTTTAGATACGCGTCATGTTTTGGATGTTCATTTCGGCCGCAAAGGATTTGGGTACCTACACTTAAGAGAACGACCTATAAATTTATATTCCGTGTTTCCATCGTATTGCAAAACTAAATATTGAATTTCAGGTCATTTGGAGATCGTTTGGTCCGGGTTTCAATCCTGGTACGTAAAAGTTTAGATACGCGTCATGTTTTGGATGTTCGTTTCGGCCGCAAAGGGTTTGGGTACCTACACTTAAGAGAACGGCCTATAAATTTATATTCCGTGTTTCCATCGTATTGCAAAACTAAATATTGAATTTCAGGTCATTTGGAGAATCGTTTGGTCCGGGTTTCAATCCTGGGACGTAAAAGGTTAGATTTGCGTCCTCTTTTGGATGTTCGTTTCGGCCGCAATGGGTTTGGGTACCTAGTCTTAAGAGAACGACCTATAAATTTATAATCGGTGTTTTCATTGTATTACAATACTAAATATTAAATTTGAGGTCATTTGAACATCGTTTGGTCGGTGTTTCTATCCTGGTACGTAAAAGGTTACTTTGGCGTCATGTTTTAGAGGTTCAATATGGCCGCAATGGGTTTGGGTACCTAAACATAAGAGAACGACGTATAAATTTATATTCGGTGTTGTCATCGTATTGGAATACTGAATATTGAATTTGAGGTCATTTGGATATCGTTTGGTCCGGGATTCAATCCTGGTACGTAAAAGTTTAGATACGCGTCATGTTTTGGATGTTCGTTTCGGCCGCAAAGGGTTTGGGTACCTACACTTAAGAGAACGACCTATAAATTTATATTCCGTGTTTCCATCGTATTTGATACGGTTCAGCCCTGTGATACGACCCAAGTAAGGTCAGATTCGGATTTTGGCGTAAAAAGCGCAACAGTCCAGGTTTACGGCAACAGTCATAATTCTCAATCCGACTGTTGGATCGGGCTAATATTTTATGTGGACTCTCCAGACATATCTTACTACCTTGGGTTAAAATGGCAGGTCAATCGGAGTTCGGGAAGGCACCCCAATACTGGTCAACAGAGGCTGTACGGATTTTGTTATTTACTTCCATTTGACTTGTGGACTTCCTATTTGATTAGGATTCTTTTCCTCCAAGGATGTGGGAACTGGTTTTGGGAATTTCCTAGTTCCACAAGGATCTTTAATGAGTTGCAATATAATCTCCTAGTGTGGCAAGGATTCATTAATGTTTCAGAATCCTTTTCTTTTAAGGATTCCTTATTCATCCTAGCTACACAAGGAAAGAAGGGCTGGTGGTATTTAATGACAAGTTACTTATTTTTATTATTTTCTTTCATGTTTGGGCTTAATTAATAGTTTGTTTTTAGCTAGGATCCAAGGCTTGTTTGGATCAGGTTATGGGCTTTTTAGTTTAGGGTTTTGGGCCAGTTTTGAGTGGACCTCATATAAGTCCACATAAGAGGTCCATTAGGGTTAATTTTTCAAGAACTATTTAAACTCATGTAAGCCACAATTTCGGCAGCTTTGATGATTATTATTCTGAATTTTTCAGTTTTAACGTGTGAGAGTGATTCTTGCATTCTTCAGTTCTTGAACGAACTGAATCTGACTTATCGAAGATTAACTGGCTTCGTGGCGTCATTCTACTCATTCCAATAGTGTTGGTGCCTTGGGGCAGGTTTCCATTGTGTCGCACTCCTATCAGACCTATTTCGGCTTTCCGGGATCAGATCTCAATCTTGATTGTGGGTTGCGTGACCACGTGATCACGAGGTTCGCATCAGTATTGCAAAACTAAATATTGAATTTCAGGTCATTTGGAGAATCGTTTGGTCCGGGTTTGAATCCGGGGACGTAAAAGGTTACTTTGGCGTCATGTTTTAGAGGTTCAATATGGCCGCAATGGGTTTGGGTACCTATACATAACAGAACGACGTATAAATTTATATTCGGTGTTGTCATCGTATTGGAATACTGAATATTGAATTTGAGGTCATTTGAACATCGTTTGGTCGGTGTTTCTATCCTGGTACGTAAAAGGTTACTTTGGCGTCATGTTTTAGAGGTTCAATATGGCCGCAATGGGTTTGGGTACCTATACATAAGAGAACGACGTATAAATTTATATTTGGTGTTGTCATCGTATTGGAATACTGAATATTGAATTTGAGGTCATTTGGATATCGTTTGGTCCGGGATTCAATCCTGGTACGTAAAAGTTTAGATACGCGTCATGTTTTGGATGTTCAATTCGGCCGCAAAGGGTTTGGGTACCTACACTGAAGAGAACGACCTATAAATTTATATTCCGTGTTTCCATCGTACTGCAAAACTAAATATTGAATTTCCGGTCATTTGGAGATCATTTGGTCCGAGTTTCAATCCTAGGACGTAAAAGGTTAGATTTGCGTCCTCTTTTGGATGTTCGTTTCGGCCGCAATGGGTTTGGGTACCTAGTCTTAAGAGAACGGCCTATAAATTTATATTCCGTGTTTCCATCGTATTGCAATACTAAATATTGAATTTCAGGTCATTTGGAGAATCGTTTGGTCCAGGTTTCAATCCTGGGACGTAAAAGGTTACTTTGGCGTCATGTTTTAGAGGTTCAATATGGCCGCAATGGGTTTGGGTACCTATACATAAGAGAACGACGTATAAATTTATAATCGGTGTTTTCATTGTATTACAATACTAAATATTAAATTTGAGGTCATTTGAACATCGTTTGGTCGGTGTTTCTATCCTGGTACGTAAAAGGTTACTTTGGCGTCATGTTTTAGAGGTTCAATATGGCCGCAATGGGTTTGGGTACCTAAACATAAGAGATAGAAACATAAATTTATATTCGGTGTTGTCATCGTATTGGAATACTGAATATTGAATTTCAGGTCATTTGGATATCGTTTGGTCCGGGATTCAATCCTGGTACTTAAAAGTTTAGATACGCGTCATGTTTTGGATGTTCATTTCGGCCGCAAAGGATTTGGGTACCTACACTTAAGAGAACGACCTATAAATTTATATTCCGTGTTTCCATCGTATTGCAAAACTAAATATTGAATTTCAGGTCATTTGGAGATCGTTTGGTCCGGGTTTCAATCCTGGTACGTAAAAGTTTAGATACGCGTCATGTTTTGGATGTTCGTTTCGGCCGCAAAGGGTTTGGGTACCTACACTTAAGAGAACGGCCTATAAATTTATATTTCGTGTTTCCATCGTATTGCAAAACTAAATATTGAATTTCAGGTCATTTGGAGAATCGTTTGGTCCGGGTTTCAATCCGGGGACGTAAAAGGTTACTTTGGCGTCATGTTTTAGAGGTTCAATATGGCCGCAATGGGTTTGGGTACCTATAAATAAGAGAACGACGTATAAATTTATATTCGGTGTTGTCATCGTATTGGAATACTGAATATTGAATTTGAGGTCATTTGAACATCGTTTGGTCAG
The DNA here is from genome assembly GCA_030145905.1 of Populus davidiana. Lineage (NCBI taxonomy): Eukaryota > Viridiplantae > Streptophyta > Magnoliopsida > Malpighiales > Salicaceae > Populus > Populus davidiana. The sequence goes on from CM057806.1 coordinate 12,207,690, forward strand.
GGATTCAATCCTGGTACGTAAAAGTTTAGATTTGCGTCCTCTTTTGGATGTTCGTTTCGGCCGCAATGGGTTTGGGTACCTATACATAAGAGAACGACCTATAAATTTATAATCGGTGTTGTCATCGTATTGGAATACTGAATATTGAATTTGAGGTCCTTTGAACATCGTTTGGTCGGTGTTTCTATCCTGGTACGTAAAAGGTTACTTTGGCGTCATGTTTTAGAGGTTCAATATGGCCGCAATGGGTTTGGGTACCTATACATAAGAGAACGACGTATAAATTTATATTCGGTGTTGTCATCGTATTGGAATACTGAATATTGAATTTGAGGTCATTTGGATATCGTTTGGTCCGGGATTCAATCCTGGTACGTAAACGTTTAGATACGCGTCATGTTTTGGATGTTTGTTTCGGCCGCAAAGGGTTTGGGTACCTACACTTAAGAGAACGACCTATAAATTTATATTCCGTGTTTCCATCGTATTGCAAAACTTAATATTGAATTTCAGGTCATTTGGAGAATCGTTTGGTCCGGGTTTCAATCCGGGGACGTAAAAGGTTACTTTGGCGTCATGTTTTAGAGGTTCAATATGGCCGCAATGGGTTTGGGTACCTATACATAAGAGAACGACGTATAAATTTATATTCGGTGTTGTCATCGTATTGGAATACTGAATATTGAATTTGAGGTCATTTGGATATCGTTTGGTCTGGGATTCAATCCTGGTACGTAAAAGTTTAGATTTGCGTCCTCTTTTGGATGTTCGTTTCGGCCGCAATGGGTTTGGGTACCTAGTCTTAAGAGAACGACCTATAAATTTATAATCGGTGTTTTCATTGTATTACAATACTAAATATTAAATTTGAGGTCATTTGAACATCGTTTGGTCGGTGTTTCTATCCTGGTACGTAAAAGGTTACTTTGGCGTCATGTTTTAGAGGTTCAATATGGCCGCAATGGGTTTGGGTACCTAAACATAAGAGAACGACGTATAAATTTATATTCGGTGTTGTCATCGTATTGGAATACTGAATATTGAATTTGAGGTCATTTGGATATCGTTTGGTCCGGGATTCAATCCTGGTACGTAAAAGTTTAGATACGCGTCATGTTTTGGATGTTCGTTTCGGCCGCAAAGGGTTTGGGTACCTACACTTAAGAGAACGACCTATAAATTTATATTCCGTGTTTCCATCGTATTTGATACGGTTCAGCCCTGTGATACGACCCAAGTAAGGTCAGATTCGGATTTTGGCGTAAAAAGCGCAACAGTCCAGGTTTACGGCAACAGTCATAATTCTCAATCCGACTGTTGGATCGGGCTAATATTTTATGTGGACTCTCCAGACATATCTTACTACCTTGGGTTAAAATGGCAGGTCAATCGGAGTTCGGGAAGGCACCCCAATACTGGTCAACAGAGGCTGTACGGATTTTGTTATTTACTTCCATTTGACTTGTGGACTTCCTATTTGATTAGGATTCTTTTCCTCCAAGGATGTGGGAACTGGTTTTGGGAATTTCCTAGTTCCACAAGGATCTTTAATGAGTTGCAATATAATCTCCTAGTGTGGCAAGGATTCATTAATGTTTCAGAATCCTTTTCTTTTAAGGATTCCTTATTCATCCTAGCTACACAAGGAAAGAAGGGCTGGTGGTATTTAATGACAAGTTACTTATTTTTATTATTTTCTTTCATGTTTGGGCTTAATTAATAGTTTGTTTTTAGCTAGGATCCAAGGCTTGTTTGGATCAGGTTATGGGCTTTTTAGTTTAGGGTTTTGGGCCAGTTTTGAGTGGACCTCATATAAGTCCACATAAGAGGTCCATTAGGGTTAATTTTTCAAGAACTATTTAAACTCATGTAAGCCACAATTTCGGCAGCTTTGATGATTATTATTCTGAATTTTTCAGTTTTAACGTGTGAGAGTGATTCTTGCATTCTTCAGTTCTTGAACGAACTGAATCTGACTTATCGAAGATTAACTGGCTTCGTGGCGTCATTCTACTCATTCCAATAGTGTTGGTGCCTTGGGGCAGGTTTCCATTGTGTCGCACTCCTATCAGACCTATTTCGGCTTTCCGGGATCAGATCTCAATCTTGATTGTGGGTTGCGTGACCACGTGATCACGAGGTTCGCATCAGTATTGCAAAACTAAATATTGAATTTCAGGTCATTTGGAGAATCGTTTGGTCCGGGTTTGAATCCGGGGACGTAAAAGGTTACTTTGGCGTCATGTTTTAGAGGTTCAATATGGCCGCAATGGGTTTGGGTACCTATACATAACAGAACGACGTATAAATTTATATTCGGTGTTGTCATCGTATTGGAATACTGAATATTGAATTTGAGGTCATTTGAACATCGTTTGGTCGGTGTTTCTATCCTGGTACGTAAAAGGTTACTTTGGCGTCATGTTTTAGAGGTTCAATATGGCCGCAATGGGTTTGGGTACCTATACATAAGAGAACGACGTATAAATTTATATTTGGTGTTGTCATCGTATTGGAATACTGAATATTGAATTTGAGGTCATTTGGATATCGTTTGGTCCGGGATTCAATCCTGGTACGTAAAAGTTTAGATACGCGTCATGTTTTGGATGTTCAATTCGGCCGCAAAGGGTTTGGGTACCTACACTGAAGAGAACGACCTATAAATTTATATTCCGTGTTTCCATCGTACTGCAAAACTAAATATTGAATTTCCGGTCATTTGGAGATCATTTGGTCCGAGTTTCAATCCTAGGACGTAAAAGGTTAGATTTGCGTCCTCTTTTGGATGTTCGTTTCGGCCGCAATGGGTTTGGGTACCTAGTCTTAAGAGAACGGCCTATAAATTTATATTCCGTGTTTCCATCGTATTGCAATACTAAATATTGAATTTCAGGTCATTTGGAGAATCGTTTGGTCCAGGTTTCAATCCTGGGACGTAAAAGGTTACTTTGGCGTCATGTTTTAGAGGTTCAATATGGCCGCAATGGGTTTGGGTACCTATACATAAGAGAACGACGTATAAATTTATAATCGGTGTTTTCATTGTATTACAATACTAAATATTAAATTTGAGGTCATTTGAACATCGTTTGGTCGGTGTTTCTATCCTGGTACGTAAAAGGTTACTTTGGCGTCATGTTTTAGAGGTTCAATATGGCCGCAATGGGTTTGGGTACCTAAACATAAGAGATAGAAACATAAATTTATATTCGGTGTTGTCATCGTATTGGAATACTGAATATTGAATTTCAGGTCATTTGGATATCGTTTGGTCCGGGATTCAATCCTGGTACTTAAAAGTTTAGATACGCGTCATGTTTTGGATGTTCATTTCGGCCGCAAAGGATTTGGGTACCTACACTTAAGAGAACGACCTATAAATTTATATTCCGTGTTTCCATCGTATTGCAAAACTAAATATTGAATTTCAGGTCATTTGGAGATCGTTTGGTCCGGGTTTCAATCCTGGTACGTAAAAGTTTAGATACGCGTCATGTTTTGGATGTTCGTTTCGGCCGCAAAGGGTTTGGGTACCTACACTTAAGAGAACGGCCTATAAATTTATATTTCGTGTTTCCATCGTATTGCAAAACTAAATATTGAATTTCAGGTCATTTGGAGAATCGTTTGGTCCGGGTTTCAATCCGGGGACGTAAAAGGTTACTTTGGCGTCATGTTTTAGAGGTTCAATATGGCCGCAATGGGTTTGGGTACCTATAAAGAAGAGAACGACGTATAAATTTATATTCGGTGTTGTCATCGTATTGGAATACTGAATATTGAATTTGAGGTCATTTGAACATCGTTTGGTCAGGGATTCAATCCTGGTACGTAAAAGTTTAGATTTGCGTCCTCTTTTGGATGTTCGTTTCGGCCGCAATGGGTTTGGGTACCTATACATAAGAGAACGACCTATAAATTTATAATCGGTGTTGTCATCGTATTGGAATACTGAATATTGAATTTGAGGTCCTTTGAACATCGTTTGGTCGGTGTTTCTATCCTGGTACGTAAAAGGTTACTTTGGCGTCATGTTTTAGAGGTTCAATATGGCCGCAATGGGTTTGGGTACCTATACATAAGAGAACGACGTATAAATTTATATTCGGTGTTGTCATCGTATTGGAATACTGAATATTGAATTTGAGGTCATTTGGATATCGTTTGGTCCGGGATTCAATCCTGGTACGTAAACGTTTAGATACGCGTCATGTTTTGGATGTTTGTTTCGGCCGCAAAGGGTTTGGGTACCTACACTTAAGAGAACGACCTATAAATTTATATTCCGTGTTTCCATCGTATTGCAAAACTTAATATTGAATTTCAGGTCATTTGGAGAATCGTTTGGTCCGGGTTTCAATCCGGGGACGTAAAAGGTTACTTTGGCGTCATGTTTTAGAGGTTCAATATGGCCGCAATGGGTTTGGGTACCTATACATAAGAGAACGACGTATAAATTTATATTCGGTGTTGTCATCGTATTGGAATACTGAATATTGAATTTGAGGTCATTTGGATATCGTTTGGTCTGGGATTCAATCCTGGTACGTAAAAGTTTAGATTTGCGTCCTCTTTTGGATGTTCGTTTCGGCCGCAATGGGTTTGGGTACCTAGTCTTAAGAGAACGACCTATAAATTTATAATCGGTGTTTTCATTGTATTACAATACTAAATATTAAATTTGAGGTCATTTGAACATCGTTTGGTCGGTGTTTCTATCCTGGTACGTAAAAGGTTACTTTGGCGTCATGTTTTAGAGGTTCAATATGGCCGCAATGGGTTTGGGTACCTAAACATAAGAGAACGACGTATAAATTTATATTCGGTGTTGTCATCGTATTGGAATACTGAATATTGAATTTGAGGTCATTTGGATATCGTTTGGTCCGGGATTCAATCCTGGTACGTAAAAGTTTAGATACGCGTCATGTTTTGGATGTTCGTTTCGGCCGCAAAGGGTTTGGGTACCTACACTTAAGAGAACGACCTATAAATTTATATTCCGTGTTTCCATCGTATTTGATACGGTTCAGCCCTGTGATACGACCCAAGTAAGGTCAGATTCGGATTTTGGCGTAAAAAGCGCAACAGTCCAGGTTTACGGCAACAGTCATAATTCTCAATCCGACTGTTGGATCGGGCTAATATTTTATGTGGACTCTCCAGACATATCTTACTACCTTGGGTTAAAATGGCAGGTCAATCGGAGTTCGGGAAGGCACCCCAATACTGGTCAACAGAGGCTGTACGGATTTTGTTATTTACTTCCATTTGACTTGTGGACTTCCTATTTGATTAGGATTCTTTTCCTCCAAGGATGTGGGAACTGGTTTTGGGAATTTCCTAGTTCCACAAGGATCTTTAATGAGTTGCAATATAATCTCCTAGTGTGGCAAGGATTCATTAATGTTTCAGAATCCTTTTCTTTTAAGGATTCCTTATTCATCCTAGCTACACAAGGAAAGAAGGGCTGGTGGTATTTAATGACAAGTTACTTATTTTTATTATTTTCTTTCATGTTTGGGCTTAATTAATAGTTTGTTTTTAGCTAGGATCCAAGGCTTGTTTGGATCAGGTTATGGGCTTTTTAGTTTAGGGTTTTGGGCCAGTTTTGAGTGGACCTCATATAAGTCCACATAAGAGGTCCATTAGGGTTAATTTTTCAAGAACTATTTAAACTCATGTAAGCCACAATTTCGGCAGCTTTGATGATTATTATTCTGAATTTTTCAGTTTTAACGTGTGAGAGTGATTCTTGCATTCTTCAGTTCTTGAACGAACTGAATCTGACTTATCGAAGATTAACTGGCTTCGTGGCGTCATTCTACTCATTCCAATAGTGTTGGTGCCTTGGGGCAGGTTTCCATTGTGTCGCACTCCTATCAGACCTATTTCGGCTTTCCGGGATCAGATCTCAATCTTGATTGTGGGTTGCGTGACCACGTGATCACGAGGTTCGCATCAGTATTGCAAAACTAAATATTGAATTTTAGGTCATTTGGAGAATCGTTTGGTCCGGGTTTGAATCCGGGGACGTAAAAGGTTACTTTGGCGTCATGTTTTAGAGGTTCAATATGGCCGCAATGGGTTTGGGTACCTATACATAACAGAACGACGTATAAATTTATATTCGGTGTTGTCATCGTATTGGAATACTGAATATTGAATTTGAGGTCATTTGAACATCGTTTGGTCGGTGTTTCTATCCTGGTACGTAAAAGGTTACTTTGGCGTCATGTTTTAGAGGTTCAATATGGCCGCAATGGGTTTGGGTACCTATACATAAGAGAACGACCTATAAATTTATAATCGGTGTTGTCATCGTATTGGAATACTGAATATTGAATTTGAGGTCCTTTGAACATCGTTTGGTCGGTGTTTCTATCCTGGTACGTAAAAGGTTACTTTGGCGTCATGTTTTAGAGGTTCAATATGGCCGCAATGGGTTTGGGTACCTATACATAAGAGAACGACGTATAAATTTATATTCGGTGTTGTCATCGTATTGGAATACTGAATATTGAATTTTAGGTCATTTGGATATCTTTTGGTCCGGGATTCAATCCTGGTACGTAAAAGTTTAGATACGCGTCATGTTTTGGATGTTCAATTCGGCCGCAAAGGGTTTGGGTACCTACACTTAAGAGAACGACCTATAAATTTATATTCCGTGTTTCCATCGTACTGCAAAACTAAATATTGAATTTCAGGTCATTTGGATATCGTTTGGTCCGGGATTCAATCCTGGTACGTAAAAGTTTAGATACGCGTCATGTTTTGGATGTTCAATTCGGCCGCAAAGGGTTTGGGTACCTACACTTAAGAGAACGACCTATAAATTTATATTCCGTGTTTCCATCGTACTGCAAAACTAAATATTGAATTTCAGGTCATTTGGAGATCATTTGGTCCGAGTTTCAATCCTAGGACGTAAAAGGTTAGATTTGCGTCCTGTTTTGGATGTTCGTTTCGGCCGCAATGGGTTTGGGTACCTAGTCTTAAGAGAACGGCCTATAAATTTATATTCCGTGTTTCCATCGTACTGCAAAACTAAATATTGAATTTCAGGTCATTTGGAGATCATTTGGTCCGAGTTTCAATCCTAGGACGTAAAAGGTTAGATTTGCGTCCTCTTTTGGATGTTCGTTTCGGCCGCAATGGGTTTGGGTACCTAGTCTTAAGAGAACGGCCTATAAATTTATATTCCGTGTTTCCATCGTATTGCAATACTAAATATTGAATTTCAGGTCATTTGGAGAATCGTTTGGTCCGGGTTTCAATCCTGGGACGTAAAAGGTTACTTTGGCGTCATGTTTTAGAGGTTCAATATAGCCGCAATGGGTTTGGGTACCTATACATAAGAGAACGACGTATAAATTTATAATCGGTGTTTTCATTGTATTACAATACTAAATATTAAATTTGAGGTCATTTGAACATCGTTTGGTCGGTGTTTCTATCCTGGTACGTAAAAGGTTACTTTGGCGTCATGTTTTAGAGGTTCAATATGGCCGCAATGGGTTTGGGTACCTAAACATAAGAGATAGAAACATAAATTTATATTCGGTGTTGTCATCGTATTGGAATACTGAATATTGAATTTCAGGTCATTTGGATATCGTTTGGTCCGGGATTCAATCCTGGTACTTAAAAGTTTAGATACGCGTCATGTTTTGGATGTTCATTTCGGCCGCAAAGGATTTGGGTACCTACACTTAAGAGAACGACCTATAAATTTATATTCCGTGTTTCCATCGTATTGCAAAACTAAATATTGAATTTCAGGTCATTTGGAGATCGTTTGGTCCGGGTTTCAATCCTGGTACGTAAAAGTTTAGATACGCGTCATGTTTTGGATGTTCGTTTCGGCCGCAAAGGGTTTGGGTACCTACACTTAAGAGAACGGCCTATAAATTTATATTCCGTGTTTCCATCGTATTGCAAAACTAAATATTGAATTTCAGGTCATTTGGAGAATCGTTTGATCCGGGTTTCAATCCTGGGACGTAAAAGGTTAGATTTGCGTCCTCTTTTGGATGTTCGTTTTGGCCGCAATGGGTTTGGGTACCTAGTCTTAAGAGAACGACCTATAAATTTATATTCGGTGTTGTCATCATATTGGAATACTGAATATTGAATTTGAGGTCATTTGGATATCGTTTGGTCCGGGATTCAATCTTGGTACGTAAAAGTTTAGATACGCGTCTGTGTCTCCGCAATAATGAAGATCACAACCACTTGTTCTTTGAATGCTCCTTTACGAAAGCATTATGGTGGAATGTTTGTGACAGATGCGACATTCCAAGAATGACAAAAAGCTTGGATTAATGGATTCGATTGGCCACTGTCTCTTGGCATGGCAAAAGTTTCGTCAACGTTTCTCGTAAACTGGGTTTCGCAGCTACAGTGTATTGTATCTGGCAAGAACGGAACGCTAGGATCTTTGCAGATGTGTCTAAAGCTTCGAATTTGGTTTTTGATCAAATCGAATGTATCATTCGCGATAAGCTTGTTTTGATGAGGAATGTTCAACAAACAGATGAAAACATAAGGATCCAAAGACTTTGGAGGGTCAATAACATGGACTCTTAATTTGATGTTTAGCTGGTTGTTTTTGTACCCCTAGCATATCTAGTTGGTCTAAGTTTTTGTTTTGTTATGTGGCTAGCCTGTAGCCATTTGTTGGTTTTCGTTTCTGTTCACATTGTAAATCTTGGGTATGCCCATTATATTCTTTGTATCATTTTCTTTTAATACATAAGTCAGCTTACCAAAAAAAAAAGTTTAGATACGCGTCATGTTTTGGATGTTCGTTTCGGCCGCAAAGGGTTTGGGTACCTACACTTAAGAGAACGACCTATAAATTTATATTCCGTGTTTCCATCGTATTGCAAAACTAAATATTGAATTTCAGGTCATTTGGAGATCGTTTGGTCCGGGTTTCAATCCTGGGACGTAAAAGGTTAGATTTGCGTCCTCTTTTGGATGTTCGTTCCGGCCGCAATGGGTTTGGGTACCTACACTTAAGAGAACGACCTATAAATTTATAATCGGTGTTTCCATCGTATTGCAATACTAAATATTAAATTTGAGGTCATTTGAACATCGTTTGGTCGGTGTTTCTATCCTGGTACGTAAAAGGTTACTTTGGCGTCATGTTTTAGAGGTTCAATATGGCCGGAATGGGTTTGTGTACCTATACATAAGAGAACGACGTATAAATTTATATTCGGTGTTGTCATCGTATTGGAATACTGAATATTGAATTTGAGGTCATTTGGATATCATTTGGTCCGGGATTCAATCCTGGTACGTAAAAGTTTAGATGCGCGTCATGTTTTGGATGTTCGTTTCGGCCGCAAAGGGTTTGGGTACCTACACTTAAGAGAACGACCTATAAATTTATATTCCGTGTTTCCATCGTATTGCAAAACTAAATATTGAATTTCAGGTCATTTGGAGAATCGTTTGGTCCGGGTTTCAATCCTGGGATGTAAAAGGTTAGATTTGCGTCCTCTATTGGATGTTCGTTTCGGCCGCAATGGGTTTGGGTACCTAGTCTTAAGAGAACGACCTATAAATTTATAATCGGTGTTGTCATCGTATTGGAATACTGAATATTGAATTTGAGGTCATTTGAACATCGTTTGGTCGGTGTTTCTATCCTGGTACGTAAAAGGTTACTTTGGCGTCATGTTTTAGAGGTTCAATATGGCCGGAATGGGTTTGGGTACCTATACATAAGAGAACGACGTATAAATTTATATTCGGTGTTGTCATCGTATTGGAATACTGAATATTGAATTTGAGGTCATTTGGATATCGTTTGGTCCGGGATTCAATCCTGGTACGTAAAAGTTTAGATACGCGTCATGTTTTGGATGTTCGTTTCGGCCGCAAAGGATTTGGGTACCTACACTTAAGAGAACGACCTATAAATTTATATTCCGTGTTTTCATCGTATTGCAAAACTAAATATTGAATTTCAGGTCATTTGGAGATCATTTGGTCCGGGTTTCAATCCTGACACGTAAAAGGTTAGATTTGCGTCCTCTTTTGGATGTTCGTTTCGGCTGCAATGGGTTTGGGTACCTAGTCTTAAGAGAACGGCCTATAAATTTATAATCGGTGTTTCCATCGTATTGCAATACTAAATATTAAATTTGAGGTCATTTGAACATCGTTTGGTCGGTGTTTCTATCCTGGTACGTAAAAGGTTACTTTGGCGTCATGTTTTAGAGGTTCAATATGGCCGGAATGGGTTTGGGTACCTATACATAAGAGAACGACGTATAAATTTATATTCGGTGTTGTCATCGTATTGGAATACTGAATATTGAATTTGAGGTCATTTGGATATCGTTTGGTCCGGGATTCAATCCTGGTACGTAAAAGTTTAGATACGCGTCATGTTTTGGATGTTCGTTTCGGCCGCAAAGGGTTTGGGTACCTACACTTAAGAGAACGACCTATAAATTTATATTCCGTGTTTCCATCGTATTGCAAAACTAAATATTGAATTTCAGATCATTTGGAGAATCGTTTGGTCCGGGTTTCAATCCTGGGACGTAAAAGGTTAGATTTGCGTCCTCTTTTAGATGTTCGTTTCGGCCGCAATGGGTTTGGGTACCAAGTCTTAAGAGAACGGCCTATAAATTTATAATCGGTGTTTTCATTGTATTCCAATACTAAATATTGAATTTGAGGTCATTTGAACATCGTTTGGTCGGTGTTTCTATCCTGGTACGTAAAAGGTTACTTTGGCGTCATGTTTTAGAGGTTCAATATGGCCGCAATGGGTTTGGGTACCTATACATAAGAGAACGACGTATAAATTTATATTCGGTGTTGTCATCGTCTTGGAATACTGAATATTGAATTTGAGGTCATTTGGATATCGTTTGGTCCGGGATTCAATCCTGGTACGTAAAAGTTTAGATACGCGTCATGTTTTGGATGTTCAATTCGGCCGCAAAGGGTTTGGGTACCTACACTTAAGAGAACGACCTATAAATTTATATTTCGTGTTTCCATCGTATTGCAAAACTAAATATTGAATTTCAGGTCATTTGGAGATCGTTTGGTCCGGGTTTCAATCCTGGGACGTAAAAGGTTAGATTTGCGTCCTCTTTTGGATGTTCGTTTCGGCCGCAATGGGTTTGGGTACCAAGTCTTAAGAGAACGGCCTATAAATTTATAATCGGTGTTTTCATTGTATTCCAATACTAAATATTAAATTTGAGGTCATTTGAACATCGTTTGGTCGGTGTTTCTATCCTGGTACGTAAAAGGTTACTTTGGCGTCATGTTTTAGAGGTTCAATATGGCCGCAATGGGTTTGGGTACCTAGTCTTAAGAGAACGGCCTATAAATTTATAATCGGCGTTTTCATTGTATTCCAATACTAAATATTAAATTTGAGGTCATTTGAACATCGTTTGGTCGGTGTTTCTATCCTGGTACGTAAAAGGTTACTTTGGCGTCATGTTTTAGAGGTTCAATATGGCCGGAATGGGTTTGGGTACCTATACATAAGAGAACGACGTATAAATTTATATTCGGTGTTGTCATCGTATTGGAATACTGAATATTGAATTTGAGGTCATTTGGATATCGTTTGGTCCAGGATTCAATCCTGGTACGTAAAAGTTTAGATACGCGTCATGTTTTGGATGTTCAATTCGGCCGCAAAGGGTTTGGGTACCTACACTTAAGAGAACGACCTATAAATTTATATTCCGTGTTTCCATCGTATTGCAAAACTAAATATTGAATTTCAGGTCATTTGGAGATCGTTTGGTCCGGGTTTCAATCCTGGGACGTAAAAGGTTAGATTTGCGTCCTCTTTTGGATGTTCGTTTCGGCCGCAATGGGTTTGGGTACCAAGTCTTAAGAGAACGGCCTATAAATTTATAATCGGTGTTTTCATTGTATTCCAATACTAAATATTAAATTTGAGGTCATTTGAACATCGTTTGGTCGGTGTTTCTATCCTGGTACGTAAAAGGTTACTTTGGCGTCATGTTTTAGAGGTTCAATATGGCCGCAATGGGTTTGGGTACCTATACATAAGAGAACGACGTATAAATTTATATTTGGTGTTGTCATCGTATTGGAATACTGAATATTGAATTTGAGGTCATTTGGATATCGTTTGGTCCAGGATTCAATCCTGGTACGTAAAAGTTTAGATACGCGTCTTGTTTTGGATGTTCAATTCGGCCGCAAAGGGTTTGGGTACCTACACTTAAGAGAACGACCTATAAATTTATATTCCGTGTTTCCATCGTATTGCAAAACTAAATATTGAATTTCAGGTCATTTGGAGATCGTTTGGTCCGGGTTTCAATCCTGGGACGTAAAAGGTTAGATTTGCGTCCTCTTTTGGATGTTCGTTTCGGCCGCAATGGGTTTGGGTACCAAGTCTTAAGAGAACGGCCTATAAATTTATAATCGGTGTTTTCATTGTATTCCAATACTAAATATTAAATTTGAGGTCATTTGAACATCGTTTGGTCGGTGTTTCTATCCTGGTACGTAAAAGGTTACTTTGGCGTCATGTTTTAGAGGTTCAATATGGCCGCAATGGGTTTGGGTACCTATACATAAGAGAACGACGTATAAATTTATATTTGGTGTTGTCATCGTATTGGAATACTGAATATTGAATTTGAGGTCATTTGGATATCGTTTGGTCCAAGATTCAATCCTGGTACGTAAAAGTTTAGATACGCGTCATGTTTTGGATGTTCAATTCGGCCGCAAAGGGTTTGGGTACCTACACTTAAGAGAACGACCTATAAATTTATATTCCGTGTTTCCATCGTATTGCAAAACTAAATATTGAATTTCAGGTCATTTGGAGATCGTTTGGTCCGGGTTTCAATCCTGGGACGTAAAAGGTTAGATTTGCGTCCTCTTTTGGATGTTCGTTTCGGCCGCAAAGGGTTTGGGTACCTACACTTAAGAGAACGACCTATAAATTTATATTTCGTGTTTCCATCGTATTGCAAAACTAAATATTGAATTTCAGGTCATTTGGAGATCGTTTGGTCCGGGTTTCAATCCTGGGACGTAAAGGTTAGATTTGCGTCCTCTTTTGGATGTTCGTTTCGGCCGCAATGGGTTTGGGTACCTAGTCTTAAGAGAACGACCTATAAATTTATATTCGGTGTTGTCATCGTATAGGAATACTGAATATTGAATTTGAGGTCATTTGAACATCGTTTGGTCGGTGTTTCTATCCTGGTACGTAAAAGGTTACTTTGGCGTCATGTTTTAGAGGTTCAATATGGCCGCAATGGGTTTGGGTACCTATACATAAGAGAACGACGTATAAATTTATATTCGGTGTTGTCATCGTATTGGAAGACTGAATATTGAATTTGAGGTCATTTGGATATCGTTTGGTCCGGGATTCAATCCTGGTACGTAAAAGTTTAGATACGTGTCATGTTTTGGATGTTCCATTCGGCCGCAAAGGGTTTGGGTACCTACACTTAAGAGAACGACCTATAAATTTATATTCCGTGTTTTCATCGTATTGCAAAACTAAATATTGAATTTCAGGTCATTTGGAGATCATTTGGTCCGGGTTTCAATCCTGGGACGTAAAAGGTTAGATTTGCGTCCTCTTTTGGATGTTCGTTTCGGCCGCAATGGGTTTGGGTACCTAGTCTTAAGAGAACGGCCTATAAATTTATAATCGGTGTTTCCATCGTATTGCAATACTAAATATTAAATTTGAGGTCATTTGAACATCGTTTGGTCGGTGTTTCTATCCTGGTACGTAAAAGGTTACTTTGGCGTCATGTTTTAGAGGTTCAATATGGCCGGAATGGGTTTGGGTACCTATACATAAGAGAACGACGTATAAATTTATATTTGGTGTTGTCATCGTATTGGAATACTGAATATTGAATTTGAGGTCATTTGGATATCTGTTGCGATGTCGCGGTCGCACAAATTAATTACCCTAGCTTAAAACACACAAGATAGTATAGAGCAAGCAAGGGGTCGATCCCACGAGGAAGTTTGAAGTCAGATTTTTATGTTGTACGTTATGTAATTGGGGGGGATTGATTTGAAATGATTTAAACTATGGCAGAAATTAAACTAGCAAACAAAATCAATTGAAACTGAAATATATCAAGAAAACAAACCTTGGTTGCAAGCACACATCCACCAACGGAAATTAGAACCGATCCTTGAAACGAAACTCCAGTTTATATTATGAATTTTATCTTTTCTTAATATTGGTTAATTAACGGATCCGCCGTATAACTATCCCTAACCAACAAACAATCACAGTGTCCGCACTAATGATTTAATCCAATGGCAGCCTTAAGATCCAGATAAATTCATTAATCTTAACAACCAAGTTGTCAATTTGTGTTGCTATGATCGAATGTTCTCCCTAAGTTTAATAACGTAGTTCCGCTACAATTATCAAGCTTAGTTGCTTCACAAGTTTATATACCACAACTCCGGTTTTGATATCAAACTTAGCAATAGATTGTTCACAATAATAACTTAGAGTCCGCTCTAGCAATTAAGATAAACAATCATAGGAAATATGCATAGGAAAACAAACATACTCATTCATAACATAAACTGAAAATAAAAGGAAGAATAAATCTCACGGTTCTTGAAATCCGAAGGTTTGTTGTGTCCTTGCAACCAAGAAAACGAGCTTAGCCTTGCATATCTATTGAACAACTACTCCTAAAGATGAAAGAATACATAATTTCTTATTTGTAGAGAGGAGAGTTTGTGTTTCCTCCTCCTTCTTCTTCTTCTTCTTCTTCTTCTACTTTTTTTTTGCTACCTCCTTCTACTCACCCTCTATTTATACACAAATTGTAAGTAAGAAAATCAAAGTTCAAGTGTGAACATCAATAGATGGTGGTAGTGTGAAGGCTGCTGGCTGCTGGCTGCTGGCTGCTGGCTGCTGGCTGCTGGGTTGAGGTTGGTGGCTGCCATGAGGTTGGTGGCTGCCTTCCTTGAGGTTGGTGGCTGCCTTCCTTGACCTTCTAGAATATTTACTAGAGGAGCTAAATTGCTGGTCGGTTTGGATGCTTCTGGATGAAATTTTGATTCGTTTCTTCACGCAACCTGCTTGCTGGCAGAATTCAGCTGTCATCTTTGAAAAATCATATCTCCCTCATATGACATCGTTTTTGGCTGAAATTTGGAGCGTTTATAGATCTTTGAGTAAGGAATCCAACCCAATTGAGTTTGCATCAATTGGACTTCTGAAGCTCC
This sequence comes from Populus davidiana, assembly GCA_030145905.1. Classification (NCBI taxonomy): domain Eukaryota; kingdom Viridiplantae; phylum Streptophyta; class Magnoliopsida; order Malpighiales; family Salicaceae; genus Populus; species Populus davidiana. The sequence continues at coordinate 12,222,957 of CM057806.1, forward strand.
AGATATTGAATTTTGAATGGGCAAAGGTCAACATTGGCAGACTGCGAGATTTGACTTTGAAGGATGTGATTTCCATGATCTTTCTCTTTTTATTTTTCTTGCATTACATTTCCAAAAAGGTATGGATGTTAGCTTTTTAATGCCACTGGAATCACTTCATTTCGATCTCTGGAACTCACGCTCTGCACAAAATACCGACTGAACATCAAATCTGCCAATTACCTCCAATTTACTCCTTTTTGCATCTTTCATCCAAAAATGCCTTTAAAACATAAAACAAAGAATATCAAGGCATTTTATATAAATAACATATGCAAAACACTAGTTAAATGCGGGTGAAACTATCGAATAATATGGTTACATCAAAATCGTTTGGTCCAGGATTCAATCCTGGTACGTAAAAGTTTAGATACGCGTCATGTTTTGGATGTTCCATTCGGCCGCAAAGGGTTTGGGTACCTACACTTAAGAGAACGACCTATAAATTTATATTCCGTGTTTTCATCGTATTGCAAAACTAAATATTGAATTTCAGGTCATTTGGAGATCATTTGGTCCGGGTTTCAATCCTGGGACGTAAAAGGTTAGATTTGCGTCCTCTTTTGGATGTTCGTTTCGGCCGCAATGGGTTTGGGTACCTAGTCTTAAGAGAACGGCCTATAAATTTATAATCGGTGTTTTCATTGTATTCCAATACTAAATATTGAATTTGAGGTCATTTGAACTTCGTTTGGTCGGTGTTTCTATCCTGGTACGTAAAAGGTTACTTTGGCGTCATGTTTTAGAGGTTCAATATGGCCTCAATGGGTTTGGGTACCTATACATAAGAGAACGACGTATAAATTTATATTCGGTGTTGTCATCGTATTGGAATACTGAATATTGAATTTGAGGTCATTTGGATATCGTTTGGTCCAGGATTCAATTCTGGTACGTAAAAGTTTAGATACGCGTCATGTTTTGGATGTTCCATTCGGCCGCAAAGGGTTTGGGTACCTACACTTAAGAGAACAACCTATAAATTTATATTCCGTGTTTTCATCGTATTGCAAAACTAAATATTGAATTTCGGGTCATTTGGAGATCATTTGGTCCGGGTTTCAATCCTGGGACGTAAAAGGTTAGATTTGCGTCCTCTTTTGGATGTTCGTTGCGGCCGCAATGGGTTTGGGTACCTAGTCTTAAGAGAACGGCCTATAAATTTATAATCGGTGTTTGCATTGTATTGCAATACTAAATATTAAATTTTAGGTCATTTGAACATCGTTTGGTCGGTGTTTCTATCCTGGTACGTAAAAGGTTACTTTGGCGTCATGTTTTAGAGGTTCAATATGGCCGGAATGGGTTTGGGTACCTATACATAAGAGAACGACGTATAAATTTATATTCGGTGTTGTCATCGTATTGGAATACTGAATATTGAATTTGAGGTCATTTGGATATCGTTTGGTCCGGGATTCAATCCTGGTACGTAAAAGTTTAGATACGCGTCATGTTTTGGATGTTCGTTTCGGCCGCAAAGGGTTTGGGTACCTACACTTAAGAGAACGGCCTATAAATTTATATTCCGTGTTTCCATCGTATTGCAAAACTAAATATTGAATTTCAGGTCATTTGGAGAATCGTTTGGTCCGGGTTTCAATCCGGGGACGTAAAAGGTTAGATTTGCGTCCTCTTTTGGATGGTCGTTTTGGCCGCAATGGGTTTGGGTACCTAGTCTTAAGAGAACGACCTATAAATTTATATTCGGTGTTGTCATCGTATTGGAATACTGAATATTGAATTTGGGGTCATTTGGATATCGTTTGGTCCGGGATTCAATCCTGGTACGTAAAAGTTTAGATACGCGTCCTGTTTTGGATGTTCGTTTCGGCCGCAAAGGGTTTGGGTACCTACACTTAAGAGAACGACTTATAAATTTATATTCCGTGTTTCCATCGTATTGCAAAAATAAATATTGAATTTCAGGTCATTTGGAGATCGTTTGGTCCGGGTTTCAATCCTGGGACGTAAAAGGTTAGATTTGCGTCCTCTTTTGGATGTTCGTTCCGGCCGCAATGGGTTTGGGTACCTACACTTAAGAGAACGACCTATAAATTCATAATCGGTGTTTCCATCGTATTGCAATACTAAATATTAAATTTGAGGTCATTTGAACATCGTTTGGTCGGTGTTTCTATCCTGGTACGTAAAACGTTACTTTGGCGTCATGTTTTAGAGGTTCAATATGGCCGGAATGGGTTTGGGTACCTCTACATAAGAGAACGACGTATAAATTTATATTCGATGTTGTCATCGTATTCGAATACTGAATATTGAATTTGAGGTCATTTGGATATCGTTTGGTCCGGGATTCAATCCTGGTACGTAAAAGTTTAGATACGCGTCATGTTTTGGATGTTCGTTTCGGCCGCAAAGGGTTTGGGTACCTACACTTAAGAGAACGACCTATAAATTTATATTCCGTGTTTCCATCGTATTGCAAAACTAAATATTGAATTTCAGGTCATTTGGAGATCGTTTGGTCCGGGTTTCAATCCTGGGACGTAAAAGGTTAGATTTGCGTCCTCTTTTGGATGTTCGTTCCGGCCGCAATGGGTTTGGGTACCTACACTTAAGAGAACGACCTATAAATTTATAATCGGTGTTTCCATCGTATTGCAATACTAAATATTGAATTTGAGGTCATTTGAACATCGTTTGGTCGGTGTTTCTATCCTGGTACGTAAAAGGTTACTTTGGCGTCATGTTTTAGAGGTTCAATATGGCCGGAATGGGTTTGGATACCTATACATAAGAGAACGACGTATAAATTTATATTTGGTGTTGTCATCGTATTGGAATACTGAATATTGAATTTGATGTCATTTGGATATCGTTTGGTCCGGGATTCAATCCTGGTACGTAAAAGTTTAGATACGCGTCATGTTTTGGATGTTCGTTTCGGCCGCAAAGGGTTTGGGTACCTACACTTAAGAGAACGACCTATAAATTTATATTCCGTGTTTCCATCGTATTGCAAAACTAAATATTGAATTTCAGGTCATTTGGAGATCGTTTGGTCCGGGTTTCAATCCTGGGACGTAAAAGGTTAGATTTGCGTCCTCTTTTGGATGTTCGTTCCGGCCGCAATGGGTTTGGGTACCTACACTTAAGAGAACGACCTATAAATTTATAATCGGTGTTTCCATCGTATTGCAATACTAAATATTGAATTTGAGGTCATTTGAACATCGTTTGGTCGGTGTTTCTATCCTGGTACGTAAAAGGTTACTTTGGCGTCATGTTTTAGAGGTTCAATATGGCCGGAATGGGTTTGGATACCTATACATAAGAGAACGACGTATAAATTTATATTTGGTGTTGTCATCGTATTGGAATACTGAATATTGAATTTGATGTCATTTGGATATCGTTTGGTCCGGGATTCAATCCTGGTACGTAAAAGTTTAGATACGCGTCATGTTTTGGATGTTCGTTTCGGCCGCAAAGGGTTTGGGTACCTACACTTAAGAGAACGACCTATAAATTTATATTCCGTGTTTCCATCGTATTGCAAAACTAAATATTGAATTTCAGGTCATTTGGAGTTCGTTTGGTCCGGGTTTCAATCCTGGGACGTAAAAGGTTAGATTTGCGTCCTCTTTTGGATGTTCGTTCCTGCCGCAATGGGTTTGGGTACCTACACTTAAGAGAACGACCTATAAATTTATAATCGGTGTTTCCATCGTATTGCAATACTAAATATTGAATTTGAGGTCATTTGAACATCGTTTGGTCGGTGTTTCTATCCTGGTACTTAAGAGGTTACTTTGGCGTCATGTTTTAGAGGTTCAATATGGCCGGAATGGGTTTGGGTACCTATACATAAGAGAACGACGTATAAATTTATATTCGGTGTTGTCATCGTGTTGCAAAACTAAATATTGAATTTGAGGTCATTTGGATATCGTTTGGTCCGGGTTTCAATCCTGGTACGTAAAAGTTTAGATACGCGTCATGTTTTGGATGTTCGTTTCGGCCGCAAAGGGTTTGGGTACCTACACTTAAGAGAACGACCTATAAATTTATATTCCGTGTTTCCATCGTATTGCAAAACTAAATATTGAATTTCAGGTCATTTGGAGATCGTTTGGTCCGAGTTTCAATCCGGGGACGTAAAAGGTTACTTTGGCGTCATGTTTTAGAGGTTCAATATGGCCGCAATGGGTTTGGGTACCTAGTCTTAAGAGAACGACCTATAAATTTATAATCGGTGTTTCCATCGTATTGCAATACTAAATATTAAATTTGAGGTCATTTGAACATCGTTTGGTCGGTGTTTCTATCCTGGTACGTAAAAGGTTACTTTGGCGTCATGTTTTAGAGGTTCAATATGGCCGGAATGGGTTTGGGTACCTATACATAAGAGAACGACGTATAAATTTATATTCGGTGTTGTCATCGTATTGGAATACTGAATATTGAATTTGAGGTCATTTGGATATCGTTTGGTCCGGGATTCAATACTGGTACGTAAAAGTTTAGATACGCGTCATGTTTTGGATGTTCAATTCGGCAGCAAAGGGTTTGGGTACCTACACTTAAGAGAACGACCTATAAATTTATATTCTGTGTTTCCATCGTATTGCAAAACTAAATATTGAATTTCAGGTCATTTGGAGATCGTTTGGTCCGAGTTTCAATCCTGGGACGTAAAAGGTTAGATTTGCGTCCTCTTTTGGATGTTCGTTTCGGCCGCAATGGGTTTCGGTACCTAGTCTTAAGAGAACGGCCTATAAATTTATATTCCGTGTTTCCATCGTATTGCAATACTAAATATTGAATTTCAGGTCATTTGGAGAATCGTTTGGTCCGGGTTTCAATCCTGGGACGTAAAAGGTTACTTTGGCGTCATGTTTTAGAGGTTCAATATGGCCGCAATGGGTTTGGGTACCTATACATAAGAGAACGACGTATAAATTTATATTCGGTGTTGTCATCATATTGGAATACTGAATATTGAATTTGAGGTCATTTGAACATCGTTTGGTCCGGGATTCAATCCTGGTACGTAAAAGTCATGTTTTGGATGTTCGTTTCGGCCGCAAAGGGTTTGGGTACCTACACTTAAGAGAACGACCTATAAATTTATATTCCGTGTTTCCATCGTATTGCAAAACTAAATATTGAATTTCAGGTCATTTGGAGAATCGCTTGGTCCGGGTTTCAATCCGGGGACGTAAAAGGTTACTTTGGCGTCATGTTTTAGAGGTTCAATATGGGCGCAATGGGTTTGGGTACCTAGTCTTAAGAGAACGGCCTATAAATTTATAATCAGCGTTTTCATTGTATTCCAATACTAAATATTAAATTTGAGGTCATTTGAACATCGTTTGGTCGGTGTTTCTATCCTGGTACGTAAAAGGTTACTTTGGCGTCATGTTTTAGAGGTTCAATATCGCCGGAATGGGTTTGGGTACCTATACATAAGAGAACGACGTATAAATTTATATTCGGTGTTTTCATCGTATTGGAAGACTGAATATTGAATTTGAGGTCATTTGGATATCGTTTGGTCCGGGATTCAATCCTGGTACGTAAAAGTTTAGATACGCGTCATGTTTTGGATGTTCGTTTCGGCCGCAATGGGTTTGGGTACCTAGTCTTAAGAGAACGGCCTATAAATTTATATTCCGTGTTTCCATCGTATTGCAATACTAAATATTGAATTTCAGGTCATTTGGAGAATCGTTTGGTCCGGGTTTCAATCCTGGGACGTAAAAGGTTACTTTGGCATCATGTTTTAGAGGTTCAATATGGCCGCAATGGGTTTGGCTACCTATACATAAGAGAACGACGTATAAATTTATATTCGGTGTTGTCATCGTATTGGAATACTGAATATTGAATTTGAGGTCATTTGAACATCGTTTGGTCCGGGATTCAATCCTGGTACGTAAAAGTTTAGATACGCGTCATGTTTTGGATGTTCGTTTCGGCCGCAAAGGGTTTGGGTACCTACACTTAAGAGAACGACCTATAAATTTATATTCCGTGTTTCCATCGTATTGCAAAACTAAATATTGAATTTCAGGTCATTTGGAGAATCGTTTGGTCCGGGTTTCAATCCTGGGACGTAAAAGGTTAGATTTGCGTCCTCTTTTGGATGTTCGTTTCGGCCGCAATGGGTTTGGGTACCTAGTCTTAAGAGAACGACCTATAAATTTATAATCGGTGTTTTCATTGTATTACAATACTAAATATTAAATTTGAGGTCATTTGAACATCGTTTGGTCCGGGTTTCAATCCTGGGACGTAAAAGGTTACTTTGGCGTCATGTTTTAGAGGTTCAATATGGCCGGAATGGGTTTGGGTACCTATACATAAGAGAACGACGTATAAATTTATATTCGGTGTTTTCATCGTATTGGAAGACCGAATATTGAATTTGAGGTCATTTGGATATCGTTTGGTCCGGGATTCAATCCTGGTACGTAAAAGTTTAGATACGCGTCATGTTTTGGATGTTCGTTTCGGCCGCAATGGGTTTGGGTACCTAGTCTTAAGAGAACGGCCTATAAATTTATATTCCGTGTTTCCATCGTATTGCAATACTAAATATTGAATTTCAGGTCATTTGGAGAATCGTTTGGTCCGGGTTTCAATCCTGGGACGTAAAAGGTTACTTTGGCATCATGTTTTAGAGGTTCAATATGGCCGCAATGGGTTTGGCTACCTATACATAAGAGAACGACGTATAAATTTATATTCGGTGTTGTCATCGTATTGGAATACTGAATATTGAATTTGAGGTCATTTGAACATCTTTTGGTCCGGGATTCAATCCTGGTACGTAAAAGTTTAGATACGCGTCATGTTTTGGATGTTCGTTTCGGCCGCAAAGGGTTTGGGTACCTACACTTAAGAGAACGACCTATAAATTTATATTCCGTGTTTCCATCGTATTGCAAAACTAAATATTGAATTTCAGGTCATTTGGAGAATCGTTTGGTCCGGGTTTCAATCCTGGGACGTAAAAGGTTAGATTTGCGTCCTCTTTTGGATGTTCGTTTCGGCCGCAATGGGTTTGGGTACCTAGTCTTAAGAGAACGACCTATAAATTTATAATCGGTGTTTTCATTGTATTACAATACTGAATATTAAATTTGAGGTCATTTGAACATCGTTTGGTCCGGGTTTCAATCCTGGGACGTAAAAGGTTACTTTGGCGTCATGTTTTAGAGGTTCAATATGGCCGGAATGGGTTTGGGTACCTATACATAAGAGAACGACGTATAAATTTATATTCGGTGTTTTCATCGTATTGGAAGACTTAATATTGAATTTGAGGTCATTTGGATATCGTTTGGTCCGGGATTCAATCCTGGTACGTAAAACTTTAGATACGCGTCATGTTTTGGATGTTCGTTTCGGCCGCAATGGGTTTGGGTACCTAGTCTTAAGAGAACGGCCTATAAATTTATATTCCGTGTTTCCATCGTATTGCAATACTAAATATTGAATTTCAGGTCATTTGGAGAATCGTTTGGTCCGGGTTTCAATCCTGGGACGTAAAAGGTTACTTTGGCATCATGTTTTAGAGGTTCAATATGGCCGCAATGGGTTTGGCTACCTATACATAAGAGAACGACGTATAAATTTATATTCGGTGTTGTCATCGTATTGGAATACTGAATATTGAATTTGAGGTCATTTGAACATCTTTTGGTCCGGGATTCAATCCTGGTACGTAAAAGTTTAGATACGCGTCATGTTTTGGATGTTCGTTTCGGCCGCAAAGGGTTTGGGTACCTACACTTAAGAGAACGACCTATAAATTTATATTCCGTGTTTCCATCGTATTGCAAAACTAAATATTGAATTTCAGGTCATTTGGAGAATCGTTTGGTCCGGGTTTCAATCCTGGGACGTAAAAGGTTAGATTTGCGTCCTCTTTTGGATGTTCGTTCCGGCCGCAATGGGTTTGGGTACCTACACTTAAGAGAACGACCTATAAATTCATAATCGGTGTTTCCATCGTATTGCAATACTAAATATTAAATTTGAGGTCATTTGAACATCGTTTGGTCGGTGTTTCTATCCTGGTACGTAAAACGTTACTTTGGCGTCATGTTTTAGAGGTTCAATATGGCCGGAATGGGTTTGGGTACCTCTACATAAGAGAACGACGTATAAATTTATATTCGATGTTGTCATCGTATTCGAATACTGAATATTGAATTTGAGATCATTTGGATATCGTTTGGTCCGGGATTCAATCCTGGTACGTAAAAGTTTAGATACGCGTCATGTTTTGGATGTTCGTTTCGGCCGCAAAGGGTTTGGGTACCTACACTTAAGAGAACGACCTATAAATTTATATTCCGTGTTTCCATCGTATTGCAAAACTAAATATTGAATTTCAGGTCATTTGGAGATCGTTTGGTCCGGGTTTCAATCCTGGGACGTAAAAGGTTAGATTTGCGTCCTCTTTTGGATGTTCGTTCCGGCCGCAATGGGTTTGGGTACCTACACTTAAGAGAACGACCTATAAATTTATAATCGGTGTTTCCATCGTATTGCAATACTAAATATTGAATTTGAGGTCATTTGAACATCGTTTGGTCGGTGTTTCTATCCTGGTACGTAAAAGGTTACTTTGGCGTCATGTTTTAGAGGTTCAATATGGCCGGAATGGGTTTGGATACCTATACATAAGAGAACGACGTATAAATTTATATTTGGTGTTGTCATCGTATTGGAATACTGAATATTGAATTTGATGTCATTTGGATATCGTTTGGTCCGGGATTCAATCCTGGTACGTAAAAGTTTAGATACGCGTCATGTTTTGGATGTTCGTTTCGGCCGCAAAGGGTTTGGGTACCTACACTTAAGAGAACGACCTATAAATTTATATTCCGTGTTTCCATCGTATTGCAAAACTAAATATTGAATTTCAGGTCATTTGGAGATCGTTTGGTCCGGGTTTCAATCCTGGGACGTAAAAGGTTAGATTTGCGTCCTCTTTTGGATGTTCGTTCCGGCCGCAATGGGTTTGGGTACCTACACTTAAGAGAACGACCTATAAATTTATAATCGGTGTTTCCATCGTATTGCAATACTAAATATTGAATTTGAGGTCATTTGAACATCGTTTGGTCGGTGTTTCTATCCTGGTACGTAAAAGGTTACTTTGGCGTCATGTTTTAGAGGTTCAATATGGCCGGAATGGGTTTGGATACCTATACATAAGAGAACGACGTATAAATTTATATTTGGTGTTGTCATCGTATTGGAATACTGAATATTGAATTTGATGTCATTTGGATATCGTTTGGTCCGGGATTCAATCCTGGTACGTAAAAGTTTAGATACGCGTCATGTTTTGGATGTTCGTTTCGGCCGCAAAGGGTTTGGGTACCTACACTTAAGAGAACGACCTATAAATTTATATTCCGTGTTTCCATCGTATTGCAAAACTAAATATTGAATTTCAGGTCATTTGGAGTTCGTTTGGTCCGGGTTTCAATCCTGGGACGTAAAAGGTTAGATTTGCGTCCTCTTTTGGATGTTCGTTCCTGCCGCAATGGGTTTGGGTACCTACACTTAAGAGAACGACCTATAAATTTATAATCGGTGTTTCCATCGTATTGCAATACTAAATATTGAATTTGAGGTCATTTGAACATCGTTTGGTCGGTGTTTCTATCCTGGTACTTAAGAGGTTACTTTGGCGTCATGTTTTAGAGGTTCAATATGGCCGGAATGGGTTTGGGTACCTATACATAAGAGAACGACGTATAAATTTATATTCGGTGTTGTCATCGTGTTGCAAAACTAAATATTGAATTTGAGGTCATTTGGATATCGTTTGGTCCGGGTTTCAATCCTGGTACGTAAAAGTTTAGATACGCGTCATGTTTTGGATGTTCGTTTCGGCCGCAAAGGGTTTGGGTACCTACACTTAAGAGAACGACCTATAAATTTATATTCCGTGTTTCCATCGTATTGCAAAACTAAATATTGAATTTCAGGTCATTTGGAGATCGTTTGGTCCGAGTTTCAATCCGGGGACGTAAAAGGTTACTTTGGCGTCATGTTTTAGAGGTTCAATATGGCCGCAATGGGTTTGGGTACCTAGTCTTAAGAGAACGGCCTATAAATTTATAATCGGCGTTTTCATTGTATTCCAATACTAAATATTAAATTTGAGGTCATTTGAACATCGTTTGGTCGGTGTTTCTATCCTGGTACGTAAAAGGTTACTTTGGCGTCATGTTTTAGAGGTTCAATATGGCCGGAATGGGTTTGGGTACCTATACATAAGAGAACGACGTATAAATTTATATTCGGTGTTGTCATCGTATTGGAATACTGAATATTGAATTTGAGGTCATTTGGATATCGTTTGGTCCGGGATTCAATACTGGTACGTAAAAGTTTAGATACACGTCATGTTTTGGATGTTCAATTCGGCAGCAAAGGGTTTGGGTACCTACACTTAAGAGAACGACCTATAAATTTATATTCTGTGTTTCCATCGTATTGCAAAACTAAATATTGAATTTCAGGTCATTTGGAGATCGTTTGGTCCGAGTTTCAATCCTGGGACGTAAAAGGTTAGATTTGCGTCCTCTTTTGGATGTTCGTTTCGGCCGCAATGGGTTTCGGTACCTAGTCTTAAGAGAACGGCCTATAAATTTATATTCCGTGTTTCCATCGTATTGCAATACTAAATATTGAATTTCAGGTCATTTGGAGAATCGTTTGGTCCGGGTTTCAATCCTGGGACGTAAAAGGTTACTTTGGCGTCATGTTTTAGAGGTTCAATATGGCCGCAATGGGTTTGGGTACCTATACATAAGAGAACGACGTATAAATTTATATTCGGTGTTGTCATCATATTGGAATACTGAATATTGAATTTGAGGTCATTTGAACATCGTTTGGTCCGGGATTCAATCCTGGTACGTAAAAGTCATGTTTTGGATGTTCGTTTCGGCCGCAAAGGGTTTGGGTACCTACACTTAAGAGAACGACCTATAAATTTATATTCCGTGTTTCCATCGTATTGCAAAACTAAATATTGAATTTCAGGTCATTTGGAGAATCGCTTGGTCCGGGTTTCAATCCGGGGACGTAAAAGGTTACTTTGGCGTCATGTTTTAGAGGTTCAATATGGGCGCAATGGGTTTGGGTACCTAGTCTTAAGAGAACGGCCTATAAATTTATAATCAGCGTTTTCATTGTATTCCAATACTAAATATTAAATTTGAGGTCATTTGAACATCGTTTGGTCGGTGTTTCTATCCTGGTACGTAAAAGGTTACTTTGGCGTCATGTTTTAGAGGTTCAATATCGCCGGAATGGGTTTGGGTACCTATACATAAGAGAACGACGTATAAATTTATATTCGGTGTTTTCATCGTATTGGAAGACTGAATATTGAATTTGAGGTCATTTGGATATCGTTTGGTCCGGGATTCAATCCTGGTACGTAAAAGTTTAGATACGCGTCATGTTTTGGATGTTCGTTTCGGCCGCAATGGGTTTGGGTACCTAGTCTTAAGAGAACGGCCTATAAATTTATATTCCGTGTTTCCATCGTATTGCAATACTAAATATTGAATTTCAGGTCATTTGGAGAATCGTTTGGTCCGGGTTTCAATCCTGGGACGTAAAAGGTTACTTTGGCATCATGTTTTAGAGGTTCAATATGGCCGCAATGGGTTTGGCTACCTATACATAAGAGAACGACGTATAAATTTATATTCGGTGTTGTCATCGTATTGGAATACTGAATATTGAATTTGAGGTCATTTGAACATCGTTTGGTCCGGGATTCAATCCTGGTACGTAAAAGTTTAGATACGCGTCATGTTTTGGATGTTCGTTTCGGCCGCAAAGGGTTTGGGTACCTACACTTAAGAGAACGACCTATAAATTTATATTCCGTGTTTCCATCGTATTGCAAAACTAAATATTGAATTTCAGGTCATTTGGAGAATCGTTTGGTCCGGGTTTCAATCCTGGGACGTAAAAGGTTAGATTTGCGTCCTCTTTTGGATGTTCGTTTCGGCCGCAATGGGTTTGGGTACCTAGTCTTAAGAGAACGACCTATAAATTTATAATCGGTGTTTTCATTGTATTACAATACTGAATATTAAATTTGAGGTCATTTGAACATCGTTTGGTCCGGGTTTCAATCCTGGGACGTAAAAGGTTACTTTGGCGTCATGTTTTAGAGGTTCAATATGGCCGGAATGGGTTTGGGTACCTATACATAAGAGAACGACGTATAAATTTATATTCGGTGTTTTCATCGTATTGGAAGACTGAATATTGAATTTGAGGTCATTTGGATATCGTTTGGTCCGGGATTCAATCCTGGTACGTAAAAGTTTAGATACGCGTCATGTTTTGGATGTTCGTTTCGGCCGCAATGGGTTTGGGTACCTAGTCTTAAGAGAACGGCCTATAAATTTATATTCCGTGTTTCCATCGTATTGCAATACTAAATATTGAATTTCAGGTCATTTGGAGAATCGTTTGGTCCGGGTTTCAATCCTGGGACGTAAAAGGTTACTTTGGCATCATGTTTTAGAGGTTCAATATGGCCGCAATGGGTTTGGCTACCTATACATAAGAGAACGACGTATAAATTTATATTCGGTGTTGTCATCGTATTGGAATACTGAATATTGAATTTGAGGTCATTTGAACATCTTTTGGTTCGGGATTCAATCCTGGTACGTAAAACTTTAGATACGCGTCATGTTTTGGATGTTCGTTTCGGCCGCAAAGGGTTTGGGTACCTACACTTAAGAGAACGACCTATAAATTTATATTCCGTGTTTCCATCGTATTGCAAAACTAAATATTGAATTTCAGGTCATTTGGAGAATCGTTTGGTCCGGGTTTCAATCCTGGGACGTAAAAGGTTAGATTTGCGTCCTCTTTTGGATGTTCGTTTCGGCCGCAATGGGTTTGGGTACCTAGTCTTAAGAGAACGACCTATAAATTTATAATCGGTGTTTTCATTGTATTACAATACTGAATATTAAATTTGAGGTCATTTGAACATCGTTTGGTCCGGGTTTCAATCCTGGGACGTAAAAGGTTACTTTGGCGTCATGTTTTAGAGGTTCAATATGGCCGGAATGGGTTTGGGTACCTATACATAAGAGAACGACGTATAAATTTATATTCGGTGTTTTCATCGTATTGGAAGACTGAATATTGAATTTGAGGTCATTTGGATATCGTTTGGTCCGGGATTCAATCCTGGTACGTAAAACTTTAGATACGCGTCATGTTTTGGATGTTCGTTTCGGCCGCAATGGGTTTGGGTACCTAGTCTTAAGAGAACGGCCTATAAATTTATATTCCGTGTTTCCATCGTATTGCAATACTAAATATTGAATTTCAGGTCATTTGGAGAATCGTTTGGTCCGGGTTTCAATCCTGGGACGTAAAAGGTTACTTTGGCATCATGTTTTAGAGGTTCAATATGGCCGCAATGGGTTTGGCTACCTATACATAAGAGAACGACGTATAAATTTATATTCGGTGTTGTCATCGTATTGGAATACTGAATATTGAATTTGAGGTCATTTGAACATCGTTTGGTCCGGGATTCAATCCTGGTACGTAAAAGTTTAGATACGCGTCATGTTTTGGATGTTCGTTTCGGCCGCAAAGGGTTTGGGTACCTACACTTAAGAGAACGACCTATAAATTTATATTCCGTGTTTCCATCGTATTGCAAAACTAAATATTGAATTTCAGGTCATTTGGAGAATCGTTTGGTCCGGGTTTCAATCCTGGGACGTAAAAGGTTAGATTTGCGTCCTCTTTTGGATGTTCGTTTCGGCCGCAATGGGTTTGGGTACCTAGTCTTAAGAGAACGACCTATAAATTTATAATCGGTGTTTTCATTGTATTACAATACTGAATATTAAATTTGAGGTCATTTGAACATCGTTTGGTCCGGGTTTCAATCCTGGGACGTAAAAGGTTACTTTGGCGTCATGTTTTAGAGGTTCAATATGGCCGGAATGGGTTTGGGTACCTATACATAAGAGAACGACGTATAAATTTATATTCGGTGTTTTCATCGTATTGGAAGACTGAATATTGAATTTGAGGTCATTTGGATATCGTTTGGTCCGGGATTCAATCCTGGTACGTAAAACTTTAGATACGCGTCATGTTTTGGATGTTCGTTTCGGCCGCAATGGGTTTGGGTACCTAGTCTTAAGAGAACGGCCTATAAATTTATATTCCGTGTTTCCATCGTATTGCAATACTAAATATTGAATTTCAGGTCATTTGGAGAATCGTTTGGTCCGGGTTTCAATCCTGGGACGTAAAAGGTTACTTTGGCATCATGTTTTAGAGGTTCAATATGGCCGCAATGGGTTTGGCTACCTATACATAAGAGAACGACGTATAAATTTATATTCGGTGTTGTCATCGTATTGGAATACTGAATATTGAATTTGAGGTCATTTGAACATCGTTTGGTCCGGGATTCAATCCTGGTACGTAAAAGTTTAGATACGCGTCATGTTTTGGATGTTCGTTTCGGCCGCAAAGGGTTTGGGTACCTACACTTAAGAGAACGACCTATAAATTTATATTCCGTGTTTCCATCGTATTGCAAAACTAAATATTGAATTTCAGGTCATTTGGAGAATCGTTTGGTCCGGGTTTCAATCCTGGGACGTAAAAGGTTAGATTTGCGTCCTCTTTTGGATGTTCGTTTCGGCCGCAATGGGTTTGGGTACCTAGTCTTAAGAGAACGACCTATAAATTTATAATCGGTGTTTTCATTGTATTACAATACTGAATATTAAATTTGAGGTCATTTGAACATCGTTTGGTCCGGGTTTCAATCCTGGGACGTAAAAGGTTACTTTGGCGTCATGTTTTAGAGGTTCAATATGGCCGCAATGGGTTTGGGTACCTATACATAAGAGAACGACGTATAAATTTATATTCGGTGTTTTCATCGTATTGGAAGACTGAATATTGAATTTGAGGTCATTTGGATATCGTTTGGTCCGGGATTCAATCCTGGTACGTAAAAGTTTAGATACGCGTCATGTTTTGGATGTTCGTTTCGGCCGCAATGGGTTTGGGTACCTAGTCTTAAGAGAACGGCCTATAAATTTATATTCCGTGTTTCCATCGTATTGCAATACTAAATATTGAATTTCAGGTCATTTGGAGAATCGTTTGGTCCGGGTTTCAATCCTGGGACGTAAAAGGTTACTTTGGCATCATGTTTTAGAGGTTCAATATGGCCGCAATGGGTTTGGCTACCTATACATAAGAGAACGACGTATAAATTTATATTCGGTGTTGTCATCGTATTGGAATACTGAATATTGAATTTGAGGTCATTTGAACATCTTTTGGTCCGGGATTCAATCCTGGTACGTAAAACTTTAGATACGCGTCATGTTTTGGATGTTCGTTTCGGCCGCAAAGGGTTTGGGTACCTACACTTAAGAGAACGACCTATAAATTTATATTCCGTGTTTCCATCGTATTGCAAAACTAAATATTGAATTTCAGGTCATTTGGAGAATCGTTTGGTCCGGGTTTCAATCCTGGGACGTAAAAGGTTAGATTTGCGTCCTCTTTTGGATGTTCGTTTCGGCCGCAATGGGTTTGGGTACCTAGTCTTAAGAGAACGACCTATAAATTTATAATCGGTGTTTTCATTGTATTACAATACTGAATATTAAATTTGAGGTCATTTGAACATCGTTTGGTCCGGGTTTCAATCCTGGGACGTAAAAGGTTACTTTGGCGTCATGTTTTAGAGGTTCAATATGGCCGGAAAGGGTTTGGGTACCTATACATAAGAGAACGACGTATAAATTTATATTCGGTGTTTTCATCGTATTGGAAGACTGAATATTGAATTTGAGGTCATTTGGATATCGTTTGGTCCGGGATTCAATCCTGGTACGTAAAACTTTAGATACGCGTCATGTTTTGGATGTTCGTTTCGGCCGCAATGGGTTTGGGTACCTAGTCTTAAGAGAACGGCCTATAAATTTATATTCCGTGTTTCCATCGTATTGCAATACTAAATATTGAATTTCAGGTCATTTGGAGAATCGTTTGGTCCGGGTTTCAATCCTGGGACGTAAAAGGTTACTTTGGCATCATGTTTTAGAGGTTCAATATGGCCGCAATGGGTTTGGCTACCTATACATAAGAGAACGACGTATAAATTTATATTCGGTGTTGTCATCGTATTGGAATACTGAATATTGAATTTGAGGTCATTTGAACATCGTTTGGTCCGGGATTCAATCCTGGTACGTAAAAGTTTAGATACGCGTCATGTTTTGGATGTTCGTTTCGGCCGCAAAGGGTTTGGGTACCTACACTTAAGAGAACGACCTATAAATTTATATTCCGTGTTTCCATCGTATTGCAAAACTAAATATTGAATTTCAGGTCATTTGGAGATCGTTTGGTCCGGGTTTCAATCCTGGGACGTAAAAGGTTAGATTTGCGTCCTCTTTTGGATGTTCGTTTCGGCCGCAATGGGTTGGGGTACCAAGTCTTAAGAGAACGGCCTATAAATTTATAATCGGTGTTTTCATTGTATTCCAATACTAAATATTAAATTTGAGGTCATTTGAACATCGTTTGGTCGGTGTTTCTATCCTGGTACGTAAAAGGTTACTTTGGCGTCATGTTTTAGAGGTTCAATATGGCCGCAATGGGTTTGGGTACCTATACATAAGAGAACGACGTATAAATTTATATTCGGTGTTGTCATCGTATTGGAAGACTGAATATTGAATTTGAGGTCATTTGGATATCGTTTGGTCCGGGATTCAATCCTGGTACGTAAAAGTTTAGATACGCGTCATGTTTTGGATGTTCGTTTCGGCCGCAATGGGTTTGGGTACCTAGTCTTAAGAGAACAGCCTATAAATTTATATTCCGTGTTTCCATCGTATTGCAATACTAAATATTGAATTTCAGGTCATTTGGAGAATCGTTTGGTCCGGGTTTCAATCCTGGGACGTAAAAGGTTACTTTGGCGTCATGTTTTAGAGGTTCAATATGGCCGCAATGGGTTTGGGTACCTATACATAAGAGAACGACGTATAAATTTATATTCGGTGTTGTCATCGTATTGGAATACTGAATATTGAATTTGAGGTCATTTGAACATCGTTTGGTCCGGGATTCAATCCTGGTACGTAAAAGTTTAGATACGCGTCATGTTTTGGATGTTCGTTTCGGCCGCAAAGGGTTTGGGTACCTACACTTAAGAGAACGACCTATAAATTTATATTCCGTGTTTCCATCGTATTGCAAAACTAAATATTGAATTTCAGGTCATTTGGAGATCGTTTGGTCCGAGTTTCAATCCGGGGACGTAAAAGGTTATTTTGGCGTCATGTTTTAGAGGTTCAATATGGCCGCAATGGGTTTGGGTACCTAGTCTTAAGAGAACGGCCTATAAATTTATAATCGGCGTTTTCATTGTATTCCAATACTAAATATTAAATTTGAGGTCATTTGAACATCGTTTGGTCGGTGTTTCTATCCTGGTACGTAAAAGGTTACTTTGGCGTCATGTTTTAGAGGTTCAATATGGCCGCAATGGGTTTGGGTACCTATACATAAGAGAACGACGTATAAATTTATATTCAGTGTTGTCATCGTATTGGAATACTGAATATTGAATTTGAGGTCATTTGGATATCGTTTGGTCCGGGATTCAATCCTGGTACGTAAACGTTTAGATACGCGTCATGTTTTGGATGTTCAATTCGGCCGCAAAGGGTTTGGGTACCTACACTTAAGAGAACGACCTATAAATTTATATTCCGTGTTTCCATCGTATTGCAAAACTAAATATTGAATTTCAGGTCATTTGGAGATCGTTTGGTCCGAGTTTCAATCCTGGGACGTAAAAGGTTAGATTTGCGTCCTCTTTTGGATGTTCGTTTCGGCCGCAATGGGTTTCGGTACCTAGTCTTAAGAGAACGGCCTATAAATTTATATTCCGTGTTTCCATCGTATTGCAATACTAAATATTGAATTTCAGGTCATTTGGTGAATCGTTTGGTCCGGGTTTCAATCCTGGGACGTAAAAGGTTACTTTGGCGTCATGTTTTAGAGGTTCAATATGGCCGCAATGGGTTTGGGTACCTATACATAAGAGAACGACGTATAAATTTATATTCGGTGTTGTCATCGTATTGGAATACTGAATATTGAATTTGAGGTCATTTGAACATCGTTTGGTCCGGGATTCAATCCTGGTACGTAAAAGTTTAGATACGCGTCATGTTTTGGATGTTCGTTTCGGCCGCAAAGGGTTTGGGTACCTACACTTAAGAGAACGACCTATAAATTTATATTCCGTGTTTCCATCGTATTGCAAAACTAAATATTGAATTTCAGGTCATTTGGAGATCGTTTGGTCCGGGTTTCAATCCTGGGACGTAAAAGGTTAGATTTGCGTCCTCTTTTGGATGTTCGTTTCGGCCGCAAAGGGTTTGGGTACCTACACTTAAGAGAACGACCTATAAATTTATAATCGGCGTTTTCATTGTATTCCAATACTAAATATTAAATTTGAGGTCATTTGAACATCGTTTGGTCGGTGTTTCTATCCTGGTACGTAAAAGGTTACTTTGGCGTCATGTTTTAGAGGTTCAATATGGCCGCAATGGGTTTGGGTACCTATACATAAGAGAACGACGTATAAATTTATATTCAGTGTTGTCATCGTATTGGAATACTGAATATTGAATTTGAGGTCATTTGGATATCGTTTGGTCCGGGATTCAATCCTGGTACGTAAACGTTTAGATACGCGTCATGTTTTGGATGTTCAATTCGGCCGCAAAGGGTTTGGGTACCTACACTTAAGAGAACGACCTATAAATTTATATTCCGTGTTTCCATCGTATTGCAAAACTAAATATTGAATTTCAGGTCATTTGGAGATCGTTTGGTCCGGGTTTCAATCCTGGGACGTAAAAGGTTATATTTGCGTCCTCTTTTGGATGTTCGTTTCGGCCGCAATGGGTTTGGGTACCTAGTCTTAAGAGAACGGCCTATAAATTTATAATCGGCGTTTTCATTGTATTCCAATACTACATATTAAATTTGAGGTCATTTGAACATCGTTTGGTCGGTGTTTCTATCCTGGTACGTAAAAGGTTACTTTGGCGTCATGTTTTAGAGGTTCAATATGGCCGCAATGGGTTTGGGTACCTATACATAAGAGAACGACGTATAAATTTATATTCGGTGTTGTCATCGTATTGGAAGACTGAATATTGAATTTGAGGTCATTTGAACATCGTTTGGTCCGGGATTCAATCCTGGTACGTAAAAGTTTAGATACGCGTCATGTTTTGGATGTTCGTTTCGGCCGCAAAGGGTTTGGGTACCTACACTTAAGAGAACAACCTATAAATTTATATTCCGTGTTTCCATCGTATTGCAAAACTAAATATTGAATTTCAGGTCATTTGGAGATCGTTTGGTCCGGGTTTCAATCCTGGGACGTAAAAGGTTAGATTTGCGTCCTCTTTTGGATGTTCGTTTCGGCCGCAATGGGTTTGGGTACCTGCACTTAAGAGAACGACCTATAAATTTATATTCCGTGTTTCCATCGTATTGCAAAACTAAATATTGAATTTCGGGTCATTTGGAGATCGTTTGGTCCGGGTTTCAATCCTGGGACGTAAAAGGTTAGATTTGCGTCCTCTTTTGGATGTTCGTTTCGGCCGCAATGGGTTTGGGTACCTGCACTTAAGAGAACGACCTATAAATTTATAATCGGTGTTTTCATTGTATTACAATACTAAATATTAAATTTGAGGTCATTTGAACATCGTTTGGTCGGTGTTTCTATCCTGGTACGTAAAAGGTTACTTTGGCGTCATGTTTTAGAGGTTCAATATGGCCGGAATGGGTTTGGGTACCTATACATAAGAGAACGACGTATAAATTTATATTCGGTGTTGTCATCGTATTGGAATACTGAATATTGAATTTGAGGTCATTTGGATATCGTTTGGTCCGGGATTCAATCCTGGTACGTAAAAGTTTAGATACGCGTCATGTTTTGGATGTTCGTTTCGGCCGCAAAGGGTTTGGGTACCTACACTTAAGAGAACGACCTATAAATTTATATTCCGTGTTTCCATCGTATTGCAAAACTAAATATTGAATTTCAGGTCATTTGGAGATCGTTTGGTCCGAGTTTCAATCCGGGAACGTAAAAGGTTATTTTGGCGTCATGTTTTAGAGGTTCAATATGGCCGCAATGGGTTTGGGTACCTAGTCTTAAGAGAACGGCCTATAGATTTATAATCGGCGTTTTCATTGTATTCCAATACTAAATATTAAATTTGAGGTCATTTGAACATCGTTTGGTCGGTGTTTCTATCCTGGTACGTAAAAGGTTACTTTGGCGTCATGTTTTAGAGGTTCAATATGGCCGCAATGGGTTTGGGTACCTATACATAAGAGAACGACGTATAAATTTATATTCAGTGTTGTCATCGTATTGGAATACTGAATATTGAATTTGAGGTCATTTGGATATCGTTTGGTCCGGGATTCAATCCTGGTACGTAAAAGTTTAGATACGCGTCATGTTTTGGATGTTCAATTCGGCCGCAAAGGGTTTGGGTACCTACACTTAAGAGAACGGCCTATAAATTTATATTCCGTGTTTCCATCGTATTGCAATACTAAATATTGAATTTCAGGTCATTTGGAGAATCGTTTGGTCCGGGTTTCAATCCTGGGACGTAAAAGGTTACTTTGGCGTCATGTTTTAGAGGTTCAATATGGCCGCAATGGGTTTGGGTACCTATACATAAGAGAACGACGTATAAATTTATATTCGGTGTTGTCATCGTATTGGAATACTGAATATTGAATTTGAAGTCATTTGAACATCGTTTGGTCCGGGATTCAATCCTGGTACGTAAAAGTTTAGATACGCGTCATGTTTTGGATGTTCGTTTCGGCCGCAAAGGGTTTGGGCACCTACACTTAAGAGAACGACCTATAAATTTATATTCCGTGTTTCCATCGTATTGCAAAACTAAATATTGAATTTCAGGTCATTTGGAGAATCGTTTGGTCCGGGTTTCAATCCTGGGACGTAAAAGGTTAGATTTGCGTCCTCTTTTGGATGTTCGTTTCGGCCGCAAAGGGTTTGGGTACCTACACTTAAGAGAACGACCTATAAATTTATATTCCGTGTTTCCATCGTATTGCAAAACTAAATATTGAATTTCAGGTCATTTGGAGATCGTTTGGTCCGCGTTTCAATCCTGGGACGTAAAAGGTTAGATTTGCGTCCTCTTTTGGATGTTCGTTTCGGCCGCAATGGGTTTGGGTACCTAGTCTTAAGAGAACGGCCTATAAATTTATAATCGGCGTTTTCATTGTATTCCAATACTAAATATTAAATTTGAGGTCATTTGAACATCGTTTGGTCGGTGTTTCTATCCTGGTACGTAAAAGGTTACTTTGGCGTCATGTTTTAGAGGTTCAATATGGCCGGAATGGGTTTGGGTACCTATACATAAGAGAACGACGTATAAATTTATATTCGGTGTTGTCATCGTATTGGAAGACTGAATATTGAATTTGAGGTCATTTGGATATCGTTTGGTCCGGGATTCAATCCTGGTACGTAAAAGTTTAGATACGCGTCATGTTTTGGATGTTCGTTTCGGCCGCAATGGGTTTGGGTACCTAGTCTTAAGAGAACGGCCTATAAATTTATATTCCGTGTTTCCATCGTATTGCAATACTAAATATTGAATTTCAGGTCATTTGGAGATCGTTTGGTCCGGGTTTCAATCCTGGGACGTAAAAGGTTGGATTTGAGTCCTCTTTTGGATGTTCGTTTCGGCCGCAATGGGTTTCGGTACCTAGTCTTAAGAGAACGGCCTATAAATTTATATTCCGTGTTTCCATCGTATTGCAATACTAAATATTGAATTTCAGGTCATTTGGAGAATCGTTTGGTCCGGGTTTCAATCCTGGGACGTAAAAGGTTACTTTGGCGTCATGTTTTAGCGGTTCAATATGGCCGCAATGGGTTTGGGTACCTATACATAAGAGAACGACGTATAAATTTATATTCGGTGTTGTCATCGTATTGGAAGACTGAATATTGAATTTGAGGTCATTTGGATATCGTTTGGTCCGGGATTCAATCCTGGTACGTAAAAGTTTAGATACGCGTCATGTTTTGGATGTTCAATTCGGCCGCAAAGGGTTTGGGTACCTACACTTAAGAGAACGGCCTATAAATTTATATTCCGTGTTTCCATCGTATTGCAATACTAAATATTGAATTTCAGGTCATTTGGAGAATCGTTTGGTCCGGGTTTCAATCCTGGGACGTAAAAGGTTACTTTGGCGTCATGTTTTAGAGGTTCAATATGGCCGCAATGGGTTTGGGTACCTATACATAAGAGAACGACGTATAAATTTATATTCGGTGTTGTCATCGTATTGGAATACTGAATATTGAATTTGAGGTCATTTGAACATCGTTTGGTCCGGGATTCAATCCTGGTACGTAAAAGTTTAGATACGCGTCATGTTTTGGATGTTCGTTTCGGCCGCAAAGGGTTTGGGTACCTACACTTAAGAGAACGACCTATAAATTTATATTCCGTGTTTCCATCGTATTGCAAAACTAAATATTGAATTTCAGGTCATTTGGAGAATCGTTTGGTCCGGGTTTCAATCCTGGGACGTAAAAGGTTAGATTTGCGTCCTCTTTTGGATGTTCGTTTCGGCCGCAAAGGGTTTGGGTACCTACACTTAAGAGAACGACCTATAAATTTATATTCCGTGTTTCCATCGTATTGCAAAACTAAATATTGAATTTCAGGTCATTTGGAGATCGTTTGGTCCGCGTTTCAATCCTGGGACGTAAAAGGTTAGATTTGCGTCCTCTTTTGGATGTTCGTTTCGGCCGCAATGGGTTTGGGTACCTAGTCTTAAGAGAACGGCCTATAAATTTATAATCGGCGTTTTCATTGTATTCCAATACTAAATATTAAATTTGAGGTCATTTGAACATCGTTTGGTCGGTGTTTCTATCCTGGTACGTAAAAGGTTACTTTGGCGTCATGTTTTAGAGGTTCAATATGGCCGGAATGGGTTTGGGTACCTATACATAAGAGAACGACGTATAAATTTATATTCGGTGTTGTCATCGTATTGGAAGACTGCATATTGAATTTGAGGTCATTTGGATATCGTTTGGTCCGGGAGTCAATCCTGGTACGTAAAAGTTTAGATACGCGTCATGTTTTGGATGTTCGTTTCGGCCGCAATGGGTTTGGGTACCTTGTCTTAAGAGAACGGCCTATAAATTTATATTCCGTGTTTCCATCGTATTTCAATACTAAATATTGAATTTCAGGTCATTTGGAGAATCGTTTGGTCCGGGTTTCAATCCTGGGACGTAAAAGGTTACTTTGGCGTCATGTTTTAGAGGTTCAATATGGCCGCAATGGGTTTGGGTACCTATACATAAGAGAACGACGTATAAATTTATATTCGGTGTTGTCATCGTATTGGAATACTGAATATTGAATTTGAGGTCATTTGAACATCGTTTGGTCCGGGATTCAATCCTGGTACGTAAAAGTTTAGATACGCGTCATGTTTTGGATGTTCGTTTCGGCCGCAAAGGGTTTGGGTACCTACACTTAAGAGAACGACCTATAAATTTATATTCCGTGTTTCCATCGTATTGCAAAACTAAATATTGAATTTCAGGTCATTTGGAGATCGTTTGGTCCGCGTTTCAATCCTGGGACGTAAAAGGTTAGATTTGCGTCCTCTTTTGGATGTTCGTTTCGGCCGCAATGGGTTTGGGTACCTAGTCTTAAGAGAACGGCCTATAAATTTATAATCGGCGTTTTCATTGTATTCCAATACTAAATATTAAATTTGAGGTCATTTGAACATCGTTTGGTCGGTGTTTCTATCCTGGTACGTAAAAGGTTACTTTGGCGTCATGTTTTAGAGGTTCAATATGGCCGGAATGGGTTTGGGTACCTATACATAAGAGAACGACGTATAAATTTATATTCGGTGTTGTCATCGTATTGGAAGACTGAATATTGAATTTGAGGTCATTTGGATATCGTTTGGTCCGGGATTCAATCCTGGTACGTAAAAGTTTAGATACGCGTCATGTTTTGGATGTTCGTTTCGGCCGCAATGGGTTTGGGTACCTAGTATTAAGAGAACGGCCTATAAATTTATATTCCGTGTTTCCATCGTATTGCAATACTAAATATTGAATTTCAGGTCATTTGGAGAATCGTTTGGTCCGGGTTTCAATCCTGGGACGTAAAAGGTTACTTTGGCGTCATGTTTTAGAGGTTCAATATGGCCGCAATGGGTTTGGGTACCTATACATAAGAGAACGACGTATAAATTTATATTCGGTGTTGTCATCGTATTGGAATACTGAATATTGAATTTGAGGTCATTTGAACATCGTTTGGTCCGGGATTCAATCCTGGTACGTAAAAGTTTAGATACGCGTCATGTTTTGGATGTTCGTTTCGGCCGCAAAGAGTTTGGGTACCTACACTTAAGAGAACGACCTATAAATTTATATTCCGTGTTTCCATCGTATTGCAAAACTAAATATTGAATTTCAGGTCATTTGGAGAATCGTTTGGTCCGGGTTTCAATCCTGGGACGTAAAAGGTTAGATTTGCGTCCTCTTTTGGATGTTCGTTTCGGCCGCAATGGGTTTGGGTACCTAGTCTTAAGAGAACGGCCTATAAATTTATAATCGGCGTTTTCATTGTATTCCAATACTAAATATTAAATTTGAGGTCATTTGAACATCGTTTGGTCGGTGTTTCTATCCTGGTACGTAAAAGGTTACTTTGGCGTCATGTTTTAGAGGTTCAATATGGCCGGAATGGGTTTGGGTACCTATACATAAGAGAACGACGTATAAATTTATATTCGGTGTTGTCATCGTATTGGAAGACTGAATATTGAATTTGAGGTCATTTGGATATCGTTTGGTCCGGGATTCAATCCTGGTACGTAAAAGTTTAGATACGCGTCATGTTTTGGATGTTCGTTTCGGCCGCAATGGGTTTGGGTACCTAGTATTAAGAGAACGGCCTATAAATTTATATTCTGTGTTTCCATCGTATTGCAATACTAAATATTGAATTTCAGGTCATTTGGAGAATCGTTTGGTCCGGGTTTCAATCCTGGGACGTAAAAGGTTACTTTGGCGTCATGTTTTAGAGGTTCAATATGGCCGCAATGGGTTTGGGTACCTATACATAAGAGAACGACGTATAAATTTATATTCGGTGTTGTCATCGTATTGGAATACTGAATATTGAATTTGAGGTCATTTGAACATCGTTTGGTCCGGGATTCAATCCTGGTACGTAAAAGTTTAGATACGCGTCATGTTTTGGATGTTCGTTTCGGCCGCAAAGAGTTTGGGTACCTACACTTAAGAGAACGACCTATAAATTTATATTCCGTGTTTCCATCGTATTGCAAAACTAAATATTGAATTTCAGGTCATTTGGAGAATCGTTTGGTCCGGGTTTCAATCCTGGGACGTAAAAGGTTAGATTTGCGTCCTCTTTTGGATGTTCGTTTCGGCCGCAATGGGTTTGGGTACCTAGTCTTAAGAGAACGACCTATAAATTTA
Source organism: Populus davidiana (assembly GCA_030145905.1). Taxonomy (NCBI): domain Eukaryota; kingdom Viridiplantae; phylum Streptophyta; class Magnoliopsida; order Malpighiales; family Salicaceae; genus Populus; species Populus davidiana. The sequence continues at coordinate 12,248,695 of CM057806.1, forward strand.
TAATCGGTGTTTTCATTGTATTACAATACTGAATATTAAATTTGAGGTTATTTGAACATCGTTTGGTCCGGGTTTCAATCCTGGGACGTAAAAGGTTACTTTGGCGTCATGTTTTAGAGGTTCAATATGGCCGCAATGGGTTTGGGTACCTATACATAAGAGAACGACGTATAAATTTATATTCGGTGTTGTCATCGTATTGGAATACTGAATATTGAATTTGAGGTCATTTGAACATCGTTTGGTCCGGGATTCAATCCTGGTACGTAAAAGTTTAGATACGCGTCATGTTTTGGATGTTCGTTTCGGCCGCAAAGGGTTTGGGTACGTACACTTAAGAGAACGACCTATAAATTTATATTCCGTGTTTCCATCGTATTGCAAAACTAAATATTGAATTTCAGGTCATTTGGAGAATCGTTTGGTCCGGGTTTCAATCCTGGGACGTAAAAGGTTAGATTTGCGTCCTCTTTTGGATGTTCGTTTCGGCCGCAAAGGGTTTGGGTACCTACACTTAAGAGAACGACCTATAAATTTATATTCCGTGTTTCCATCGTATTGCAAAACTAAATATTGAATTTCAGGTCATTTGGAGATCGTTTGGTCCGGGTTTCAATCCTAGGACGTAAAAGGTTAGATTTGCGTCCTCTTTGGATGTTCGTTTCGGCCGCAAAGGGTTTGGGTACCTACACTTAAGAGATAGACCTATAAATTTATATTCCGTGTTTCCATCGTATTGCAAAACTAAATATTGAATTTCAGGTCATTTGGAGATCGTTTGGTCCGCGTTTCAATCCTGGGACGTAAAAGGTTAGATTTGCGTCCTCTTTTGGATGTTCGTTTCAGCCGCAATGGGTTTGGGTACCTAGTCTTAAGAGAACGGCCTATAAATTTATAATCGGCGTTTTCATTGTATTCCAATACTAAATATTAAATTTGAGGTCATTTGAACATCGTTTGGTCGGTGTTTCTATCCTGGTACGTAAAAGGTTACTTTGGCGTCATGTTTTAGAGGTTCAATATGGCCGCAATGGGTTTGGGTACCTATACATAAGAGAACGACGTATAAATTTATATTCGGTGTTGTCATCGTATTGGAAGACTGAATATTGAATTTGAGGTCATTTGGATATCGTTTGGTCCGGGATTCAATCCTGGTACGTAAAGGTTTAGATACGCGTCATGTTTTGGATGTTCAATTCGGCCGCAAAGGGTTTGGGTACCTACACTTAAGAGAACGACCTATAAATTTATATTCCGTGTTTCCATCGTATTGCAAAACTAAATATTGAATTTCAGGTCATTTGGAGATCGTTTGGTCCGGGTTTCAATCCTGGGACGTAAAAGGTTATATTTGCGTCCTCTTTTGGATGTTCGTTTCGGCCGCAATGGGTTTGGGTACCTAGTCTTAAGAGAACGGCCTATAAATTTATAATCGGCGTTTTCATTGTATTCCAATACTAAATATTAAATTTGAGGTCATTTGAACATCGTTTGGTCGGTGTTTCTATCCTGGTACGTAAAAGGTTACTTTGGCGTCATGTTTTAGAGGTTCAATATGGCCGCAATGGGTTTGGGTACCTATACATAAGAGAACGACGTATAAATTTATATTCGGTGTTGTCATCGTATTGGAAGACTGAATATTGAATTTGAGGTCATTTGGATATCGTTTGGTCCGGGATTCAATCCTGGTACGTAAAAGTTTAGATACGCGTCATGTTTTGGATGTTTGTTTCGGCCGCAATGGGTTTGGGTACCTAGTCTTAAGAGAACGGCCTATAAATTTATATTCCGTGTTTCCATCGTATTGCAATACTAAATATTGAATTTCAGGTCATTTGGAGAATCGTTTGGTCCGGGTTTCAATCCTGGGACGTGAAAGGTTACTTTGGCGTCATGTTTTAGAGGTTCAATATGGCCGCAATGGGTTTGGGTACCTATACATAAGAGAACGACGTATAAATTTATATTCGGTGTTGTCATCGTATTGGAATACTGAATATTGAATTTGAGGTCATTTGAACATCGTTTGGTCCGGGATTCAATCCTGGTACGTAAAAGTTTAGATACGCGTCATGTTTTGGATGTTAGTTTCGGCCGCAAAGGGTTTGGGTACCTACACTTAAGAGAACGACCTATAAATTTATATTCCGTGTTTCCATCGTATTGCAAAACGAAATATTGAATTTCAGGTCATTTGGAGATCGTTTGGTCCGGGTTTCAATCCTGGGACGTAAAAGGTTAGATTTGCGTCCTCTTTTGGATGTTCGTTTCGGCCGCAAAGGGTTTGGGTACCTACACTTAAGAGATAGACCTATAAATTTATATTCCGTGTTTCCATCGTATTGCAAAACTAAATATTGAATTTCAGGTCATTTGGAGATCGTTTGGTCCGGGTTTCAATCCTAGGACGTAGAAGGTTAGATTTGCGTCCTCTTTTGGATGTTCGTTTCGGCCGCAAAGGGTTTGGGTACCTACACTTAAGAGATAGACCTATAAATTTATATTCCGTGTTTCCATCGTATTGCAAAACTAAATATTGAATTTCAGGTCATTTGGAGATCGTTTGGTCCGCGTTTCAATCCTGGGACGTAAAAGGTTAGATTTGCGTCCTCTTTTGGATGTTCGTTTCGGCCGCAATGGGTTTGGGCTTAAGAGAACGGCCTATAAATTTATAATCGGCGTTTTCATTGTATTCCAATACTAAATATTAAATTTGAGGTCATTTGAACATCGTTTGGTCGGTGTTTCTATCCTGGTACGTAAAAGGTTACTTTGGCGTCATGTTTTAGAGGTTCAATATGGCCGGAATGGGTTTGGGTACCTATACATAAGAGAACTACGTATAAATTTATATTCGGTGTTGTCATCGTATTGGAAGACTGAATATTGAATTTGAGGTCATTTGGATATCGTTTGGTCCGGGATTCAATCCTGGTACGTAAAAGTTTAGATACGCGTCATGTTTTGGATGTTCGTTTCGGCCGCAATGGGTTTGGGTACCTAGTCTTAAGAGAACGGCCTATAAATTTATATTCCGTGTTTCCATCGTATTGCAATACTAAATATTGAATTTCAGGTCATTTGGAGAATCGTTTGGTCCGGGTTTCAATCCCGGGACGTAAAAGGTTACTTTGGCGTCATGTTTTAGAGGTTCAATATGGCCGCAATGGGTTTGGGTACCTATACATAAGAGAACAACGTATAAATTTATATTCGGTGTTGTCATCGTATTGGAATACTAAATATTGAATTTGAGGTCATTTGAACATCGTTTGGTCCGGGATTCAATCCTGGTACGTAAAAGTTTAGATACGCGTCATGTTTTGGATGTTCGTTTCGGCCGCAAAGGGTTTGGGTACCTACACTTAAGAGAACGACCTATAAATTTATATTCCGTGTTTCCATCGTATTGCAAAACTAAATATTGAATTTCAGGTCATTTGGAGATCGTTTGGTCCGCGTTTCAATCCTGGGACGTAAAAGGTTAGATTTGCGTCCTCTTTTGGATGTTCGTTTCGGCCGCAATGGGTTTGGGTACCTAGTCTTAAGAGAACGGCCTATAAATTTATAATCGGCGTTGTCATTGTATTCCAATACTAAATATTAAATTTGAGGTCATTTGAACATCGTTTGGTCGGTGTTTCTATCCTGGTACGTAAAAGGTTACTTTGGCGTCATGTTTTAGAGGTTCAATATGGCCGCAATGGGTTTGGGTACCTATACATAAGAGAACGACGTATAAATTTATATTCGGTGTTGTCATCGTATTGGAAGACTGAATATTGAATTTGAGGTCATTTGGATATCGTTTGGTCCGGGATTCAATCCTGGTACGTAAAAGTTTAGATACGCGTCATGTTTTGGATGTTCGTTTCGGCCGCAATGGGTTTGGGTACCTAGTATTAAGAGAACGGCCTATAAATTTATATTCCGTGTTTCCATCGTATTGCAAAACTAAATATTGAATTTCAGGTCATTTGGAGAATCGTTTGGTCCGGGTTTCAATCCTGGGACGTAAAAGGTTAGATTTGCGTCCTCTTTTGGATGTTCGTTTCGGCCGCAATGGGTTTGGGTACCTAGTCTTAAGAGAACGACCTATAAATTTATAATCGGTGTTTTCATTGTATTACAATACTGAATATTAAATTTGAGGTCATTTGAACATCGTTTGGTCCGGGTTTCAATCCTGGGACGTAAAAGGTTACTTTGGCGTCATGTTTTAGAGGTTCAATATGGCCGTAATGGGTTTGGGTACCTATACATAAGAGAACGACGTATAAATTTATATTCGGTGTTGTCATCGTATTGGAATACTGAATATTGAATTTGAGGTCATTTGAACATCGTTTGGTCCGGGATTCAATCCTGGTACGTAAAAGTTTAGATACGCGTCATGTTTTGGATGTTCGTTTCGGCCGCAAAGGGTTTGGGTACCTACACTTAAGAGAACGACCTATAAATTTATATTCCGTGTTTCCATCGTATTGCAAAACTAAATATTGAATTTCAGGTCATTTGGAGAATCGTTTGGTCCGGGTTTCAATCCTGGGACGTAAAAGGTTAGATTTGCGTCCTCTTTTGGATGTTCGATTCGGCCGCAAAGGGTTTGGGTACCTACACTTAAGAGAACGACCTATAAATTTATATTCCGTGTTTCCATCGTATTGCAAAACTAAATATTGAATTTCAGGTCATTTGGAGATCGTTTGGTCCGCGTTTCAATCCTGGGACGTAAAAGGTTAGATTTGCGTCTCTTTTGGATGTTCGTTTCGGCCGCAATGGGTTTGGGTACCTAGTCTTAAGAGAACGGCCTATAAATTTATAATCGGCGTTTTCATTGTATTCCAATACTAAATATTAAATTTGAGGTCATTTGAACATCGTTTGGTCGGTGTTTCTATCCTGGTACGTAAAAGGTTACTTTGGCGTCATGTTTTAGAGGTTCAATATGGCCGCAATGGGTTTGGGTACCTATACATAAGAGAACGACGTATAAATTTATATTCGGTGTTGTCATCGTATTGGAATACTGAATATTGAATTTGAGGTCATTTGGATATCGTTTGGTCCGGGATTCAATCCTGGTACGTAAAAGTTTAGATACGCGTCATGTTTTGGATGTTCGTTTCGGCCGCAATGGGTTTGGGTACCTAGTCTTAAGAGAACGGCCTATAAATTTATATTCCGTGTTTCCATCGTATTGCAATACTAAATATTGAATTTCAGGTCATTTGGAGAATCGTTTGGTCCGGGTTTCAATCCTGGGACGTAAAAGGTTACTTTGGCGTCATGTTTTAGAGGTTCAATATGGCCGCAATGGGTTTGGGTACCTATACATAAGAGAACGACGTATAAATTTATATTCGGTGTTGTCATCGTATTGGAATACTGAATATTGAATTTGAGGTCATTTGAACATCGTTTGGTCCGGGATTCAATCCTGGTACGTAAAAGTTTAGATACGCGTCATGTTTTGGATGTTAGTTTCGGCCGCAAAGGGTTTGGGTACCTACACTTAAGAGAACGACCTATAAATTTATATTCCGTGTTTCCATCGTATTGCAAAACGAAATATTGAATTTCAGGTCATTTGGAGATCGTTTGGTCCGGGTTTCAATCCTGGGACGTAAAAGGTAAGATTTGCGTCCTCTTTTGGATGTTCGTTTCGGCCGCAAAGGGTTTGGGTACCTACACTTAAGAGATAGACCTATAAATTTATATTCCGTGTTTCCATCGTATTGCAAAACTAAATATTGAATTTCAGGTCATTTGGAGATCGTTTGGTCCGGGTTTCAATCCTGGGACGTAAAAGGTTAGATTTGCGTCCTCTTTTGGATGTTCGTTTCGGTCGCAAAGGGTTTGGGTACCTACACTTAAGAGAACGACCTATAAATTTATATTCCGTGTTTCCATCGTATTGCAAAACTAAATATTGAATTTCAGGTCATTTGGAGATCGTTTGGTCCGCGTTTCAATCCTGGGACGTAAAAGGTTAGATTTGCGTCTCTTTTGGATGTTCGTTTCGGCCGCAATGGGTTTGGGTACCTAGTCTTAAGAGAACGGCCTATAAATTTATAATCGGCGTTTTCATTGTATTCCAATACTAAATATTAAATTTGAGGTCATTTGAACATCGTTTGGTAGGTGTTTCTATCCTGGTACGTAAAAGGTTACTTTGGCGTCATGTTTTAGAGGTTCAATATGGCCGGAATGGGTTTGGGTACCTATACATAAGAGAACTACGTATAAATTTATATTCGGTGTTGTCATCGTATTGGAAGACTGAATATTGAATTTGAGGTCATTTGGATATCGTTTGGTCCGGGATTCAATCCTGGTACGTAAAAGTTTAGATACGCGTCATGTTTTGGATGTTCGTTTCGGCCGCAATGGGTTTGGGTACCTAGTCTTAAGAGAACGGCCTATAAATTTATATTCCGTGTTTCCATCGTATTGCAATACTAAATATTGAATTTCAGGTCATTTGGAGAATCGTTTGGTCCGGGTTTCAATCCTGGGACGTAAAAGGTTATATTTGCGTCCTCTTTTGGATGTTCGTTTCGGCCGCAATGGGTTTGGGTACCTAGTCTTAAGAGAACGGCCTATAAATTTATAATCGGTGTTGTCATCGTATTGGAATACTGAATATTGAATTTGAGGTCATTTGAACATCGTTTGGTCGGTGTTTCTATCCTGGTACGTAAAAGGTTACTTTGGCGTCATGTTTTAGAGGTTCAATATGGCCGCAATGGGTTTGGGTACCTATACATAAGAGAACGACGTATAAATTTATATTCGGTGTTGTCATCGTATTAGAATACTGAATATTGAATTTGAGGTCATTTGAACATCGTTTGGTCCGGGATTCAATCCTGGTACGTAAAAGTTTAGATACGCGTCATGTTTTGGATGTTCGTTTCGGCCGCAAAGGGTTTGGGTACCTACACTTAAGAGAACGACCTATAAATTTATATTTCGTGTTTCCATCGTATTGCAAAACTAAATATTGAATTTCAGGTCATTTGGAGATCGTTTGGTCCGAGTTTCAATCCGGGGACGTAAAAGGTTACTTTGGCGTCATGTTTTAGAGGTTCAATATGGCCGCAATGGGTTTGGGTACCTATACATAAGAGAACGACCTATAAATTTATAATCGGTGTTGTCATCGTATTGGAATACTGAATATTGAATTTGAGGTCATTTGAACATCGTTTGGTCGGTGTTTCTATCCTGGTACGTAAAAGGTTACTTTGGCGTCATGTTTTAGAGGTTCAATATGGCCGGAATGGGTTTGGGTAACTAAACATAAGAGAACGACGTATAAATTTATATTCGGTGTTGTCATCGTATTGGAAGACGGAATATTGAATTTGAGGTCATTTGGATATCGTTTGGTCCGGGATTCAATACTGGTACGTAAAAGTTTAGATACGCGTCATGTTTTGGATGTTCGTTTCGGCCGCAAAGGGTTTGGGTACCTACACTTAAGAGAACGACCTATAAATTTATATTCCGTGTTTCCATCGTATTGCAAAACTAAATATTGAATTTCAGATCATTTGGAGAATCGTTTGGTCCGGGTTTCAATCCTGGGACGTAAAAGGTTAGATTTGCGTCCTCTTTTGGATGTTCGTTTCGGCCGCAATGGGTTTGGGTACCTAGTCTTAAGAGAACGACCTATAAATTTATAATCGGCGTTTTCATTGTATTCCAATACTAAATATTAAATTTGAGGTCATTTGAACATCGTTTGGTCGGTGTTTCTATCCTGGTACGTAAAAGGTTACTTTGGCGTCATGTTTTAGAGGTTCAATATGGCCGCAATGGGTTTGGGTACCTATACATAAGAGAACGACGTATAAATTTATATTCGGTGTTGTCATCGTATTGGAATACTGAATATTGAATTTGAGGTCATTTGGATATCGTTTGGTCCAGGATTCAATCCTGGTACGTAAACGTTTAGATACACGTCATGTTTTGGATGTTCAATTCGGCCGCAAAGGGTTTGGGTACCTACACTTAAGAGAACGACCTATAAATTTATATTCCGTGTTTCCATCGTATTACAAAACTAAATATTGAATTTCAGGTCATTTGGAGATCGTTTGGTCCGAGTTTCAATCCTGGGACGTAAAAGGTTAGATTTGCGTCCTCTTTTGGATGTTCGTTTCGGCCGCAATGGGTTTCGGTACCTAGTCTTAAGAGAACGGCCTATAAATTTATATTCCGTGTTTCCATCGTATTGCAATACTAAATATTGAATTTCAGGTCATTTGGAGAATCGTTTGGTCCGGGTTTCAATCCTGGGACGTAAAAGGTTACTTTGGCGTCATGTTTTAGAGGTTCAATATGGCCGCAATGGGTTTGGGTACCTATACATAAGAGAACGACGTATAAAATTATATTCGGTGTTGTCATCGTATTGGAATACTGAATATTGAATTTGAGGTCATTTGAACATCGTTTGGTCCGGGATTCAATACTGGTACGTAAAAGTTTAGATACGCGTCATGTTTTGGATGTTCGTTTCGGCCGCAAAGGGTTTGGGTACCTACACTTAAGAGAACGACCTATAAATTTATATTCCGTGTTTCCATCGTATTGCAAAACTAAATATTGAATTTCAGGTCATTTGGAGATCGTTTGGTCCGCGTTTCAATCCTGGGACGTAAAAGGTTAGATTTGCGTCCTCTTTTGGATGTTCGTTTCGGCCGCAATGGGTTTGGGTACCTACACTTAAGAGAACGACCTATAAATTTATAATCGGTGTTTCCATCGTATTGCAATACTAAATATTAAATTTGAGGTGATTTGAACATCGTTTAGTCGGTGTTTCTATCCTGGTACGGAAGAGGTTACTTTGGCGTCATGTTTTAGAGGTTCAACATGGCCGGAATGGGTTTGGGTACCTATACATAAGAGAACGACGTATAAATTTATATTCGGTGTTGTTATCGTATTGGAATACTGAATATTGAATTTGAGGTCATTTGGATATCGTTTGGTCCGGGATTCAATCCTAGTACGTAAAAGTTTAGATATACGTCCTCTTTTGGATGTTCGTTTCGGCCGCAATGGGTTTGGGTACCTAGTCTTAAGAGAACGACCTATAAATTTATAATCGGTGTTTTCATTGTATTACAATACTAAATATTAAATTTTAGGTCATTTGAACATCGTTTGGTCGGTGTTTCTATCCTGGTACGTAAAAGGTTACTTTGGCGTCATGTTTTAGAGGTTCAATATGGCCGGAATGGGTTTGGGTACCTAAACATAAGAGAACGACGTATAAATTTATATTCGGTGATGTCATCGTATTGGAATACTGAATATTGAATTTGAGGTCATTTGGATATCGTTTGGTCCGGGAGTCAATCCTGGTACGTAAAAGTTTAGATACGCGTCATGTTTTGGATGTTCGTTTCGGCCGCAAAGGGTTTGGGTACCTACACTTAAGAGAACGACCTATAAATTTATATTCCGTGTTTCCATCGTATTGCAAAACTAAATATTGAATTTCAGGTCATTTGGAGAATCGTTTGGTCCGGGTTTCAATCCGGGGACGTAAAAGGTTACTTTGGCGTCATGTTTTAGAGGTTCAATATGGCCGCAATGGGTTTGGGTACCTATACATAAGAGAACGACGTATAAATTTATATTCGGTGTTGTTATCGTATTGGAATACTGAATATTGAATTTGAGGTCATTTGGATATCGTTTGGTCCGGGATTCAATCCTCGTACGTAAAAGTTTAGATATACGTCCTCTTTTGGATGTTCGTTTCGGCCGCAATGGGTTTGGGTACCTAGTCTTAAGAGAACGACCTATAAATTTATAATCGGTGTTTTCATTGTATTACAATACTAAATATTAAATTTTAGGTCATTTGAACATCATTTGGTCGGTGTTTCTATCCTGGTACGTAAAAGGTTACTTTGGCGTCATGTTTTAGAGGTTCAATATGGCCGGAATGGGTTTGGGTACCTAAACATAAGAGAACGACGTATAAATTTATATTCGGTGTTGTCATCGTATTGGAATACTGAATACTGAATTTGAGGTCATTTGGATATCGTTTGGTCCGGGATTCAATCCTGGTACGTAAAAGTTTAGATACGCGTCATGTTTTGGATGTTCGTTTCGGCCGCAAAGGGTTTGGGTACCTACACTTAAGAGAACGACCTATAAATTTATATTCCGTGTTTCCATCGTATTGCAAAACTAAATATTGAATTTCAGGTCATTTGGAGAATCGTTTGGTCCGGGTTTCAATCCGGGGACGTAAAAGGTTACTTTGGCGTCATGTTTTAGAGGTTCAATATGGCCGCAATGGGTTTGGGTACCTATACATAAGAGAACGACCTATAAATTTATAATCGGTGTTGTCATCGTATTGGAATACTGAATATTGAATTTGAGGTCATTTGAACATCGTTTGGTCGGTGTTTCTATCCTGGTACGTAAAAGGTTACTTTGGCGTCATGTTTTAGAGGTTCAATATGGCCGGAATGGGTTTGGGTACCTATACATAAGAGAACGACGTATAAATTTATATTCGGTGTTGTCATCGTATTGGAATACTGAATATTGAATTTGAGGTCATTTGGATATCGTTTGGTCCGGGATTCAATCCTGTTACGTAAAAGTTTAGATTTGCGTCCTCTTTTGGATGTTCGTTTCGGCCGCAATGGGTTTGGGTACCTAGTCTTAAGAGAACGACCTATAAATTTATATTCCGTGTTTCCATCGTATTGCAAAACTAAATATTGAATTTCAGGTCATTTGGAGATCGTTTGGTCCGGGTTTCAATCCTGGGACGTAAAAGGTTGGATTTGCGTCCTCTTTTGGATGTCCTCTTTCGGCCGCAATGGGTTTGGGTACCTAGCCTTAAGAGAACGACCTATAAATTTATAATCGGTGTTGTCATCGTATTGGAATACTGAATATTGAATTTGAGGTCATTTGAACATCGTTTGGTCGGTGTTTCTATCCTGGTACGTAAAAGGTTACTTTGGCGTCATGTTTTAGAGGTTCAATATGGCCGGAATGGGTTTGGGTACCTATACATAAGAGAACGACGTATAAATTTATATTCGGTGTTGTCATCGTATTGGAATACTGAATATTGAATTTGAGGTCATTTGGATATCGTTTGGTCCGGGATTCAATCCTGGTACGTAAAAGTTTAGATACGCGTCATGTTTTGGATGTTCGTTTCGGCCGCAAAGGGTTTGGGTACCTACACTTAAGAGAATGACCTATAAATTTATATTCCGTGTTTCAATCGTATTGCAAAACTAAATATTGAATTTCAGGTCATTTGGAGATCGTTTGGTCCGGGTTTCAATCCTGGGACGTAAAAGGTTAGATTTGCGTCCTCTTTTGGATGTTCGTTTCGGCCGCAATGGGTTTGGGTACCTACACTTAAGAGAACGACCTATAAATTTATAATCGGTGTTTCCATCGTATTGCAATACTAAATATTAAATTTGAGGTGATTTGAACATCGTTTAGTCGGTGTTTCTATCCTGGTACGGAAGAGGTTACTTTGGCGTCATGTTTTAGAGGTTCAACATGGCCGGAATGGGTTTGGGTACCTATACATAAGAGAACGACGTATAAATTTATATTCGGTGTTGTTATCGTATTGGAATACTGAATATTGAATTTGAGGTCATTTGGATATCGTTTGGTCCGGGATTCAATCCTAGTACGTAAAAGTTTAGATATACGTCCTCTTTTGGATGTTCGTTTCAGCCGCAATGGGTTTGGGTACCTAGTCTTAAGAGAACGACCTATAAATTTATAATCGGTGTTTTCATTGTATTACAATACTAAATATTAAATTTTAGGTCATTTGAACATCGTTTGGTCGGTGTTTCTATCCTGGTACGTAAAAGGTTACTTTGGCGTCATGTTTTAGAGGTTCAATATGGCCGGAATGGGTTTGGGTACCTAAACATAAGAGAACGACGTATAAATTTATATTCGGTGATGTCATCGTATTGGAATACTGAATATTGAATTTGAGGTCATTTGGATATCGTTTGGTCCGGGAGTCAATCCTGGTACGTAAAAGTTTAGATACGCGTCATGTTTTGGATGTTCGTTTCGGCCGCAAAGGGTTTGGGTACCTACACTTAAGAGAACGACCTATAAATTTATATTCCGTGTTTCCATCGTATTGCAAAACTAAATATTGAATTTCAGGTCATTTGGAGAATCGTTTGGTCCGGGTTTCAATCCGGGGACGTAAAAGGTTACTTTGGCGTCATGTTTTAGAGGTTCAATATGGCCGCAATGGGTTTGGGTACCTATACATAAGAGAACGACGTATAAATTTATATTCGGTGTTGTTATCGTATTGGAATACTGAATATTGAATTTGAGGTCATTTGGATATCGTTTGGTCCGGGATTCAATCCTCGTACGTAAAAGTTTAGATATACGTCCTCTTTTGGATGTTCGTTTCGGCCGCAATGGGTTTGGGTACCTAGTCTTAAGAGAACGACCTATAAATTTATAATCGGTGTTTTCATTGTATTACAATACTAAATATTAAATTTTAGGTCATTTGAACATCATTTGGTCGGTGTTTCTATCCTGGTACGTAAAAGGTTACTTTGGCGTCATGTTTTAGAGGTTCAATATGGCCGGAATGGGTTTGGGTACCTAAACATAAGAGAACGACGTATAAATTTATATTCGGTGTTGTCATCGTATTGGAATACTGAATATTGAATTTGAGGTCATTTGGATATCGTTTGGTCCGGGATTCAATCCTGGTACGTAAAAGTTTAGATACGCGTCATGTTTTGGATGTTCGTTTCGGCCGCAAAGGGTTTGGGTACCTACACTTAAGAGAACGACCTATAAATTTATATTCCGTGTTTCCATCGTATTGCAAAACTAAATATTGAATTTCAGGTCATTTGGAGAATCGTTTGGTCCGGGTTTCAATCCGGGGACGTAAAAGGTTACTTTGGCGTCATGTTTTAGAGGTTCAATATGGCCGCAATGGGTTTGGGTACCTATACATAAGAGAACGACCTATAAATTTATAATCGGTGTTGTCATCGTATTGGAATACTGAATATTGAATTTGAGGTCAGTTGAACATCGTTTGGTCGGTGTTTCTATCCTGGTACGTAAAAGGTTACTTTGGCGTCATGTTTTAGAGGTTCAATATGGCCGCAATGGGTTTGGGTACCTATACATAAGAGAACGACGTATAAATTTATATTCGGTGTTGTCATCGTATTGGAATACTGAATATTGAATTTGAGGTCATTTGGATATCGTTTGGTCCGGGATTCAATCCTGTTACGTAAAAGTTTAGATTTGCGTCCTCTTTTGGATGTTCGTTTCGGCCGCAATGGGTTTGGGTACCTAGTCTTAAGAGAACGACCTATAAATTTATATTCCGTGTTTCCATCGTATTGCAAAACTAAATATTGAATTTCAGGTCATTTGGAGATCGTTTGGTCCGGGTTTCAATCCTGGGACGTAAAAGGTTGGATTTGCGTCCTCTTTTGGATGTTCGTTTCGGCCGCAATGGGTTTGGGTACCTAGCCTTAAGAGAACGACCTATAAATTTATAATCGGTGTTGTCATCGTATTGGAATACTGAATATTGAATTTGAGGTCATTTGAACATCGTTTGGTCGGTGTTTCTATCCTGGTACGTAAAAGGTTACTTTGGCGTCATGTTTTAGAGGTTCAATATGGCCGGAATGGGTTTGGGTACCTATACATAAGAGAACGACGTATAAATTTATATTCGGTGTTGTCATCGTATTGGAATACTGAATATTGAATTTGAGGTCATTTGGATATCGTTTGGTCCGGGATTCAATCCTGGTACGTAAAAGTTTAGATACGCGTCATGTTTTGGATGTTCGTTTCGGCCGCAAAGGGTTTGGGTACCTACACTTAAGAGAATGACCTATAAATTTATATTCCGTGTTTCAATCGTATTGCAAAACTAAATATTGAATTTCAGGTCATTTGGAGATCGTTTGGTCCGGGTTTCAATCCTGGGACGTAAAAGGTTAGATTTGCGTCCTCTTTTGGATGTTCGTTTCGGCCGCAATGGGTTTGGGTACCTACACTTAAGAGAACGACCTATAAATTTATAATCGGTGTTTCCATCGTATTGCAATACTAAATATTAAATTTGAGGTGATTTGAACATCGTTTAGTCGGTGTTTCTATCCTGGTACGGAAGAGGTTACTTTGGCGTCATGTTTTAGAGGTTCAACATGGCCGGAATGGGTTTGGGTACCTATACATAAGAGAACGACGTATAAATTTATATTCGGTGTTGTTATCGTATTGGAATACTGAATATTGAATTTGAGGTCATTTGGATATCGTTTGGTCCGGGATTCAATCCTAGTACGTAAAAGTTTAGATATACGTCCTCTTTTGGATGTTCGTTTCGGCCGCAATGGGTTTGGGTACCTAGTCTTAAGAGAACGACCTATAAATTTATAATCGGTGTTTTCATTGTATTACAATACTAAATATTAAATTTTAGGTCATTTGAACATCGTTTGGTCGGTGTTTCTATCCTGGTACGTAAAAGGTTACTTTGGCGTCATGTTTTAGAGGTTCAATATGGCCGGAATGGGTTTGGGTACCTAAACATAAGAGAACGACGTATAAATTTATATTCGGTGATGTCATCGTATTGGAATACTGAATATTGAATTTGAGGTCATTTGGATATCGTTTGGTCCGGGAGTCAATCCTGGTACGTAAAAGTTTAGATACGCGTCATGTTTTGGATGTTCGTTTCGGCCGCAAAGGGTTTGGGTACCTACACTTAAGAGAACGACCTATAAATTTATATTCCGTGTTTCCATCGTATTGCAAAACTAAATATTGAATTTCAGGTCATTTGGAGAATCGTTTGGTCCGGGTTTCAATCCGGGGACGTAAAAGGTTACTTTGGCGTCATGTTTTAGAGGTTCAATATGGCCGCAATGGGTTTGGGTACCTATACATAAGAGAACGACGTATAAATTTATATTCGGTGTTGTTATCGTATTGGAATACTGAATATTGAATTTGAGGTCATTTGGATATCGTTTGGTCCGGGATTCAATCGTCGTACGTAAAAGTTTAGATATACGTCCTCTTTTGGATGTTCGTTTCGGCCGCAATGGGTTTGGGTACCTAGTCTTAAGAGAACGACCTATAAATTTATAATCGGTGTTTTCATTGTATTACAATACTAAATATTAAATTTTAGGTCATTTGAACATCATTTGGTCGGTGTTTCTATCCTGGTACGTAAAAGGTTACTTTGGCGTCATGTTTTAGAGGTTCAATATGGCCGGAATGGGTTTGGGTACCTAAACATAAGAGAACGACGTATAAATTTATATTCGGTGTTGTCATCGTATTGGAATACTGAATATTGAATTTGAGGTCATTTGGATATCGTTTGGTCCGGGATTCAATCCTGGTACGTAAAAGTTTAGATACGCGTCATGTTTTGGATGTTCGTTTCGGCCGCAAAGGGTTTGGGTACCTACACTTAAGAGAACGACCTATAAATTTATATTCCGTGTTTCCATCGTATTGCAAAACTAAATATTGAATTTCAGGTCATTTGGAGAATCGTTTGGTCCGGGTTTCAATCCGGGGACGTAAAAGGTTACTTTGGCGTCATGTTTTAGAGGTTCAATATGGCCGCAATGGGTTTGGGTACCTATTGATGTAACCATATTATTTGATAGTTTCACCCGCATTTAACTAGTGTTTTGCATATGTTATTTATATAAAATGCCTTGATATTCTTTGTTTTATGTTTTGAAGGCATTTTTGGATGAAAGATGCAAAAAGGAGTAAATTGGAGGTAATTGGCAGATTTGATGTTCAGTCGGTATTTTGTGCAGAGCGTGAGTTCCAGAGATCGAAATGAAGTGATTCCAGTGGCATTAAAAAGCTAACATCCATACCTTTTTGGAAATGTAATGCAAGAAAAATAAAAAGAGAAAGATCATGGAAATCACATCCTTCAAAGTCAAATCTCGCAGTCTGCCAATGTTGACCTTTGCCCATTCAAAATTCAATATCTGGAGCTTCAGAAGTCCAATTGATGCAAACTCAATTGGGTTGGATTCCTTACTCAAAGATCTATAAACGCTCCAAATTTCAGCCAAAAACGATGTCATATGAGGGAGATATGATTTTTCAAAGATGACAGCTGAATTCTGCCAGCAAGCAGGTTGCGTGAAGAAACGAATCAAAATTTCATCCAGAAGCATCCAAACCCACCAGCAATTTAGCTCCTCTAGTAAATATTCTAGAAGGTCAAGGAAGGCAGCCACCAACCTCATGGCAGCCACCAACCTCATGGCAGCCACCAACCTCAAGACAGCAGCCAGCAGCCACCAGCCACCAGCCGCCAGCCGCCTTCACACTACCACCATCTATTGATGTTCACACTTGAACTTTGATTTTCTTACTTACAATTTGTGTATAAATAGAGGGTGAGTAGAAGGAGGTAGCAAGAAGAAGAAGAAGAAGAAGAAGAAGAAGAAGGAGGAGGAAACACAAACTCTCCTCTCTACAAATCAGAAATTATGTATTCTTTCATCTTTAGGAGTAGTTGTTCAATAGATATGCAAGGCTAAGCTCGTTTTCTTGGTTGCAAGGACACAAACAAACCTTCGGATTTCAAGAACTGTGAGATTTATTCTTCCTTTTATTTTCAGTTTATGTTATGAATGAGTATGTTTGTTTTCCTATGCATATTTCCTATGATTGTTTATCTTAATTGCTAGAGCGGACTCTAAGTTATTATTGTGAACAATCTATTGCTAAGTTTGATATCAAAACCGGAGTTGTGGTATATAAACTTGTGAAGCAACTAAGCTTGATAATTGTAGCGGAACTACGTTATTAAACTTAGGGAGAACATTCGATCATAGCAACACAAATTGACAACTTGGTTGTTAAGATTAATGAATTTATCTGGATCTTAAGGCTGCCATTGGATTAAATCATTAGTGCGGACACTGTGATTGTTTGTTGGTTAGGGATAGTTATACGGCGGATCCGTTAATTAACCAATATTAAGAAAAGATAAAATTCATAATATAAACTGGAGTTTCGTTTCAAGGATCGGTTCTAATTTCCGTTGGTGGATGTGTGCTTGCAACCAAGGTTTGTTTTCTTGATATATTTCAGTTTCAATTGATTTTGTTTGCTAGTTTAATTTCTGCCATAGTTTAAATCATTTCAAATCAATCCCCCCCAATTACATAACGTACAACATAAAAATCTAACTTCAAACTTCCTCGTGGGATCGACCCCTTGCTTGCTCTATACTATCTTATGTGTTTTAAGCTAGGGTAATTAATTTGTGCGACCGCGACATCGCAACACCTATACATAAGAGAACGACCTATAAATTTATAATCGGTGTTGTCATCGTATTGGAATACTGAATATTGAATTTGAGGTCATTTGAACATCGTTTGGTCGGTGTTTCTATCCTGGTACGTAAAAGGTTACTTTGGCGTCATGTTTTAGAGGTTCAATATGGCCGCAATGGGTTTGGGTACCTATACATAAGAGAACGACGTATAAATTTATATTCGGTGTTGTCATCGTATTGGAATACTGAATATTGAATTTGAGGTCATTTGGATATCGTTTGGTCCGGGATTCAATCCTGTTACGTAAAAGTTTAGATTTGCGTCCTCTTTTGGATGTTCGTTTCGGCCGCAATGGGTTTGGGTACCTAGTCTTAAGAGAACGACCTATAAATTTATATTCCGTGTTTCCATCGTATTGCAAAACTAAATATTGAATTTCAGGTCATTTGGAGATCGTTTGGTCCGGGTTTCAATCCTGGGACGTAAAAGGTTGGATTTGCGTCCTCTTTTGGATGTTCGTTTCGGCCGCAATGGGTTTGGGTACCTAGCCTTAAGAGAACGACCTATAAATTTATAATCGGTGTTGTCATCGTATTGGAATACTGAATATTGAATTTGAGGTCATTTGAACATCGTTTGGTCGGTGTTTCTATCCTGGTACGTAAAAGGTTACTTTGGCGTCATGTTTTAGAGGTTCAATATGGCCGGAATGGGTTTGGGTACCTATACATAAGAGAACGACGTATAAATTTATATTCGGTGTTGTCATCGTATTGGAATACTGAATATTGAATTTGAGGTCATTTGGATATCGTTTGGTCCGGGATTCAATCCTGGTACGTAAAAGTTTAGATACGCGTCATGTTTTGGATGTTCGTTTCGGCCGCAAAGGGTTTGGGTACCTACACTTAAGAGAATGACCTATAAATTTATATTCCGTGTTTCCATCGTATTGCAAAACTAAATATTGAATTTCAGGTCATTTGGAGATCGTTTGGTCCGGGTTTCAATCCTGGGACGTAAAAGGTTAGATTTGCGTCCTCTTTTGGATGTTCGTTTCGGCCGCAATGGGTTTGGGTACCTACACTTAAGAGAACGACCTATAAATTTATAATCGGTGTTTCCATCGTATTGCAATACTAAATATTAAATTTGAGGTGATTTGAACATCGTTTAGTCGGTGTTTCTATCCTGGTACGGAAGAGGTTACTTTGGCGTCATGTTTTAGAGGTTCAACATGGCCGGAATGGGTTTGGGTACCTATACATAAGAGAACGACGTATAAATTTATATTCGGTGTTGTTATCGTATTGGAATACTGAATATTGAATTTGAGGTCATTTGGATATCGTTTGGTCCGGGATTCAATCCTAGTACGTAAAAGTTTAGATATACGTCCTCTTTTGGATGTTCGTTTCGGCCGCAATGGGTTTGGGTACCTAGTCTTAAGAGAACGACCTATAAATTTATAATCGGTGTTTTCATTGTATTACAATACTAAATATTAAATTTTAGGTCATTTGAACATCGTTTGGTCGGTGTTTCTATCCTGGTACGTAAAAGGTTACTTTGGCGTCATGTTTTAGAGGTTCAATATGGCCGGAATGGGTTTGGGTACCTAAACATAAGAGAACGACGTATAAATTTATATTCGGTGATGTCATCGTATTGGAATACTGAATATTGAATTTGAGGTCATTTGGATATCGTTTGGTCCGGGAGTCAATCCTGGTACGTAAAAGTTTAGATACGCGTCATGTTTTGGATGTTCGTTTCGGCCGCAAAGGGTTTGGGTACCTACACTTAAGAGAACGACCTATAAATTTATAATCGGTGTTTTCATTGTATTACAATACTAAATATTAAATTTTAGGTCATTTGAACATCGTTTGGTCGGTGTTTCTATCCTGGTACGTAAAAGGTTACTTTGGCGTCATGTTTTAGAGGTTCAATATGGCCGGAATGGGTTTGGGTACCTATACATAAGAGAACGACCTATAAATTTATAATCGGTGTTGTCATCGTATTGGAATACTGAATATTGAATTTGAGGTCATTTGAACATCGTTTGGTCGGTGTTTCTATCCTGGTACGTAAAAGGTTACTTTGGCGTCATGTTTTAGAGGTTCAATATGGCCGGAATGGGTTTGGGTACCTATACATAAGAGAACGACGTATAAATTTATATTCGGTGTTGTCATCGTATTGGAATACTGAATATTGAATTTGAGGTCATTTGGATATCGTTTGGTCCGGGATTCAATCCTGGTACGTAAAAGTTTAGATACGCGTCATGTTTTGGATGTTCGTTTCGGCCGCAAAGGGTTTGGGTACCTACACTTAAGAGAACGACCTATAAATTTATATTCCGTGTTTCCATCGTATTGCAAAACTAAATATTGAATTTCAGGTCATTTGGAGATCGTTTGGCCCGGGTTTCAATCCGGGGACGTAAAAGGTTAGATTTGCGTCCTCTTTTGGATGTTCGTTTCGGCCGCAATGGGTTTGGGTACCTACACTTAAGAGAACGACCTATAAATTTATAATCGGTGTTTCCATCGTATTGCAATACTAAATATTAAATTTGAGGTCATTTGAACATCGTTTGGTCGGTGTTTCTATCCTGGTACGTAAAAGGTTACTTTGGCGTCATGTTTTAGAGGTTCAATATGGCCGGAATGGGTTTGGGTACCTATACATAAGAGAACGATGTATAAATTTATATTCGGTGTTGTCATCGTATTGGAATACTGAATATTGAATTTGAGGTCATTTGGATATCGTTTGGTCCGGGATTCAATCCTGGTACGTAAAAGTTTAGATACGCGTAGGATGTTCGTTTCAGCCGCAAAGGGTTTGGGTACCTACACTTAAGAGAACGACCTATAAATTTATATTCCGTGTTTCCATCGTATTGCAAAACTAAATATTGAATTTCAGGTCATTTGAACATCGTTTGGTCGGTGTTTCTATCCTGGTACGTAAAAGGTTACTTTGGCGTCATGTTTTAGAGGTTCAACATGGCCGGAATGGGTTTGGGTACCTAAACATAAGAGAACGACGTATAAATTTATATTCGGTGTTGTCATCGTATTGGAATACTGAATATTGAATTTGAGGTCATTTGGATATCGTTTGGTCCGGGATTCAATCCTGGTACGTAAAAGTTTAGATACGCGTCATGTTTTGGATGTTCGTTTCGGCCGCAAAGGGTTTGAGTACCTACACTTAAGAGAACGACCTATAAATTTATATTCCGTGTTTCCATCGTATTGCAAAACTAAATATTGAATTTCAGGTCATTTGGAGAATCGTTTGGTCCGGGTTTCAATCCGGGGACGTAAAAGGTTACTTTGGCGTCATGTTTTAGAGGTTCAATATGGCCGCAATGGGTTTGGGTACCTATACATAAGAGAACGGCGTATACATTTATATTCGGTGTTGTCATCGTATTGGAATACTGAATATTGAATTTGAGGTCATTTGGATATCGTTTGGTCCGGGATTCAATCCTGTTACGTAAAAGTTTAGATTTGCGTCCTCTTTTGGATGTTCGTTTCGGCCGCAATGGGTTTGGGTACCTAGTCTTAAGAGAACGACCTATAAATTTATATTCCGTGTTTCCATCTTATTGCAAAACTAAATATTGAATTTCAGGTCATTTGGAGATCGTTTGGTCCGGGTTTCAATCCTGTGACGTAAAAGGTTGGATTTGCGTCCTCTTTTGGATGTTCGTTTCGGCCGCAATGGGTTTGGGTACCTAGCCTTAAGAGAACGACCTATAAATTTATAATCGGTGTTTTCATCGTATTGGAATACTGAATATTGAATTTGAGGTCATTTGAACATCGTTTGGTCGGTGTTTCTATCCTGGTACGTAAAAGGTTACTTTGGCGTCATGTTTTAGAGGTTCAATATGGCCGGAATGGGTTTGGGTACCTATACATAAGAGAACGACGTATAAATTTATATTCGGTGTTGTCATCGTATTGGAATACTGAATATTGAATTTGAGGTCATTTGGATATCGTTTGGTCCGGGATTCAATCCTGGTACGTAAAAGTTTAGATACGCGTCATGTTTTGGATGTTCGTTTCGGCCGCAAAGGGTTTGGGTACCTACACTTAAGAGAATGACCTATAAATTTATATTCCGTGTTTCCATCGTATTGCAAAACTAAATATTGAATTTCAGGTCATTTGGAGATCGTTTGGTCCGGGTTTCAATCCTGGGACGTAAAAGGTTAGATTTGCGTCCTCTTTTGGATGTTCGTTTAGGCCGCAATGGGTTTGGGTACCTACACTTAAGAGAACGACCTATAAATTTATAATCGGTGTTTCCATCGTATTGCAATACTAAATATTAAATTTGAGGTGATTTGAACATCGTTTAG
The DNA here is from genome assembly GCA_030145905.1 of Populus davidiana. Lineage (NCBI taxonomy): Eukaryota > Viridiplantae > Streptophyta > Magnoliopsida > Malpighiales > Salicaceae > Populus > Populus davidiana. Next base: position 12,270,490 of record CM057806.1, read on the forward strand.
TCGGTGTTTCTATCCTGGTACGGAAGAGGTTACTTTGGCGTCATGTTTTAGAGGTTCAACATGGCCGGAATGGGTTTGGGTACCTATACATAAGAGAACGACGTATAAATTTATATTCGGTGTTGTTATCGTATTGGAATACTGAATATTGAATTTGAGGTCATTTGGATATCGTTTGGTCCGGGATTCAATCCTCGTACGTAAAAGTTTAGATATACGTCCTCTTTTGGATGTTCGTTTCGGCCGTAATGGGTTTGGGTACCTAGTCTTAAGAGAACGACCTATAAATTTATAATCGATGTTTTCATTGTATTACAATACTAAATATTAAATTTTAGGTCATTTGAACATCGTTTGGTCGGTGTTTCTATCCTGGTAGGTAAAAGGTTACTTTGGCGTCATGTTTTAGAGGTTCAATATGGCCGGAATGGGTTTGGGTACCTAAACATAAGAGAACGACGTATAAATTTATATTCGGTGTTGTCATCGTATTGGAATACAGAATATTGAATTTGAGGTCATTTGGATATCGTTTGGTCCGGGAGTCAATCCTGGTACGTAAAAGTTTAGATACGCGTCATGTTTTGGATGTTCGTTTCGGCCGCAAAGGGTTTGGGTACCTACACTTAAGAGAACGACCTATAAATTTATATTCCGTGTTTCCATCGTATTGCAAAACTAAATATTGAATTTCAGGTCATTTGGAGAATCGTTTGGTCCGGGTTTCAATCCGGGGACGTAAAAGGTTACTTTGGCGTCATGTTTTAGAGGTTCAATATGGCCGCAATGGGTTTGGGTACCTATACATAAGAGAACGGCGTATACATTTATATTCGGTGTTGTCATCGTATTGGAATACTGAATATTGAATTTGAGGTCATTTGGATATCGTTTGGTCCGGGTTTCAATCCTGTGACGTAAAAGGTTGGATTTGCGTCCTCTTTTGGATGTTCGTTTCGGCCGCAATGGGTTTGGGTACCTAGTCTTAAGAGAACGACCTATAAATTTATATTCCGTGTTTCCATCGTATTGCAAAACTAAATATTGAATTTCAGGTCATTTGGAGATCGTTTGGTCCGGGTTTCAATCCTGGGACGTAAAAGGTTGGATTTGCGTCCTCTTTTGGATGTTCGTTTCGGCCGCAATGGGTTTGGGTACCTAGCCTTAAGAGAACGACCTATAAATTTATAATCGGTGTTGTCATCGTATTGGAATACTGAATATTGAATTTGAGGTCATCTGAACATCGTTTGGTCGGTGTTTCTATCCTGGTACGTAAAAGGTTACTTTGGCGTCATGTTTTAGAGGTTCAATATGGCCGGAATGGGTTTGGGTACCTATACATAAGAGAACGACGTATAAATTTATATTCGGTGTTGTCATCGTATTGGAATACTGAATATTGAATTTGAGGTCATTTGGATATCGTTTGGTCCGGGATTCAATCCTGGTACGTAAAAGTTTAGATACGCGTCATGTGTTTGGATGTTCGTTTCGGCCGCAAAGGGTTTGGGTACCTACACTTAAGAGAACGACCTATAAATTTATATTCCTTGTTTCCATCGTATTGCAAAACTAAATATTGAATTTCAGGTCATTTGGAGGATCGTTTGGTCCGGGTTTCAATATTGGGACGTAAAAGGTTAGATTTGCGTCCTCTTTTGGATGTTCGTTTCGGCCGCAATGGGTTTGGGTACCTAGTCTTAAGAGAACGACCTATAAATTTATATTCCGTGTTTCCATCGTTTTGCAAAACTAAATATTGAATTTCAGGTCATTTGGAGATCGTTTGGTCCGGGTTTCAATCCTGGGACGTAAAAGGTTAGATTTGCGTCCTCTTTCGGATGTTCGTTTCGGCCGCAATGGGTTTGGGTACCTACACTTAAGAGAACGACCTTTAAATTTATAATCGGTGTTTCCATCGTATTGCAATATTAAATATTAAATTTGAGGTGATTTGAACATCGTTTGGTCGGTGTTTCTATCCTGGTACGTAAGAGGTTACTTTGGCGTCATGTTTTAGAGGTTCAACATGGCCGAAATGGGTTTGGGTACCTATACATAAGAGAACGACGTATAAATTTATATTCGGTGTTGTCATCGTATTGGAATACTGAATATTGAATTTGAGGTCATTTGGATATGGCTTGGTCCGGGATTCAATCCTGGTACGTAAAAGTTTAGATACGCGTCATGTTTTGGATGTTCGTTTCGGCCGCAAAGGGTTTGGGTACCTACACTTAAGAGAACGACCTATCAATTTATATTCCGTGTTTCCATCGTATTGCAAAACTAAATATTGAATTTCAGGTCATTTGGAGATCGTTTGGTCCGGGTTTCAATCCTGGGACGTAAAAGGTTAGATTTGCGTCCTCTTTCGGATGTTCGTTTCGGCCGCAATGGGTTTGGGTACCTACACTTAAGAGAACGACCTATAAATTTATAATCGGTGTTTCCATCGTATTGCAATACTAAATATTAAATTTGAGGTGATTTGAACATCGTTTGGTAGGTGTTTCTATCCTGGTACGTAAGAGGTTACTTTGGCGTCATGTTTTAGAGGTTCAATATGGCCGGAAGGGGTTTGGGTACCTATACATAAGAGAACGACGTATAAATTTATATTCGGTGTTGTCATCGTATTGGAATACTGAATATTGAATTTGAGGTCATTTGGATATCGCTTGGTCCGGGATTCAATCCTGGTACGTAAAAGTTTAGATACGCGTCATGTTTTGGATGTTCGTTTCGGCCGCAAAGGGTTTGGGTACCTACACTTAAGAGAACGACCTATCAATTTATATTCCGTGTTTCCATCGTATTGCAAAACTAAATATTGAATTTCAGGTCATTTGGAGATCGTTTGGTCCGGGTTTCAATATTGGGACGTAAAAGGTTAGATTTGCGTCCTCTTTCGGATGTTCGTTTCGGCCGCAATGGGTTTGGGTACCTACACTTAAGAGAACGACCTATAAATTTATAATCGGTGTTTCCATCGTATTGCAATACTAAATATTAAATTTGAAGTGATTTGAACATCGTTTGGTCGGTGTTTCTATCCTGGTACGTAAGAGGTTACTTTGGCGTCATGTTTTAGAGGTTCAATATGGCCGGAATGGGTTTGGGTACCTATACATAAGAGAACGACGTATAAATTTATATTCGGTGTTGTCATCGTATTGGAATACTGAATATTGAATTTGAGGTCATTTGGATATCGCTTGGTCCGGGATTCAATCCTGGTACGTAAAAGTTTAGATACGCGTCATGTTTTGGATGTTCGTTTCGGCCGCAAAGGGTTTGGGTACCTACACTTAAGAGAATGACCTATAAATTTATATTCCGTGTTTCCATCGTATTGCAAAACTAAATATTGAATTTCAGGTCATTTGGAGATCGTTTGGTCCGGGTTTCAATCCTGGGACGTAAAAGGTTAGATTTGCGTCCTCTTTCGGATGTTCGTTTCGGCCGCAATGGGTTTGGGTACCTACACTTAAGAGAACGACCTATAAATTCATAATCGGTGTTTCCATCGTATTGCAATACTAAATATTAAATTTGAGGTGATTTGAACATCGTTTGGTCGGTGTTTCTATCCTGGTACGTAAGAGGTTACTTTGGCGTCATGTTTTAGAGGTTCAACATGGCCGGAATGGGTTTGGGTACCTATACCTAAGAGAACGACGTATAAATTTATATTCGGTGTTGTCATCGTATTGGAATACTGAATATTGAATTTGAGGTCATTTGGATATCGTTTGGTCCAGGATTCAATCCTGGTACGTAAAAGTTTAGATACGCGTCATGTTTTGGATGTTCGTTTCGGCCGCAAAGGGTTTGGGTACCTACACTTAAGAGAACGACCTATCAATTTATATTCCGTGTTTCCATCGTATTGCAAAACTAAATATTGAATTTCAGGTCATTTGGAGATCGTTTGGTCCGGGTTTCAATCCTGGGACGTAAAAGGTTAGATTTGCGTCCTCTTTCGGATGTTCGTTTCGGCCGCAATGGGTTTGGGTACCTACACTTAAGAGAACGACCTATAAATTCATAATCGGTGTTTCCATCGTATTGCAATACTAAATATTAAATTTGAGGTGATTTGAACATTGTTTGGTCGGTGTTTCTATCCTGGTACGTAAGAGGTTACTTTGGCGTCATGTTTTAGAGGTTCAACATGGCCGGAATGGGTTTGGGTACCTATACCTAAGAGAACGACGTATAAATTTATATTCGGTGTTGTCATCGTATTGGAATACTGAATATTGAATTTGAGGTCATTTGGATATCGTTTGGTCCGGGATTCAATCCTGGTACGTAAAAGTTTAGATACGCGTCATGTTTTGGATGTTCGTTTCGGCCGCAAAGGGTTTGGGTACCTACACTTAAGAGAACGACCTATCAATTTATATTTCGTGTTTCCATCGTATTGCAAAACTAAATATTGAATTTCAGGTCATTTTGGAGATCGTTTGGTCCGGGTTTCAATCCTGGGACGTAAAAGGTTAGATTTGCGTCCTCTTTTGGATGTTCGTTTCGGCCGCAATGGGTTTGGGTACCTACACTTAACAGAACGACCTATAAATTTATAATCGGTGTTTCCATCGTATTGCAATACTAAATATTAAATTTGAGGTGATTTGAACATCGTTTGGTCGGTGTTTCTATCCTGGTACGTAAGAGGTTACTTTGGCGTCATGTTTTAGAGGTTCAACATGGCCGGAATGGGTTTGGGTACCTATACATAAGAGAACGACGTATAAATTTATATTCGGTGTTGTCATCGTATTGGAATACTGAATATTGAATTTGAGGTCATTTGGATATCGTTTGGTCCGGGATTCAATCCTGGTACGTAAAAGTTTAGATACGCGTCATGTTTTGGATGTTCGTTTCGGCCGCAAAGGGTTTGGGTACCTACACTTAAGAGAACGACCTATCAATTTATATTCCGTGTTTCCATCGTATTGCAAAACTAAATATTGAATTTCAGGTCATTTTGGAGATCGTTTGGTCCAGGTTTCAATCCTGGGACGTAAAAGGTTAGATTTGCGTCCTCTTTTGGATGTTCGTTTCGGGCGCAATGGGTTTGGGTACCTACACTTTAGAGAACGACCTATAAATTTATAATCGGTGTTTCTTTTTTTTTTTGGTAAGCTGACTTATGTATTAAAAGAAAATGATACAAAGAATATAATGGGCATACCCAAGATTTACAATGTGAACAAAAACGAAAACCAACAAATGGCTACAGGCTAGCCACATAACAAAACAAAAACTTAGACCAACTAGATATGCTAGGGGTACAAAAACAACCAGCTAAACATCAAATTAAGAGTCCATGTTATTGACCCTCCAAAGTCTTTGGATCCTTATGTTTTCATCTGTTTGTTGAACATTCCGCATCAAAACAAGCTTATCGCGAATGATACATTCGATTTGATCAAAAACCAAATTTGAAGCTTTAGACACATCTGCAAAGATCCTTGTGTTCCGTTCTTGCCAGATACAATACACTGTAGCTGCGAAACCCAGTTTACGAGAAACGTTGACGAAACTTTTGCCATGCCAAGAGACAGTGGCCAATCGAATCCATTCATCCAAGCTTTTTGTCATTCTTGGAATGTCGCATCTGTCACAAACATTCCACCATAATGCTTTCGTAAAGGAGCATTCAAAGAACAAGTGGTTGTGATCTTCATTATTGCGGAGACAAAGTGAGCACCTATTGGGACCATGAATACCAAACCGATGAAGTCTATCCTGCGTTGAGAGTTTCCTTTGGATAGCCACCCAAAGAAGAAATGCATGTCTTGGGACAGCATTCTTGAACCACACGATGTCATGCCAATCAACCATCTGATGATGAATTCTTACTTGTTCCCAAGCTACTTTGACCGAGAAACTCTGATTTGGCGAATCCAACCAAACAATCTCATCCTTTTGCCTCTTAGGAGTAGATGTGGAAGGAATAGCTTCTATAATGGGGTGCCAGCCAATAGCATGTGTGATAGGAATTCTCCATTCTAAGTTATTAATCAGCACGTTCACTCTCGCATTGTGTTCCATACCTGAATCATAGATGAATCGTTCACCGTAAGTATCAGCGAGCGGGCTGTGAGGATGCCAATTGTCAAACCATAGAGAGGTTGTCATTCCATCTCCGATAATGTGCTGCATCTTCGGCCATGCTAAGGATCTGAGCTTTAGAATCTTTCCCCAAGCCCAAGAGCAGCTTCCTGGCGCCTTGATTGTCCAGAAATTCCTACCTCGCAAGAGATTGGATCTGATCCAAGTAGACCAGATTGAGCCATCCGAGTCATTGCACAAGTTCCAAATGTGTTTCAACAAGGCAATCTTGTTCCATTCTGTTATCCTTTTTATGCCTAGCCCCCCCTCCTTTCTTGGAAGACATACCTGATCCCAAGCCACTTTAGCCCTAGTAGTGCTCATATCTGAACCTGACCAAAGAAATGATCTCATAATTTGCTCAACGTTTTTCACTACTTGCCCAGGTAATAGGAATAGAGATGCCCAATAGACCTGGATGGAGAATAAAACTGAGTTAATCAGTTGTACTCGCCCAGCGAAAGAGAGTGTTCTGCAGGTCCAATGTCGTACTTTAGCGGCAATTCGATCCACGAGGCCCTTACAATCAACAGCCTTTAGTCTGGACGAGATAAGAGGCACTCCCAAATATTTCATAGGAAGCTCCCCCTCTCTAAACCCAAGAATACTGATAATCTGTTCCCTCTCAGCACCTAACACACCGCTCAAGAAGATGTCACTTTTGTTTGGATTTGGATATAGACCTGATAGATCTTGAAACTCTATGAGTGCATTTTTGATCATACGAACTGAGTGTACATCCCCTTTGCTGAATATCATCAAGTCGTCGGCAAAGCAAAGATGAGATTGCAATACTAAATATTAAATTTGAGGTCATTTGAACATCGTTTGGTCGGTGTTTCTATCCTGGTACGTAAGAGGTTACTTTGGCGTCATGTTTTAGAGGTTCAATATGGCCGGAATGGGTTTGGGTACCTATACATAAGAGAACGACGTATAAATTTATATTCGGAGTTGTCATCGTATTGGAATACTGAATATTGAATTTGAGGTCATTTGGATATCGTTTGGTCCGGGATTCAATCCTGGTACGTAAAAGTTTAGATACGCGTCATGTTTTGGATGTTCGTTTCGGCCGCAAAGGGTTTGGGTACCTACACTTAAGAGAATGACCTATAAATTTATATTCCGTGTTTCCATCGTATTGCAAAACTAAATATTGAATTTCAGGTCATTTGGAGATCGTTTGGTCCGGGTTTCAATCCTGGGACGTAAAAGGTTAGATTTGCGTCCTCTTTTGGATGTTCGTTTCTGCCGCAATGGGTTTGGGTACCTACACTTAAGAGAACGACCTATAAATTTATAATCGGTGTTTCCATCGTATTGCAATACTAAATATTAAATTTGAGGTCATTTGAACATCGTTTGGTCGGTGTTTCTATCCTGGTACGTAAAAGGTTACTTTGGCGTCATGTTTTAGAGGTTCAATATGGCCGGAACGGGTTTGGGTACCTATACATAAGAGAACGACGTATAAATTTATATTCGGTGTTGTCATCGTATTGGAATACTGAATATTGAATTTGAGGTCATTTGGATATCGTTTGGTCCGGGATTCAATCCTGGTACGTAAAAGTTTAGATACGCGTCATGTTTTGGATGTTCAATTCGGCCGCAAAGGGTTTGGGTACCTACACTTAAGAGAACGACCTATAAATTTATATTCCGTGTTTCCATCGTATTGCAAAACTAAATATTGAATTTCAGGTCATTTGGAGATCGTTTGGTCCGGGTTTCAATCCTGGGACGTAAAAGGTTAGATTTGCGTCCTCTTTCGGATGTTCGTTTCGGCCGCAATGGGTTTGGGTACCTACACTTAAGAGAACGACCTATAAATTTATAATCGGTGTTTCCATCGTATTGCAATACTAAATATTAAATTTGAGGTCATTTGAACATCGTTTGGTCGGTGTTTCTATCCTGGTACGTAAAAGGTTACTTTGGCGTCATGTTTTAGAGGTTCAATATGGCCGGAACGGGTTTGGGTACCTATACATAAGAGAACGACGTATAAATTTATATTCGGTGTTGTCATCGTATTGGAATACTGAATATTGAATTTGAGGTCATTTGGATATCGTTTGGTCCGGGATTAAATCCTGGTACGTAAAAGTTTAGATACGCGTCATGTTTTGGATGTTCGTTTCGGCCGCAAAGGGTTTGGGTACCTACACTTAAGAGAACGACCTATAAATTTATATTCCGTGTTTCCATCGTATTGCAAAACTAAATATTGATTTTCAGGTCCTTTGGAGATCGTTTGGTCCGGGTTTCAATCCTGGGACGTAAAAGGTTAGATTTGCGTCCTCTTTTGGTTGTTCGTTTCGGCCGCAATGGGTTTGGGTACCCACACTTAAGAGAACGACCTATAAATTTATAATCGGTGTTTCCATCGTATTGCAATACTAAATATTAAATTTGAGGTGATTTGAACATCGTTTGGTCGGTGTTTCTATCCTGGTACTTAAGAGGTTACTTTGGCGTCATGTTTTAGAGGTTCAATATGGCCGGAATGGGTTTGGGTACCTATACATAAGAGAACGACGTATAAATTTATATTCGGTGTTGTCATCGTGTTGCAAAACTAAATATTGAATTTGAGGTCATTTGGATATCGTTTGGTCCGGGTTTCAATCCTGGTACGTAAAAGTTTAGATACGCGTCATGTTTTGGATGTTCGTTTCGGCCGCAAAGGGTTTGGGTACCTACACTTAAGAGAACGACCTATAAATTTATATTCCGTGTTTCCATCGTATTGCAAAACTAAATATTGAATTTCAGGTCATTTGGAGATCGTTTGGTCCGGGTTTCAATCCTGGGACGTAAAAGGTTAGATTTGCGTCCTCTTTTGGATGTTCGTTTCGGCTGCAATGGGTTTGGGTACCTACACTTAAGAGAACGACCTATAAATTTATAATCGGTGTTTCCATCGTATTGCAATACTAAATATTAAATTTGAGGTCATTTGAACATCGTTTGGTCGGTGTTTCTATCCTGGTACGTAAAAGGTTACTTTGGCGTCATGTTTTAGAGGTTCAATATGGCCGGAACGGGTTTGGGTACCTATACATAAGAGAACGACGTATAAATTTATATTCGGTGTTGTCATCGTATTGGAATACTGAATATTGAATTTGAGGTCATTTGGATATCGTTTGGTCCGGGATTCAATCCTGGTACGTAAAAGTTTAGATACGCGTCATGTTTTGGATGTTCGTTTCGGCCGCAAAGGGTTTGGGTACCTACACTTAAGAGAACGACCTATAAATTTATATTCCGTGTTTCCATCGTATTGCAAAACTAAATATTGAATTTCAGGTCATTTGGAGATCGTTTGGTCCGGGTTTCAATCCTGGGACGTAAAAGGTTAGATTTGCGTCCTCTTTCGGATGTTCGTTTCGGCCGCAATGGGTTTGGGTACCTACACTTAAGAGAACGACCTATAAATTTATAATCGGTGTTTCCATCGTATTGCAATACTAAATATTAAATTTGAGGTCATTTGAACATCGTTTGGTCGGTGTTTCTATCCTGGTACGTAAAAGGTTACTTTGGCGTCATGTTTTAGAGGTTCAATATGGCCGGAACGGGTTTGGGTACCTATACATAAGAGAACGACGTATAAATTTATATTCGGTGTTGTCATCGTATTGGAATACTGAATATTGAATTTGAGGTCATTTGGATATCGTTTGGTCCGGGATTCAATCCTGGTACGTAAAAGTTTAGATACGCGTCATGTTTTGGATGTTCGTTTCGGCCGCAAAGGGTTTGGGTACCTACACTTAAGAGAACGACCTATAAATTTATATTCCGTGTTTCCATCGTATTGCAAAACTAAATATTGATTTTCAGGTCCTTTGGAGATCGTTTGGTCCGGGTTTCAATCCTGGGACGTAAAAGGTTAGATTTGCGTCCTCTTTTGGTTGTTCGTTTCGGCCGCAATGGGTTTGGGTACCCACACTTAAGAGAACGACCTATAAATTTATAATCGGTGTTTCCATCGTATTGCAATACTAAATATTAAATTTGAGGTGATTTGAACATCGTTTGGTCGGTGTTTCTATCCTGGTACTTAAGAGGTTACTTTGGCGTCATGTTTTAGAGGTTCAATATGGCCGGAATGGGTTTGGGTACCTATACATAAGAGAACGACGTATAAATTTATATTCGGTGTTGTCATCGTGTAGCAAAACTAAATATTGAATTTGAGGTCATTTGGATATCGTTTGGTCCGGGTTTCAATCCTGGTACGTAAAAGTTTAGATACGCGTCATGTTTTGGATGTTCGTTTCGGCCGCAAAGGGTTTGGGTACCTACACTTAAAAGAACGACCTATAAATTTATATTCCGTGTTTCCATCGTATTGCAAAACTAAATATTGAATTTCAGGTCATTTGGAGATCGTTTGGTCCGGGTTTCAATCCTGGGACGTAAAAGGTTAGATTTGCGTCCTCTTTTGGATGTTCGTTTCGGCTGCAATGGGTTTGGGTACCTACACTTAAGAGAACGACCTATAAATTTATAATCGGTGTTTCCATCGTATTGCAATACTAAATATTAAATTTGAGGTCATTTGAACATCGTTTGGTCGGTGTTTCTATCCTGGTACGTAAAAGGTTACTTTGGCGTCATGTTTTAGAGGTTCAATATGGCCGGAACGGGTTTGGGTACCTATACATAAGAGAACGACGTATAAATTTATATTCGGTGTTGTCATCGTATTGGAATACTGAATATTGAATTTGAGGTCATTTGGATATCGTTTGGTCCGGGATTCAATCCTGGTACGTAAAAGTTTAGATACGCGTCATGTTTTGGATGTTCGTTTCGGCCGCAAAGGGTTTGGGTACCTACACTTAAGAGAACGACCTATAAATTTATATTCCGTGTTTCCATCGTATTGCAAAACTAAATATTGAATTTCAGGTCATTTGGAGATCGTTTGGCCCAGGTTTCAATCCGGGGACGTAAAAGGTTAGATTTGCGTCCTCTTTTGGATGTTCGTTTCGGCCGCAATGGGTTTGGGTACCTACACTTAAGAGAATGACCTATAAATTTTTATTCCGTGTTTCCATCGTATTGCAAAACTAAATATTGAATTTCAGGTCATTTGGAGATCGTTTGGTCCGGGTTTCAATCCTGGGACGTAAAAGGTTAGATTTGCGTCCTCTTTTGGATGTTCGTTTCTGCCGCAATGGGTTTGGGTACCTACACTTAAGAGAACGACCTATAAATTTATAATCGGTGTTTCCATCGTATTGCAATACTAAATATTAAATTTGAGGTCATTTGAACATCGTTTGGTCGGTGTTTCTATCCTGGTACCTAAAAGGTTACTTTGGCGTCATGTTTTAGAGGTTCAATATGGCCGGAACGGGTTTGGGTACCTATACATAAGAGAACGACGTATAAATTTATATTCGGTGTTGTCATCGTATTGGAATACTGAATATTGAATTTGAGGTCATTTGGATATCGTTTGGTCCGGGATTCAATCCTGGTACGTAAAAGTTTAGATACGCGTCATGTTTTAGATGTTCCATTCGGCCGCAAAGGGTTTGGGTACCTACACTTAAGAGAACGACCTATAAATTTATATTCCGTGTTTCCATCGTATTGCAAAACTAAATATTGAATTTCAGGTCATTTGGAGATCGTTTGGCCCGGGTTTCAATCCTGGGACGTAAAAGGTTAGATTTGCATCCTCTTTTGGATGTTCGTTTCGGCCGCAATAGGTTTGGGTACCTACACTTAAGAGAACGACCTATAAATTTATAATCGGTGTTTCCATCGTATTGCAATACTAAATATTAAATTTTAGGTCATTTCAACATCGTTTGGTCGGTGTTTCTATCCTGGTACGTAAAAGGTTACTTTGGCGTCATGTTTTAGAGGTTCAATATGGCCGGAATGGGTTTGGGTACCTATACATAAGAGAACGACGTATAAATTTATATTGGGTGTTGTCATCGTGTTGGAATACTGAATATTGAATTTGAGGTCATTTGGATATCGTTTGGTCCGGGATTCAATCCTGGTACGTAAAAGTTTAGATACGTGTCATGTTTTGGATGTTCGTTTCGGCTACAAAGGGTTTGGGTACCTACACTTAAGAGAACGACCTATAAATTTATATTCCGTGTTTCCATCGTATTGCAAAACTAAATATTGAATTTCAGGTCATTTGGAGATCGTTTGGCCCGGGTTTCAATCCGGGGACGTAAAAGGTTAGATTTGCGTCCTCTTTTGGATGTTCGTTTCGGCCGCAATGGGTTTGGGTACCTACACTTAAGAGAACGACCTATAAATTTATAATCGGTGTTTCCATCGTATTGCAATACTAAATATTAAATTTGAGGTCATTTGAACATCGTTTGGTCGGTGTTTCTATCCTGGTACCTAAAAGGTTACTTTGGCGTCATGTTTTAGAGGTTCAATATGGCCGGAACGGGTTTGGGTACCTATGTAACGCCCTGTAATTTCGTACATTCATAAAAGAACTTTGAGTATTAACTTTTAAAAAAATGGGTTTTTTTTTTTTTTTTTTTTTTATCCACCGAACTTATCGGAGACTTGCCGAAATTTCCACTGAAATTTTGGCAGAGTTTCCTTTATATCTGGAGGTCCCAAGTTATCGACAATCATCTTGTACAATTATACTTATTTCTCAATCACATCATAATCATGTAGAACCTCAACAACACATCATTCACGGTACATGCCTCACATTTCGCATGCTCATTTCTTTCCCATTAACACACATAATTCATAATAATTGCAAGTAAGCAAACTAAGAATTACAAATACAGAATAATATATTTTTATGTCCCGACACTTAATGTAAAAAAAGTACTATTACATATTAAGTCATTTAGTTCCTTAATGACAAAATACATTAATGTTCATCTTCTTATTCAATCATGCAAAAGGAAACTAGAGGACCTGAAACGCTACTTCTGGTATGAATCTGAAGGACCTGCAATTTCATAATGTATATAATAAATATAGCATAAAAGGAAAATCACACAATACATGCACGAAGTTAAACATATATTCAACGATATGCAATCATAGTTCCTTGAAATTCGCATTTATCCTTCCATTATTACATCTCTATCCATCCTTCCTAGAATCATTCAACATTTTCGTTTTGTGTCTTGTTTCACCTCATGAGCGCATTTAATTCATTATAATAATTCAACATTTTCATTTTGTGTCTTGTTTCACCTCATGAGCGCATTTACTTCATTATAATATCTACCATGTGATTTCTCTCCCTCTTACTCTATCTCTTTATATATCAATTTCAATCCCAACATCTATTATACCTATTATGGCTTTTCCATATAAGATGTCAAACTCATCATTATTTCAGTCCAATTTTAGTTTATAAATATATTCCACTTACATATTTCTTGTGCCCATTTCAACACATTCCTATGTTTCTTTAGATTTTCAGTAAAATCTCTCATTATCATGGAACCGGCCATCATTTTCACAATATTCACATCCGATCCATCTTTGAGTAATATGACTATTATTGGCATTTTATTACACTATTATAATTATCACTAAATTCTTATCATGCCAGTAACAACATGAAACCTTAATACAACATATTTACATTATTGATCATAATTTCTTTGACATCCTCCCTGTGCGCAGGACATGATTCTCAAATTATATCAATTACAATTCTTTTCAATCAATTCAAAATACATCATATATATATCATTGCATTCTTTAAGTGTATAACACCTACCATGGTTAATGAACTTTTGCTCTCACGTCCCAAGCAATACGATATTTGCCTCCATCCTTCACAAGAATTAGATCCTCATCAGTTTCTTCTTTTTTTTTTCTCCAATAATCCATGATATAAACATAAATTACCATTTTTGTTTAACAATTAGGTATCATCCAACATTCCATTTATAATCTAACAAGTCAGTCATCCTGGCACTATTAACACCACACAAGTAAGTTTAATTCAAGTTGTATATTCCGGTCATTAGAAAACAAAACTAATGCCACTAGCCCATCACCGGGTAACTAGTTCCTCCGCCCATCTTATTCCATAATTTCCAATCAATATCCGCCTCTTCAAGGGCGAATGAATAATCCTATCAACATGTCAATCCCCATTTCATTAATATTTTTAATTATTACCTCTCCCCTAAAACTTGGAAGGGAATGCCGATACTAATAAATTTTCATTAGTGTTATTAGTCTCTCATATTAGGATCGGCTAATCAAGTTCATTATAAATGTCAAAATTAATACCATTGATTGATGTTATCGACTATTTCTAACATGAAATAGCCAATCAGATTTTTATTTCCATAATATCTTGGAATATTTTCAGAAATGTTGATGTCAAGATTCTTGACATCATTAGCTTTCACTTCAGGAATAACTAGTCAAGTTTCGTGTGATTGCCGATATGGACAGCACCGGTCAATATCATTAACTATTCTCACCTGAATAGTTAATCAAGTTCAGTATCCCTCGTTTTCAGGGATGATTATGCCGATGTTAGTAAACCTTACTAACAACATTAGCCTCCGCATTCGGGACCGGCTAATCAAGTTTCGTGTGATTTCCGATATTGACAGCACCGGTCAGTATCATTAACTATTCTCACCTGAATAGTTAATCAAGTTCAGTATCCCTCATGTTCAGGGATGATTATGCCGATGTTAGTAAACCTTACTAACATCATTAGCCTCCGCATTCGGGACCGGCTAATCAAGTTTCGTGTGATTGCCGATATTGACAGCACCGGTCAATATCATTAACTATTCTCACCCGAATAGTTAATCAAGTTTAGTATCCCTCATGTTCAGGGATGATTATGCCGATGTTAGTAAACCTTACTAACATCATTAGCCTCCGCATTCGGGACCGGCTAATCAAGTTTCGTGTGATTGCCGATATTGACCGCACCAGTCAATATCATTAACTATTCTCACCCGAATAGTTAATCAAGTTCAGTATCCCTCGTTTTCAGGGATGATTTGCATTCGAGACCGGCTAATCAAGTTTCGTGTGATTGCCGATATTCACAGCACCGGTCAATATCATTAACCTTTCACTCACCCCGGTCATCCACTTCGGATGCCATTAGCCAAAGCTAATAATTCATTTGTCCCGCCCATCCATCCGGATGTCATTAGCCGAAGCTAATCATTCATTTGTCCCGCCCATCCATCCGGATGTCATTAGCCGAAGCTAATCATTCGTTGTCCCGGCCATCCATTCGGATGCCATTAGCCGAAGCTAATCATTCATTTGTCCCGGCTATCCATTCAGATGCCATTAGCCGAAGCTAATCAGTCCTTCATCCCGGTCATCCATTCGGATGCCATTAGCCGAAGCTAATCAACCATTTGTCAACATTTAAGCCCGATGTTAGTAAATCTTACTAACATCATTAGCCTCCGCATTCGGGACCAGCTAATCAAGTTCGAGGAATGATCATCAATGAAGTCTATTAGTGTAATTCATATTCTTAACCCAGTCAAGTACTCAAATCCATTTTTAATTTCTCGTTTATTTCACTTTATCCTCTCTCTTTGTGGTTTCATCCATAGACGCAAAGACCAAGAATTTAATAAGTTCATAAATTAACGCTACGTAAAAAGTGTAGGTATAGAACACCTACCAGCTGCAGAAGCTCAACTCGCTCTTCCTTGTTGTTGTGTCCCTCCTGCAAAGCTCCTACTATACGAGCTCCTGAGAAGTCGAGTGAATGCTTCTCCTACATTTTTAATATAACATCCTGAATCATTATTGAATCTTCCCGATTTATTCATAATATTCATAATATTCATAAATTCACAAAATCAAATACTTCCGTAAACAATTTCCATGAATGTATTTTATTTTTGTACTTGTCATTTAAATTAAATGACCATTTAATTCAATTCTTCATCAATGATCTTCAATGTCCAAAGCGCATGACTTTTCGTCATCGATTTTCTTTTGTCCCAAGACATTTAATCTATCACCAAACAATGTAATTTAACTTAAATTTTATCAATGACTACACATGCCAATTTTTATCCAAAAGCACACTCAAAATGATTCCTTATATCATAATTCAACTTACAACATGATTTTCCATTCTAACACAACCAAAATATTAGTCAATCAGTATTCTTTATAGAATTTAACTATACCATCACTTATCAACACATCAAACATGACTCAAACAGAACACAAACACAACCATCATCATTAAACCATTACCATTATCCTTAGTCCCAAAACATATTTTTTTATGCTAACCCTCATATTCTCATTCAATATTTCTCAAACCAAACTTAAAACATCATTATTTAAATTTAGAGTTCAATACATCCAAACGATGGAATTATACATCATCGTCATTAGAATAACATATCCAAAATTAACATACATCCAACGGTTAAAACTCCCGATATCAGAACAATACCGGACTGACCTGAAATTTAGAGACCTGCTGTTCAGGAAGTACATAACGGCTGACGAACAAGGCTGTCTTGAAGGGTGATTTTCCAGAAATGTTCCTCCGATGACAGCCCTCAAACAAAGTCTTTTATTTACAATCCCTCCGGTCAGAATGTAGGTGACATTGACTATAATAACATATCCAAAATTCACATACATCCAACGGTTAAAACTCCTGATATCAGAACAATAACGGACTGACCTGAAATTTGGAGACCTGTTGTTCAGGAAGTACAATTTCTTGTAGGAGTGTTCTTTTCCGATCTTAACCGTTCCGAATTTATATAACATCTGGATGAACAACATATCCAAAATCCAGACCAATCCAACGGTGAAATGATGATATAACAGCTGACGAACAAGGCTGTCCTGAAGTATGATTTTCCAGAAATGTTCCTCCGGTGACAGCCCTCAAACGAAGTCTGATATTTACAATCCCTCCGGTCAGAATGTAGGTGACATTGAGCATAATAACATATCCAAAAATCAATTTAATCCAACGGTGGAAAGTCAAACTATGGCTGCCGAAGTGCCTGCCCTGTTGCAATCCCAAAACCCATAGTTTCAAATCAATTGATTCTTTCTATTTTTCAGCAAATCAAGCCATTTTCATGCAATTAATCTCGAAATTCACATGAACAATTACTCCCCCAAAATATTTATATGAACCCTAGAATTTTAAACTTGGGGGTTTTCTTCTCCTCATGCAAGAACAAGAGAGAAAAACGAAATTACTAAAGGGTATATTGCTTACCTTTGCTACTTTAACTTATTTCAATGAATTCTTGCAAAAATTTACAAAAATCATGTCCTCCTCTTCCAATTTCCAGCTTCTTCTCTTTGTTTCTCTCAAGCTCTATAACTCTCTAAGTTGTTATTTAATTTGTTTTCTTGGATAGGATCCTCCTAAGAACACTCCCTTTTGATTTAGCTTGAAGAGATGAAGAGAAAATGAAGAAAATGGGACAAAACAAATGGTCTCCCTCCTGTTTCCTTTTTCATTTGCAGAGGAGGACGTGTTCTGGTTTTAAAGAGAGGAGAGGAGAGTATTTGTTTTGATAAAATTACAAAAATACCCCTTGTGTCATCTTCTTTCATTTACCCGATTTTCAGTACTCTTCGTAAATCTTTTCCAACTCCGATTAACATGAAATTTGAACCTAATATAAAACAATATGTCTGGAGATTCCTTACAAAATTTCAACCCGATCCAACGGTCGGATTGAGATATATCATCGATATTGTAAAGCTAGACAATTAGTGTCTTTTACACAAAAATCTGAATTTCATGCATTAATTTATTTACTTAGATCCTCATGACATTTCCCTTAATTTATACTCAATAAATTCAATATTACCACATTTATCATTAATTTGTCAAAATACGTGTTTTGACCGGGTCATCCATTGAAACCTCATCACTGGTTTCAGCAACGTTACAAGTTTTAAACTAAAAATCATGACTCTCTTTTCGACTTCAACAATATCTTTAAATTTATTTATGGAGATCATTCTCTCTCTCACATGACACATTTATTGTCATTCCTACTATTTATTCATTTCTTTCATACCGAATATCCATTACTCATCGAAACGTCATTACTTCAATCCTATGTATTGTTTTTTTTTTTTATTCTTTCTTTTTATTATTATTGTTCTTATTATTTATTTTTATTTACGGGGGTTTACATTCTCCCCTCCTTAAGAAATTTTGTCCTCAAAATTTAGGTTCCAGTTTAAGCTTGACATCAAATTTAACTTGTTAAATGCTTATCTCATCCTTACCATTTTCTTTCAGCCATGTTTCTTGTGTATCCGATTTGGATATCCATAAGTATCCACTGACTCTGATCTTAGAGTACGAGTTCTTATGTTGTCAACCCTTACAGTTCCACTTTTACATCATAAGGAACTAACTAAGATCATACCATTACATGTTGTCTACGACAATAACCATTTATGTATAGTCCCAACATTGAAACTACTACCTTTTACATACAATTAAATCATCATAATTCAGCCACCATTATTACACTATAATAATATTATTATAGCCTTGACTCACACATCATTATGCTATATACAACATAACCTTCCTTTGTCCGTGAACTTATCAAAACAATCCACCTCATCTCTCTCTTTAGGGCCTTTACCATAGTTCTCATTCTTAGGATTTCTAACCATGATAACCATCACTGGTTCCTTAGAGTTATATAATTATAAATCAAATCCATCTAAGCCCCTCATTCTACCATAGTATTCATAGTTTCATTTATAACAACAATTATAAACCACCATCATCATTTAACTTCTAAGCTTTCTCTATCACCCTCATTAATCACTTCACATACGTTGTATCATCCTCTGCAAGACTACTATTTGACATGGTACTTCATGTGACATTTAACCAAAAATAATTTTAGCACCATCATTACCCTACATTATAATATTATTTTACCTATCATCATAGACTCAATGAAGGATACACCTTACGCCTTCTAAAATCGTAATTTCACTAGGCATTGTATGTCAAACAATTTTCCATCCTATAGAAACTTTAACTTCCTTCCATTCACATGCAATACTTAAAATGTGGTTCTAGCATTCATACTCAACTCTATCAACTCATTATATTCTTCATGTATTTCTAGAAACCCTTTTTTTTTTTTCAATCATCATTCGTTCTTATTTTAACACATATCTGATACCAGATAATATTTTACCTCTCCTGATTTATCATATCATGGTCAACTGAATATTATCCAGGAGCTCTGATACCAACTGTAACGCCCTGTAATTTCGTACATTCATAAAAGAACTTTGAGTATTAACTTTTAAAAAAAATGGGTTTTTTTTTTTTTTTTTTTTTTTATCCACCGAACTTATCGGAGACTTGCCGAAATTTCCACTGAAATTTTGGCAGAGTTTCCTTTATATCTGGAGGTCCCAAGTTATCGACAATCATCTTGTACAATTATACTTATTTCTCAATCACATCATAATCATGTAGAACCTCAACAACACATCATTCACGGTACATGCCTCACATTTCGCATGCTCATTTCTTTCCCATTAACACACATAATTCATAATAATTGCAAGTAAGCAAACTAAGAATTACAAATACAGAATAATATATTTTTATGTCCCGACACTTAATGTAAAAAAAGTACTATTACATATTAAGTCATTTAGTTCCTTAATGACAAAATACATTAATGTTCATCTTCTTATTCAATCATGCAAAAGGAAACTAGAGGACCTGAAACGCTACTTCTGGTATGAATCTGAAGGACCTGCAATTTCATAATGTATATAATAAATATAGCATAAAAGGAAAATCACACAATACATGCACGAAGTTAAACATATATTCAACGATATGCAATCATAGTTCCTTGAAATTCGCGTTTATCCTTCCATTATTACATCTCTATCCATCCTTCCTAGAATCATTCAACATTTTCGTTTTGTGTCTTGTTTCACCTCATGAGCGCATTTAATTCATTATAATAATTCAACATTTTCATTTTGTGTCTTGTTTCACCTCATGAGCGCATTTACTTCATTATAATATCTACCATGTGATTTCTCTCCCTCTTACTCTATCTCTTTATATATCAATTTCAATCCCAACATCTATTATACATATTATGGCTTTTCCATATAAGATGTCAAACTCATCATTATTTCAGTCCAATTTTAGTTTATAAATATATTCCACTTACATATTTCTTGTGCCCATTTCAACACATTCCTATGTTTCTTTAGATTTTCAGTAAAATCTCTCATTATCATGGAACCGGCCATCATTTTCACAATATTCACATCCGATCCATCTTTGAGTAATATGACTATTATTGGCATTTTATTACACTATTATAATTATCACTAAATTCTTATCATGCCAGTAACAACATGAAACCTTAATACAACATATTTACATTATTGATCATAATTTCTTTGACATCCTCCCTGTGCGCAGGACATGATTCTCAAATTATATCAATTACAATTCTTTTCAATCAATTCAAAATACATCATATATATATCATTGCATTCTTTAAGTGTATAACACCTACCATGGTTAATGAACTTTTGCTCTCACGTCCCAAGCAATACGATATTTGCCTCCATCCTTCACAAGAATTAGATCCTCATCAGTTTCTTTTTTTTTTTTCTCCAATAATCCATGATATAAACATAAATTACCATTTTTGTTTAACAATTAGGTATCATCCAACATTCCATTTATAATCTAACAAGTCAGTCATCCTGGCACTATTAACACCACACAAGTAAGTTTAATTCAAGTTGTATATTCCGGTCATTAGAAAACAAAACTAATGCCACTAGCCCATCACCGGGTAACTAGTTCCTCCGCCCATCTTATTCCATAATTTCCAATCAATATCCGCCTCTTCAAGGGCGAATGAATAATCCTATCAACATGTCAATCCCCATTTCATTAATATTTTTAATTATTACCTCTCCCCTAAAACTTGGAAGGGAATGCCGATACTAATAAATTTTCATTAGTGTTATTAGTCTCTCATATTAGGATCGGCTAATCAAGTTCATTATAAATGTCAAAATTAATACCATTGATTGATGTTATCGACTATTTCTAACATGAAATAGCCAATCAGATTTTTATTTCCATAATATCTTGGAATATTTTCAGAAATGTTGATGTCAAGATTCTTGACATCATTAGCTTTCACTTCAGGAATAACTAGTCAAGTTTCGTGTGATTGCCGATATGGACAGCACCGGTCAATATCATTAACTATTCTCACCTGAATAGTTAATCAAGTTCAGTATCCCTCGTTTTCAGGGATGATTATGCCGATGTTAGTAAACCTTACTAACAACATTAGCCTCCGCATTCGGGACCGGCTAATCAAGTTTCGTGTGATTTCCGATATTGACAGCACCGGTCAGTATCATTAACTATTCTCACCTGAATAGTTAATCAAGTTCAGTATCCCTCATGTTCAGGGATGATTATGCCGATGTTAGTAAACCTTACTAACATCATTAGCCTCCGCATTCGGGACCGGCTAATCAAGTTTCGTGTGATTGCCGATATTGACAGCACCGGTCAATATCATTAACTATTCTCACCCGAATAGTTAATCAAGTTTAGTATCCCTCATGTTCAGGGATGATTATGCCGATGTTAGTAAACCTTACTAACATCATTAGCCTCCGCATTCGGGACCGGCTAATCAAGTTTCGTGTGATTGCCGATATTGACCGCACCAGTCAATATCATTAACTATTCTCACCCGAATAGTTAATCAAGTTCAGTATCCCTCGTTTTCAGGGATGATTTGCATTCGAGACCGGCTAATCAAGTTTCGTGTGATTGCCGATATTCACAGCACCGGTCAATATCATTAACCTTTCACTCACCCCGGTCATCCACTTCGGATGCCATTAGCCAAAGCTAATAATTCATTTGTCCCGCCCATCCATCCGGATGTCATTAGCCGAAGCTAATCATTCATTTGTCCCGCCCATCCATCCGGATGTCATTAGCCGAAGCTAATCATTCGTTGTCCCGGCCATCCATTCGGATGCCATTAGCCGAAGCTAATCATTCATTTGTCCCGGCTATCCATTCAGATGCCATTAGCCGAAGCTAATCAGTCCTTCATCCCGGTCATCCATTCGGATGCCATTAGCCGAAGCTAATCAACCATTTGTCAACATTTAAGCCCGATGTTAGTAAATCTTACTAACATCATTAGCCTCCGCATTCGGGACCAGCTAATCAAGTTCGAGGAATGATCATCAATGAAGTCTATTAGTGTAATTCATATTCTTAACCCAGTCAAGTACTCAAATCCATTTTTAATTTCTCGTTTATTTCACTTTATCCTCTCTCTTTGTGGTTTCATCCATAGACGCAAAGACCAAGAATTTAATAAGTTCATAAATTAACGCTACGTAAAAAGTGTAGGTATAGAACACCTACCAGCTGCAGAAGCTCAACTCGCTCTTCCTTGTTGTTGTGTCCCTCCTGCAAAGCTCCTACTATACGAGCTCCTGAGAAGTCGAGTGAATGCTTCTCCTACATTTTTAATATAACATCCTGAATCATTATTGAATCTTCCCGATTTATTCATAATATTCATAATATTCATAAATTCACAAAATCAAATACTTCCGTAAACAATTTCCATGAATGTATTTTATTTTTGTACTTGTCATTTAAATTAAATGACCATTTAATTCAATTCTTCATCAATGATCTTCAATGTCCAAAGCGCATGACTTTTCGTCATCGATTTTCTTTTGTCCCAAGACATTTAATCTATCACCAAACAATGTAATTTAACTTAAATTTTATCAATGACTACACATGCCAATTTTTATCCAAAAGCACACTCAAAATGATTCCTTATATCATAATTCAACTTACAACATGATTTTCCATTCTAACACAACCAAAATATTAGTCAATCAGTATTCTTTATAGAATTTAACTATACCATCACTTATCAACACATCAAACATGACTCAAACAGAACACAAACACAACCATCATCATTAAACCATTACCATTATCCTTAGTCCCAAAACATATTTTTTTATGCTAACCCTCATATTCTCATTCAATATTTCTCAAACCAAACTTAAAACATCATTATTTAAATTTAGAGTTCAATACATCCAAACGATGGAATTATACATCATCGTCATTAGAATAACATATCCAAAATTAACATACATCCAACGGTTAAAACTCCCGATATCAGAACAATACCGGACTGACCTGAAATTTAGAGACCTGCTGTTCAGGAAGTACATAACGGCTGACGAACAAGGCTGTCTTGAAGGGTGATTTTCCAGAAATGTTCCTCCGATGACAGCCCTCAAACAAAGTCTTTTATTTACAATCCCTCCGGTCAGAATGTAGGTGACATTGACTATAATAACATATCCAAAATTCACATACATCCAACGGTTAAAACTCCTGATATCAGAACAATAACGGACTGACCTGAAATTTGGAGACCTGTTGTTCAGGAAGTACAATTTCTTGTAGGAGTGTTCTTTTCCGATCTTAACCGTTCCGAATTTATATAACATCTGGATGAACAACATATCCAAAATCCAGACCAATCCAACGGTGAAATGATGATATAACAGCTGACGAACAAGGCTGTCCTGAAGTATGATTTTCCAGAAATGTTCCTCCGGTGACAGCCCTCAAACGAAGTCTGATATTTACAATCCCTCCGGTCAGAATGTAGGTGACATTGAGCATAATAACATATCCAAAAATCAATTTAATCCAACGGTGGAAAGTCAAACTATGGCTGCCGAAGTGCCTGCCCTGTTGCAATCCCAAAACCCATAGTTTCAAATCAATTGATTCTTTCTATTTTTCAGCAAATCAAGCCATTTTCATGCAATTAATCTCGAAATTCACATGAACAATTACTCCCCCAAAATATTTATATGAACCCTAGAATTTTAAACTTGGGGGTTTTCTTCTCCTCATGCAAGAACAAGAGAGAAAAACGAAATTACTAAAGGGTATATTGCTTACCTTTGCTACTTTAACTTATTTCAATGAATTCTTGCAAAAATTTACAAAAATCATGTCCTCCTCTTCCAATTTCCAGCTTCTTCTCTTTGTTTCTCTCAAGCTCTATAACTCTCTAAGTTGTTATTTAATTTGTTTTCTTGGATAGGATCCTCCTAAGAACACTCCCTTTTGATTTAGCTTGAAGAGATGAAGAGAAAATGAAGAAAATGGGACAAAACAAATGGTCTCCCTCCTGTTTCCTTTTTCATTTGCAGAGGAGGACGTGTTCTGGTTTTAAAGAGAGGAGAGGAGAGTATTTGTTTTGATAAAATTACAAAAATACCCCTTGTGTCATCTTCTTTCATTTACCCGATTTTCAGTACTCTTCGTAAATCTTTTCCAACTCCGATTAACATGAAATTTGAACCTAATATAAAACAATATGTCTGGAGATTCCTTACAAAATTTCAACCCGATCCAACGGTCGGATTGAGATATATCATCGATATTGTAAAGCTAGACAATTAGTGTCTTTTACACAAAAATCTGAATTTCATGCATTAATTTATTTACTTAGATCCTCATGACATTTCCCTTAATTTATACTCAATAAATTCAATATTACCACATTTATCATTAATTTGTCAAAATACGTGTTTTGACCGGGTCATCCATTGAAACCTCATCACTGGTTTCAGCAACGTTACAAGTTTTAAACTAAAAATCATGACTCTCTTTTCGACTTCAACAATATCTTTAAATTTATTTATGGAGATCATTCTCTCTCTCACATGACACATTTATTGTCATTCCTACTATTTATTCATTTCTTTCATACCGAATATCCATTACTCATCGAAACGTCATTACTTCAATCCTATGTATTGTTTTTTTTTTTATTCTTTCTTTTTATTATTATTGTTCTTATTATTTATTTTTATTTACGGGGGTTTACAACCTATACATAAGAGAACGACGTATAAATTTATATTCGGTGTTGTCATCGTATTGGAATACTGAATATTGAATTTGAGGTCATTTGGATATCGTTTGGTCCGGGATTCAATCCTGGTACGTAAAAGTTTAGATACGCGTCATGTTTTGGATGTTCGTTTCGGCCGCAAAGGGTTTGGGTACCTACACTTAAGAGACCGACTTATAAATTTATATTCGGTGTTGCCATCGTATTGGAATACTGAATACTGAATTTGAGGTCATTTGGATATCGTTTGGTCCGGGATTCAATCCTGGTACGTAAAAGTCAATCCTGGTACGTAAAAGTTTAGATACGCGTCATGTTTTGGATGTTCGTTTCGGCCGCAAAGGGTTTGGGTACCTACACTTAAGAGAACGACCTATAAATTTATATTCCGTGTTTCCATCGTATTGCAAAACTAAATATTGAATTTCAGGTCATTTGGAGATCGTTTGGCCCGGGTTTCAATCCGGGGACGTAAAAGGTTAGATTTGCATCCTCTTTTGGATGTTCGTTTCGGCCGCAATGGGTTTGGGTACCTACACTTAAGAGAACGACCTATAAATTTATAATCGGTGTTTCCATCGTATTGCAATACTAAATATTAAATTTGAGGTCATTTGAACATCGTTTGGTCGGTGTTTCTATCCTGGTACGTAAAAGGTTACTTTGGCGTCATGTTTTAGAGGTTCAATATGGCCGGAATGGGTTTGGGTACCTATACATAAGAGAACGACGTATAAATTTATATTGGGTGTTGTCATCGTGTTGGAATACTGAATATTGAATTTGAGGTCATTTGGATATCGTTTGGTCCGGGAATCAATCCTGGTACGTAAAAGTTTAGATACGTGTCATGTTTTGGATGTTCGTTTCGGCCTCAAAGGGTTTGGGTACCTACACTTAAGAGAACTACCTATAAATTTATATTCCGTGTTTCCATCGTATTGCAAAACTAAATATTGAATTTCAGGTCATTTGGAGATCGTTTGGCCCGGGTTTCAATCCTGGGACGTAAAAGGTTAGATTTGCGTCCTCTTTTGGATGTTCGTTTCGGCCGCAATAGGTTTGGGTACCTACACTTAAGAGAACGACCTATAAATTTATTATCGGTGTTTCCATCGTATTGCAATACTAAATATTAAATTTGAGGTCATTTGAACATCGTTTGGTCGGTGTTTCTATCCTGGTACCTAAAAGGTTAATTTGGCGTCATGTTTTAGAGGTTCAATATGGCCGGAACGGGTTTGGGTACCTATACATAAGAGAACGACGTATAAATTTATATTCGGTGTTGTCATCGTATTGGAATACTGAATATTGAATTTGAGGTCTTTTGGATATCGTTTGGTCCGGGATTCAATCCTGGTACGTAAAAGTTTAGATACGCGTCATGTTTTGGATGTTCGTTTCGGCCGCAAAGGGTTTGGGTACCTACACTTAAGAGACCGACTTATAAATTTATATTCGGTGTTGCCATCGTATTGGAATACTGAATACTGAATTTGAGGTCATTTGGATATCGTTTGGTCCGGGATTCAATCCTGGTACGTAAAAGTCAATCCTGGTACGTAAAAGTTTAGATACGCGTCATGTTTTGGATGTTCGTTTCGGCCGCAAAGGGTTTGGGTACCTACACTTAAGAGAACGACCTATAAATTTATATTCCGTGTTTCCATCGTATTGCAAAACTAAATATTGAATTTCAGGTCATTTGGAGATCGTTTGGCCCGGGTTTCAATCCTGGGACGTAAAAGGTTAGATTTGCATCCTCTTTTGGATGTTCGTTTCGGCCGCAATGGGTTTGGGTACCTACACTTAAGAGAACAACCTATAAATTTATAATCGGTGTTTCCATCGTATTGCAATACTAAATATTAAATTTGAGGTCATTTGAACATCGTTTGGTCGGTGTTTCTATCTTGGTACGTAAAAGGTTACTTTGGCGTCATGTTTTAGAGGTTCAATATGGCCGGAATGGGTTTGGGTACCTATACATAAGAGAACGACGTATAAATTTATATTGGGTGTTGTCATCGTGTTGGAATACTGAATATTGAATTTGAGGTCATTTGGATATCGTTTGGTCCGGGATTCAATCCTGGTACGTAAAAGTTTAGATACGTGTCATGTTTTGGATGTTCGTTTCGGCCGCAAAGGGTTTGGGTACCTACACTTAAGAGAACGACCTATAAATTTATATTTCGTGTTTCCATAGTATTGCAAAACTAAATATTGAATTTCAGGTCATTTGGAGATCGTTTGGCCCGGGTTTCAATCCGGGGACGTAAAAGGTTAGATTTGCGTCCTCTTTTGGATGTTCGTTTCGGCCGCAATGGGTTTGGGTACCTACACTTAAGAGAACGACCTATAAATTTATAATCGGTGTTTCCATCGTATTGCAATACTAAATATTAAATTTGAGGTCATTTGAACATCGTTTGGTCGGTGTTTCTATCCTGGTACGTAAAAGGTTACTTTGGCGTCATGTTTTAGAGGTTCAATATGGCCGGAATGGGTTTGGGTACCTATACATAAGAGAACGACGTATAAATTTATATTCGGTGTTGTCATCGTATTGGAATACTGAATACTGAATTTGAGGTCATTTGGATATCGTTTGGTCTGGGATTCAATCCTGGTACGTAAAAGTTTAGATACGCGTAGGATGTTCGTTTCAGCCGCAAAGGGTTTGGGTACCTACACTTAAGAGAACGACCTATAAATTTATATTCCGTGTTTCCATCGTATTGCAAAACTAAATATTGAATTTCAGGTCATTTGGAGATCGTTTGGTCCGGGTTTCAATCCTGGGACGTAAAAGGTTAGATACGCGTCATGTTTTGGATGTTCGTTTCGGCCGCAATGGGTTTGGGTACCTACACTTAAGAGAACGACCTATAAATTTATAATCGGTGTTTCCATCGTATTGCAATACTAAATATTAAATTTGAGGTCATTTGAACATCGTTTGGTCGGTGTTTCTATCCTGGTACGTAAAAGGTTACTTTGGCGTCATGTTTTAGAGGTTCAATATGGCCGGAATGGGTTTGGGTACCTATACATAAGAGAACGACGTATAAATTTATATTCGGTGTTGTCATCGTATTGGAATACTGAATATTGAATTTGAGGTCATTTGGATATCGTTTGGTCCGGGATTCAATCCTGGTACGTAAAAGTTTAGATACGCGTCATGTTTTGGATGTTCGTTTCGGCGGCAAAGGGTTTGGGTACCTACACTTAAGAGAACGACCTATAAATTTATATTCCGTGTTTCCATCGTATTGCAAAACTAAATATTGAATTTCAGGTCATTTGGAGATCGTTTGGTCCGGGTTTCAATCCGGGGACGTAAAAGGTTAGATTTGCGTCCTCTTTTGGATGTTCGTTTCGGCCGCAATGGGTTTGGGTACCTACACTTAAGAGAACGACCTATAAATTTATAATCGGTGTTTCCATTGTATTGCAATACTAAATATTAAATTTGAGGTCATTTGAACATCGTTTGGTCGGTGTTTCTATCCTGGTACGTAAAAGGTTACTTTGGCGTCATGTTTTAGAGGTTCAATATGGCCGGAACGGGTTTGGGTACCTATACATAAGAGAACGACGTATACATTTATATTCGGTGTTGTCATCGTATTGGAATACTGAATATTGAATTTGAGGTCATTTGGATATCGTTTGGTCCGGGATTCAATCCTGGTACGTAAAAGTTTAGATACGCGTCATGTTTTGGATGTTCGTTTTGGCCGCAAAGGGTTTGGGTACCTACACTTAAGAGAACGACCTATAAATTTATATTCCGTGTTTCCATCGTATTGCAAAACTAAATATTGAATTTCAGGTCATTTGGAGATCGTTTGGTCCGGGTTTCAATCCTGGGACGTAAAAGGTTATATTTGCGTGCTCTTTTGGATGTTCGTTTCGGCCGCAATGGGTTTGGGTACCTACACTTAAGAGAACGACCTATAAAATTATAATCGGTGTTTCCATCGTATTGCAATACTAAATATTAAATTTGAGGTCATTTGAACATCGTTTGGTCGGTGTTTCTATCCTGGTACGTAAAAGGTTACTTTGGCGTCATGTTTTAGAGGTTCAATATGGCCGGAACGGGTTTGGGTACCTATACATAAGAGAACGACGTATAAATTTATATTCGGTGTTGTCATCGTATTGGAATACTGAATATTGAATTTGAGGTCATTTGGATATCGTTTGGTCCGAGATTCAATCCTGGTACGTAAAAGTTTAGATACGCGTAGGATGTTCGTTTCAGCCGCAAAGGGTTTGGGTACCTACACTTAAGAGAACGACCTATAAATTTATATTCCGTGTTTCCATCGTATTGCAAAACTAAATATTGAATTTCAGGTCATTTGGAGATCGTTTGGTCCGGGTTTCAATCCTGGGACGTAAAAGGTTAGATTTGCGTCCTCTTTTGGATGTTCGTTTCGGCCGCAATGGGTCTGGGTACCTACACTTAAGAGAACGACCTATAAATTTATAATCGGTGTTTCCATCGTATTGCAATACTAAATATTAAATATGAGGTCATTTGAACATCGTTTGGTCGGCGTTTCTATCCTGGTACGTAAAAGGTTACTTTGGCGTCATGTTTTAGAGGTTCAATATGGCCGGAACGGGTTTGGGTACCTATACATAAGAGAACGACGTATAAATTTATATTCGGTGTTGTCATCGTATTGGAATACTGAATATTGAATTTGAGGTCATTTGGATATCGTTTGGTCCGGGATTCAATCCTGGTACGTAAAAGTTTAGATACGCGTCATGTTTTGGATGTTCGTTTCGGCCGCAAAGGGTTTGGGTACCTACACTTAAGAGAACGACCTATAAATTTATATTCCGTGTTTCCATCGTATTGCAAAACGAAATATTGAATTTCAGGTCATTTGGAGATCGTTTGGCCCGGGTTTCAATCCGGGGACGTAAAAGGTTAGATTTGCGTCCTCTTTTGGATGTTCGTTTCGGCCGCAATGGGTTTGGGTACCTACACTTAAGAGAACGACCTATAAATTTATAATCGGTGTTTCCATCGTATTGCAATACTAAATATTAAATTTGAGGTCATTTGAACATCGTTTGGTCGGTGTTTCTATCCTGGTACGTAAGAGGTTACTTTGGCGTCATGTTTTAGAGGTTCAATATGGCCGGAATGGGTTTGGGTACCTATACATAAGAGAACGACGTATAAATTTATATTGGGTGTTGTCATCGTATTGGAATACTGAATATTGAATTTGAGGTCATTTGGATATTGTTTGGTCCGGGATTCAATCCTGGTACGTAAAAGTATAGATACGCGTCATGTTTTGGATGTTCGTTTCGGCCACAAAGGGTTTGGGTACCTACACTTAAGAGAACGACCTATAAATTTATATTCCGTGTTTCCATCGTATTGCAAAACTAAATATTGAATTTCAGGTCATTTGGAGATCGTTTGGCCCGGGTTTCAATCCTGGGACGTAAAAGGTTAGATTTGCGTCCTCTTTTGGATGTTCGTTTCGGCCGCAATGGGTTTGGGTACCTACACTTAAGAGAACGACCTATAAATTTATAATCGGTGTTTCCATCGTATTGCAATACTAAATATTAAATTTGAGGTCATTTGAACATCGTTTGGTCGGTGTTTCTATCCTGGTACGTAAAAGGTTACTTTGGCGTCATGTTTTAGAGGTTCAATATGGCCGGAATGGGTTTGGGTACCTATACATAAGAGAACGACGTATAAATTTATATTCGGTGTTGTCATCGTATTGGAATACTGAATACTGAATTTGAGGTCATTTGGATATCGTTTGGTCCGGGATTCAATCCTGGTACGTAAAAGTTTAGATACGCGTAGGATGTTCGTTTCAGCCGCAAAGGGTTTGGGTACCTACACTTAAGAGAACGACCTATAAATTTATATTCCGTGTTTCCATCGTATTGCAAAACTAAATATTGAATTTCAGGTCATTTGGAGATCGTTTGGTCCGGGTTTCAATCCTGGGACGTAAAAGGTTAGATACGCGTCATGTTTTGGATGTTCGTTTCGGCCGCAATGGGTTTGGGTACCTACACTTAAGAGAAGGACCTATAAATTTATAATCGGTGTTTCCATCGTATTGCAATACTAAATATTAAATTTGAGGTCATTTGAACATCGTTTGGTCGGTGTTTCTATCCTGGTACGTAAAAGGTTACTTTGGCGTCATGTTTTAGAGGTTCAATATGGCCGGAACGGGTTTGGGTACCTATACATAAGAGAACGACGTATAAATTTATATTCGGTGTTGTCATCGTATTGGAATACTGAATATTGAATTTGAGGTCATTTGGATATCGTTTGGTCCGGGATTCAATCCTGGTACGTAAAAGTTTAGATACGCGTAGGATGTTCGTTTCAGCCGCAAAGGGTTTGGGTACCTACACTTAAGAGAACGACCTATAAATTTATATTCCGTGTTTCCATCGTATTGCAAAACTAAATATTGAATTTCAGGTCATTTGGAGATCGTTTGGTCCGGGTTTCAATCCTGGGACGTAAAAGGTTAGATACGCGTCATGTTTTGGATGTTCGTTTCGGCCGCAATGGGTTTGGGTACCTACACTTAAGAGAAGGACCTATAAATTTATAATCGGTGTTTCCATCGTATTGCAATACTAAATATTAAATTTGAGGTCATTTGAACATCGTTTGGTCGGTGTTTCTATCCTGGTACGTAAAAGGTTACTTTGGCGTCATGTTTTAGAGGTTCAATATGGCCGGAACGGGTTTGGGTACCTATACATAAGAGAACGACGTATAAATTTATATTCGGTGTTGTCATCGTATTGGAATACTGAATATTGAATTTGAGGTCATTTGGATATCGTTTGGTCCGGGATTCAATCCTGGTACGTAAAAGTATAGATACGCGTCATGTTTTGGATGTTCGTTTCGGCCGCAAAGGGTTTGGGTACCTACACTTAAGAAAACGACCTATAAATTTATATTCCGTGTTTCCATCGTATTGAAAACCTAAATATTGAATTTCAGGTCATTTGGAGATCGTTTGGCCCGGGTTTCAATCCTGGGACGTAAAAGGTTAGATTTGCGTCCTCTTTTGGATGTTCGTTTCGGCCGCAATGGGTTTGGGTACCTACACTTAAGAGAACGACCTATAAATTTATAATCGGTGTTTCCATCGTATTGCAATACTAAATATTAAATTTGAGGTCATTTGAACATCGTTTGGTCGGTGTTTCTATCCTGGTACGTAAAAGGTTACTTTGGCGTCATGTTTTAGAGGTTCAATATGGCCGGAATGGGTTTGGGTACCTATACATAAAAGAACGACGTATAAATTTATATTAGGTGTTGTCATCGTATTGGAATACTGAATATTGAATTTGAGGTCATTTGGATATCGTTTGGTCCGGGTTTCAATCCTGGTACGTAAAAGTTTAGATACGCGTCATGTTTTGGATGTTCGTTTCGGCGGCAAAGGGTTTGGGTACCTACACTTAAGAGAACGACCTATAAATTTATATTCCGTGTTTCCATCGTATTGCAAAACTAAATATTGAATTTCAGGTCATTTGGAGATCGTTTGGCCCGGGTTTCAATCCTGGGACGTAAAAGGTTAGATTTGCGTCCTCTTTTGGATGTTCGTTTCGGCCGCAATGGGTTTGGGTACCTACACTTAAGAGAACGACCTATAAATTTATAATCGGTGTTTCCATCGTATTGCAATACTAAATATTAAATTTGAGGTCATTTGAACATCGTTTGGTCGGTGTTTCTATCCTGGTACGTAAAAGGTTACTTTGGCGTCATGTTTTAGAGGTTCAATATGGCCGGAACGGGTTTGGGTACCTATACATAAGAGAACGACGTATAAATTTATATTCGGTGTTGTCATCGTATTGGAATACTGAATATTGAATTTGAGGTCATTTGGATATCGTTTGGTCCGGGATTCAATCCTGGTACGTAAAAGTTTAGATACGCGTCATGTTTTGGATGTTCGTTTCGGCCGCAAAGGGTTTGGGTACCTACACTTAAGAGAACGACCTATAAATTTATATTCCGTGTTTCCATCGTATTGCAAAACTAAATATTGAATTTCAGGTCATTTGGAGATCGTTTGGCCCAGGTTTCAATCCGGGGACGTAAAAGGTTAGATTTGCGTCCTCTTTTGGATGTTCGTTTCGGCCGCAATGGGTTTGGGTACCTACACTTAAGAGAACGACCTATAAATTTATAATCGGTGTTTCCATCGTATTGCAATACTAAATATTAAATTTGAGGTCATTTGAACATCGTTTGGTCGGTGTTTCTATCCTGGTACGTAAAAGGTTACTTTGGCGTCATGTTTTAGAGGTTCAATATGGCCGGAACGGGTTTGGGTACCTATACATAAGAGAACGACGTATAAATTTATATTCGGTGTTGTCATCGTATTGGAATACTGAATATTGAATTTGAGGTCATTTGGATATCGTTTGGTCCGGGATTCAATCCTGGTACGTAAAAGTATAGATACGCGTCATGTTTTGGATGTTCGTTTCGGCCGCAAAGGGTTTGGGTACCTACACTTAAGAAAACGACCTATAAATTTATATTCCGTGTTTCCATCGTATTGAAAACCTAAATATTGAATTTCAGGTCATTTGGAGATCGTTTGGCCCGGGTTTCAATCCTGGGACGTAAAAGGTTAGATTTGCGTCCTCTTTTGGATGTTCGTTTCGGCCGCAATGGGTTTGGGTACCTACACTTAAGAGAACGACCTATAAATTTATAATCGGTGTTTCCATCGTATTGCAATACTAAATATTAAATTTGAGGTCATTTGAACATCGTTTGGTCGGTGTTTCTATCCTGGTACGTAAAAGGTTACTTTGGCGTCATGTTTTAGAGGTTCAATATGGCCGGAATGGGTTTGGGTACCTATACATAAAAGAACGACGTATAAATTTATATTAGGTGTTGTCATCGTATTGGAATACTGAATATTGAATTTGAGGTCATTTGGATATCGTTTGGTCCGGGTTTCAATCCTGGTACGTAAAAGGTTAGATACGCGTCATGTTTTGGGTGTTCGTTTCGGCCGCAATGGGTTTGGGTACCTACACTTAATAGAACGACCTATAAATTTATAATCGGTGTTTCCATCGTATTGCAATACTAAATATTAAATTTGAGGTCATTTGAACATCGTTTGGTCGGTGTTTCTATCCTGGTACGTAAAAGGTTACTTTGGCGTCATGTTTTAGAGGTTCAATATGGCCGGAATGGGTTTGGGTACCTATACATAAGAGAACGACGTATAAATTTATATTCGGTGTTGTCATCATATTGGAATACTGAATATTGAATTTGAGGTCATTTGGATATCGTTTGGTCCGGGATTAAATCCTGGTACGTAAAAGTTTAGATACGCGTCATGTTTTGGATGTTCGTTTCAGCCGCAAAGGGTTTGGGTACCTACACTTGAGAGAACGACCTATAAATTTATATTCCGTGTTTCCATCGTATTGCGAAACTAAATATTGAATTTCAGGTCATTTGGAGATCGTTTGGTCCGGGTTTCAATCCTGGGACGTAAAAGGTTAGATTTGCGTCCTCTTTTGGATGTTCGTTTCGGCCGCAATGGGTTTTGGTACCTACACTTAAGAGAACGACCTATAAATTTATATTCCGTGTTTCCATCGTATTGCAAAACTAAATATTGAATTTCAGGTCATTTGGAGATCGTTTGGTCCGGGTTTCAATCCTGGGACGTAAAAGGTTATATTGGCGTCCTCTTTTGGATGTTCGTTTCGGCCGCAATGGGTTTGGGTACCTACACTTAAGAGAACGACCTATAAATTTATAATCGGTGTTTCCATCGTATTGCAATACTAAATATTAAATTTGAGGTCATTTGAACATCGTTTGGTCGGTGTTTCTATCCTGGTACGTAAAAGGTTACTTTGGCGTCATGTTTTAGAGCTTCAATATGGCCGGAATGGGTTTGGGTACCTATACATAAGAGAACGTCGTATAAATTTATATTGGGTGTTGTTATCGTATTGGAATACTGAATATTGAATTTGAGGTCATTTGGATATCGTTTGGTCCGGGATTCAATCCTGGTACGTAAAAGTTTAGATACGCGTCATGTTTTGGATGTTCGTTTCGGCCGCAAAGGGTTTGGGTACCTACACTTAAGAGAACGACCTATAAATTTATATTCCGTGTTTCCATCGTATTGCAAAACTAAATATTAAATTTGAGGTCATTTGAACATCGTTTGGTCGGTGTTTCTATCCTGGTACGTAAAAGGTTACTTTGGCGTCATGTTTTAGAGGTTCAACATGGCCGGAATGGGTTTGGGTACCTATACATAAGAGAACGACGTATAAATTTATATTGGGTGTTGTCATCGTATTGGAATACTGAATATTGAATTTGAGGTCATTTGGATATCGTTTGGTCCGGGATTCAATCCTGGTACGTAAAAGTTTAGATACGCGTCATGTTTTGGATGTTCGTTTCGGCCGCAAAGGGTTTGGGTACCTACACTTAAGAGAACGACCTATAAATTTATATTCCGTGTTTCCATCGTATTGCGAAACTAAATATTGAATTTCAGGTCATTTGGAGATCGTTTGGTCCGGGTTTCAATCCTGGGACGTAAAAGGTTATATTTGCGTCCTCTTTTGGATGTTCGTTTCGGCCGCAATGGGTTTGGATACCTACACTTAAGAGAACGACCTATAAATTTATAATCGGTGTTTCCATCGTATTGCAATACTAAATATTAAATTTGAGGTCATTTGAACATCGTTTGGTCGGTGTTTCTATCCTGGTACGTAAGAGGTTACTTTGGCGTCATGTTTTAGAGGTTCAATATGGCCGGAATGGGTTTGGGTACCTATACATAAGAGAACGACGTATAAATTTATATTGGGTGTTGTCATCGTATTGGAATACTGAATATTGAATTTGAGGTCATTTGGATATCGTTTGGTCCGGGATTCAATCCTGGTACGTAAAAGTATAGATACGCGTCATGTTTTGGATGTTCGTTTCGGCCGCAAAGGGTTTGGGTACCTACACGTAAGAGAACGACCTATAAATTTATATTCCGTGTTTCCATCGTATTGAAAAACTAAATATTGAATTTCAGGTCATTTGGAGATCATTTGGCCCGGGTTTCAATCCTGGGACGTAAAAGGTTAGATTTGCGTCCTCTTTTGGATGTTCGTTTCGGCCGCAATGGGTTTGGGTACCTACACTTAAGAGAACGACCTATAAATTTATAATCGGTGTTTCCATCGTATTGCAATACTAAATATTAAATTTGAGGTCATTTGAACATCGTTTGGTCGGTGTTTCTATCCTGGGACGTAAAAGGTTAGATTTGCGTCCTCTTTTGGATGTTCGTTTCGGCCGCAATGGGTTTTGGTACCTACACTTAAGAGAACGACCTATAAATTTATATTCCGTGTTTCCATCGTATTGCAAAACTAAATATTGAATTTCAGGTCATTTGGAGATCGTTTGGTCCGGGTTTCAATCCTGGGACGTAAAAGGTTATATTGGCGTCCTCTTTTGGATGTTCGTTTCGGCCGCAATGGGTTTGGGTACCTACACTTAAGAGAACGACCTATAAATTTATAATCGGTGTTTCCATCGTATTGCAATACTAAATATTAAATTTGAGGTCATTTGAACATCGTTTGGTCGGTGTTTCTATCCTGGTACGTAAAAGGTTACTTTGGCGTCATGTTTTAGAGGTTCAACATGGCCGGAATGGGTTTGGGTACCTATACATAAGAGAACGACGTATAAATTTATATTCGGTGTTGTCATCGTATTGGAATACTGAATATTGAATTTGAGGTCATTTGGATATCGTTTGGTCCGGGATTCAATCCTGGTACGTAAAAGTTTAGATACGCGTCATGTTTTGGATGTTCGTTTCGGCTGCAAAGGGTTTGGGTACCTACACGTAAGAGAACGACCTATAAATTTATATTCCGTGTTTCCATCGTATTGCAAAACTAAATATTGAATTTCAGGTCATTTGGAGATCGTTTGGTTCGGGTTTCAATCCTGGGACGTAAAAGGTTAGATTTGCGTCCTCTTTTGGATGTTCGTTTCGGCCGCAATGGGTTTGGGTACCTACACTTAAGAGAACGACCTATAAATTTATAATCGGTGTTTCCATCGTATTGCAATACTAAATATTAAATTTGAGGTCATTTGAACATCGTTTGGTCGGTGTTTCTATCCTGGTACGTAAAAGGTTACTTTGGCGTCATGTTTTAGAGGTTCAATATGGCCGGCGTGGGTTTGGGTACCTATACATAAGAGAACGACATATAAATTTATATTCGGTGTTGTCATCGTATTGGAATAATGAATATTGAATTTGAGGTCATTTGGATATCGTTTGGTCCGGGATTCAATCCTGGTACGTAAAAGTTTAGATACGCGTTATGTTTTGGATGTTCGTTTCGGCCGCAAAGGGTTTGGGTACCTACACTTAAGAGAACGACCTATAAATTTATATTCCGTGTTTCCATCGTATTGCGAAACTAAATATTGAATTTCAGGTCATTTGGAGATCGTTTGGTCCGGGTTTCAATCCTGGGACGTAAAAGGTTATATTTGCGTCCTCTTTTGGATGTTCGTTTCGGCCGCAATGGGTTTGGATACCTACACTTAAGAGAACGACCTATAAATTTATAATCGGTGTTTCCATCGTATTGCAATACTAAATATTAAATTTGAGGTCATTTGAACATCGTTTGGTCGGTGTTTCTATCCTGGTACGTAAGAGGTTACTTTGGCGTCATGTTTTAGAGGTTCAATATGGCCGGAATGGGTTTGGGTACCTATACATAAGAGAACGACGTATAAATTTATATTGGGTGTTGCCATCGTATTGGAATACTGAATATTGAATTTGAGGTCATTTGGATATCGTTTGGTCCGGGATTCAATCCTGGTACGTAAAAGTATAGATACGCGTCATGTTTTGGATGTTCGTTTCGGCCGCAAAGGGTTTGGGTACCTACACTTAAGAGAACGACCTATAAATTTATATTCCGTGTTTCCATCGTATTGCAAAACTAAATATTAAATTTGAGGTCATTTGAACATCGTTTGGTCGGTGTTTCTATCCTGGTACGTAAAAGGTTACTTTGGCGTCATGTTTTAGAGGTTCAACATGGCCGGAATGGGTTTGGGTACCTATACATAAGAGAACGACGTATAAATTTATATTGGGTGTTGTCATCGTATTGGAATACTGAATATTGAATTTGAGGTCATTTGGATATCGTTTGGTCCGGGATTCAATCCTGGTACGTAAAAGTTTAGATACGCGTCATGTTTTGTATGTTCGTTTCGGCCGCAAAGGGTTTGGGTACCTACACTTAAGAGAACGACCTATAAATTTATATTCCGTGTTTCCATCGTATTGCGAAACTAAATATTGAATTTCAGGTCATTTGGAGATCGTTTGGTCCGGGTTTCAATCCTGGGACGTAAAAGGTTATATTTGCGTCCTCTTTTGGATGTTCGTTTCGGCCGCAATGGGTTTGGATACCTACACTTAAGAGAACGACCTATAAATTTATAATCGGTGTTTCCATCGTATTGCAATACTAAATATTAAATTTGAGGTCATTTGAACATCGTTTGGTCGGTGTTTCTATCCTGGTACGTAAGAGGTTACTTTGGCGTCATGTTTTAGAGGTTCAATATGGCCGGAATGGGTTTGGGTACCTATACATAAGAGAACGACGTATAAATTTATATTGGGTGTTGTCATCGTATTGGAATACTGAATATTGAATTTGAGGTCATTTGGATATCGTTTGGTCCGGGATTCAATCCTGGTACGTAAAAGTATAGATACGCGTCATGTTTTGGATGTTCGTTTCGGCCGCAAAGGGTTTGGGTACCTACACGTAAGAGAACGACCTATAAATTTATATTCCGTGTTTCCATCGTATTGAAAAACTAAATATTGAATTTCAGGTCATTTGGAGATCATTTGGCCCGGGTTTCAATCCTGGGACGTAAAAGGTTAGATTTGCGTCCTCTTTTGGATGTTCGTTTCGGCCGCAATGGGTTTGGGTACCTACACTTAAGAGAACGACCTATAAATTTATAATCGGTGTTTCCATCGTATTGCAATACTAAATATTAAATTTGAGGTCATTTGAACATCGTTTGGTCGGTGTTTCTATCCTGGGACGTAAAAGGTTAGATTTGCGTCCTCTTTTGGATGTTCGTTTCGGCCGCAATGGGTTTTGGTACCTACACTTAAGAGAACGACCTATAAATTTATATTCCGTGTTTCCATCGTATTGCAAAACTAAATATTGAATTTCAGGTCATTTGGAGATCGTTTGGTCCGGGTTTCAATCCTGGGACGTAAAAGGTTATATTGGCGTCCTCTTTTGGATGTTCGTTTCGGCCGCAATGGGTTTGGGTACCTACACTTAAGAGAACGACCTATAAATTTATAATCGGTGTTTCCATCGTATTGCAATACTAAATATTAAATTTGAGGTCATTTGAACATCGTTTGGTCGGTGTTTCTATCCTGGTACGTAAAAGGTTACTTTGGCGTCATGTTTTAGAGGTTCAACATGGCCGGAATGGGTTTGGGTACCTATACATAAGAGAACGACGTATAAATTTATATTCGGTGTTGTCATCGTATTGGAATACTGAATATTGAATTTGAGGTCATTTGGATATCGTTTGGTCCGGGATTCAATCCTGGTACGTAAAAGTTTAGATACGCGTCATGTTTTGGATGTTCGTTTCGGCTGCAAAGGGTTTGGGTACCTACACGTAAGAGAACGACCTATAAATTTATATTCCGTGTTTCCATCGTATTGCAAAACTAAATATTGAATTTCAGGTCATTTGGAGATCGTTTGGTTCGGGTTTCAATCCTGGGACGTAAAAGGTTAGATTTGCGTCCTCTTTTGGATGTTCGTTTCGGCCGCAATGGGTTTGGGTACCTACACTTAAGAGAACGACCTATAAATTTATAATCGGTGTTTCCATCGTATTGCAATACTAAATATTAAATTTGAGGTCATTTGAACATCGTTTGGTCGGTGTTTCTATCCTGGTACGTAAAAGGTTACTTTGGCGTCATGTTTTAGAGGTTCAATATGGCCGGCGTGGGTTTGGGTACCTATACATAAGAGAACGACATATAAATTTATATTCGGTGTTGTCATCGTATTGGAATAATGAATATTGAATTTGAGGTCATTTGGATATCGTTTGGTCCGGGATTCAATCCTGGTACGTAAAAGTTTAGATACGCGTTATGTTTTGGATGTTCGTTTCGGCCGCAAAGGGTTTGGGTACCTACACTTAAGAGAACGACCTATAAATTTATATTCCGTGTTTCCATCGTATTGCGAAACTAAATATTGAATTTCAGGTCATTTGGAGATCGTTTGGTCCGGGTTTCAATCCTGGGACGTAAAAGGTTATATTTGCGTCCTCTTTTGGATGTTCGTTTCGGCCGCAATGGGTTTGGATACCTACACTTAAGAGAACGACCTATAAATTTATAATCGGTGTTTCCATCGTATTGCAATACTAAATATTAAATTTGAGGTCATTTGAACATCGTTTGGTCGGTGTTTCTATCCTGGTACGTAAGAGGTTACTTTGGCGTCATGTTTTAGAGGTTCAATATGGCCGGAATGGGTTTGGGTACCTATACATAAGAGAACGACGTATAAATTTATATTGGGTGTTGCCATCGTATTGGAATACTGAATATTGAATTTGAGGTCATTTGGATATCGTTTGGTCCGGGATTCAATCCTGGTACGTAAAAGTATAGATACGCGTCATGTTTTGGATGTTCGTTTCGGCCGCAAAGGGTTTGGGTACCTACACTTCAGAGAACGACCTATAAATTTATATTCCATGTTTCCATCGTATTGAAAAACTAAATATTGAATTTCAGGTCATTTGGAGATCATTTGGCCCGGGTTTCAATCCTGGGACGTAAAAGGTTAGATTTGCGTCCTCTTTTGGATGTTCGTTTCGGCCGCAATGGGTTTGGGTACCTACACTTAAGAGAACGACCTATAAATTTATAATCGGTGTTTCCATCGTATTGCAATACTAAATATTAAATTTGAGGTCATTTGAACATCGTTTGGTCGGTGTTTCTATCCTGGGACGTAAAAGGTTAGATTTGCGTCCTCTTTTGGATGTTCGTTTCGGCCGCAATGGGTTTTGGTACCTACACTTAAGAGAACGACCTATAAATTTATATTCCGTGTTTCCATCGTATTGCAAAACTAAATATTGAATTTCAGGTCATTTGGAGATCGTTTGGTCCGGGTTTCAATCCTGGGACGTAAAAGGTTATATTGGCGTCCTCTTTTGGATGTTCGTTTCGGCCGCAATGGGTTTGGGTACCTACACTTAAGAGAACGACCTATAAATTTATAATCGGTGTTTCCATCGTATTGCAATACTAAATATTAAATTTGAGGTCATTTGAACATCGTTTGGTCGGTGTTTCTATCCTGGTACGTAAAAGGTTACTTTGGCGTCATGTTTTAGAGCTTCAATATGGCCGGAATGGGTTTGGGTACCTATACATAAGAGAACGACGTATAAATTTATATTGGGTGTTGTTATCGTATTGGAATACTGAATATTGAATTTGAGGTCATTTGGATATCGTTTGGTCCGGGTTTCAATCCTGGTACGTAAAAGGTTAGATACGCGTCATGTTTTGGATGTTCGTTTCGGCCGCGATGGGTTTGGGTACCTACACTTAAGAGAACGACCTATAAATTTATAATCGGTGTTTCCATCGTATTGCAAAACTAAATATTAAATTTGAGGTCATTTGAACATCGTTTGGTCGGTGTTTCTATCCTGGTACGTAAAAGGTTACTTTGGCGTCATGTTTTAGAGGTTCAACATGGCCGGAATGGGTTTGGGTACCTATACATAAGAGAACGACGTATAAATTTATATTCGGTGTTGTCATCGTATTGGAATACTGAATATTGAATTTGAGGTCATTTGGAAATCGTTTGGTCCGGGATTCAATCCTGGTACGTAAAAGTTTAGATACGCGTCATGTTTTGGATGTTCGTTTCGGCCGCAAAGGGTTTGGGTACCTACACTTGAGAGAACGACCTATAAATTTATTTTCCGTGTTTCCATCGTATTGCGAAACTAAATATTGAATTTCAGGTCATTTGGAGATCGTTTGGTCCGGGTTTCGATCCTGGGACGTAAAAGGTTAGATTTGCGTCCTCTTTTGGATGTTCGTTTCGGCCGCAATGGGTTTGGGTACCTACACTTAAGAGAACGACCTATAAATTTATATTCCGTGTTTCCATCGTATTGCAAAACTAAATATTGAATTTCAGGTCATTTGGAGATCGTTTGGTCCGGGTTTCAATCCTGGGACGTAAAAGGTTATATTGGCGTCCTCTTTTGGATGTTCGTTTCGGCCGCAATGGGTTTGGGTACCTACACTTAAGAGAACGACCTATAAATTTATAATCGGTGTTTCCATCGTATTGCAATACTAAATATTAAATTTGAGGTCATTTGAACATCGTTTGGTCGGTGTTTCTATCCTGGTACGTAAAAGGTTACTTTGGCGTCATGTTTTAGAGGTTCAATATGGCCGGAATGGGTTTGGGTACCTATACATAAGAGAACGACGTATAAATTTATATTCCGTGTTGTCATCGTATTGGAATACTGAATATTGAATTTGAGGGCATTTGGATATCGTTTGGTCCGGGATTCAATCCTGGTACGTAAAAGTTTAGATACGCGTCATGTTTTGGATGTTCGTTTCGGCCGCAAAGGGTTTGGGTACCTACACTTAAGAGAACGACCTATAAATTTATATTCCGTGTTTCCATCGTATTGCAAAACTAAATATTGAATTTCAGGTCATTTGGAGATCGTTTGGTCCGGGTTTCAATCCTGGGACGTAAAAGGTTATATTTGCGTCCTCTTTTGGATGTTCGTTTCGGCCGCAATGGGTTTGGGTACCTACACTTAAGAGAACGACCTATAAATTTATAATCGGTGTTTCCATCGTATTGCAATACTAAATATTAAATTTGAGGTCATTTGAACATCGTTTGGTCGGTGTTTCTATCCTGGTACGTAAAAGGTTACTTTGGCGTCATGTTTTAGAGGTTCAACATGGCCGGAATGGGTTTGGGTACCTATACATAAGAGAACGACGTATAAATTTATATTCGGTGTTGTCATCGTATTGGAATACTGAATATTGAATTTGAGGTCATTTGGATATCGTTTGGTCCGGGATTCAATCCTGGTACGTAAAAGTTTAGATACACGTCATGTTTTGGATGTTCGTTTCGGCTGCAAAGGGTTTGGGTACCTACACGTAAGAGAACGACCTATAAATTTATATTCTGTGTTTCCATCGTATTGCAAAACTAAATATTGAATTTCAGGTCATTTGGAGATCGTTTGGTTCGGGTTTCAATCCTGGGACGTAAAAGGTTAGATTTGCGTCCTCTTTTGGATGTTCGTTTCGGCCGCAATGGGTTTGGGTACCTACACTTAAGAGAACGACCTATAAATTTATATTCCGTGTTTCCATCGTATTGCAAAACTAAATATTGAATTTCAGGTCATTTGGAGATCGTTTGGTCCGGGTTTCAATCCTGGGACGTAAAAGGTTATATTTGCGTCCTCTTTTGGATGTTCGTTTCGGCCGCAATGGGTTTGGGTACCTACACTTAAGAGAACGACCTATAAATTTATAATCGGTGTTTCCATCGTATTGCAATACTAAATATTAAATTTGAGGTCATTTGAACATCGTTTGGTCGGTGTTTCTATCCTTGTACGTAAAAGGTTACTTTGGCGTCATGTTTTAGAGGTTCAATATGGCCGGAATGGGTTTGGGTACCTATACATAAGAGAACGATGTATAAATTTATATTTGGTGTTGTCATCGTATTGGAATACTGAATATTGAATTTGAGGTCATTTGGATATCGTTTGGTCCGGGATTCAATCCTGGTACGTAAAAGTTTAGATACGCGTCATGTTTTGGATGTTCGTTTCGGCCGCAAAGGGTTTGGGTACCTACACTTAAGAGAACGACCTATAAATTTATATTCCGTGTTTCCATCGTATTGCAAAACTAAATATTGAATTTCAGGTCATGTGTAGATCGTTTGGTCCAGGTTTCAATCTTGGGACGTAAAAGGTTAGATTTGCGTCCTCTTTTGGATGTTCGTTTCGGCCGCAATGGGTTTGGGTACCTACACTTAAGAGAACGACCTATAAACTTATAATCGGTGTTTCCATCGTATTGCAATACTAAATATTAAATTTGAGGTCATTTGAACATCGTTTGGTCGGTGTTTCTATCCTGGTACGTAAAAGGTTACTTTGGCGTCATGTTTTAGAGGTTCAATATGGTCGGCGTGGGTTTGGGTACCTATACATAAGAGAACGACATATAAATTTATATTCGGTGTTGTCATCGTATTGGAATAACGAATATTGAATTTGAGGTCATTTGGATATCGT
This sequence comes from Populus davidiana, assembly GCA_030145905.1. Classification (NCBI taxonomy): domain Eukaryota; kingdom Viridiplantae; phylum Streptophyta; class Magnoliopsida; order Malpighiales; family Salicaceae; genus Populus; species Populus davidiana. The sequence goes on from CM057806.1 coordinate 12,315,232, forward strand.
TTGGTCCGGGATTCAATCCTAGTACGTAAAAGTTTAGATACGCGTCATGTTTTGGATGTTCGTTTCGGCCGCAAAGGGTTTGGGTACCTACACTTAAGAGAACGACCTATAAATTTATATTCCGTGTTTCCATCGTATTGCGAAACTAAATATTGAATTTCAGGTCATTTGGAGATCGTTTGGTCCGGGTTTCGATCCGGGGACGTAAAATGTTAGAGTTGCGTCCTTTTTTGGATGTTCGTTTCGGCCGCAATGGGTTTGGGAACCTACACTTAAGAGAACGACCTATAAATTTATAATCGGTGTTTCCATCGTATTGAAATACTAAATATTAAATTTGAGGTCATTTGAACATCGTTTGGTCGGTGTTTCTATCCTGGTACGTAAAAGGTTACTTTGGCGTCATGTTTTAGAGGTTCAATATGGCCGGATCGGGTTTGGGTACCTATACATAAGAGAATGACGTATAAATTTATATTCGGTGTTGTCATCGTATTGGAATACTGAATATTGAATTTGAGGTCATTTGGATATCGTTTGGTCCGGGATTAAATCCTGGTACGTAAAAGTTTAGATACGCGTCATGTTTTGGATGTTCGTTTCGGCCGCAAAGGGTTTGGGTACCTACACTTAAGAGAACGACCTATAAATTTGTATTCCGTGTTTCCATCGTATTGTGAAACTAAATATTGAATTTCAGGTCATGTGGAGATCGTTTGGTCCGGGTTTCAATCCTGGGACGTAAAAGGTTAGATTTGCGTCCTCTTTTGGATGTTCGTTTGGGCCGCAATGGGTTTGGGTACCTACACTTAAGAGAACGACCTATAAATTTATATTCCGTGTTTCCATCGTATTGCAAAACTAAATATTGAATTTCAGGTCATTTGGAGATCGTTTGGTCCGGGTTTCAATCCTGGGACGTAAAAGGTTATATTGGCGTCCTCTTTTGGATGTTCGTTTCGGCCGCAATGGGTTTGGGTACCTACACTTAAGAGAACGACCTATAAATTTATAATCGGTGTTTCCATCGTATTGCAATACTAAATATTAAATTTGAGGTCATTTGAACATCGTTTGGTCGGTGTTTCTATCCTTGTACGTAAAAGGTTACTTTGGCGTCATGTTTTAGAGGTTCAATATGGCCGGAATGGGTTTGGGTACCTATACATAAGAGAACGATGTATAAATTTATATTTGGTGTTGTCATCGTATTGGAATACTGAATATTGAATTTGAGGTCATTTGGATATCGTTTGGTCCGGGATTCAATCCTGGTACGTAAAAGTTTAGATACGCGTCATGTTTTGGATGTTCGTTTCGGCCGCAAAGGGTTTGGGTACCTACACTTAAGAGAACGACCTATAAATTTATATTCCGTGTTTCCATCGTATTGCAAAACTAAATATTGAATTTCAGGTCATGTGTAGATCGTTTGGTCCAGGTTTCAATCTTGGGACGTAAAAGGTTAGATTTGCGTCCTCTTTTGGATGTTCGTTTCGGCCGCAATGGGTTTGGGTACCTACACTTAAGAGAACGACCTATAAACTTATAATCGGTGTTTCCATCGTATTGCAATACTAAATATTAAATTTGAGGTCATTTGAACATCGTTTGGTCGGTGTTTCTATCCTGGTACGTAAAAGGTTACTTTGGCGTCATGTTTTAGAGGTTCAATATGGTCGGCGTGGGTTTGGGTACCTATACATAAGAGAACGACATATAAATTTATATTCGGTGTTGTCATCGTATTGGAATAACGAATATTGAATTTGAGGTCATTTGGATATCGTTTGGTCCGGGATTCAATCCTAGTACGTAAAAGTTTAGATACGCGTCATGTTTTGGATGTTCGTTTCGGCCGCAAAGGGTTTGGGTACCTACACTTAAGAGAACGACCTATAAATTTATATTCCGTGTTTCCATCGTATTGCGAAACTAAATATTGAATTTCAGGTCATTTGGAGATCGTTTGGTCCGGGTTTCGATCCGGGGACGTAAAATGTTAGAGTTGCGTCCTTTTTTGGATGTTCGTTTCGGCCGCAATGGGTTTGGGAACCTACACTTAAGAGAACGACCTATAAATTTATAATCGGTGTTTCCATCGTATTGAAATACTAAATATTAAATTTGAGGTCATTTGAACATCGTTTGGTCGGTGTTTCTATCCTGGTACGTAAAAGGTTACTTTGGCGTCATGTTTTAGAGGTTCAATATGGCCGGATCGGGTTTGGGTACCTATACATAAGAGAATGACGTATAAATTTATATTCGGTGTTGTCATCGTATTGGAATACTGAATATTGAATTTGAGGTCATTTGGATATCGTTTGGTCCGGGATTAAATCCTGGTACGTAAAAGTTTAGATACGCGTCATGTTTTGGATGTTCGTTTCGGCCGCAAAGGGTTTGGGTACCTACACTTAAGAGAACGACCTATAAATTTGTATTCCGTGTTTCCATCGTATTGTGAAACTAAATATTGAATTTCAGGTCATGTGGAGATCGTTTGGTCCGGGTTTCAATCCTGGGACGTAAAAGGTTAGATTTGCGTCCTCTTTTGGATGTTCGTTTGGGCCGCAATGGGTTTGGGTACCTACACTTAAGAGAACGACCTATAAATTTATAATCGGTGTTTCCATCGTATTGCAATACTAAATATTAAATTTGAGGTCATTTGAACATCGTTTGGTCGGTGTTTCTATCGTGGTACGTAAAAGGTTACTTTGGCGTCATGTTTTAGAGGTTCAATATGGCCGGCGTGGGTTTGGGTACCTATACATAAGAGAACGACGTATAAATTTATATTCGGTGTTGTCATCGTATTGGAATATTGAATATTGAATTTGAGGTCATTTGGATATCGTTTGGTCCGGGATTCAATCCTGGTACGTAAAAGTTTAGATACGCGTCATGTTTTGGATGTTCGTTTCGGCCGCAAAGGGTTTGGGTACCTACACTTGAGAGAACGACCTATAAATTTATATTCCGTGTTTCCATCGTATTGCGAAACTAAATATTGAATTTCAGGTCATTTGGAGATCGTTTGGTCCGGGTTTCGATCATGGGACGTAAAAGGTTAGAGTTGCGTCCTCTTTTGGATGTTCGTTTCGGCCGCAATGGGTTTGGGAACCTACACTTAAGAGAACGACCTATAAATTTATAATCGTTGTTTCCATCGTATTGCAATACTAAATATTACATTTGAGGTCATTTGAACATCGTTTGGTCGGTGTTTCTATCCTGGTACGTAAAAGGTTACTTTGGCGTCATGTTTTAGAGGTTCAATTTGGCCGGAATGGGTTTGGGTACCTATACATAAAAGAACGACGTATAAATTCATATTCGGTGTTGTCATCGTATTGGAATACTGAATATTGAATTTGAGGTCATTTGGATATCGTTTGGTCCGGGATTCAATCCTGGTACGTAAAAGTTTAGATACGCGTCATGTTTTGGATGTTCGTTTCGGCCGCAAAGGGTTTGGGTACCTACACTTGAGAGAACGACCTATAAATTTATATTCCGTGTTTCCATCGTATTGCAAAACTAAATATTGAATTTCAGGTCATGTGTAGATCGTTTGGTCCAGGTTTCAATCTTGGGACGTAAAAGGTTAGATTTGCGTCCTCTTTTGGATGTTCGTTTCGGCCGCAATGGGTTTGGGTACCTACACTTAAGAGAACGACCTATAAATTTATAATCGGTGTTTCCATCGTATTGCAATACTAAATATTACATTTGAGGTCATTTGAACATCGTTTGGTCGGTGTTTCTATCCTGGTACGTAAAAGGTTACTTTGGCGTCATGTTTTAGAGGTTCAATTTGGCCGGAATGGGTTTGGGTACCTATACATAAGAGAACGACGTATAAATTCATATTCGGTGTTGTCATCGTATTGGAATACTGAATATTGAATTTGAGGTCATTTGGATATCGTTTGGTCCGGGATTCAATCCTGGTACGTAAAAGTTTAGATACGCGTCATGTTTTGGATGTTCGTTTCGGCCGCAAAGGGTTTGGGTACCTACACTTGAGAGAACGACCTATAAATTTATATTCCGTGTTTCCATCGTATTGCAAAACTAAATATTGAATTTCAGGTCATTTGGAGATCGTTTGGTCCGGGTTTCGATCATGGGACGTAAAAGGTTAGAGTTGCGTCCTCTTTTGGATGTTCGTTTCGGCCGCAATGGGTTTGAGTACCTACACTTAAGAGAACGACCTATAAATTTATAATCGGTGTTTCCATCGTATTGCAATACTAAATATTAAATTTGAGGTCATTTGAACATCGTTTGGTCGGTGTTTCTATATTGGTACGTAAAAGGTTACTTTGGCGTCATGTTTTAGAGGTTCAATATGGCCGGAACGGGTTTGGGTACCTATATATAAGAGAACGACGTATAAATTTATATTCGGTGTTGTCATCGTATTGGAATACTGAATATTGAATTTGAGGTCATTTGGATATCGTTTGGTCCGGGATTCAATCCTGGTACGTAAAAGTTTAGATACGCGTCATGTTTTGGATGTTCGTTTCGGCCGCAAAGGGTTTGGGTATCTACACTTAAGAGAACGACCTATAAATTTATATTCCGTGTTTCCATCGTATTGCAAAACTAAATATTGAATTTCAGGTCATTTGGAGATCGTTTGGTCCGGGTTTCAATACTGGGACGTAAAAGGTTAGATTGGCGTCCTCTTTTGGATGTTCGTTTCGGCCGCAATGGGTTTGGGTACCTCCACTTAAGAGAACGACCTATAAATTTATAATCGGTGTTTCCATCGTATTGCAATACTAAATATTAAATTTGAGGTCATTTGAACATCGTTTGGTCGGTGTTTCTATCCTGGTACGTAAAAGGTTACTTTGGCGTCATGTTTTAGAGGTTCAATATGGCCGGAATGGGTTTGGGTACCTATACATAAGAGAACGATGTATAAATTTATATTTGGTGTTGTCATCGTATTGGAATACTGAATATTGAATTTGAGGTCATTTGGATATCGTTTGGTCCGGGATTCAATCCTGGTACGTAAAAGTTTAGATACGCGTCATGTTTTGGATGTTCGTTTCGGCCGCAAAGGGTTTGGGTACCTACACTTAAGAGAACGACCTATAAATTTATATTCCGTGTTTCCATCGTATTGCAAAACTAAATATTGAATTTCAGGTCATGTGTAGATCGTTTGGTCCAGGTTTCAATCTTGGGACGTAAAAGGTTAGATTTGCGTCCTCTTTTGGATGTTCGTTTCGGCCGCAATGGGTTTGGGTACCTACACTTAAGAGAACGACCTATAAATTTAAATTCCGTGTTTCCATAGTATTGCAAAACTAAATATTGAATTTCAGGTCATTTGGAGATCGTTTGGTCGGTGTTTCTATCCTGGTACGTAAAAGGTTACTTTGGCGTCATGTTTTAGAGGTTCAAGATGGCCGGAATGGGTTTGGGTACCTATACATAAGAGAACGACGTATAAATTTATATTGGGTGTTGTCATCGTATTGGAATACTGAATATTGAATTTGAGGTCATTTGGATATCGTTTGGTTCGGGATTCAATCCTGGTACGTAAAAGTTTAGATACGCGTCATGTTTTGGATGTTCGTTTCGGCAGCAATGGGTTTGGGTACCTACACTTAAGAGAACGACCTATAAATTTATATTCCGTGTTTCCATCGTATTGCAAAACTAAATATTGAATTTCAGGTCATTTGGAGATCGTTTGGTCCGGGTTTCAATCCTGGGACGTAAAAGGTTATATTTGCGTCCTCTTATGGATGTTCGTTTCGGCCGCAATGGGTTTGGGTACCTACACTTAAGAGAACGACCTATAAATTTATAATCGGTGTTTCCATCGTATTGCAATACTAAATATTAAATTTGAGGTCATTTGAACATCGTTTGGTCGGTGTTTCTATCCTGGTACGTAAAAGGTTACTTTGGCGTCATGTTTTAGAGGTTCAATATGGCCGGAACGGGTTTGGGTACCTATATATAAGAGAACAACGTATAAATTTATATTCGGTGTTGTCATCGTATTGGAATACTGAATATTGAATTTGAGGTCATTTGGATATCGTTTGGTCCGGGATTCAATCCTGGTACGTAAAAGTTTAGATACGCGTCATGTTTTGGATGTTCGTTTCGGCCGCAAAGGGTTTGGGTATCTACACTTAAGAGAACGACCTATAAATTTATATTCCGTGTTTCCATCGTATTGCAAAACTAAATATTGAATTTCAGGTCATTTGGAGATCGTTTGGTTCGGGTTTCAATCCTGGGACGTAAAAGGTTAGATACGCGTCATGTTTTGGATGTTCGTTTCGGCCGCAATGGGTTTGGGTACCTACACTTAAGAGAACGACCTATAAATTTAAATTCCGTGTTTCCATCGTATTGCAAAACTAAATATTGAATTTCAGGTCATTTGGAGATCGTTTGGTCGGTGTTTCTATCCTGGTACGTAAAAGGTTACTTTGGCGTCATGTTTTAGAGGTTCAAGATGGCCGGAATGGGTTTGGGTACCTATACATAAGAGAACGACGTATAAATTTATATTCGGTGTTGTCATCGTATTGGAATACTTAATATTGAATTTGAGGTCATTTGGATATCGTTTGGTCCGGGATTCAATCCTGGTACGTAAAAGTTTAGATACGCGTCATGTTTTTGGATGTTCGTTTCGGCCGCAAAGGGTTTGGGTACCTACACATAAGAGAACGACCTATAAATTTATATTCCGTGTTTCCATCGTATTGCGAAACTAAATATTGAATTTCAGGTCATTTGGAGATCGTTTGGTCCGGGTTTCGATCCTGGGACGTAAAAGGTTAGATTTGCGTCCTCTTTTGGATGTTCGTTTCGGCCGCAATGGGTTTGGGTACCTACACTTAAGAGAACGACCTATAAATTTAAATTCCGTGTTTCCATCGTATTGCGAAACTAAATATTGAATTTCAGGTCATTTGGAGATCGTTTGGTCGGTGTTTCTATCCTGGTACGTAAAAGGTTACTTTGGCGTCATGTTTTAGAGGTTCAATATGGCCGGAATGGGTTTGGGTACCTATACATAAGAGAACGACGTATAAATTTATATTCGGTGTTGTCATCGTATTGGAATATTGAATATTGAATTTGAGGTCATTTGGATATCGTTTGGTCCGGGATTCAATCCTGGTACGTAAAAGTTTAGATACGCGTCATGTTTTGGATGTTCGTTTCGGCCGCAAAGGGTTTGGGTACCTACACTTGAGAGAACGACCTATAAATTTATATTCCGTGTTTCCATCGTATTGCGAAACTAAATATTGAATTTCAGGTCATTTGGAGATCGTTTGGTCCGGGTTTCGATCATGGGACGTAAAAGGTTAGAGTTGCGTCCTCTTTTGGATGTTCGTTTCGGCCGCAATGGGTTTGGGAACCTACACTTAAGAGAACGACCTATAAATTTATAATCGTTGTTTCCATCGTATTGCAATACTAAATATTAGATTTGAGGTCATTTGAACATCGTTTGGTCGGTGTTTCTATCCTGGTACGTAAAAGGTTACTTTGGCGTCATGTTTTAGAGGTTCAATTTGGCCGGAATGGGTTTGGGTACCTATACATAAAAGAACGACGTATAAATTCATATTCGGTGTTGTCATCGTATTGGAATACTGAATATTGAATTTGAGGTCATTTGGATATCGTTTGGTCCGGGATTCAATCCTGGTACGTAAAAGTTTAGATACGCGTCATGTTTTGGATGTTCGTTTCGGCCGCAAAGGGTTTGGGTACCTACACTTGAGAGAACGACCTATAAATTTATATTCCGTGTTTCCATCGTATTGCAAAACTAAATATTGAATTTCAGGTCATGTGTAGATCGTTTGGTCCAGGTTTCAATCTTGGGACGTAAAAGGTTAGATTTGCGTCCTCTTTTGGATGTTCGTTTCGGCCGCAATGGGTTTGGGTACCTACACTTAAGAGAACGACCTATAAATTTATAATCGGTGTTTCCATCGTATTGCAATACTAAATATTACATTTGAGGTCATTTGAACATCGTTTGGTCGGTGTTTCTATCCTGGTACGTAAAAGGTTACTTTGGCGTCATGTTTTAGAGGTTCAATTTGGCCGGAATGGGTTTGGGTACCTATACATAAGAGAACGACGTATAAATTCATATTCGGTGTTGTCATCGTATTGGAATACTGAATATTGAATTTGAGGTCATTTGGATATCGTTTGGTCCGGGATTCAATCCTGGTACGTAAAAGTTTAGATACGCGTCATGTTTTGGATGTTCGTTTCGGCCGCAAAGGGTTTGGGTACCTACACTTGAGAGAACGACCTATAAATTTATATTCCGTGTTTCCATCGTATTGCAAAACTAAATATTGAATTTCAGGTCATTTGGAGATCGTTTGGTCCGGGTTTCGATCATGGGACGTAAAAGGTTAGAGTTGCGTCCTCTTTTGGATGTTCGTTTCGGCCGCAATGGGTTTGAGTACCTACACTTAAGAGAACGACCTATAAATTTATAATCGGTGTTTCCATCGTATTGCAATACTAAATATTAAATTTGAGGTCATTTGAACATCGTTTGGTCGGTGTTTCTATATTGGTACGTAAAAGGTTACTTTGGCGTCATGTTTTAGAGGTTCAATATGGCCGGAACGGGTTTGGGTACCTATATATAAGAGAACGACGTATAAATTTATATTCGGTGTTGTCATCGTATTGGAATACTGAATATTGAATTTGAGGTCATTTGGATATCGTTTGGTCCGGGATTCAATCCTGGTACGTAAAAGTTTAGATACGCGTCATGTTTTGGATGTTCGTTTCGGCCGCAAAGGGTTTGGGTATCTACACTTAAGAGAACGACCTATAAATTTATATTCCGTGTTTCCATCGTATTGCAAAACTAAATATTGAATTTCAGGTCATTTGGAGATCGTTTGGTCCGGGTTTCAATACTGGGACGTAAAAGGTTAGATTGGCGTCCTCTTTTGGATGTTCGTTTCGGCCGCAATGGGTTTGGGTACCTCCACTTAAGAGAACGACCTATAAATTTATAATCGGTGTTTCCATCGTATTGCAATACTAAATATTAAATTTGAGGTCATTTGAACATCGTTTGGTCGGTGTTTCTATCCTGGTACGTAAAAGGTTACTTTGGCGTCATGTTTTAGAGGTTCAATATGGCCGGAATGGGTTTGGGTACCTATACATAAGAGAACGATGTATAAATTTATATTTGGTGTTGTCATCGTATTGGAATACTGAATATTGAATTTGAGGTCATTTGGATATCGTTTGGTCCGGGATTCAATCCTGGTACGTAAAAGTTTAGATACGCGTCATGTTTTGGATGTTCGTTTCGGCCGCAAAGGGTTTGGGTACCTACACTTAAGAGAACGACCTATAAATTTATATTCCGTGTTTCCATCGTATTGCAAAACTAAATATTGAATTTCAGGTCATGTGTAGATCGTTTGGTCCAGGTTTCAATCTTGGGACGTAAAAGGTTAGATTTGCGTCCTCTTTTGGATGTTCGTTTCGGCCGCAATGGGTTTGGGTACCTACACTTAAGAGAACGACCTATAAATTTAAATTCCGTGTTTCCATAGTATTGCAAAACTAAATATTGAATTTCAGGTCATTTGGAGATCGTTTGGTCGGTGTTTCTATCCTGGTACGTAAAAGGTTACTTTGGCGTCATGTTTTAGAGGTTCAAGATGGCCGGAATGGGTTTGGGTACCTATACATAAGAGAACGACGTATAAATTTATATTGGGTGTTGTCATCGTATTGGAATACTGAATATTGAATTTGAGGTCATTTGGATATCGTTTGGTTCGGGATTCAATCCTGGTACGTAAAAGTTTAGATACGCGTCATGTTTTGGATGTTCGTTTCGGCAGCAATGGGTTTGGGTACCTACACTTAAGAGAACGACCTATAAATTTATATTCCGTGTTTCCATCGTATTGCAAAACTAAATATTGAATTTCAGGTCATTTGGAGATCGTTTGGTCCGGGTTTCAATCCTGGGACGTAAAAGGTTATATTTGCGTCCTCTTATGGATGTTCGTTTCGGCCGCAATGGGTTTGGGTACCTACACTTAAGAGAACGACCTATAAATTTATAATCGGTGTTTCCATCGTATTGCAATACTAAATATTAAATTTGAGGTCATTTGAACATCGTTTGGTCGGTGTTTCTATCCTGGTACGTAAAAGGTTACTTTGGCGTCATGTTTTAGAGGTTCAATATGGCCGGAACGGGTTTGGGTACCTATATATAAGAGAACAACGTATAAATTTATATTCGGTGTTGTCATCGTATTGGAATACTGAATATTGAATTTGAGGTCATTTGGATATCGTTTGGTCCGGGATTCAATCCTGGTACGTAAAAGTTTAGATACGCGTCATGTTTTGGATGTTCGTTTCGGCCGCAAAGGGTTTGGGTATCTACACTTAAGAGAACGACCTATAAATTTATATTCCGTGTTTCCATCGTATTGCAAAACTAAATATTGAATTTCAGGTCATTTGGAGATCGTTTGGTTCGGGTTTCAATCCTGGGACGTAAAAGGTTAGATACGCGTCATGTTTTGGATGTTCGTTTCGGCCGCAATGGGTTTGGGTACCTACACTTAAGAGAACGACCTATAAATTTAAATTCCGTGTTTCCATCGTATTGCAAAACTAAATATTGAATTTCAGGTCATTTGGAGATCGTTTGGTCGGTGTTTCTATCCTGGTACGTAAAAGGTTACTTTGGCGTCATGTTTTAGAGGTTCAAGATGGCCGGAATGGGTTTGGGTACCTATACATAAGAGAACGACGTATAAATTTATATTCGGTGTTGTCATCGTATTGGAATACTTAATATTGAATTTGAGGTCATTTGGATATCGTTTGGTCCGGGATTCAATCCTGGTACGTAAAAGTTTAGATACGCGTCATGTTTTTGGATGTTCGTTTCGGCCGCAAAGGGTTTGGGTACCTACACATAAGAGAACGACCTATAAATTTATATTCCGTGTTTCCATCGTATTGCGAAACTAAATATTGAATTTCAGGTCATTTGGAGATCGTTTGGTCCGGGTTTCGATCCTGGGACGTAAAAGGTTAGATTTGCGTCCTCTTTTGGATGTTCGTTTCGGCCGCAATGGGTTTGGGTACCTACACTTAAGAGAACGACCTATAAATTTAAATTCCGTGTTTCCATCGTATTGCGAAACTAAATATTGAATTTCAGGTCATTTGGAGATCGTTTGGTCGGTGTTTCTATCCTGGTACGTAAAAGGTTACTTTGGCGTCATGTTTTAGAGGTTCAATATGGCCGGAATGGGTTTGGGTACCTATACATAAGAGAACGACGTATAAATTTATATTCGGTGTTGTCATCGTATTGGAATACTGAATATTGAATTTGGGGTCATTTGGATAACGTTTGGTCCGGGATTCAATCCTGGTACGTAAAAGTTTAGATACGCGTCATGTTTTGGATGTTCAATTCGGCCGCAAAGGGTTTGGGTACCTACACTTAAGAGAACGACCTATAAATTTATATTCCGTGTTTCCATCGTATTGCAAAACTAAATATTGAATTTCAGGTCATTTGGAGATCGTTTGGTCCGGGTTTCAATCCTGGGACGTAAAAGGTTAGATTTGCGTCCTCTTTTGGATGTTCGTTTCGGCCGCAATGGGTTTGGGTACCTGCACTTAAGAGAACGACCTATAAATTTATATTCCGTGTTTCCATCGTATTGCAAAACTAAATATTGAATTTCGGGTCATTTGGAGATCGTTTGGTCCGGGTTTCAATCCTGGGACGTAAAAGGTTAGATTTGCGTCCTCTTTTGGATGTTCGTTTCGGCCGCAATGGGTTTGGGTACCTGCACTTAAGAGAACGACCTATAAATTTATAATCGGTGTTTTCATTGTATTACAATACTAAATATTAAATTTGAGGTCATTTGAACATCGTTTGGTCGGTGTTTCTATCCTGGTACGTAAAAGGTTACTTTGGCGTCATGTTTTAGAGGTTCAATATGGCCGGAATGGGTTTGGGTACCTATACATAAGAGAACGACGTATAAATTTATATTCGGTGTTGTCATCGTATTGGAATACTGAATATTGAATTTGAGGTCATTTGGATATCGTTTGGTCCGGGATTCAATCCTGGTACGTAAAAGTTTAGATACGTGTCATGTTTTGGATGTTCGTTTCGGCCGCAAAGGGTTTGGGTACCTACACTTAAGAGAACGACCTATAAATTTATATTCCGTGTTTCCATCGTTTTGCAAAACTAAATATTGAATTTCAGGTCATTTGGAGATCGTTTGGTCCGGGTTTCAATCCTGGGACGTAAAAGGTTATATTTGCGTCCTCTTTTGGATGTTCGTTTCGGCCGCAATGGGTTTGAGAACCTACACTTAAGAGAACGACCTATAAATTTATAATCGGTGTTTCCATCGTATTGCAATACTAAATATTAAATTTGAGGTCATTTCAACATCGTTTGGTCGGTGTTTCTATACTGGTACGTAAAAGGTTACTTTGGCGTCATGTTTGAGAGGTTCAATATGGCCGGAATGGGTTTGGGTACCTATACATAAGAGAACGATGTATAAATTTATATTCGGTGTTGTCATCGTATTGGAATACTGAATATTGAATTTGAGGTCATTTGGATATCGTTTGGTCCGGGATTCAATCCCGGTACGTAAAAGTTTAGATACGCGTCATGTTTTGGATGTTCGTTTCGGCCGCAAAGGGTTTGGGTACCTACACTTGAGAGAACGAACTATAAATTTATATTCCGTGTTTCCATCGTATTGCGAAACTAAATATTGAATTTCAGGTCATTTGGAGATCGTTTGGTCCGGGTTTCGATCCTGGGACGTAAAAGGTTAGAGTTGCGTCCTCTTTTGGATGTTCGTTTCGGCCGCAATGGGTTTGGGAACCTACACTTAAGAGAACGACCTATAAATTTATAATCGGTGTTTCCATCGTATTGCAATACTAAATATTAAATTTGAGGTCATTTGAACATCGTTTGGTCGGTGTTTCTATCCTGGTACGTAAAAGGTTACTTTGGCGTCATGTTTTAGAGGTTCAAGATGGCCGGAATGGGTTTGGGTACCTATACATAAGAGAACGACGTATAAATTTATATTCGGTGTTGTCATCGTATTGGAATACTGTATATTGAATTTGAGGTCATTTGGATATCGTTTGGTCCGGGATTCAATCCTGGTACGTAAAAGTTTAGATACGCGTCATGTTTTGGATGTTCGTTTCGGCCGCAAAGGGGTTGGGTACCTACACTTGAGAGAACGACCTATAAATTTATATTCCGTATTTCCATCGTATTGCGATACTAAATATTGAATTTCAGGTCATTTGGAGATCGTTTGGTCCGGGTTTCGATCCTGGGACGTAAAAGGTTAGAGTTGCGTCCTCTTTTGGATGTTCGTTTCGGCCGCAATGGGTTTGGGAACCTACACTTAAGAGAACGACCTATAAATTTATAATCAGTGTTTCCATCGTATTGAAATACTAAATATTAAATTTGAGGTCATTTGAACATCGTTTGGTCGGTGTTTCTATCCTGGTACGTAAAAGGTTACTTTGGCGTCATGTTTTAGAGGTTCAATATGGCCGGAACGGGTTTGGGTACCTATACATAAGAGAAGGACGTATAAATTTATATTCGGTGTTGTCATCGTATTGGAATACTGAATATTGAATTTGAGGTCATTTGGATATCGTTTGGTCCGGGATACAATCCTGGTACGTAAAAGTTTAGATACGCGTCATGTTTTGGATGTTCGTTTCGGCCGCAAAGGGTTTGGGTACCTACACTTAAGAGAACGACCTATAAATTTATATTCCGTGTTTCCATCGTTTTGCAAAACTAAATATTGAATTTCAGGTCATTTGGAGATCGTTTGGTCCGGGTTTCAATCCTGGGACGTAAAAGGTTATATTTGCGTCCTCTTTTGGATGTTCGTTTCGGCCGCAATGGGTTTGGGAACCTACACTTAAGAGAACGACCTATAAATTTATAATCGGTGTTTCCATCGTATTGCAATACTAAATATTAAATTTGAGGTCATTTGAACATCGTTTGGTCGGTGTTTCTATCCTGGTACGTAAAAGGTTACTTTGGCGTCATGTTTTAGAGGTTCAATATGGCCGGAACGGGTTTGGGTACCTATACATAACAGAACGACGTATAAATTTATATTCGGTGTTGTCATCGTATTGGAATACTGAATATTGAATTTGAGGTCATTTGGATATCGTTTGGTCCGGGATTCAATCCTGGTACGTAAAAGTTTAGATACGCGTCATGTTTTGGATGTTCGTTTCGGCCGCCAAGGGTTTGGGTACCTACACTTAAGAGAACGACCTATATATTTATATTCCGTGTTTCCATCGTATTGCAAAACTAAATATTGAATTTCAGGTCATGTAGAGATCGTTTGGTCCGGGTTTCAATCCTGGGACGTAAATGGTTAGATTTGCGTCCTCTTTTGGATGTTCGTTTCGGCCGCAATGGGTTTGGATACCTACACTTAAGAGAACGACCTATAAATTTATAATCGGTGTTTCCATCGTATTGCAATACTAAATATTAAATTTGAGGTCATTTGAACATCGTTTGGTCGGTGTTTCTATCCTGGTACGTAAAAGGTTACTTTGGCGTCATGTTTTAGAGGTTCAATATGGCCGGAATGGGTTTGGGTACCTATACATAAAAGAACGACGTATAAATTTATATTCGGTGTTGTCATCGTATTGGAATATTGAATATTGAATTTGAGGTCATTTGGATATCGTTTGGTCCAGGATTCAATCCTGGTACGTAAAAGTTTAGATACGTGTCATGTTTTGGATGTTCGTTTCGGCCGCAAAGAGTTTGGGTACCTATACTTTAGAGAACGACCTATAAATTTATATTCCGTGTTTCCATCGTATTGCGATACTAAATATTGAATTTCAGGTCATTTGGAGATCGTTTGGTCCGGGTTTCGATCCTGGGACGTAAAAGGTTAGAGTTGCGTCCTCTTTTGGATGTTCGTTTCGGCCGCAATGGGTTTGGGAACCTACACTTAAGAGAACGACCTATAAATTCATAATTGGTGTTTCCATCGTATTGCAATACTAAATATTAAATTTGAGGTCATTTGAACATCGTTTGGTCGGTGTTTCTATCCTGGTACGTAAAAGGTTACTTTGGCGTCATGTTTTAGAGGTTCAATATGGCCGGAATGGGTTTGGGTACCTATACATAAGAGAACGACGTATAAATTTATATTCGGTGTTGTCATCGTATTGGAATACTGAATATTGAATTTGAGGTCATTTGGATATCGTTTGGTCCGGGATTCAATCCTGGTACGTAAAAGTTTAGATACGCGTCATGTTTTGGATGTTCGTTTCGGCCGCAAAGGGTTTGGGTACCTACACATAAGAGAACGACCTATAAATTTATATTCCGTGTTTCCATCGTATTGCGAAACTAAATATTGAATTTCAGGTCATTTGGAGATCGTTTGGTCCGGGTTTCCATCCTGGGACGTAAAAGGTTAGATTTGCGTCCTCTTTTGGATGTTCGTTTCGGCCGCAATGGGTTTGGGTACCTACACTTAAGAGAACGACCTATAAATTTAAATTCCGTGTTTCCATCGTATTGCGAAAATAAATATTGAATTTCAGGTCATTTGGAGATCGTTTGGTCGGTGTTTCTATCCTGGTACGTAAAAGGTTACTTTGGCGTCATGTTTTAGAGGTTCAATATGGCCGGAATGGGTTTGGGTACCTAGACATAAGAGAACGACGTATAAATTTATATTCGGTGTTGTCATCGTATTGGAATACTGAATATTGAATTTGAGGTCATTTGGATATTGTTTGGTCCGGGATTCAATCCTGGTACGTAAAAGTTTAGATACGCGTCATGTTTTGGATGTTCGTTTCGGCTGCAAATGGTTTGGGTACCTACACTTAAGAGAACGACCAATAAATTTATAATCGGTGTTTCCATCGTATTGCAATACTAAATATTAAATTTGAGGTCATTTGAACATCGTTTGGTCGGTGTTTCTATCCTGGTACGTAAAAGGTTACTTTGGCGTCATGTTTTAGAGGTTCAATATGGCCGGAATGGGTTTGGGTACCTATACATATGAGAACGACGTATAAATTTATATTCGGTGTTGTCATCGTATTGGAATACTGAATATTGAATTTGAGGTCATTTGGATATCGTTTGGTCCGGGATTCAATCCTGGTACGTAAAAGTTTAGATACGCGTCATGTTTTGGATGTTCGTTTCGGCCGCAAAGGGTTTGGGTACCTACACTTAAGAGAACGACCTATAAATTTATATTCCGTGTTTCCATCGTATTGCGAAACTAAATATTGAATTTCAGGTCATTTGGAGATCGTTTGGTCCGGGTTTCGATCCTGGGACGTAAAAGGTTAGAGTTGCGTCCTCTTTTGGATGTTCGTTTCGGCCGCAATGGGTATGAATCAATGTACCCACATATTTGGTTAACCTTCCTTGGTTACCAGTACATCTGGTAATTCCATACGAATTACCCAGCCTCCAGTTATACATTCAGTACATTGATTCATACAAAATACATTATGATTTAGAATGCATCTACATGATTCCTTGCAAAAGTAGGTTCCCATGTATCGGGTTTCCTAGACATCTCGTTGGTGTGATGTCCCTGCAGCAGTACAAAACATTTAAGAGAATGCAAATACTTAAGAATACTAATAATGGTAACTAACGGTCTGGCAGTTAAATGAAGCATTAACATTTATAATATCGTCATGTACTTGGTATAAGCAGCTAGTAGTACATATAGATGCACCAATTTTATTTTATTTATTTTGCAATCAACCATAATCTTAAACCCGGTTATCCTCTTAAGGCATTATTTGCTGAGGTTAAGTGTTCACTCACCCCGATCATCCACTTCAGATGCCATTAGCCAAGCTAATCAATCGTTCATCCCGGTCATCCTTTCGGATGTCATTAGCCGAGCTAATCAATCACTCGTCCCGGTCATCGTTTCGGATGCCATTAGCCGAAGCTAATCAATCACTCGTCCCGATCATCCTTTCGGATGCCATTAGCCGAAGCTAATCAATCGCTCGTCCCGGCCATCCTTTCGGATGCCATTAGCCGAAGCTAATCAATTTCTCGTCCCGGTTAGCCGAAGCTAATCATTCATTTATCCTGGTCATCCATCTGGATGTCATTAGCCGAAGCTAATCAGTCCTTCATCCCGGCCATCCATTCGGATGCCATTAGCCAAATCTAATCAACCTTTAGTCAACATTTAAGCGTTCGACAATCTAATATCGGTTCTAACAATACGGTAATAATCCTATTAAAGTATTTCAATATTCAACGTATGAAAAAAGAAAGAAAGAAAGGTGCAAGTCACCTACCTAATGCTTGAACTCGCGCAAAAGTCCCATGCTACTGAACAGATTCTGCAATCTCTCCTGAATCATTAAAGATACATATCAAATGTGGCTCCACCATAATTGAAAATTCCATTCTAAAATTCATTTAAATTTAGAATCGCATGACACATGCATTCACATATTTATTTATTTATTTCCTTCCTTTTCATGACTTGTTTTTCCAGACTGACTATCTTTAAATATGACCTAACAAATCTTAATTTATTTTTTTATTTATTTTCATGATGAGTTTTCCAATTCTTTTTAATAAGTCCACTTTACTTCATCTTAAGTAAATTTAACAACATATTTTCATCATAATTCCATGGACGCCTTAATTTAACCTTTTCCTCCTCTTTTATTATCTATTTGGACAACGTTAAAATTCCACAAAATGACATTTTCCTCACATTAATCTATTATTTCAAACATAACACAATTCATTTGGCATTCAACAAACCACAATCCCATAAAAATCCCCATAACATTAGGTCGAATAAACTCAAGTTCAAGATTTTCATTTTTGATTGGATTCCATATTATGATGAGAATTTGAATCTTTTTAAAATTCTTCCAATTAACACTCTACCTAATTTTATTTATACAAATATATGCATCCATACCTAGTTTTCATAGAAAAATGAATCAAAGTCTTATCTCCTTATTTCTTCTTCATTTGGCCGAATGCCTTCATTCATGGTGAGGGATGATTTCCTTTTTAATTATTCCATATAAACCTTTACCAATTCATTTCATATCTATTATAACCTCATTCAACTCAAATTCCATAGCAATTAAAACAATTAAGCTCATCCTCTCATTTATATGTCTAGGCCGAATCTTTGCATTAAATGGAGGATAAAGTTTTCTTCAAGTTTTTCTTTCAATTGCCACTAGACCCAATAATGCCTAAAAACATATATCCATCAAATCAACAAACTCAATGTCCCTTCATCCAAATTTCAAAACTTCCCTAACACATTTTACAACACAATTAATCTATAACAACACTAATAACAAGAGCACATTTTACCATTATATCTTACATAAACCCTACACCCACACAATTCTAATTTCATCAAAACATGTAATTAAATCAAGCTTCCTAAATGTTTTACTAAGACTAGCAATAGATTCAAATAGCAACAACTCATCCACCTTTGATTATTTCCTTGAACCCTACGGTCAGAATATATATCATTGTGTTATTTACAATATATCTAAAAATCAGAATAATCCAACGGTTGGATCTCCATAGATCTGAATAAAACCGAACTAACCTGAAAATGGACGAGCTACTGTTCAACATGAACCAAACAATGCCGGAGAGTGAGTTTCCGATCTCCACCGTCCAGAATGTAGACCACATCTAGTTTCACCACATATCCAAAAATAAGCACGATCCAACGGTGTAAGAGAGAGATATCGGCCGACGACCGAACTGCCCTGCAGGTGCATTTCCTTTTTGTTTTTCAGGAACGTTCCGATGATGATGTCTGTCAAATGAAGTGTGTTACTTCCAATCCCTCCGGTCCGTTATTAGATAAGTATAATAAAAACAACATATCCAAAACTTAGCTTGATCCAACGGTGGAAGAGATAGAAATCGGCCGACGACCAAACTGCCCTGCAGGTGCATTTCCTTTTTGTTTTTCAGGACATTGCCGATGATGATTTCTGTCAAATGGAGTGTGTTCCTTTCAATCCCTCCGGTCAGTTCGTAGATACATGTAATAAGGACAACATGTACAAAACTTAGCTTGATCCAACGGTGGACGCGATAGAAATCGGCCGGCGACCAAACTGCCCTGCAGGTGCATTTCCTTTTTGTTTTTTCAGGACATTTCCGATGATGATTTCTGTCAACTGGAGTGTGTCCCTTTCAATCCCTCCGGTCAGTTCGTAGATACGAGTAATGAGAATACCATATCCAAAAAGTAGCTTGATCCAACAGTGGAATCTTGAGATATGGCCACCGGAGTATTCTTGGTTTTACTCCAAAATCTGCATCTCTCTCTATCCGTTTTTCTCTTCTTCAAATTTATTTATTATTATTTTTTTTTTAACTGGTGGCCTTTGAAGTTTTATAGGCTCCTTTTTCATAATTACAATTTTGTCCCTCATTCATGCCTTTATGTATTTTATTTTATTTTTCATGTAAACTATCTGGTTTATTTCTGATTAAATCGTTAGTCTTTACCAAACTCCGATTGTGATGAGATATTAAACCAAGGTAGGAACACATATTAATAGACTTCATGCAAAATTTCATCCCGATCCTATCATTAGATTGAGAATTCTGCTTCCTAATATAAACTTGTTCAGTTCATGACTTTTCATAAACAATCTAGATTTTTCTTGTTCAATCTTCACAAACAAAAATCATATCAATTATCCTTCTAAACTTTTACGGTCATTTTATTATTTTGAAATGTATTCATTTTAGGATTTTCACCTTTATTTATTTATCGGGCTTATTACCATTTCAAAATAACGTCACTGATTTTTAATCGGTGCTTGCACCTTCAGTCCTATCCTTTTTCATTGCACTATCATTTATTATAATGCATTCTTTATTACCTCACTTATTTTTTTTTCTCATTATTTTATCCATAAAAACACGTTACCAGTTTCTCTGTCCTTATGAATTCTAAACCAAAATTCATTTTATAGAGGTCATCTCTTTCATTATATATCATTATTTATCTATTATTTCAAATCTTGGTTTTGCATCACTCATTAAAATATTATCACTTTCAACCTTATGTTTACATGAGGGTTTACACATCTACATATTTAAATTATAAATTTTCAGGGTTTCACATTCTCCCCTCCTTAAAGAAATTTCGTCCTCGAAATTTAGGATTTCTACTTATATTTGCGAATATTATTTGGTACTTCTTTCCTCTTTTTTTTTTTTTTTTTGTCTTCCTCCTTTCTGTAACATGGATACAAGAATCGCGTCTTGGATTCTATATAGATGTATAGGCAATTAAATTCAATAATCTATTAGCCCAACTCTTGTGTTTGTCTTGGGGAACCATTTCACCTTATTTTCCCGTTGTTGATGTATGTCATGCTTCCACTAGACACACGTTTTCTTTTATACATCACTTTATTTCTTATAGATAAGTAGTATTCCTATAATTACTTCCCAAATTTATAACATAAATACGCCTCAAGCATCACATTTATCTTATCTAATGATTTTTCTTGTTAGTCACATTATCAATGACATCTCCTTCCCAAACAAAAGTATAAGTAACATGTCAATTATCTTAAATATTGTCCACCCCACTAGTGAAGTATATTGCCAACCAACCGAGTCATCCACCATTTAGATGACCTAGTCTCAATTTCATAACTTTACCTTGTCATATTGTCAACTAAATATCTATTTACTTGTTAGTATTTGGTACCGTGGCTAACTAATGTATTGAATATTTTAAGGATCCATCATCCAAGTCCATTACGATTAACATGTAATTCTTGTTATTATCGTAGCTTTCCAATTACATTTGTATATAACTATTGTTGTCGTCAATTGTCAAATATATATATATATATATATATATATATTCAATTTCATGTTGCACCCCTTACAGTTTAACAACTATGATTTATCTTAGCTATTTAGTATTCCAATATAGAAATCCTTATGGTTCCTATAATTTCATACCTTACTACTTGTTCATACCATCATATTTTCACATCCTATTCTTAGTTAGAGTCCACCAAGTCACACTCCGTATCCATAATTACTCAACTTCTGTGCATAAACACTCTTGATATTAAGTATTAATTCTTACGTCTCATCATCAGTGCGTATTAGTTCCCTTCATTCCCTATATTCATCTCTTTTCTAGTTTCCTTATTAACTATGTATTTCCACAATCACATGTATATACATTGCACACTAGTGACCTCCTCGCCTACTCTTATAGGTAGCTTGCCAAATTATTTATTTATTTATTATCTTGTATGACGGTAACTTAGTGTCTTACCGTTAACCCATAACATTCCACAGCAGGTATTACATCCATGTTCATGTTTTAACCATTTTCTCCTTTATGTCTACAAAGATAATCACGCTTACAATCCTTAATTCATTCTTGATTTTGGGGTAGACTTCTCATAAGGTAATTTAATAATGCTTTTCATAACCAATTTTCAAGCCTTTACCTCATATCTACGATGCAAATAATAAACTTGTATTGTTCATTTCGTTATGTACCAAACTAGTTTTCCTTTGAATGTCAAGATAACGTATTGTCAATTAAGGCAAGCGCCTAATTTGCAGGGTCTTGCTATCGTCTTGACATAAATATTTATTAAGGCATTAATCACAAAACAGTCCCATCTCAATCCTTACGCTATGTCAAAAGTTCTTTTTTTTTTTAATCAATAGCGCTTACACCAACATATCATTATGCCTAAATAATCATATATTCACTTTAATATTTAGATACGCGTCATGTTTTGAATGTTCGTTTCGGCCGCAATGGGTTTGGGTACCTACACTTAAGAGAACGACCTATAAATTTATATTCCGTGTTTCCATCGTATTGCAAAACTAAATATTGAATTTCAGGTCATTTGGAGATCGTTTGGTCCGGGTTTCAATCCTGGGACGTAAAAGGTTAGATTTGCGTCCTCTTTTGGATGTTCGTTTCGGCCGCAATGGGTTTGGGTACCTGCACTTAAGAGAACGACCTATAAATTTATATTCCGTGTTTCCATCGTATTGCAAAACTAAATATTGAGATTCAGGTCATTTGGAGATCGTTTGGTCCGGGTTCCAATCCTGGGACGTAAAAGGTTAGATTTGCGTCCTCATTTGGATGTTCAATATGGCCGGAATGGGTTTGGGTACCTATACATAAGAGAACGAGGTATAAATTTATATTCGGTGTTGTCATCGTATTGGAATACTGAATATTGAATTTGAGGTCATTTGGATATCGTTTGGTCCGGGATTCAATCCTGGTACGTAAAAGTTTAGATACGCGTCATGTTTTGGATGTTCAATTCGGCCGCAAAGGGTTTGGGTACCTACACTTAAGAGAACGACCTATAAATTTATATTCCGTGTTTCCATCGTATTGCAAAACTAAATATTGAATTTCAAGTCATTTGGAGATCGTTTGGTCCGGGTTTCAATCCTGGAACGTAAAAGGTTAGATTTGCGTCCTCTTTTGGATGTTCGTTTCGGCCGCAATGGGTTTGGGTACCTGCACTTAAGAGAACGACCTATATATTTATATTCCGTGTTTCCATCGTATTGCAAAACTAAATATTGAATTTCAGGTCATTTGGAGATCGTTTGGTCCGGGTTTCAATCCTGGTACGTAAAAGGTTACTTTGGCGTCATGTTTTGGATGTTCAATATGGCCGGAATGGGTTTGGGTACCTATACATAAGAGAACGATGTATAAATTTATATTCGGTGTTGTCATCGTATTGGAATACAGAATATTGAATTTGAGGTCATTTGGATATCGTTTGGTCCGGGATTCAATCCTGGTACGTAAAAGTTTAGATACGCGTCATGTTTTGGATGTTCAATTCGGCCGCAAAGGGTTTGGGTACCTACACTTAAGAGAACGACCTATAAATTTATATTCCGTGTTTCCATCGTATTGCAAAACTAAATATTGAATTTCAGGTCATTTGGAGATCGTTTGGTCCGGGTTTCAATCCTGGGACGTAAAAGGTTAGATTTGCGTCCTCTTTTGGATGTTCGTTTCGGCCGCAATGGGTTTGGGTACCTGCACTTAAGAGAACGACCTATATATTTATATTCCGTGTTTCCATCGTATTGCAAAACTAAATATTGAATTTCAGGTCATTTGGAGATCGTTTGGTCCGGGTTTCAATCCTGGTACGTAAAAGGTTACTTTGGCGTCATGTTTTAGAGGTTCAATATGGCCGGAATGGGTTTGGGTACCTATACATAAGAGAACGAGGTATAAATTTATATTCGGTGTTGTCATCGTATTGGAATACTGAATATTGAATTTGAGGTCATTTGGATATCGTTTGGTCCGGGATTCAATCCTGGTACGTAAAAGTTTAGATACGCGTCATGTTTTGGATGTTCAATTCGGCCGCAAAGGGTTTGGGTACCTACACTTAAGAGAACGACCTATAAATTTATATTCCGTGTTTCCATCGTATTGCAAAACTAAATATTGAATTTCAGGTCATTTGGAGATCGTTTGGTCCGGGTTTCAATCCTGGGACGTAAAAGGTTAGATTTGCGTCCTCTTTTGGATGTTCGTTTCGGCCGCAATGGGTTTGGGTACCTGCACTTAAGAGAACGACCTATAAATTTATATTCCGTGTTTCCATCGTATTGCAAAACTAAATATTGAATTTCAGGTCATTTGGAGATCGTTTGGTCCGGGTTTCAATCCTGGGACGTAAAAGGTTAGATTTGCGTCCTCTTTTGGATGTTCGTTTCGGCCGCAATGGGTTTGGGTACCTGCACTTAAGAGAACGACCTATAAATTTATAATCGGTGTTTTCATTGTATTACAATACTAAATATTAAATTTGAGGTCATTTGAACATCGTTTGGTCGGTGTTTCTATCCTGGTACGTAAAAGGTTACTTTGGCGTCATGTTTTAGAGGTTCAATATGGCCGGAATGGGTTTGGGTACCTATACATAAGAGAACGAGGTATAAATTTATATTCGGTGTTGTCATCGTATTGGAATACTGAATATTGAATTTGAGGTCATTTGGATATCGTTTGGTCCGGGATTCAATCCTGGTACGTAAAAGTTTAGATACGCGTCATGTTTTGGATGTTCAATTCGGCCGCAAAGGGTTTGGGTACCTGCACTTAAGAGAACGACCAATAAATTTATATTCCGTGTTTCCATCGTATTGCAAAACTAAATATTGAATTTCAGGTCATTTGGAGATCGTTTGGTCCGGGTTTCAATCCTGGGACGTAAAAGGTTAGATTTGCGTCCTCTTTTGGATGTTCGTTTCGGCCGCAATGGGTTTGGGTACCTGCACTTAAGAGAACGACCTATAAATTTATAATCGGTGTTTTCATTGTATTACAATACTAAATATTAAATTTGAGGTCATTTGAACATCGTTTGGTCGGTGTTTCTATCCTGGTACGTAAAAGGTTACTTTGGCGTCATGTTTTAGAGGTTCAATATGGCCGGAATGGGTTTGGGTACCTATACATAAGAGAACGAGGTATAAATTTATATTCGGTGTTGTCATCGTATTGGAATACTGAATATTGAATTTGAGGTCATTTGGATATCGTTTGGTCCGGGATTCAATCCTGGTACGTAAAAGTTTAGATACGCGTCATGTTTTGGATGTTCAATTCGGCCGCAAAGGGTTTGGGTACCTACACTTAAGAGAACGACCTATAAATTTATATTCCGTGTTTCCATCGTATTGCCAAACTAAATATTGAATTTCAGGTCATTTGGAGATCGTTTGGTCCGGGTTTCAATCCTGGGACGTAAAAGGTTAGATTTGCGTCCTCTTTTGGATGTTCGTTTCGGCCGCAATGGGTTTGGGTACCTGCACTTAAGAGAACGACCTATTAATTTATAATCGGTGTTTTCATTGTATTACAATACTAAATATTAAATTTGAGGTCATTTGAACATCGTTTGGTCGGTGTTTCTATCCTGGTACGTAAAGGTTACTTTGGCGTCATGTTTTCGAGGTTCAATATGGCCGGAATGGGTTTGGGTACCTATACATAAGAGAACGAGGTATAAATTTATATTCGGTGTTGTCATCGTATTGGAATACTGAATATTGAATTTGAGGTCATTTGGATATCGTTTGGTCCGGGATTCAATCCTGGTACGTAAAAGTTTAGATACGCGTCATGTTTTGGATGTTCAATTCGGCTGCAAAGGGTTTGGGTACCTACACTTAAGAGAACGACCTATAAATTTATATTCCGTGTTTCCATCGTATTGCAAAACTAAATATTGAATTTCAGGTCATTTGGAGATCGTTTGGTCCGGGTTTCAATCCTGGGACGTAAAAGGTTAGATTTGCGTCCTCTTTTGGATGTTCGTTTCGGCCGCAATGGGTTTGGGTACCTGCACTTAAGAGAACGACCTATAAATTTATATTCCGTGTTTCCATCGTATTGCAAAACTAAATATTGAATTTCAGGTCATTTGGAGATCGTTTGGTCCGGGTTTCAATCCTGGGACGTAAAAGGTTAGATTTGCGTCCTCTTTTGGATGTTCGTTTCGGCCGCAATGGGTTTGGGTACCTGCACTTAAGAGAACGACCTATAAATTTATAATCGGTGTTTTCATTGTATTACAATACTAAATATTAAATTTGAGGTCATTTGAACATCGTTTGGTCGGTGTTTCTATCCTGGTACGTAAAAGGTTACTTTGGCGTCATGTTTTAGAGGTTCAATATGGCCGGAATGGGTTTGGGTACCTATACATAAGAGAACGAGGTATAAATTTATATTCGGTGTTGTCATCGTATTGGAATACTGAATATTGAATTTGAGGTCATTTGGATATCGTTTGGTCCGGGATTCAATCCTGGTACGTAAAAGTTTAGATACGCGTCATGTTTTGGATGTTCGTTTCGGCCGCAATGGGTTTGGGTACCTACACTTAAGAGAACGACCTATAAATTTATATTCCGTGTTTCCATCGTATTGCAAAACTAAATATTGAATTTCAGGTCATTTGGAGATCGTTTGGTCCGGGTTTCAATCCTGGGACGTAAAAGGTTAGATTTGCGTCCTCTTTTGGATGTTCGTTTCGGCCGCAATGGGTTTGGGTACCTGCACTTAAGAGAACGACCTATAAATTTATAATCGGTGTTTTCATTGTATTACAATACTAAATATTAAATTTGAGGTCATTTGAACATCGTTTGGTCGGTGTTTCTATCCTGGTACGTAAAAGGTTACTTTGGCGTCATGTTTTAGAGGTTCAATATGGCCGGAATGGGCTTGGGTACCTATACATAAGAGAACGAGGTATAAATTTATATTCGGTGTTGTCATCGTATTGGAATACTGAATATTGAATTTGAGGTCATTTGGATATCGTTTGGTCCGGGATTCAATCCTGGTACGTAAAAGTTTAGATACGCGTCATGTTTTCGATGTTCAATTCGGCCGCAAAGGGTTTGGGTACCTACACTTAAGAGAACGACCTATAAATTTATATTCCGTGTTTCCATCGTATTGCAAAACTAAATATTGAATTTCAGGTCATTTGGAGATCGTTTGGTCCGGGTTTCAATCCTGGGACGTAAAAGGTTAGATTTGCGTCCTCTTTTGGATGTTCGTTTCGGCCGCAATGGGTTTGGGTACCTGCACTTAAGAGAACGACCTATAAATTTATAATCGGTGTTTTCATTGTATTACAATACTAAATATTAAATTTGAGGTCATTTGAACATCGTTTGGTCGGTGTTTCTATCCTGGTACGTAAAAGGTTACTTTGGCGTCATGTTTTAGAGGTTCAATATGGCCGGAATGGGTTTGGGTACCTATACATAAGAGAACGAGGTATAAATTTATATTCGGTGTTGTCATCGTATTGGAATACTGAATATTGAATTTGAGGTCATTTGGATATCGTTTGGTCCGGGATTCAATCCTGGTACGTAAAAGTTTAGATACGCGTCATGTTTTCGATGTTCAATTCGGCCGCAAAGGGTTTGGGTACCTACACTTAAGAGAACGACCTATAAATTTATATTCCGTGTTTCCATCGTATTGCAAAACTAAATATTGAATTTCAGGTCATTTGGAGATCGTTTGGTCCGGGTTTCAATCCTGGGACGTAAAAGGTTAGATTTGCGTCCTCTTTTGGATGTTCGTTTCGGCCGCAATGGGTTTGGGTACCTGCACTTAAGAGAACGACCTATAAATTTATATTCCGTGTTTCCATCGTATTGCAAAACTAAATATTGAATTTCAGGTCATTTGGAGATCGTTTGGTCCGGGTTTCAATCCTGGGACGTAAAAGGTTAGATTTGCGTCCTCTTTTGGATGTTCGTTTCGGCCGCAATGGGTTTGGGTACCTGCACTTAAGAGAACGACCTATAAATTTATAATCGGTGTTTTCATTGTATTACAATACTAAATACTAAATTTGAGGTCATTTGAACATCGTTTGGTCGGTGTTTCTATCCTGGTACGTAAAAGGTTACTTTGGCGTCATGTTTTAGAGGTTCAATATGGCCGGAATGGGTTTGGGTACCTATACATAAGAGAACGAGGTATAAATTTATATTCGGTGTTGTCATCGTATTGGAATACTGAATATTGAATTTGAGGTCATTTGGATATCGTTTGGTCCGGGATTCAATCCTGGTACGTAAAAGTTTAGATACGCGTCATGTTTTGGATGTTCAATTCGGCCGCAAAGGGTTTGGGTACCTACACTTAAGAGAACGACCTATAAATTTATATTCCGTGTTTCCATCGTATTGCAAAACTAAATATTGAATTTCAGGTCATTTGGAGATCGTTTGGTCCGGGTTTCAATCCTGGGACGTAAAAGGTTAGATTTGCGTCCTCTTTTGGATGTTCGTTTCGGCCGCAATGGGTTTGGGTACCTGCACTTAAGAGAACGACCTATTAATTTATAATCGGTGTTTTCATTGTATTACAATACTAAATATTAAATTTGAGGTCATTTGAACATCGTTTGGTCGGTGTTTCTATCCTGGTACGTAAAAGGTTACTTTGGCGTCATGTTTTAGAGGTTCAATATGGCCGGAATGGGTTTGGGTACCTATACATAAGAGAACGAGGTATAAATTTATATTCGGTGTTGTCATCGTATTGGAATACTGAATATTGAATTTGAGGTCATTTGGATATCGTTTGGTCCGGGATTCAATCCTGGTACGTAAAAGTTTAGATACGCGTCATGTTTTGGATGTTCAATTCGGCCGCAAAGGGTTTGGGTACCTACACTTAAGAGAACGACCTATAAATTTATATTCCGTGTTTCCATCGTATTGCAAAACTAAATATTGAATTTCAGGTCATTTGGAGATCGTTTGGTCCGGGTTTCAATCCTGGGACGTAAAAGGTTAGATTTGCGTCCTCTTTTGGATGTTCGTTTCGGCCGCAATGGGTTTGGGTACCTGCCCTTAAGAGAACGACCTATAAATTTATATTCCGTGTTTCCATCGTATTGCAAAACTAAATATTGAATTTCAGGTCATTTGGAGATCGTTTGGTCCGGGTTTCAATCCTGGGACGTAAAAGGTTAGATTTGCGTCCTCTTTTGGATGTTCGTTTCGGCCGCAATGGGTTTGGGTACCTGCACTTAAGAGAACGACCTATAAATTTATAATCGGTGTTTTCATTGTATTACAATACTAAATATTAAATTTGAGGTCATTTGAACATCGTTTGGTCGGTGTT
Source organism: Populus davidiana (assembly GCA_030145905.1). Lineage (NCBI taxonomy): Eukaryota > Viridiplantae > Streptophyta > Magnoliopsida > Malpighiales > Salicaceae > Populus > Populus davidiana. Next base: position 12,344,157 of record CM057806.1, read on the forward strand.
TCTATCCTGGTACGTAAAAGGTTACTTTGGCGTCATGTTTTAGAGGTTCAATATGGCCGGAATGGGTTTGGGTACCTATACATAAGAGAACGAGGTATAAATTTATATTCGGTGTTGTCATCGTATTGGAATATTGAATATTGAATTTGAGGTCATTTGGATATCGTTTGGTCCGGGATTCAATCCTGGTACGTAAAAGTTTAGATACGCGTCATGTTTTGGATGTTCAATTCGGCCGCAAAGGGTTTGGGTACCTACACTTAAGAGAACGACCTATAAATTTATATTCCGTGTTTCCATCGTATTGCAAAACTAAATATTGAATTTCAGGTCATTTGGAGATCGTTTGGTCCGGGTTTCAATCCTGGGACGTAAAAGGTTAGATTTGCGTCCTCTTTTGGATGTTCGTTTCGGCCGCAATGGGTTTGCGTACCTGCACTTAAGAGAACGACCTATAAATTTATAATCGGTGTTTTCATTGTATTACAATACTAAATATTAAATTTGAGGTCATTTGAACATCGTTTGGTCGGTGTTTCTATCCTGGTACGTAAAAGGTTACTTTGGCGTCATGTTTTAGAGGTTCAATATGGCCGGAATGGGTTTGGGTACCTATACATAAGAGAACGAGGTATAAATTTATATTCGGTGTTGTCATCGTATTGGAATACTGAATATTGAATTTGAGGTCATTTGGATATCGTTTGGTCCGGGATTCAATCCTGGTACGTAAAAGTTTAGATACGCGTCATGTTTTCGATGTTCAATTCGGCCGCAAAGGGTTTGGGTACCTACACTTAAGAGAACGACCTATAAATTTATATTCCGTGTTTCCATCGTATTGCAAAACTAAATATTGAATTTCAGGTCATTTGGAGATCGTTTGGTCCGGGTTTCAATCCTGGGACGTAAAAGGTTAGATTTGTGTCCTCTTTTGGATGTTCGTTTCGGCCGCAATGGGTTTGGGTACCTGCACTTAAGAGAACGACCTATAAATTTATATTCCATGTTTCCATCGTATTGCAAAACTAAATATTGAATTTCAGGTCATTTGGAGATCGTTTGGTCCGGGTTTCAATCCTGGGACGTAAAAGGTTAGATTTGCGTCCTCTTTTGGATGTTCGTTTCGGCCGCAATGGGTTTGGGTACCTGCACTTAAGAGAACGACCTATAAATTTATAATCGGTGTTTTCATTGTATTACAATACTAAATATTAAATTTGAGGTCATTTGAACATCGTTTGGTCGGTGTTTCTATCCTGGTACGTAAAAGGTTACTTTGGCGTCATGTTTTAGAGGTTCAATATGGCCGCAATGGGTTTGGGTACCTATACATAAGAGAACGAGGTATAAATTTATATTCGGTGTTGTCATCGTATTGGAATACTGAATATTGAATTTGAGGTCATTTGGATATCGTTTGGTCCGGGATTCAATCCTGGTACGTAAAAGTTTAGATACGCGTCATGTTTTGGATGTTCAATTCGGCCGCAAAGGGTTTGGGTACCTACACTTAAGAGAACGACCTATAAATTTATATTCCGTGTTTCCATCGTATTGCAAAACTAAATATTGAATTTCAGGTCATTTGGAGATCGTTTGGTCCGGGTTTCAATCCTGGGACGTAAAAGGTTAGATTTGCGTCCTCTTTTGGATGTTCGTTTCGGCCGCAATGGGTTTGGGTACCTGCACTTAAGAGAACGACCTATAAATTTATAATCGGTGTTTTCATTGTATTACAATACTAAATATTAAATTTGAGGTCATTTGAACATCGTTTGGTCGGTGTTTCTATCCTGGTACGTAAAAGGTTACTTTGGCGTCATGTTTTAGAGGTTCAATATGGCCGCAATGGGTTTGGGTACCTATACATAAGAGAACGAGGTATAAATTTATATTCGGTGTTGTCATCGTATTGGAATACTGAATATTGAATTTGAGGTCATTTGGATATCGTTTGGTCCGGGATTCAATCCTGGTACGTAAAAGTTTAGATACGCGTCATGTTTTGGATGTTCAATTCGGCCGCAAAGGGTTTGGGTACCTACACTTAAGAGAACGACCTATAAATTTATATTCCGTGTTTCCATCGTATTGCAAAACTAAATATTGAAGTTCAGGTCATTTGGAGATCGTTTGGTCCGGGTTTCAATCCTGGGACGTAAAAGGTTAGATTTGCGTCCTCTTTTGGATGTTCGTTTCGGCCGCAATGGGTTTGGGTACCTGCACTTAAGAGAACGACCTATAAATTTATATTCCGTGTTTCCATCGTATTGCAAAACTAAATATTGAATTTCAGGTCATTTGGAGATCGTTTGGTCCGGGTTTCAATCCTGGGACGTAAAAGGTTAGATTTGCGTCCTCTTTTGGATGTTCGTTTCGGCCGCAATGGGTTTGGGTACCTGCACTTAAGAGAACGACCTATATATTTATAATCGGTGTTTTCATTGTATTACAATACTAAATATTAAATTTGAGGTCATTTGAACAACGTTTGGTCGGTGTTTCTATCCTGGTACGTAAAAGGTTACTTTGGCGTCATGTTTTAGAGGTTCAATATGGCCGGAATGGGTTTGGGTACCTATACATAAGAGAACGAGGTATAAATTTATATTCGGTGTTGTCATCGTATTGGAATACTGAATATTGAATTTGAGGTCATTTGGATATCGTTTGGTCCGGGATTCAATCCTGGTACGTAAAAGTTTAGATACGCGTCATGTTTTGGATGTTCAATTCGGCCGCAAAGGGTTTGGGTACCTACACTTAAGAGAACGACCTATAAATTTATATTCCGTGTTTCCATCGTATTGCAAAACTAAATATTGAATTTCAGGTCATTTGGAGATCGTTTGGTCCGGGTTTCAATCCTGGGACGTAAAAGGTTAGATTTGCGTCCTCTTTTGGATGTTCGTTTCGGCCGCAATGGGTTTGGGTACCTGCACTTAAGAGAACGACCTATAAATTTATAATCGGTGTTTTCATTGTATTACAATACTAAATATTAAATTTGAGGTCATTTGAACATCGTTTGGTCGGTGTTTCTATCCTGGTACGTAAAAGGTTACTTTGGCGTCATGTTTTAGAGGTTCAATATGGCCGGAATGGGTTTGGGTACCTATACATAAGAGAACGAGGTATAAATTTATATTCGGTGTTGTCATCGTATTGGAATACTGAATATTGAATTTGAGGTCATTTGGATATCGTTTGGTCCGGGATTCAATCCTGGTACGTAAAAGTTTAGATACGCGTCATGTTTTGGATGTTCAATTCAACCGCAAAGGGTTTGGGTACCTACACTTAAGAGAACGACCTATAAATTTATATTCCGTGTTTCCATCGTATTGCAAAACTAAATATTGAATTTTAGGTCATCCAGGGGAAAAAACCTCTCTCTCTCCTCGCTCTCTCTCCCTCTCTCTCTCTAATCTGTATTGTCTTTGATCTCCTTGGTTCACCGTTGGATCGTCACCATTTTTGAGTATGTTGTTCTTCACAACATGCTCTACATCTTGACCGAACGGATCATCATTTCAATCAATGAATTGTGAGATACGGGACTTGTAATTCTGGGGTTGTCGGAGCTCGATCTCTTTGGTTCACCGTTGGATCGTCACCATATTTGAGTATGTTCTCCATCAGAACATGCTCTACATCTTGACCGAAGGGATCATGTTTTCAATCAATGAACTGAGAGATACTGGCCTCGTAATTCTTTGAGATAAGGTGAGTAGCTGCATCTTTTTCAGTGGGTTTTCTTTGTGGACTTCTAATACCAGCTATAAACATGATAATCTCTCATTAGAGCTTTGCTATCTCTAGTAAATGTCTATTGCCATAATGTCTTCATGTTCTGGTGTGGAATCTGTTCCATTGGTTAGCTGTAACGTTAAACAACAAAATGAAGTTAAGTCTGGACACAATTGAATACAACTCATTTGGAAGTTCATTTGCTTGCTGGTTAGAGAGTGGTGTTGTCGAAGCTCGATCTCCTTTGTTCACCGTTGGATCGTCACCATCTTCTAGTATGTTGTTTTTCTGAACCTGCTTTATATCTTGACCGAACGGATCGTTGTTCCAATCAAAGTTCTGGTAGATACGGGACTCACAATTCTGTACCATAATGTCTTTGTGTTCTGCTATCGAATCTGTTCCAATGGTTAGCTCTGACATTGAACAACAAAATGCAGTTAAATCTGGACATACCTTACAATTAGAGCTCCATGATATGCTAATTAGTCACGACATGTTGAGTTCTAAAGTTGATGAGTTGAAGGTTGGGTCTAAGCAACAAGAACAGCTAAACCTTAGCCCCAAATTGAATTTTTTAAATGCTTTGAAGGGTTCTGATGTTGATGACAATAAGGGTAGGATGTCCCTTGATATGAATCCAGTCCGTAACTTGCATTTTGCTCCCCCCGCAATAACTAATGGTCGTGTGACAGTAGCTCCTCCACTTGATGTGTTTGAGGATGGCTGTGAACTTTGGAAATCCACTCTAGTTGGTCATTTCGTGGGTCAGAAATTACCCTATCCTGTTGTTAATTCTATTGCCAAAAGAATATGGGGCTCCCACGGTCTATCCGATGTTTTATCTTCTGATAATGGTTTCTTTCTCTTCACTTTTGATTCTGTCGATCGCGCCACTAATGTTCTGGAGAGAGCCCCGTGGCACATGGCCAACAGACCTTTGGTGCTTAAACGTTGGCATCCGAACATGCAATTTTTGAAAGATGATCTGGATAGAGTTCCGGTATGGGTTAAGCTCTATAATGTTCCTCTCGAGTATTGGACTGTTAAGGGGTTGAGTTGTGTAGCGAGTGCTATTGGGATTCCCCTTCATGCTGACCTCACTACATTATTGCGTAAAAGGCTTAGCTACGCAAGAGTTTGCGTTGAGATAGAAGCTTCGAAAACGTTGGTGAAGGAATACGACCTTCGCTGTCCAAATGGGTTATTCATAACAATTTCAGCGGATTATGAATGGATACCTTCAAGGTGCAATAATTGCAATGTCTTTGGACATACCACAGCGATATGTGCTACCAGTAAAGTTGATGATCGTACAATGGGGGCAGATGGAAAAAGGAAAATAGGAGTTGTGAACTCTAAACCTGCAGATAATAAGCAGAATCAGCTTCAATGGCAGGTAGTTGGTAAACGAAATAAGGGTGTTACGATTGGTGAGAATGATTGTTTGGCATCTAAAGAGCTTAATTGTAATGAGAATGGTTCTGTAGCATCTACTTTACATATTGCTGATTGTCATACGAATGAAACTGCGACATCAGATGTGCCCAATGCTGGTTGTTATGAAGATGAAAATCCTACCTCTCCTCTTGTTTTGAAGAGTTTACGAGCAGACATGGTGCCGGAGGAAGGGGCTGCATGTACTTCTTTAGATCAAAGTTTAACCATCTGTAATACAATTGCTTATGCAACCATGAACCCTGTTAGTCATGAGGTGAATGTTGATATTGGAGCTATGAGAGCTGATACAGGTAAGGAAGATGAGGATAAGGAGTCGACGTCACTGATCCCAACAAGTCCGCAAAGTCCGATTTCTTCTGACGGGGAAACTTTTATTAATCAGTTAGCTAGCAAGGCTAGAGACTCTCTAGAGAAAAAGAAAACGGGTTCTCCAGGCTTTTCAAAGAAGAGTAAGAAATCTGGCTCCTCGAGGGGGGGCAAGTCAAGGTAATCAGTGTGTTGCTGTTTGGTACTCCTCTCTAATTCCCTATGATTATTGGATGTTGGAATGTTAGAGGTTTGAATGATCCCATAAAGCATTCAGAACTGCGTCAGCTCATCCATCAAGAGAGGATGGTTTTTTTTGGTTTGGTTGAAACTCGGGTTAGAGACAGGAATAAAGATAATGTTTCGCAACTTCTTCTGCGTAATTGGTCATTCTTGTATAATTATGATTTCTCTTGTCGTGGTCGTATTTGGGTTTGTTGGAATGCTGATTTGGTAAAGGTGGATGTTCTGGGAATGTCAGACCAGGCTATCCATGTTTCTGTCATGATATTAGCTACCAATATCTGTTTTAATGCTTCAATCATTTATGGAGACAATAATTGAGGCTTTATGGTCTGATATTGTGAGTCGTAGTGATGGATGGGAGTCAACCCCATGGATTCTTATGGGCGACTTTAATGCTATCCGCAACCAGTCAGAGAGGTTAGGAGGGTCTTCTACGTGGGCTGGTCATATGGACAGATTGGAAACATGTATACGTGAAGCGAAAGTGGATGATCTTCGGTATTCAGGTATGCATTATACTTGGACGAACCAATGTCCTGAGAATATGATTATGCGGAAACTAGATAGAGTGCTTGTAAATGAGAAGTGGAATATGCACTTCCCATTGTCGGAAGCAAGATTCTTGCTTGCTGGTATGTCGGATCATTCTCCCATGGTGGTAAAAGTCACTGGCAATGTTCAGAACATAAAGAAACCATTCAGATTCTTCGATATGTGGATGGATCATGACGAGTTCATGCCCTTGGTGAAGAAAGTATGGGATCAGCATTCGGGAGGTTGTCCAATGTATCAGTTGTGTTGCAAACTAAGGAAGCTAAAGCAGGAACTTAAACATTTCAATAAGACTCACTTCTCCAATATTTCCGATAGAGTCAAAGATGCAAAAGATCACATGGATAAGGCTCAACAAGCTCTGCATACAGCGCCTGAGAATCCAACATTGCGTATGCGAGAAAGAGATGTTGTTCGTAACTATGCTTCTACTGTCAGGGCGGAAGAGAGTTTTTTCAAACAAAAGGCAAGGATGCAATGGCTTAGCTTGGGGGATCAGAATACTAGCTACTTCCACAAATCAGTAAATGGTAGACATAATAGAAATAAGCTTCTCTCCGTTACAAGGGAGGATGGGGAAGTCGTTGAAGGACACGAGGCAGTCAAATCAGAGGTAATTGCATACTTCCAGCGTGTGTTGGGAGTGAATCAGATGCCTAGGGTCTTGAACGAGGAAGTGATGCAATCGGCAATTAACTGCAAACTGTCTTCGACTCAACAGCATGAACTAGCACAAGAAGTAACAAGGGAGGAGATTAAGAATGCTATGTTTAGTTTGAAAAACAACAAAGCCCCTGGCCCGGATGGCTTCAACGCAGGTTTCTTCAAAAGAATGTGGCATATAGTGGGGGAAGATGTAATCAAAGCTGTTAGCTCCTTCTTTCAGACTCGTAGAATGCTTAAAGAAATGAATGCTACATCCATTTCCCTTATCCCTAAAGTTGCTAATCCTACGAGGTTGACAGATTTTCGTCCTATATCTTGCTGCAATACAGTATACAAATGCATCGCGAAGATTCTAGCTGGGAGAATGAAAGTTGTTTTGCCGTCCTTAATAGGTCCGTATCAGACAGCTTTTATCTCTGGACGGAGAATCAGCGACAATATTCTTTTGTCTCAGGAGCTAATGAAAGGCTATCATAAATCTACGGGTCCGCCTCGTTGTGCTATGAAAGTAGATCTGATGAAGGCTTATGACTCGGTTCGGTGGGATTTCGTTGATGCTACGATAATAAAAATGGGATTCCCTAGAACAGTGGTTGATTGGATCATGGTGTGTGTTACATCGTGTCAATTCTCAATCAACGTCAACGGTGAACTTGCAGGTTACTTTCATGGGGGTAGAGGGCTGAGACAAGGTGATCCATTATCTCCATATTTGTTTGTCCTTTGCATGGAAATCCTGTCAGGGCTGTTCTGCAATATGAGTGCCAATCAAAACTTCAAGTTCCACTGGAGATGCAAGAAGGACAGAATTTCTCATCTTTGCTTTGCCGACGACTTGATGATATTCAGCAAAGGGGATGTACACTCAGTTCGTATGATCAAAAATGCACTCATAGAGTTTCAAGATCTATCAGGTCTATATCCAAATCCAAACAAAAGTGACATCTTCTTGAGCGGTGTGTTAGGTGCTGAGAGGGAACAGATTATCAGTATTCTTGGGTTTAGAGAGGGGGAGCTTCCTATGAAATATTTGGGAGTGCCTCTTATCTCGTCCAGACTAAAAGCTGTTGATTGTAAGGGCCTCGTGAATCGAATTACCGCTAAAGTACGACATTGGACCTGCAGAACACTCTCTTTCGCTGGGCGAGTACAACTGATTAACTCAGTTTTATTCTCCATCCAGGTCTATTGGGCATCTCTATTCCTATTACCTGGGCAAGTAGTGAAAAACGTTGAGCAAATTATGAGATCATTTCTTTGGTCAGGTTCAGATATGAGCACTACTAGGGCTAAAGTGGCTTGGGATCAGGTATGTCTTCCAAGAAAGGAGGGGGGGCTAGGCATAAAAAGGATAACAGAATGGAACAAGATTGCCTTGTTGAAACACATTTGGAACTTGTGCAATGACTCGGATGGCTCAATCTGGTCTACTTGGATCAGATCCAATCTCTTGCGAGGTAGGAATTTCTGGACAATCAAGGCGCCAGGAAGCTGCTCTTGGGCTTGGGGAAAGATTCTAAAGCTCAGATCCTTAGCATGGCCGAAGATGAAGCACATTATCGGAGATGGAATGACAACCTCTCTATGGTTTGACAATTGGCATCCTCACAGCCCGCTCGTTGATACTTACGGTGAACGATTCATCTATGATTCAGGTATGGAACACAATGCGAGAGTGAACGTGCTGATTAATAACTTAGAATGGAGAATTCCTATCACTCATGCTATTGGCTGGCACCCCATTATAGAAGCTATTCCTTCCACATCTACTCCTAAGAGGCAAAAGGATGAGATTGTTTGGTTGGATTCGCCAAATCAGAGTTTCTCGGTCAAAGTAGCTTGGGAACAACTAAGAATTCATCATCAGATGGTTGATTGGCATGACATCGTGTGGTTCAAGAATGCTGTCCCAAGACATGCATTTCTTCTTTGGGTGGCTATCCAACGGAAACTCTCAACGCAGGATAGACTTCATCGGTTTGGTATTCATGGTCCCAATAGGTGCTCACTTTGTCTCCGCAATAATGAAGATCACAACCACTTGTTCTTTGAATGCTCCTTTACGAAAGCATTATGGTGGAATGTTTGTGACAGATGCGACATTCCAAGAATGACAAAAAGCTTGGATGAATGGATTCGATTGGCCACTGTCTCTTGGCATGGCAAAAGTTTCGTCAACTTTTCTCGTAAACTGGGTTTCGCAGCTACAGTGTATTGTATCTGGCAAGAACGGAACGCAAGGATCTTTGCAGATGTGTCTCAAGCTTCAAATTTGGTTTTTGATCAAATCGAATGTATCATTCGCGATAAGCTTGTTTTGATGAGGAATGTTCAACAAACAGATGAAAACATAAGGATCCAAAGACTTTGGAGGGTCAATAACATGGACTCTTAATTTGATGTTTAGCTGGTTGTTTTTGTACCCCTAGCATATCTAGTTGGTCTAAGTTTTTGTTTTGTTATGTGGCTAGCCTGTAGCCATTTGTTGGTTTTCGTTTCTATTCACATTGTAAATCTTGGGTATGCCCATTATATTCTTTGTATCATTTTCTTTTAATACATAAGTCAGCTTACCAAAAAAAAAGAGATCGTTTGGTCCGGGTTTCAATCCTGGGACGTAAAAGGTTAGATTTGCGTCCTCTTTTGGATGTTCGTTTCGGCCGCAATGGGTTTGGGTACCTGCACTTAAGAGAACGACCTATAAATTTATATTCCGTGTTTCCATCGTATTGCAAAACTAAATATTGAATTTCAGGTCATTTGGAGATCGTTTGGTCCGGGTTTCTATCCTGGGACGTAAAAGGTTAGATTTGCGTCCTCTTTTGGATGTTCAATATGGCCGGAATGGGTTTGGGTACCTATACATAAGAGAACGATGTATAAATTTATATTCGGTGTTGTCATCGTATTGGAATACTGAATATTGAATTTGAGGCCATTTGGATATCGTTTGGTCCGGGATTCAATCCTGGTACGTAAAAGTTTAGATACGCGTCATGTTTTGGATGTTCAATTCGGCCGCAAAGGGTTTGGGTACCTACGCTTAAGAGAACGACCTATAAATTTATATTCCGTGTTTCCATCGTATTGCAAAACTAAATATTGAATTTCAGGTCATTTGGAGATCGTTTGGTCCGGGTTTCAATCCTGGGACGTAAAAGGTTAGATTTGCGTCCTCTTTTGGATGTTCAATATGGCCGGAATGGGTTTGGGTACCTATACATAAGAGAACGACGTATAAATTTATATTCGGTGTTGTCATCGTATTGGAATACTGAATATTGAATTTGAGGCCATTTGGATATCGTTTGGTCCGGGATTCAATCCTGGTACGTAAAAGTTTAGATACGCGTCATGTTTTGGATGTTCAATTCGGCCGCAAAGGGTTTGGGTACCTACGCTTAAGAGAACGACCTATAAATTTATATTCCGTGTTTCCATCGTATTGCAAAACTAAATATTGAATTTCGGGTCATTTGGAGATCGTTTGGTCCGGGTTTCAATCCTGGGACGTAAAAGGTTAGATTTGCGTCCTCTTTTGGATGTTCGTTTCGGCCGCAAAGGGTTTGGGTACCTGCGCTTAAGAGAACGACCTATAAATTTATATTCCGTGTTTCCATCGTATTGCAAAACTAAATATTGAATTTCAGGTCATTTGGAGATCGTTTGGTCCGGGTTTCTATCCTGGGACGTAAAAGGTTAGATTTGCGTCCTCTTTTGGATGTTCAATATGGCCGGAATGGGTTTGGGTACCTATACATAAGAGAACGACGTATAAATTTATATTCGGTGTTGTCATCGTATTGGAATACTGAATATTGAATTTGAGGTCATTTGGATATCGTTTGGTCCGGGATTCAATCCTGGTACGTAAAAGTTTAGATACGCGTCATGTTTTGGATGTTCAATTCGGCCGCAAAGGGTTTGGGTACCTACGCTTAAGAGAACGACCTATAAATTTATATTCCGTGTTTCCATCGTATTGCAAAACTAAATATTGAATTTCGGGTCATTTGGAGATCGTTTGGTCCGGGTTTCAATCCTGGGACGTAAAAGGTTAGATTTGCGTCCTCTTTTGGATGTTCGTTTCGGCCGCAATGGGTTTGGGTACCTGCGCTTAAGAGAACGACCTATAAATTTATATTCGGTGTTTTCATGGTATTGCAAAACTAAATATTGAATTTCAGGTCATTTGAAGATCGTTTGGTCGGGTTTCTATCCTGGGACGTAAAAGGTTAGATTTGCGTCATCTTTTGGATGTTCAATATGGCCGGAATGGGTTTGGGTACCTATACATAAGAGAACGACGTATAAATTTATATTCGGTGTTGTCATCGTATTGGAATACTGAATATTGAATTTGAGGCCATTTGGATATCGTTTGGTCCGGGATTCAATCCTGGTACGTAAAAGTTTAGATACGCGTCATGTTTTGGATGTTCAATTCGGCCGCAAAGGGTTTGGGTACCTACGCTTAAGAGAACGACCTATAAATTTATATTCCGTGTTTCCATCGTATTGCAAAACTAAATATTGAATTTCGGGTCATTTGGAGATCGTTTGGTCCGGGTTTCAATCCTGGGACGTAAAAGGTTAGATTTGCGTCCTCTTTTGGATGTTCGTTTCGGCCGCAATGGGTTTGGGTACCTGCACTTAAGAGAACGACCTATAAATTTATATTCGGTGTTTTCATTGTATTACAATACTAAATATTAAATTTGAGGTCATTTGAACATCGTTTGGTCGGTGTTTCTATCCTGGTACGTAAAAGGTTACTTTGGCGTCATGTTTTAGAGGTTCAATATGGCCGGAATGGGTTTGGGTACCTATACATAAGAGAACGACGTATAAATTTATATTCGGTGTTGTCATCGTATTGGAATACTGAATATTGAATTTGAGGCCATTTGGATATCGTTTGGTCCGGGATTCAATCCTGGTACGTAAAAGTTTAGATACGCGTCATGTTTTGGATGTTCAATTCGGCCGCAAAGGGTTTGGGTACCTACGCTTAAGAGAACGACCTATAAATTTATATTCCGTGTTTCCATCGTATTGCAAAACTAAATATTGAATTTCGGGTCATTTGGAGATCGTTTGGTCCGGGTTTCAATCCTGGGACGTAAAAGGTTAGATTTGCGTCCTCTTTTGGATGTTCGTTTCGGCCGCAATGGGTTTGGGTACCTGCACTTAAGAGAACGACCTATAAATTTATAATCGGTGTTTTCATTGTATTACAATACTAAATATTAAATTTGAGGTCATTTGAACATCGTTTGGTCGGTGTTTCTATCCTGGTACGTAAAAGGTTACTTTGGCGTCATGTTTTAGAGGTTCAATATGGCCGGAATGGGTTTGGGTACCTATACATAAGAGAACGACGTATAAATTTATATTCGGTGTTGTCATCGTATTGGAATACTGAATATTGAATTTGAGGCCATTTGGATATCGTTTGGTCCGGGATTCAATCCTGGTACGTAAAAGTTTAGATACGCGTCATGTTTTGGATGTTCAATTCGGCCGCAAAGGGTTTGGGTACCTACGCTTAAGAGAACGACCTATAAATTTATATTCCGTGTTTCCATCGTATTGCAAAACTAAATATTGAATTTCGGGTCATTTGGAGATCGTTTGGTCCGGGTTTCAATCCTGGGACGTAAAAGGTTAGATTTGCGTCCTCTTTTGGATGTTCGTTTCGGCCGCAATGGGTTTGGGTACCTGCACTTAAGAGAACGACCTATAAATTTATAATCGGTGTTTTCATTGTATTACAATACTAAATATTAAATTTGAGGTCATTTGAACATCGTTTGGTCGGTGTTTCTATCCTGGTACGTAAAAGGTTACTTTGGCGTCATGTTTTAGAGGTTCAATATGGCCGGAATGGGTTTGGGTACCTATACATAAGAGAACGACGTATAAATTTATATTCGGTGTTGTCATCGTATTGGAATACTGAATATTGAATTTGAGGCCATTTGGATATCGTTTGGTCCGGGATTCAATCCTGGTACGTAAAAGTTTAGATACGCGTCATGTTTTGGATGTTCAATTCGGCCGCAAAGGGTTTGGGTACCTACGCTTAAGAGAACGACCTATAAATTTATATTCCGTGTTTCCATCGTATTGCAAAACTAAATATTGAATTTCGGGTCATTTGGAGATCGTTTGGTCCGGGTTTCAATCCTGGGACGTAAAAGGTTAGATTTGCGTCCTCTTTTGGATGTTCGTTTCGGCCGCAATGGGTTTGGGTACCTGCACTTAAGAGAACGACCTATAAATTTATAATCGGTGTTTTCATTGTATTACAATACTAAATATTAAATTTGAGGTCATTTGAACATCGTTTGGTCGGTGTTTCTATCCTGGTACGTAAAAGGTTACTTTGGCGTCATGTTTTAGAGGTTCAATATGGCCGGAATGGGTTTGGGTACCTATACATAAGAGAACGACGTATAAATTTATATTCGGTGTTGTCATCGTATTGGAATACTGAATATTGAATTTGAGGCCATTTGGATATCGTTTGGTCCGGGATTCAATCCTGGTACGTAAAAGTTTAGATACGCGTCATGTTTTGGATGTTCAATTCGGCCGCAAAGGGTTTGGGTACCTACGCTTAAGAGAACGACCTATAAATTTATATTCCGTGTTTCCATCGTATTGCAAAACTAAATATTGAATTTCGGGTCATTTGGAGATCGTTTGGTCCGGGTTTCAATCCTGGGACGTAAAAGGTTAGATTTGCGTCCTCTTTTGGATGTTCGTTTCGGCCGCAATGGGTTTGGGTACCTGCACTTAAGAGAACGACCTATAAATTTATAATCGGTGTTTTCATTGTATTACAATACTAAATATTAAATTTGAGGTCATTTGAACATCGTTTGGTCGGTGTTTCTATCCTGGTACGTAAAAGGTTACTTTGGCGTCATGTTTTAGAGGTTCAATATGGCCGGAATGGGTTTGGGTACCTATACATAAGAGAACGACGTATAAATTTATATTCGGTGTTGTCATCGTATTGGAATACTGAATATTGAATTTGAGGCCATTTGGATATCGTTTGGTCCGGGATTCAATCCTGGTACGTAAAAGTTTAGATACGCGTCATGTTTTGGATGTTCAATTCGGCCGCAAAGGGTTTGGGTACCTACGCTTAAGAGAACGACCTATAAATTTATATTCCGTGTTTCCATCGTATTGCAAAACTAAATATTGAATTTCGGGTCATTTGGAGATCGTTTGGTCCGGGTTTCAATCCTGGGACGTAAAAGGTTAGATTTGCGTCCTCTTTTGGATGTTCGTTTCGGCCGCAATGGGTTTGGGTACCTGCACTTAAGAGAACGACCTATAAATTTATAATCGGTGTTTTCATTGTATTACAATACTAAATATTAAATTTGAGGTCATTTGAACATCGTTTGGTCGGTGTTTCTATCCTGGTACGTAAAAGGTTACTTTGGCGTCATGTTTTAGAGGTTCAATATGGCCGGAATGGGTTTGGGTACCTATACATAAGAGAACGACGTATAAATTTATATTCGGTGTTGTCATCGTATTGGAATACTGAATATTGAATTTGAGGCCATTTGGATATCGTTTGGTCCGGGATTCAATCCTGGTACGTAAAAGTTTAGATACGCGTCATGTTTTGGATGTTCAATTCGGCCGCAAAGGGTTTGGGTACCTACGCTTAAGAGAACGACCTATAAATTTATATTCCGTGTTTCCATCGTATTGCAAAACTAAATATTGAATTTCGGGTCATTTGGAGATCGTTTGGTCCGGGTTTCAATCCTGGGACGTAAAAGGTTAGATTTGCGTCCTCTTTTGGATGTTCGTTTCGGCCGCAATGGGTTTGGGTACCTGCACTTAAGAGAACGACCTATAAATTTATAATCGGTGTTTTCATTGTATTACAATACTAAATATTAAATTTGAGGTCATTTGAACATCGTTTGGTCGGTGTTTCTATCCTGGTACGTAAAAGGTTACTTTGGCGTCATGTTTTAGAGGTTCAATATGGCCGGAATGGGTTTGGGTACCTATACATAAGAGAACGACGTATAAATTTATATTCGGTGTTGTCATCGTATTGGAATACTGAATATTGAATTTGAGGCCATTTGGATATCGTTTGGTCCGGGATTCAATCCTGGTACGTAAAAGTTTAGATACGCGTCATGTTTTGGATGTTCAATTCGGCCGCAAAGGGTTTGGGTACCTACGCTTAAGAGAACGACCTATAAATTTATATTCCGTGTTTCCATCGTATTGCAAAACTAAATATTGAATTTCGGGTCATTTGGAGATCGTTTGGTCCGGGTTTCAATCCTGGGACGTAAAAGGTTAGATTTGCGTCCTCTTTTGGATGTTCGTTTCGGCCGCAATGGGTTTGGGTACCTGCACTTAAGAGAACGACCTATAAATTTATAATCGGTGTTTTCATTGTATTACAATACTAAATATTAAATTTGAGGTCATTTGAACATCGTTTGGTCGGTGTTTCTATCCTGGTACGTAAAAGGTTACTTTGGCGTCATGTTTTAGAGGTTCAATATGGCCGGAATGGGTTTGGGTACCTATACATAAGAGAACGACGTATAAATTTATATTCGGTGTTGTCATCGTATTGGAATACTGAATATTGAATTTGAGGCCATTTGGATATCGTTTGGTCCGGGATTCAATCCTGGTACGTAAAAGTTTAGATACGCGTCATGTTTTGGATGTTCAATTCGGCCGCAAAGGGTTTGGGTACCTACGCTTAAGAGAACGACCTATAAATTTATATTCCGTGTTTCCATCGTATTGCAAAACTAAATATTGAATTTCGGGTCATTTGGAGATCGTTTGGTCCGGGTTTCAATCCTGGGACGTAAAAGGTTAGATTTGCGTCCTCTTTTGGATGTTCGTTTCGGCCGCAATGGGTTTGGGTACCTGCACTTAAGAGAACGACCTATAAATTTATAATCGGTGTTTTCATTGTATTACAATACTAAATATTAAATTTGAGGTCATTTGAACATCGTTTGGTCGGTGTTTCTATCCTGGTACGTAAAAGGTTACTTTGGCGTCATGTTTTAGAGGTTCAATATGGCCGGAATGGGTTTGGGTACCTATACATAAGAGAACGACGTATAAATTTATATTCGGTGTTGTCATCGTATTGGAATACTGAATATTGAATTTGAGGCCATTTGGATATCGTTTGGTCCGGGATTCAATCCTGGTACGTAAAAGTTTAGATACGCGTCATGTTTTGGATGTTCAATTCGGCCGCAAAGGGTTTGGGTACCTACGCTTAAGAGAACGACCTATAAATTTATATTCCGTGTTTCCATCGTATTGCAAAACTAAATATTGAATTTCGGGTCATTTGGAGATCGTTTGGTCCGGGTTTCAATCCTGGGACGTAAAAGGTTAGATTTGCGTCCTCTTTTGGATGTTCGTTTCGGCCGCAATGGGTTTGGGTACCTGCACTTAAGAGAACGACCTATAAATTTATAATCGGTGTTTTCATTGTATTACAATACTAAATATTAAATTTGAGGTCATTTGAACATCGTTTGGTCGGTGTTTCTATCCTGGTACGTAAAAGGTTACTTTGGCGTCATGTTTTAGAGGTTCAATATGGCCGGAATGGGTTTGGGTACCTATACATAAGAGAACGACGTATAAATTTATATTCGGTGTTGTCATCGTATTGGAATACTGAATATTGAATTTGAGGCCATTTGGATATCGTTTGGTCCGGGATTCAATCCTGGTACGTAAAAGTTTAGATACGCGTCATGTTTTGGATGTTCAATTCGGCCGCAAAGGGTTTGGGTACCTACGCTTAAGAGAACGACCTATAAATTTATATTCCGTGTTTCCATCGTATTGCAAAACTAAATATTGAATTTCGGGTCATTTGGAGATCGTTTGGTCCGGGTTTCAATCCTGGGACGTAAAAGGTTAGATTTGCGTCCTCTTTTGGATGTTCGTTTCGGCCGCAATGGGTTTGGGTACCTGCACTTAAGAGAACGACCTATAAATTTATAATCGGTGTTTTCATTGTATTACAATACTAAATATTAAATTTGAGGTCATTTGAACATCGTTTGGTCGGTGTTTCTATCCTGGTACGTAAAAGGTTACTTTGGCGTCATGTTTTAGAGGTTCAATATGGCCGGAATGGGTTTGGGTACCTATACATAAGAGAACGACGTATAAATTTATATTCGGTGTTGTCATCGTATTGGAATACTGAATATTGAATTTGAGGCCATTTGGATATCGTTTGGTCCGGGATTCAATCCTGGTACGTAAAAGTTTAGATACGCGTCATGTTTTGGATGTTCAATTCGGCCGCAAAGGGTTTGGGTACCTACGCTTAAGAGAACGACCTATAAATTTATATTCCGTGTTTCCATCGTATTGCAAAACTAAATATTGAATTTCGGGTCATTTGGAGATCGTTTGGTCCGGGTTTCAATCCTGGGACGTAAAAGGTTAGATTTGCGTCCTCTTTTGGATGTTCGTTTCGGCCGCAATGGGTTTGGGTACCTGCACTTAAGAGAACGACCTATAAATTTATAATCGGTGTTTTCATTGTATTACAATACTAAATATTAAATTTGAGGTCATTTGAACATCGTTTGGTCGGTGTTTCTATCCTGGTACGTAAAAGGTTACTTTGGCGTCATGTTTTAGAGGTTCAATATGGCCGGAATGGGTTTGGGTACCTATACATAAGAGAACGACGTATAAATTTATATTCGGTGTTGTCATCGTATTGGAATACTGAATATTGAATTTGAGGCCATTTGGATATCGTTTGGTCCGGGATTCAATCCTGGTACGTAAAAGTTTAGATACGCGTCATGTTTTGGATGTTCAATTCGGCCGCAAAGGGTTTGGGTACCTACGCTTAAGAGAACGACCTATAAATTTATATTCCGTGTTTCCATCGTATTGCAAAACTAAATATTGAATTTCGGGTCATTTGGAGATCGTTTGGTCCGGGTTTCAATCCTGGGACGTAAAAGGTTAGATTTGCGTCCTCTTTTGGATGTTCGTTTCGGCCGCAATGGGTTTGGGTACCTGCACTTAAGAGAACGACCTATAAATTTATAATCGGTGTTTTCATTGTATTACAATACTAAATATTAAATTTGAGGTCATTTGAACATCGTTTGGTCGGTGTTTCTATCCTGGTACGTAAAAGGTTACTTTGGCGTCATGTTTTAGAGGTTCAATATGGCCGGAATGGGTTTGGGTACCTATACATAAGAGAACGACGTATAAATTTATATTCGGTGTTGTCATCGTATTGGAATACTGAATATTGAATTTGAGGCCATTTGGATATCGTTTGGTCCGGGATTCAATCCTGGTACGTAAAAGTTTAGATACGCGTCATGTTTTGGATGTTCAATTCGGCCGCAAAGGGTTTGGGTACCTACGCTTAAGAGAACGACCTATAAATTTATATTCCGTGTTTCCATCGTATTGCAAAACTAAATATTGAATTTCGGGTCATTTGGAGATCGTTTGGTCCGGGTTTCAATCCTGGGACGTAAAAGGTTAGATTTGCGTCCTCTTTTGGATGTTCGTTTCGGCCGCAATGGGTTTGGGTACCTGCACTTAAGAGAACGACCTATAAATTTATAATCGGTGTTTTCATTGTATTACAATACTAAATATTAAATTTGAGGTCATTTGAACATCGTTTGGTCGGTGTTTCTATCCTGGTACGTAAAAGGTTACTTTGGCGTCATGTTTTAGAGGTTCAATATGGCCGGAATGGGTTTGGGTACCTATACATAAGAGAACGACGTATAAATTTATATTCGGTGTTGTCATCGTATTGGAATACTGAATATTGAATTTGAGGCCATTTGGATATCGTTTGGTCCGGGATTCAATCCTGGTACGTAAAAGTTTAGATACGCGTCATGTTTTGGATGTTCAATTCGGCCGCAAAGGGTTTGGGTACCTACGCTTAAGAGAACGACCTATAAATTTATATTCCGTGTTTCCATCGTATTGCAAAACTAAATATTGAATTTCGGGTCATTTGGAGATCGTTTGGTCCGGGTTTCAATCCTGGGACGTAAAAGGTTAGATTTGCGTCCTCTTTTGGATGTTCGTTTCGGCCGCAATGGGTTTGGGTACCTGCACTTAAGAGAACGACCTATAAATTTATAATCGGTGTTTTCATTGTATTACAATACTAAATATTAAATTTGAGGTCATTTGAACATCGTTTGGTCGGTGTTTCTATCCTGGTACGTAAAAGGTTACTTTGGCGTCATGTTTTAGAGGTTCAATATGGCCGGAATGGGTTTGGGTACCTATACATAAGAGAACGACGTATAAATTTATATTCGGTGTTGTCATCGTATTGGAATACTGAATATTGAATTTGAGGCCATTTGGATATCGTTTGGTCCGGGATTCAATCCTGGTACGTAAAAGTTTAGATACGCGTCATGTTTTGGATGTTCAATTCGGCCGCAAAGGGTTTGGGTACCTACGCTTAAGAGAACGACCTATAAATTTATATTCCGTGTTTCCATCGTATTGCAAAACTAAATATTGAATTTCGGGTCATTTGGAGATCGTTTGGTCCGGGTTTCAATCCTGGGACGTAAAAGGTTAGATTTGCGTCCTCTTTTGGATGTTCGTTTCGGCCGCAATGGGTTTGGGTACCTGCACTTAAGAGAACGACCTATAAATTTATAATCGGTGTTTTCATTGTATTACAATACTAAATATTAAATTTGAGGTCATTTGAACATCGTTTGGTCGGTGTTTCTATCCTGGTACGTAAAAGGTTACTTTGGCGTCATGTTTTAGAGGTTCAATATGGCCGGAATGGGTTTGGGTACCTATACATAAGAGAACGACGTATAAATTTATATTCGGTGTTGTCATCGTATTGGAATACTGAATATTGAATTTGAGGCCATTTGGATATCGTTTGGTCCGGGATTCAATCCTGGTACGTAAAAGTTTAGATACGCGTCATGTTTTGGATGTTCAATTCGGCCGCAAAGGGTTTGGGTACCTACGCTTAAGAGAACGACCTATAAATTTATATTCCGTGTTTCCATCGTATTGCAAAACTAAATATTGAATTTCGGGTCATTTGGAGATCGTTTGGTCCGGGTTTCAATCCTGGGACGTAAAAGGTTAGATTTGCGTCCTCTTTTGGATGTTCGTTTCGGCCGCAATGGGTTTGGGTACCTGCACTTAAGAGAACGACCTATAAATTTATAATCGGTGTTTTCATTGTATTACAATACTAAATATTAAATTTGAGGTCATTTGAACATCGTTTGGTCGGTGTTTCTATCCTGGTACGTAAAAGGTTACTTTGGCGTCATGTTTTAGAGGTTCAATATGGCCGGAATGGGTTTGGGTACCTATACATAAGAGAACGACGTATAAATTTATATTCGGTGTTGTCATCGTATTGGAATACTGAATATTGAATTTGAGGCCATTTGGATATCGTTTGGTCCGGGATTCAATCCTGGTACGTAAAAGTTTAGATACGCGTCATGTTTTGGATGTTCAATTCGGCCGCAAAGGGTTTGGGTACCTACGCTTAAGAGAACGACCTATAAATTTATATTCCGTGTTTCCATCGTATTGCAAAACTAAATATTGAATTTCGGGTCATTTGGAGATCGTTTGGTCCGGGTTTCAATCCTGGGACGTAAAAGGTTAGATTTGCGTCCTCTTTTGGATGTTCGTTTCGGCCGCAATGGGTTTGGGTACCTGCACTTAAGAGAACGACCTATAAATTTATAATCGGTGTTTTCATTGTATTACAATACTAAATATTAAATTTGAGGTCATTTGAACATCGTTTGGTCGGTGTTTCTATCCTGGTACGTAAAAGGTTACTTTGGCGTCATGTTTTAGAGGTTCAATATGGCCGGAATGGGTTTGGGTACCTATACATAAGAGAACGACGTATAAATTTATATTCGGTGTTGTCATCGTATTGGAATACTGAATATTGAATTTGAGGCCATTTGGATATCGTTTGGTCCGGGATTCAATCCTGGTACGTAAAAGTTTAGATACGCGTCATGTTTTGGATGTTCAATTCGGCCGCAAAGGGTTTGGGTACCTACGCTTAAGAGAACGACCTATAAATTTATATTCCGTGTTTCCATCGTATTGCAAAACTAAATATTGAATTTCGGGTCATTTGGAGATCGTTTGGTCCGGGTTTCAATCCTGGGACGTAAAAGGTTAGATTTGCGTCCTCTTTTGGATGTTCGTTTCGGCCGCAATGGGTTTGGGTACCTGCACTTAAGAGAACGACCTATAAATTTATAATCGGTGTTTTCATTGTATTACAATACTAAATATTAAATTTGAGGTCATTTGAACATCGTTTGGTCGGTGTTTCTATCCTGGTACGTAAAAGGTTACTTTGGCGTCATGTTTTAGAGGTTCAATATGGCCGGAATGGGTTTGGGTACCTATACATAAGAGAACGACGTATAAATTTATATTCGGTGTTGTCATCGTATTGGAATACTGAATATTGAATTTGAGGCCATTTGGATATCGTTTGGTCCGGGATTCAATCCTGGTACGTAAAAGTTTAGATACGCGTCATGTTTTGGATGTTCAATTCGGCCGCAAAGGGTTTGGGTACCTACGCTTAAGAGAACGACCTATAAATTTATATTCCGTGTTTCCATCGTATTGCAAAACTAAATATTGAATTTCGGGTCATTTGGAGATCGTTTGGTCCGGGTTTCAATCCTGGGACGTAAAAGGTTAGATTTGCGTCCTCTTTTGGATGTTCGTTTCGGCCGCAATGGGTTTGGGTACCTGCACTTAAGAGAACGACCTATAAATTTATAATCGGTGTTTTCATTGTATTACAATACTAAATATTAAATTTGAGGTCATTTGAACATCGTTTGGTCGGTGTTTCTATCCTGGTACGTAAAAGGTTACTTTGGCGTCATGTTTTAGAGGTTCAATATGGCCGGAATGGGTTTGGGTACCTATACATAAGAGAACGACGTATAAATTTATATTCGGTGTTGTCATCGTATTGGAATACTGAATATTGAATTTGAGGCCATTTGGATATCGTTTGGTCCGGGATTCAATCCTGGTACGTAAAAGTTTAGATACGCGTCATGTTTTGGATGTTCAATTCGGCCGCAAAGGGTTTGGGTACCTACGCTTAAGAGAACGACCTATAAATTTATATTCCGTGTTTCCATCGTATTGCAAAACTAAATATTGAATTTCGGGTCATTTGGAGATCGTTTGGTCCGGGTTTCAATCCTGGGACGTAAAAGGTTAGATTTGCGTCCTCTTTTGGATGTTCGTTTCGGCCGCAATGGGTTTGGGTACCTGCACTTAAGAGAACGACCTATAAATTTATAATCGGTGTTTTCATTGTATTACAATACTAAATATTAAATTTGAGGTCATTTGAACATCGTTTGGTCGGTGTTTCTATCCTGGTACGTAAAAGGTTACTTTGGCGTCATGTTTTAGAGGTTCAATATGGCCGGAATGGGTTTGGGTACCTATACATAAGAGAACGACGTATAAATTTATATTCGGTGTTGTCATCGTATTGGAATACTGAATATTGAATTTGAGGCCATTTGGATATCGTTTGGTCCGGGATTCAATCCTGGTACGTAAAAGTTTAGATACGCGTCATGTTTTGGATGTTCAATTCGGCCGCAAAGGGTTTGGGTACCTACGCTTAAGAGAACGACCTATAAATTTATATTCCGTGTTTCCATCGTATTGCAAAACTAAATATTGAATTTCGGGTCATTTGGAGATCGTTTGGTCCGGGTTTCAATCCTGGGACGTAAAAGGTTAGATTTGCGTCCTCTTTTGGATGTTCGTTTCGGCCGCAATGGGTTTGGGTACCTGCACTTAAGAGAACGACCTATAAATTTATAATCGGTGTTTTCATTGTATTACAATACTAAATATTAAATTTGAGGTCATTTGAACATCGTTTGGTCGGTGTTTCTATCCTGGTACGTAAAAGGTTACTTTGGCGTCATGTTTTAGAGGTTCAATATGGCCGGAATGGGTTTGGGTACCTATACATAAGAGAACGACGTATAAATTTATATTCGGTGTTGTCATCGTATTGGAATACTGAATATTGAATTTGAGGCCATTTGGATATCGTTTGGTCCGGGATTCAATCCTGGTACGTAAAAGTTTAGATACGCGTCATGTTTTGGATGTTCAATTCGGCCGCAAAGGGTTTGGGTACCTACGCTTAAGAGAACGACCTATAAATTTATATTCCGTGTTTCCATCGTATTGCAAAACTAAATATTGAATTTCGGGTCATTTGGAGATCGTTTGGTCCGGGTTTCAATCCTGGGACGTAAAAGGTTAGATTTGCGTCCTCTTTTGGATGTTCGTTTCGGCCGCAATGGGTTTGGGTACCTGCACTTAAGAGAACGACCTATAAATTTATAATCGGTGTTTTCATTGTATTACAATACTAAATATTAAATTTGAGGTCATTTGAACATCGTTTGGTCGGTGTTTCTATCCTGGTACGTAAAAGGTTACTTTGGCGTCATGTTTTAGAGGTTCAATATGGCCGGAATGGGTTTGGGTACCTATACATAAGAGAACGACGTATAAATTTATATTCGGTGTTGTCATCGTATTGGAATACTGAATATTGAATTTGAGGCCATTTGGATATCGTTTGGTCCGGGATTCAATCCTGGTACGTAAAAGTTTAGATACGCGTCATGTTTTGGATGTTCAATTCGGCCGCAAAGGGTTTGGGTACCTACGCTTAAGAGAACGACCTATAAATTTATATTCCGTGTTTCCATCGTATTGCAAAACTAAATATTGAATTTCGGGTCATTTGGAGATCGTTTGGTCCGGGTTTCAATCCTGGGACGTAAAAGGTTAGATTTGCGTCCTCTTTTGGATGTTCGTTTCGGCCGCAATGGGTTTGGGTACCTGCACTTAAGAGAACGACCTATAAATTTATAATCGGTGTTTTCATTGTATTACAATACTAAATATTAAATTTGAGGTCATTTGAACATCGTTTGGTCGGTGTTTCTATCCTGGTACGTAAAAGGTTACTTTGGCGTCATGTTTTAGAGGTTCAATATGGCCGGAATGGGTTTGGGTACCTATACATAAGAGAACGACGTATAAATTTATATTCGGTGTTGTCATCGTATTGGAATACTGAATATTGAATTTGAGGCCATTTGGATATCGTTTGGTCCGGGATTCAATCCTGGTACGTAAAAGTTTAGATACGCGTCATGTTTTGGATGTTCAATTCGGCCGCAAAGGGTTTGGGTACCTACGCTTAAGAGAACGACCTATAAATTTATATTCCGTGTTTCCATCGTATTGCAAAACTAAATATTGAATTTCGGGTCATTTGGAGATCGTTTGGTCCGGGTTTCAATCCTGGGACGTAAAAGGTTAGATTTGCGTCCTCTTTTGGATGTTCGTTTCGGCCGCAATGGGTTTGGGTACCTGCACTTAAGAGAACGACCTATAAATTTATAATCGGTGTTTTCATTGTATTACAATACTAAATATTAAATTTGAGGTCATTTGAACATCGTTTGGTCGGTGTTTCTATCCTGGTACGTAAAAGGTTACTTTGGCGTCATGTTTTAGAGGTTCAATATGGCCGGAATGGGTTTGGGTACCTATACATAAGAGAACGACGTATAAATTTATATTCGGTGTTGTCATCGTATTGGAATACTGAATATTGAATTTGAGGCCATTTGGATATCGTTTGGTCCGGGATTCAATCCTGGTACGTAAAAGTTTAGATACGCGTCATGTTTTGGATGTTCAATTCGGCCGCAAAGGGTTTGGGTACCTACGCTTAAGAGAACGACCTATAAATTTATATTCCGTGTTTCCATCGTATTGCAAAACTAAATATTGAATTTCGGGTCATTTGGAGATCGTTTGGTCCGGGTTTCAATCCTGGGACGTAAAAGGTTAGATTTGCGTCCTCTTTTGGATGTTCGTTTCGGCCGCAATGGGTTTGGGTACCTGCACTTAAGAGAACGACCTATAAATTTATAATCGGTGTTTTCATTGTATTACAATACTAAATATTAAATTTGAGGTCATTTGAACATCGTTTGGTCGGTGTTTCTATCCTGGTACGTAAAAGGTTACTTTGGCGTCATGTTTTAGAGGTTCAATATGGCCGGAATGGGTTTGGGTACCTATACATAAGAGAACGACGTATAAATTTATATTCGGTGTTGTCATCGTATTGGAATACTGAATATTGAATTTGAGGCCATTTGGATATCGTTTGGTCCGGGATTCAATCCTGGTACGTAAAAGTTTAGATACGCGTCATGTTTTGGATGTTCAATTCGGCCGCAAAGGGTTTGGGTACCTACGCTTAAGAGAACGACCTATAAATTTATATTCCGTGTTTCCATCGTATTGCAAAACTAAATATTGAATTTCGGGTCATTTGGAGATCGTTTGGTCCGGGTTTCAATCCTGGGACGTAAAAGGTTAGATTTGCGTCCTCTTTTGGATGTTCGTTTCGGCCGCAATGGGTTTGGGTACCTGCACTTAAGAGAACGACCTATAAATTTATAATCGGTGTTTTCATTGTATTACAATACTAAATATTAAATTTGAGGTCATTTGAACATCGTTTGGTCGGTGTTTCTATCCTGGTACGTAAAAGGTTACTTTGGCGTCATGTTTTAGAGGTTCAATATGGCCGGAATGGGTTTGGGTACCTATACATAAGAGAACGACGTATAAATTTATATTCGGTGTTGTCATCGTATTGGAATACTGAATATTGAATTTGAGGCCATTTGGATATCGTTTGGTCCGGGATTCAATCCTGGTACGTAAAAGTTTAGATACGCGTCATGTTTTGGATGTTCAATTCGGCCGCAAAGGGTTTGGGTACCTACGCTTAAGAGAACGACCTATAAATTTATATTCCGTGTTTCCATCGTATTGCAAAACTAAATATTGAATTTCGGGTCATTTGGAGATCGTTTGGTCCGGGTTTCAATCCTGGGACGTAAAAGGTTAGATTTGCGTCCTCTTTTGGATGTTCGTTTCGGCCGCAATGGGTTTGGGTACCTGCACTTAAGAGAACGACCTATAAATTTATAATCGGTGTTTTCATTGTATTACAATACTAAATATTAAATTTGAGGTCATTTGAACATCGTTTGGTCGGTGTTTCTATCCTGGTACGTAAAAGGTTACTTTGGCGTCATGTTTTAGAGGTTCAATATGGCCGGAATGGGTTTGGGTACCTATACATAAGAGAACGACGTATAAATTTATATTCGGTGTTGTCATCGTATTGGAATACTGAATATTGAATTTGAGGCCATTTGGATATCGTTTGGTCCGGGATTCAATCCTGGTACGTAAAAGTTTAGATACGCGTCATGTTTTGGATGTTCAATTCGGCCGCAAAGGGTTTGGGTACCTACGCTTAAGAGAACGACCTATAAATTTATATTCCGTGTTTCCATCGTATTGCAAAACTAAATATTGAATTTCGGGTCATTTGGAGATCGTTTGGTCCGGGTTTCAATCCTGGGACGTAAAAGGTTAGATTTGCGTCCTCTTTTGGATGTTCGTTTCGGCCGCAATGGGTTTGGGTACCTGCACTTAAGAGAACGACCTATAAATTTATAATCGGTGTTTTCATTGTATTACAATACTAAATATTAAATTTGAGGTCATTTGAACATCGTTTGGTCGGTGTTTCTATCCTGGTACGTAAAAGGTTACTTTGGCGTCATGTTTTAGAGGTTCAATATGGCCGGAATGGGTTTGGGTACCTATACATAAGAGAACGACGTATAAATTTATATTCGGTGTTGTCATCG